>CM060933.1:49745000-50368000 GCA_030765085.1 Allium cepa
GTGCCTTCAGTTTGTTCATATCTTGTACAATTTGTACGGTGAATGCTAGCGTTGCATTGTCGACAGGGGCAATGTCATCTTCTAAGTGGGAATTGCTAAGAAAGATAAACGTAGCCTCAAGCCTCACACCCAAAATATGACTAAATCGTGGACGTGTCGCAAGGCTAAGTGGGTCACTCCCATTAGGATATAATCATCCATGATCTAGATCAGTATTTACGGAATCATGTATGCTTCGAGGCCTAGTGTGGGTATTGATCAGTACTGAGGGATGATTATCATTACTATCAAAGAAGGGGTAGGCCGATCCTCAGTAGAAGAGGTATAAAAGTTTTGCAGCCTTACATCTCTAGAGGTGTACTATACGGAAGGTAAACCCTTACCTAGTTATGGTATGGAATCCATTCTCCACTAAGTGATTACGGACTTGATTGTATACGATAAATGCTAAAATGTAATTAATGTAACCATTTTAGCCATGATTAATATTTAGTTTACTCTAGACATTATTATATATCATTAGATTTTATAATAAAAAGGATTGGTTATCATAAGGTAAAAATCGATCCGTATCTATGTACGACGTGGTCTTTCGGGATACTTTTATTTGAAAGGTTTTATAAAACATTCAGAGTCCATTTGATTATGTTTCTTGCGCTGGTTTAACCAGACTGATCCGGGCATTATTCTTCTTATGATGCTTGGGTCAACCCAAGCATACTTTCCAGATTTAGCTGGACAATTTGGAGGTTCAGGAGATGAGCTAGATTACTCCAAGACGTACTCTTGTATTTTTTATTATCTTTCGCTATTTTTCTTATTACATTTATCATCAATTGTAAGGACAAGTTGTTATAACTGTCCAAGGCTAATGATATGATAATTATACTCTGACTTATGCATGTATATTATGGTTTAATTTGTAGGATCTAGATTAACCCTAGAGGGGGGGGGTGAATAGGGTTATAGCAAATTTTCTTGATTTAAATACAGAAATAAACTGCATAAATAAATATGCTGAAAAGTAAATCACACACAAAATTTACCCAGCTTCGGCAACCCCTGCCTACTGTTGCATTTCCAGATTTCTATTAGAATTAAACAGTATCCCGCTTACAAACACTCTACTAGACTCGCAAACCCTTGCTCCCGCTCACAAACACTCTCGTAGACTCGCACAACCTGCTCCGCCTATAGAGTTTTGCAAACTCGCAAACTCTGCTCCCGCCTATAGAGTTTTGCAAACTCGCACACCCTGCTCACTGAACTAATTCTAACTAGACAATCTGACACTACCTACAATCTAGGTGGTGATTTACCAATTCTTTGACTCGAAAAGAAAAAAAAACTAAAAAAACAGTTTAAAACTAAAACCCTATTTGAATATAAACCCAAAAACTAAAGCCCTTTAAAACAAGACCCCTTTTATAAAATAAGGCCGGCCCATTATTTCTTTAACCCGATCCTCTTGCTTGGAAAAATGACGGCCGTTCCTCTTTGTCGAATTAGGGCTTCGGCTTCTTTCTCGAATTAGGGCTTCAACTCTGGTTTGTGATGCTCTTTGCTCACTGCTTCTCCGAAAATCGATTGTCTTGTTTGCGTTGCTCTTGCTTGCTCGTTCCCTGATGATCGATTCTGGTTGACTTCGAGATTGCAGCTGCTCCTCTGTTGAACGAGTTCGTTGTTTGCTTCGATATGTAGTTTCTTTCATTGCTGGTTTAATGATTGCTTCAATTGAACTCGATGTCGATGATGATGATTTGGGTTTGGTATTTATATGAATTCGAATACACTAATTAATTCGATACTTTCTTGAAATTTGATTTCCTGATGCGCACGACTTTCCTGATATACTTTCAACCTTGATGCTCACGGCTTTAACTTGAGAGCGTTCGATCCTTCTTGTGTCACACAGCAAAAACTTTCCCTTTTATTTGTTGACTTTTTCAAAGACGTATATTTTCGTTGAATTCTCTAACTTGACTTTATGCAGTAACTTGGTCAATTTTAACTTTGGCTTGAGATCATTGATCTGCATTTCTTTATTTCTTATGGCTTCACTATTGTTCTCGAGTGGTTTCAAACATGTGAGTTGTTCACCATGTTGCATACAGTTTCCATTCACTTGAGTCTGCCTTGTTGAGTTCCTGTAGTTGCATTCATGTCATGTAGTTGCATTGTAGTTGCACACTTTGACTTCAGTGAGTCTCTAGATGGTGCATTGCCACTCACTGTTGCACTTGGTCATTTGAGTTGTGTCTCCATTGTCATGTTGTATACTCTCTGTATACATACTGTTGGCATTCTTCATTTTTGCTGTATACATTACTAGTCTTTCATTTGGTCTGCTGTCATGTTTGATGTCATATTTTTGGTGCACTCACTTATTCATTCCACTGTGCATTTCTCTGCCTGGTCGACACTTGATTCTTTGTTGTTTGGACACTTTGGTCTTGCATTTGTGTACTGTGCCTTTGAGCTGCTGTGTTGATCACTGATGCATTTGGAGTTGGTCTTTGTTGTAACTGGATATTTTTCTTGAGTCACTTGCATTACTGATGATGTGAGTTGTTGTTTGCCGAGATTGTTGTTTCAATTGTCTTCTGTTCATGTTGGCACTGGCTGTTGTTGAGTTGATATATTTGTGGTGCTCTTGTAGTCGAGTCTGCATTGTTGCTTGACCTGTCACTGCATCCATTCTGGTTGCTTTGACTTCATTGACTTCGGCCATATGTGTTCATCTGCACTTGCACACTCCTGCTTGTTGTGCTACTGCTTCAACTTGTCACATTTGACTTGACTGTGTTGATCCAATTCATCATGTTGTTGTTGGGTTGTAGTTTGCATTATGTTGGTCTTGCCATTTGGGTTTGTTGTTGCTTGTGTGATCTATGTTGCAACTGGTTTTTGCATTGCTGTGCATACTTGTATTCATGTGCCACTGTTTGGTTGATGTGCATGTGCTTGTATTTCCAGCGTGCACTTGTTTATTCAAATATAAATGATGACGAACAACCCAACTAACTAAGGCAAATCATATTTTCAAAAATCATATTTCATTTTATATTGCAAAAATATTTCTTTTTCAATTTTACTGCGTTAGTGAATATTTTTGCAGATTGTTCAGATGCTGGATTCAAACTGGAATGCAGTTGAAGACAAAATACGAGTGTGAGTGATATGTAGTGAGGTTATTAATGTAAAAATAATTGTGATGTAATCAAAATTGTACATGTATAGTGAGAGCTTGAATTTGTACTATTCAAGATTGTAATAAATATTTGTTTTGAATAAAATTTCTGTTTGAATTCAAATTCCATTCAAATTCTGTGTAATTTATTTTATTCAACAAATATTTATTTAATCTATGAAAAATAAAATAGTACATTAACAAATACATTTAAATGAATGTATATGTTTATTATCATCAAACAAAACATACAAGCGCATATTCATACATAATTTTTTGTTTGTAAAGACCATTAGTGTATTATATATTACTTCACGTTGTGAGATTTTGTTCCTTCTTTTCTATATGTTCACCGCGATAATCTACCTTTTCGGCACTTCGATGTTTGGTACGTTCATACTATGGATGCATGAGTGCCGAATTCTAAGGATTAAAAAGGTGGCTTATTACAGTTGGTATCGGAGTCGAAAGTTAAGTGGGAACCTTGGCATTGGTGGGGTAAACTCATTTGGAATAGGGTAAGTGACATCCTAGAATGAGTTTGAGCATATACATATACATAGACACACACACACACACATATGAAAGCATGTAATTGTTAGTTCTAAAAAATGTTTTATATTGTATTAATTGTTGTGTTGAGTGGTTTATGGATTATGATCAATACGAGTAGTCGACGTTGTAGACGGGAATATCTAAATATTTAAACAAAGCCAACCGACGCAATATTATTTTAAATTGGTAGATGAACTAATTTCCCTAGAAGTAGCTTTATATATAAAAGTGAAATTTTTGAAACAATAGTTATTTTTGAGGTGTTTATTTGTTAGGTATGATAATATTCAATTATTATCATTTAGGATTTGATTATTCTTATTAGTCCAGTTTTGAGCATTGTCTTTTTCATTGTTGATTTATCAGTAATTTCCCCTTTCAAAACCTAGGTTGGGTAGATAGAAATTAGGGAACATGGAAACGAACACCATGTGAAATAAGTTTTGCAGTTTGACTACAAGGAATTTGACGTTAATGTTGGGTTAAAACTGGATTTCAATTATGGAAGATTATTAAACAAAAGCTTAAATATTTTGAAATAAATATTTGAAAAATGATTTATAGAAGAAGATTGTTTTATGACATTTGGATTTTATAAAGATGTGTTTATAAATAGAAGGTTTTAGGTATTCAAATCCCAGAGTATTGAAGAAGATTTCAAATATTTTATGGAAAGGGTAGTAATATTTTTACTTGAGAAAATTTTAAGTACAAATATTTTGTAAAGGAAATTTTTAAGGAGTATTTTCTTTCGATTGGTTCTGGTAATAAGTCTCAATTTTTTTTGTGATGATCAAAATAATATTCTAAGTGATAGTTTGATGTTCGCTTTGACAAATGTTATAGTACATGTAGTAAATTATTCACTTTATGATTATATGATCGAAATAAGTTCAAATCCAAACGGACCTAAAGAAATTGAAAATAGATATTTTGATTAAAACTATTTGTTTGGAAATATGAAAAGTATTGTTTCACAAAGGGGATTTTTAAATAGAAGAAGTATTTTTATATTAACTAGTTCGAGTGGCTTGGAAATTAAAAAAATGGAAAAGAGATACGTGCGGATAGTAAACATCTCTTTAAAGTATCACATTCTTGTTAGGGAATCAATTAATGTAATAAAGGTATGTACAAATAATAATTTTTTATAAATGGGATTTTTCCTTATTAAAAGGATTTACTTAAATGGAGATTTTCAAATGATTTTTGGTAGATATTTTATAAAGGATTTTTATAAAGGAGTTACAAAGGAAGATTTATGAAAAAGTTTTAGAAATAGATAGGAATTTTATATATCATTTTAGAGATTTATAAAGGAAGTTTTATAAATTAAATTGGAGATTATAAAGTATCTACCAATATGAAATGAGTTAATAGAAGGGAATTTTATAAAGGAATAAGATTTGTTTTTGACAATTAATCCTTCTTAATTATGGTGGTATGGAGACATTCTTTTCATACATAACACCGAAGGATAGTGGTTTGGTTTATAGTAAGTAATATTTTAAATGATATTTTTTTGGCCCATTTAAATATAAATTTAAAAAAGAAGAAATAATCCTTAAGTTTTGTAAATATACTTATACCGTTGAGATAAGTATATGGATATATTTTCTAAGAATTAAAAGTATAATGTCTGTAATATACTTATACTAATGAGATATGTATATGAATTTTTTTTTAGTACTAAAGGAGTGTAAGGGATTTGAGAAAATATCTTTTGTAAACGTATTTTGAATCAAATAATTTTAAAGAGATTTAATTAATAGAGACTTAGTGGATCCAACATGGAATTAAATCTTTGTTTGGTTATTGTTTATTTGATAGTTAATAACCGACTATTAAATTTGGACATATTTTTAACTCTTGAAATATAGGAAAAAAACATGAGAAGTATATGGTACAGTTATCCTTAGGGATGCTATACTGCACGTATAAACTCATGTGATTCTTCTAAGACAAATGATAAGGAAATCTGTCTACTTAAATGGTTAGTTGGTGATCGCCGCTCTTATTTATTGTCTGTTTATTTCTAAAAGAACCTGAGTTAAGTTTACCAGAAACTACCAGATGTTGGTTCGAAGAGACATGAATTGGATGAGTATGAATTATCCGAAAACCACTTTGAACCAACTTAAACATTTGAACTGAAGTCATCTTGAAGGCGATGGAATCAAAGAGAAGATCTTTGAAGTGCAAGGGCTACTTGCGACTAGTACCGAGGGTGATTCCAGAATAGATGTAGCAGAAGCAGTGCCTTAGATTTTTTCTTATCCTGAACAACCTACATGGATGAATATCAGCATTGCATTGTCGTTGGAGGGCACTGTTAGCATTCTAAGTGGGAATTGCTAAGAATGGTAAATATAGCCTCAAGCCTTACACCTGGAATATGATTAAAGCAGGGATGTGCCATAGGGAAAAGTGGGTGCCCCATTAGGGTATGGTTATCCTTAATCAAGATCAATATTTATGGATTTTATAAGCTTTTGGGCTGAATGCAGGTTTTTATAACAACCGAGGGATAACCATATTCGATACTATCTAGGATGGGGTAGGCCAGTTTTGAGTAGTAGAGGTGAAAAAGTTTTGCAGCCTTAGCATATTTTCTCTAGGGGTGTACTGTACGGAAGGTAGACCCTTACCTTGTCATGGTATAGAATGCATTCTCCACTAAGTTATTACAAACTAGATTGTACACTATATATGCTGAAATGTAATTAATGTAACCATTTTGGCAATGATTAATATTTATTCTACCCTAGATGTTATTTTAATGTTACTGGATTTTATAATAATTTATTTTGGTTACATTAGATAAAAACTCATCCATGATTATGTGTCATGTAGTTTTATGAGATACCTTTATTTTGAAAGGTTTTATAAAACATTAAGAGTCCATTGATTGTGTTTCTCATGCCGATTTTACCAGACTGATTCAGGCTTTAATTTTCTTATAATGCTCGAGTCAGTCCGAGCATACTTTTCAGATCTAACTACATATTTTGGAGCTTCAGAGGACGAGCAGGATGCCATCATGACGTATTCTCGTATTTTCTTTTATCTTTCGCTATTTTCTCTTGTTGCATTTATCAACAATTGTAAGGACATGTTGTTATAACCGTTTAGGGCTGATGATAGGAAAATTGTACTCGGATTTAAGTATGTATGTTATAGTTTAGTTTTCTGTTTGTAAAGACCATTAGTATATTATATATTACTCCTCTTCTTGTGAGTTGTTCAATCATTTCATTCTTGTCACCTCGATAACTATCTTTCCAGCACTTGGATGTTCGGCATGTAAATACAGTTGGATGTATTACTGTCGATTTCTAAGGACAGTAAAGGTGGGTCGTTACAATGTAATTCAATCCTACATCCTTTGCTTTTACCTTGCGTTAACTTCTCATCTCTTAGTGCATTGTACCTCTATGCAGAATCGACTCTCTCCAATAGTCAATAGATTCCTATCGGCAATCCACTACTAGGAAAGACAATAGAGCTAGTTAGGGCGGGTTTCTTATTGTCCAGACCCATCTAGATTTTTTAAACCCTGCCCCAGACTTGTCTCATATTTTTAAAACACCGCCCCGGACCCGCCATGTAGGCTCGATGCTGGTTTGGTTTTTTCTCCAAATCTAGACCCATTTGGGTCAGGATAAACTCACACTACTCCAAAACTCGATGAGGCTCTATGTATTGATAAAACTAGTGTACTAATATACATATACTTATTTATTTTTATTTGTATGAAGACCTTTCGCAAAATGATACGTTAAATACAAATAACATTGTATTTATAATGATAAAGGAAGATAACAAAAATAAGGTGTATAATAACAGTTTTAAAAAAATATGCATATGTTGCACAACTTAAATACTAAAAAAATTATAGATTATTGAATGGAACATTATAATATCTATTTCATGATCACTAATATCTAAAAAGGTTATGTAACAGCACACCTTGGAAGAGGCCTAAGTTTCAACCCACAAAAGGCCCATCGAAACTAAGATCTATTATAAGGTCGGTTGTTGGTTGGAAAAAGAAGTAATAGTATAGAGCAATAACTATTCTTTCAGAACTCATAGCGAATAGAATAAAATATAATAGCAAATTGTACCCATATTTCAAAACCATTTGAAATGTCATAATACAAAACATCATCAGCCGTCAGATAAGATTCGTTACATCATCTAGCCAAAATACATGGGTACAACATAAAACATCACAAAAGATAATAACAACTGCCACAAGCTAGAGCACTCCACCTTCAAGCATCATCACCGTCATCACTCCGTCCTTAACATGAGTGGCAACGAGGATGGAATCAGAAAAACAAACGTCCAATGAATAAAAACCTCTAGTCATACCATTTTAGTACTTGGGCAGTATATTTCGAAATAAGAAAATGTCTTGCATACATAAAACCATTTAATGCTACTTATAAGGAAATGAGGTGGGTCCTCAATCAACCACCTAATATCTTCCATTTCCAAATCAGGTTTCTAAATCCCATGACTCAAAGCACACGTCATAAATATCTAACAATGCAAGAGATAGAACCTAAGCCACTTAATACCTTTTATTGGAAAATAGGCAGACTCCGGCCACTTAAGACCTCGATTGAGGAAGACCTCATCATTTAATACCTACTCCCAAGATGGATCACTCAATTGTAACTGTTTAGCTGACATCACATGGAATCTCTCGAGCCCCTTAATACTTCTTTATGGAAAGGCGGACCCTTAATTTGTCAATTAATACCATATCTTGAAGTGAACTAATATCGAGATACCACATATCATGCCTAATAACTAGCCCCTTAACAATTTAATACTTCATTAGGGAAAAGTGACGGTCCCTTAAACCACCATTTAATACCTCAAGATCTTGACGTAGGCCCTTCGTATTATGACCTATACTCGTAATGATGTCTCACATTAGTCCGACTATTCATAGGAACTAGTAGCTAGATTAGCTGGTCAGATTTATCCTACAGAATTAGGAACTAACCTCGCATCATCCCAGATATTTTTTATAGGAGATGTCTTACATCAGCCACAAAATCATAGTGTTGGTAGCCAGATTAGTTGGGCAAATTTCTATGTGCATTTTGACTGACCTCGCATCCCTAGAAATTAGCCATAATTTAAAAACTCTCCATACATATAATACTCACCTTACCAAAATTAAGGCCTTACAAGGAATCTTCCATATTATGCCTTAAAATATTAGTTACTTTCCTAAGGGGGAATTAATGAGAATTATTACTTAACTAAATATGCAATAATGCGCTTAAAATTATACGTTTATTACGCTAATAGAAATAAATAGATATATATTCGCACCTAATAACTTCTACGCATGTGGTACTTAAGCCCTAAACTAGCGTTAAATGCCAATTCTTTTAACCATAATACTAATACTAGTCCTTTCACTTTAGATGTCCAAGATTTCAATATCCATAATAAAGGATTATAATATCCCTAACAAGAATTAAATATTCATATCCAAAACTGCAATAAATAGACTTATAAATGGAAACCCAATTTATTACAATAATTCAATAGTATATCCCAAACAATATAAATTGCAATCCTAACTTCATATTCTATTTAACTTCTCTTTTACAATGAAATAAATGAAGGAATTTTAGTATGGAATAGGTGGTGTAAGCTATGAATAGAATTCGTGCTCTACACCTTTATTTTTTGAATAGAATCAAAGAAGGCAGAGAAGTGGAATGGGCTATGATCAAAATTTGCAGAAACGATATAAATTTCATCAAGTTAACATAAATAACTGAGAACCTCCATCTAAAATTGACATTTCGAAATAAAAAGGAATTTTTGAGGGATTGTATCAATTTTGTTTTGGCAATTCCAAATGCCCTAAAGCATATTCAAATCCATATACATGTACTGATCAATTACTGAATAAAAATACTAAGGTTTCCACTCATAGAGTATCCTTAGCTTTGTCTTCCTTGGATCTGCACGCCTTGCAATCCCTTCCAGAATCTCTCTTTTGATATGTGTGTGTGTGTGTGTAGCCATGCACAACAATGTAGAGGTTTATATATTTATTTGATTCAGAATAGTTGGAGAAGAATAAGTATTAGTTGGAAGGAGAAGAAATAAATAGAAAAATAGATTGAATTCTTACCTGAATTTCTGATGGAGAATCTGAACTTAACTTGGAGAGATAGGAATGGCGAAGGTTCGAGGAATTCCCTAATATTTATGAATAAAAAGTGGAGAGGCCGGGGTCATATTCAAATGAGTTGAGACGCATTAGGCCCATATGATGAAGTTACATGAAAAATAGATAAATCTGGAACGTTTAAATGTTGAAAATCCTAGTCTCCACCCTGTGTATGGGTCGACGACCCCCCTTGACCGATCGACTGCTAGGGTCAACTGCTAGGATTGGAGGTATCGACCTCTCTACTGTTTTAGGGTGCGGTGATTTGTTTCCGTTACTTGTTTATTTTATTCCCTATTTAACTTTTAACATTAACCGTTTGTTATAACCCTTACTTTACCTCCAAGTAATTATACTATTAATTTATGAAATTTATACTCTAAATTCAAATACTTATATGAATTTGAATTTAAACTAAACTAATTTAAGTATAAAAACTTCATATGCTCATAACTTCTTCGTTTGAGCTATGTTTTTAGCATATTATATATGGAAATAGATCAGAATTTCGCCACGAAAGCAACTGAATAACCTTTATGGTCAAATTGCAAATTTTTTAAAATTTTCATTTTCAACCCTATCTTATTTATATTTACTTAGTCAATTTATCTATGGTTAATTTTATGAGGTTTCACATTCTTTCCACCTTAAAAAGGATTTCGTTCCGATATCTTTCAAGTCGCGAACAGCGTAACACACAATAATATCCATGTTACACAACTAAGTTATCTACACAACCATCTACTCAACCAAAGTGCAATGTGATTATATGTCGTAGATATACTAAAATAAGCTAAATCCTAGCATGAGTGTGTAAATTATGTCATGCAAGTATGTCTGCAAATACCCTAAACATGCACAAAAATTTCTACATCAGTGGAATGCGATTGTGAAAAAGTGTGGCAACCATCTCCTACCATCTAATCTGGAAACCATGATGCAACCAAAATCCTAATTTTGTAGAGAAAATTTATCAGTGAAAAGCTCTGAATGAGTGATCTTTGTATTCTCCTCGGTTTCCCATGTGTTTTCCTTAGGTTGTCTCCTTACTGTACTCGAACCATCCTAATTATTTTGTTGCAGAGTCTCCTAGTTCTGTGCTCCACAATACATGCAGTGGCATGGGGCGTTGTTGGCTTCGTCTCTAATTCCCCCAACTAATTAGGTTCTACTCTAATAGCGTGTTGTGAAGGCATTTTCTAAGGTGAGAAACATGGAAAGTACCGTGGACTCCTGCCAATCTGTCAGGAAGCTCCACACGATAAGTAAGTTTTCCTATCCTTTCCAAAACTCTGAATGGTCTAACGAATCTAGATGCCAATTTTCCAGATTTGTCAAACCTAACCACTTTTATTAAAAGGGAAGACTTTGATAATACCATATCTCCAACCAAATTCTCATGCTCTTTCCTTCTTCTATTCACATAAGATTTTCGACGGTCTTGCGTTACCTTCATTTGTTGACTGGTCAACTCTACTTTATTCATGGTATCATGGATCAGATCCACTTTGAGCAATATTTTGTTGTGGTTTCCTACTAACAACTTGGCGATTCGCATGGCCTCCCATAAAGTGCTTCGAAAGTGGTCATACCAATCGTTGCTTGATAGCTATCATTATACGTCAACTCGACCAATGGTAGGCGCTGTTCCCAATGTCCTTCGAAATCCAAAATGTAAGCTCTCAAAAAATTCTATTCACCGTTTCCATTTTATCATCAGTTTGTGCGTGATATGCGGTACTAAGATTCAAATAATTTTCCAAAGCTGCTTGTAGGCTCTTCCAAAACTCACTAGTGAACAAAGGGTCCCCATCACTAACTATGCTCGCTGGAATCCCATGCAATCGAACTACCTCCTTGATGTAGATATATGCGATAAAAGTGGAATTCCTATTGTTCCTAATGGGAATAAAATTGTTACTCATAGTGAGTTTATCCAAAACAGCCTAAATAGCTTTATTACCTATTTGGCTTCTAGGCAATCCTTCCATAAAATCCATCGAAACATACTGCTACTTCTATGCCAGAATTTTCAATCGTAATAGTAATCCTCCAGACTTCTCTTGCTCTACTTTTACTCTCAAACATGTCAAGCACTTGGCAACTAACTCAACTACACTCTTCTTCATTGTAGGCCAAAAGAAAATCCTCTTTATATTCCTGTACATCTTACCACCTCTAGGGTAAATTGTCACTTTTGAGTGGTGACATTCCATAAGCACTTCTTCCAACAAATTATGAGTCATTAGGACAAAGAAGCATCCATACCTCTTTAAGCATCCTTTGTCATTAACCAAATATCTACTAGCATCGGGAAAATGCTCTCCTCTTCTAAACTTCAATAAAATCTCAACTATACCTTCAGACTTCACTTGTTCAAGCCCTATACGGTCTATTAAGGCTTGTCTAATCACCATAATATCATATCAAGCCTAGGATTGAATCTGATGGCATTTGGAAGTTAAGATTTGAGAGGAACTCCAACTATCTTAATTCATATATAATACCTTGGGTAGTGTGCCTCTGACTAAGGACGTCGGCGACTATGTTCCCTTTTCTAGAGGTGAAATAAATACCAAAATCGAACGATGCTACATATTCCATCCATCTTGGTTGTCTAGGATTTAAATCTTAATGGAAAAACCGATATTTGAGCGATTATGGTTAGTGAATAACTCAAACCTTTCTCCCAAGAGATAATACCTCCACATCTTCAAGGCAAAGACGATAGCTGCCAACTCCAAGTCGCAAACTGGATATCATTTCTCATGATCCTTCAGTTGCCTACTAGCATAAACAACTACTTTTCTGTCTTGCATTAGAACTGCTCCTAAACCTGTGTCGCAAGTATCTATAAAAAGCATAAATGGTTTGGTCCCATCGAGAATATTGAGCACAGGTGCGCTAGTCAATAACTTCTTAAGCTTCTCAAATTCCTTAGTGTATCTGTCATTCCAAGAAAAGACTAGGTTCGTCTTAGTAAAATGGGTTAAAGGGGCTACTATTCTTACAAAGTTCTTGATGAACTTTCTATAGTAGTCTGCGAATTCGAGAAAAATTCTATCCTCCGATGCATTCTTAGGAGTCTTCCATTCTTCAACAGCTTCTACTTTGGTGCGGTCTACTGCTAGTCCATACTCGGAAACAATATGCCCGAGGAATTTAACTTCTTTTCTCCAAAAGCGGCATTTAGAAAATTTGGCCTTAAGTTGGTGCCTTATTAAGGCTTCTGGTATCTCTCATAGGTCGTCCTCATGCTTCTCTTTGTTCTTGGAGAAAACCAAAATATCATCTACGAACACAATGAAGAACTTATTGGGTTCCCTCTTAAATACCCTACTTGTCAAATTCATAAAGTATGCGGGACCATTCGTAAATCCAAATGGCATCACTTGCTCATAATGTCCATCTAGTGTGTGAAATGCAGTCTTTGGCTTGTTTTCTTCTGCAATCCTAAACTACTGGAATCCGGTTGTTAAGTATAATGAAGAAAGACATTAGCTCTTTCAAGCTGATCGAACAAATCGTCTGCCATAGGCAAAGATTACCCATTCTTCCTTGTCAACTTGTTTAATTCCTCATAGTTGACGCAAAGTCTCAATGAACCGTCTACCTTAGTAGCAAATAAAACTGGGGCTCCCCAATCCAAAGTACTCTGATAGATGAATCCTTTATTTAATAGCTTGGGGATTTGCTTGCCCAATTCTCTTCTTTCTGTGGTGGACATGTGTCCTAAAGGCAGAGTGATGTCTTTCTCCTAATCTATTCGGAACTCGATCTCCCTTCAGGGTGGAAGATCCGAGAGCTCCTCAAAGACATTGGGAAATTTAAAAACTGTGAGTAAGGATGATATATCTCTAACAGATAGAGTTAGTGAGTATAGATGGCTTAACTCAACTAAATCTTTGGTTCTGCAAAGAATTTCTAGGTCACGGCCTCCATAACTTCCTAACCGTACAACACTTCTATCACAATAATAAATTGCTCCATAATATGTTAACCAATTCATACCCAAGATATGTCCATACCACTTAAAATTTAAAACATATGCATTACATGTTAAATCAACATCGCGTTTGTCCAACACTAGGTCTTTGCAAATTAAAGAGAGATCTTTTGAAACCACAATAGGATTAGAGACCACTATTAGGTTGGGTACAATCTAGTCTGAAGGTTTAATAATTTTTATACATTCCCAACTGTAAGGAATGCGATGCCCTTGAATCAAATAAGATATGAATTGTAACCAACAAAATAAGAGTTATACCTTCTAATATTTCCTTCCCATGTCTCTAGGTGGTTTACTTGCAATGAGGATGGCTTTGATAGCATAAGCTCGTCAAGCTCCTTCCTTTGCCAACTTAAGGGCATCGATTCTTGAGGTGCCCTTTCTCATGGCAATTAAAGCACTTCCCTTTAAAGTCTTCCTTCATCAGACCTACCCTACAATCTTTAGCCTTATGACCATTCTTATGGCATTGCTTGCATACCTTACAATCCTTCTAAAATTTCCGTTTCGACTTCTTATTAGACCAAAACTTCCTTTCTTGGACCCTCCTTGTTTTTGGTAAGTGCAACCTTCTTCTTTTATGCCTCTTTATCATCTACATTGGCCATGTGTTGTTGTGCCATCTCCACCAACATCTCATACAATGAACCAATGGGTACTTGGGTCAACAACATTTCTCTCGACAGGGGATTTAGACCCTTCACAAACTTCATGGACTTTTCACAGATGTATCTATCAAGATCATCCTGAATTTAGCTGACCCTGTAAACTTAACTATGTATGTCTTATGTGTGGAGTCCACTTGCCTAAGCTGAATAAATTTCTCTAGTTGTAGACTCACTTCCGCCGTAGGCAAAAACCTTATCTCGAATTTGTTTTTGAATTCATCCCATGAAAAAATCTTCTATTGTTTTCCTTATTTATCAAGTTCCACCAATCAAAAGCTTCTCCTTTAAGGTGCCAAGCTGCCATCCTCCTCTTTAGATGATCTTCCTAACCAAGCTGTCTATATATTTTCTCGTAGTCATTAACCCATACTTTAGCTTCGAGATATCACTCGGTTCTAGAGTATGTTTTTCCACCTATATTAAGGATGTCCTTAAGGCATCTCCAACGATTTAAGTGGTTAGCCAAAATTGGTCACAAACCCCAAAAGTAGTGAAAGCACCAGTGTTTGCACAAAAATGTTTGATATCCAAGCACAGATCTCAGATCTAAATGATGTAGAGAGCAAAAATGAAGAAATAACAAAATCAAAAAGAAGGAAAGTAAGAAAAGACACAAGATTTACAGTGGTTCAGCTATCTCCGGTCTACGTCCACTTTGAATTGACCCTTTATTTCCTTTATACTATGATTATAGTTACAATCCTTTAAATATCAATAACCAAAATGATAGAGTTTAGCCCAAAAGAGAAGCAGAAGAACCACTTTTTAGTTGCCATGGAGGTGCCATTTATAGGTGTAGATCTAGAAACATCCACCCCCAAAACTTAAAATATCCTTTCTAATGCGTAGGTGGGCCCACATGATCGATCCAAGGTGGCTTGGGATCGATCCCTTATTGATCCATATCGATCGACCAGAAATCGCTCCAATCGGGCAGGGATTGATCATGGTGAAAGACGATAGTGCAAAGTCCTTGGTCTGCAAATTTCATGAAATTATAGTGCGCAGTTTATGAGATATGATCGATCCAAAATTGTATTTGTCAATGTAGGCTGGAATCTTCATATCGATCAAGAGCTTCGTATCCATCGACCACGTATCTATCAGCCGCTCCCTTCTTCGTATCGATTAGTCACTCCCTTCTTCGTATCAATCCCTGAATGCTTGCTACCTTTCGTATCCATCCCCTACACCTATCTTTGTATCATCCCAAGTGTCCTGGTGAAGCATATGACCTCGTATCCATCAAGTACGTATCCATCCAAGTCTTGCTTCTTTCGTATCGATCCAAGCTTTGATCGATACGAAGCGTGCCAACATGCCTCTTCCATGTCCATCTAATCGATGTGCATTGCATTGATACGAAACATATCGATCTAAAGAAGATAATCCATATCGTCCCGATCAATACGAAAGCATCGATACGAATGTATCAATCCAAAGTATGTAGCCATGTCCATCTTGATCGATATGAAAGTATCGACACGAACTTGCTTTCCATGAATACCGGTCCATCCATATCTTGAGCATACGAACTCTAATTGATCTGAAATTTGAAAGGTAGCCTTACCTAGCCTTATTTATCATTCTCTATTGACCCCACCTTGATTGAAGCTTGGTCTAATTTAGATGGTATCAATCATAGCCTTGTTTCCAATCGATCTCTAACCCTGATATTCATCTTTTTTTTCCAATTTGTTGATATCCCGGCTTTGGCCAAAAGTCGGGGTAGAATTTGTCCTCCAAAACATGTCTTGTGGTAGGAAGGTGTATTTTGTATTGCCATAAGTCCAAAATCCGAAGTCCATAAATCATTGATCGCTGTACCATCCAACCTTGAGTCCAATCTGTGCCAAACCATTTCCTTGATCTCTTCGGATCATTAACAAAATCCATGATTATTATGATTCAATATCACCAAATTCATAACAATTCCATTAACTGAATCCATGATCTCTCTAGATCGTTTTATTCAAGTCTGGGACCTCTACAGGCCCTGTAATCTAAATTCGGGACCTTGCCGGGCCCAAATCCAAAGACAGGACCTCTATGGATCCAAATCCAATGTCGGGACCTCGTCGGGTTCATATCTAAAGTCGAGACCTCTCTGGATCCAAATCCAAATCCATAGACCCGCCGGGTCATTTTATCCCTCTCTGACCTCGAATCTCTGGTCCAGAACTTTTTATTCTCCAGCATCGACTCTTCAAGACATTTTATTCTTCAGCCTCGACTCTCCGGTCGGGTCGAGGAGTTTTTATTCCGCGTTAGAGTCCATTCCATCGCTCTCCAGCGAAGGGACTCGAAACTTGCGATTAATGCCCCGTCACTCCGGAAGGGACCATAACCGCGTGACCTATATCATTCATTACATTAATCCAAATCCAAGAAAGTTAAATTGATGAAATAAAAGTCCATACAATCAAGAAAATTAAATAGCCATAGTACCAAGAAAGAAACCACAGTTCACAGAAAAAACAAGATTTCATAAACCCGAGCATCACAGTATATCATCATCTCAGAGCATTTCTAGGGACCGTCCTCGATCCCGTACATGTGTAAGTGAATTAGCCGCCTTACTTCGGGGTTTATTACTTATTCAAATCCATTCAGCTGATAATAAGCCGACGTCGATGCCTAAATCCAGTGCCATCTTCATCTAAGGTCAGTGGTGGCTGCTCTTGTTCCACTGCCACAGCTCGATTCCTTACGTATTGTTGTAAATGACCATTCCTTACGTGCTCCTCAACGATATCCTTCAAATGCCTGCGATCGTTCATGTAATGCCCATTCAGCTCATGGAATAGGCAATGCTTTCTTAATACTCGCTTGTGTTCGTAGGGTTCCCTTTTTGCTGGCCTTCGATACTGGAGGCGTCCTCGAGTATCCAAATAAATTATTTCCAGTGTCTCATTCAAATCCATGTAAGAAGAGAATTTTGATTCCCTCCGTTGCCTTTTCAATGTGTTACCGCTGTCATTAAATTTCCTTTTGCCTCTATCGTCCTTGTTTGAATCCTCCATGGGTGGACCCCCACCTTTTACTGCATAAACTTCAACCTCTTTTCCCTCTCTTTCAGCCTTCGCATCTTCTTGTCGTAGATACCTTTCCGCTTCCTGGTAAAACTCCCTAAGATCCATCGGTGGATCCCACTCCAACGATATCTTGAAATCCGACTTATCTGCAATCCTTGAGACTTCTACCGTAAAAACCATTGATGGTCAGGTCGATCCATCGAAGCCACTACCGCATTGAATCTGGTTAAGAAATCCCTAAGTGAGTCTCCCTTCCACTGGTTCATCGATGTTAAAGTCATCAAATTCTTAGGTCTCGTGATGTGGACCCAAAATTGTCTCATAAACCTCTCAATCAACTCCGTCTAAGTGCCAATTGAACCACTTTCCAGTCGCCTGAACCATAGTGCTGCTATATTTGTCAAATACAAAGGGAAGCATCGTGCCATGACTTTCTCCGATGCCCCTAGTACTTCCATATGCCTTATGTACCTTGTCAAGTGAACAACGAGATCTGTTCTCCCATCATACCTCTACAGCGATAGTAGTTTGAAATCCAATGGATTCCTTGCTCGCCTGATCATAAGAGTGAAGGGCTCATGTTCACATCCTCCAAATCTCTATTCCCCTCATATCCCGTCTGATTGTGTCCGCTAACCTATCGTTATAATCAAGTGGTTGCCATTGTTTGTTGTCTCTAACTTGACCCTCGAGTTTGCGAGGGAATCCTAAAACCTGTCCTTATAGACGAGCATCCACTTCCTTATTAGGGTAAAATAGCCTAGCACCACCAGGTATCCTTCTTGGAATTGAGTCTACATGATTCAGGGGCATGCCCCCTAGTTCAGGGGTTGTTCCCGATGGTCCAACTCTATCCTATACTCCGGTTGCGACATGCTTTTAGTCTGAATTCTGGATTTCCTTCGTTCCTACTGCTCCAGCTTCATGATCCTCATTTCTAGTATTCCCTGTAACTCCATTACCTTGACTTTGTACTCTAGCTTGTCCAACCTGTCGGAGTAGGTTCTGTATCATGTCCTCTTGCATTTTGAGCTTCGTTTCCACCTCATCTCTAGTAATATAGATTGAGGCCTGATTAGCTCCTGAGGATGCCTCCCGACTTCCTTCATGATGACTCCTTTCCATTCTCTATCTCCTTGTTGATTGCTTTGCCATAGCTTCAAGAAATTGAGATCCTAAGCCTTTAAATTCAAAATCCAAGCTTCAGAGTCCCTGAGTGCTAGCTTTTTTAGTGAAAGCACCAAAGTGCTTGCACCAAAATTGATCACAAACACTAGCAGTAGTGAAAGCACCTGTGTTTGCACACAAATTTTCAATATCCAACCACAGATCTCAGATCTAGATGATGTAGAGAGAAAAAAAATGAAGAAATAAAAAAATTGAAATGAAAGAAAGTAAGAAAAGACACAAGATTTATAGTGGTTCAACTATCTCCGGCCTACGTCCACTTTGAATTGATCCTTTTATTTCCTTTATATTGTGATTATGAGTACAATCCTTTGAATATCAATAACCAAAATGGTAGAGTTTAGCCCAAAGGAGAAGAATGAGAAGAACCCCTTTTCAATTGCCATGGAGGTGCCATTTATAGGTATAGATCTAAAAATATTCACCCTAAAACTCAAAATACCCTTTCTTAGCATAGGTAGGCCCACATGATTGATCCAAGGTGGCTTGGGATCGAACCCAGATCAATCCGTATCGATTTTTTATCGATCAGGAATCGCTCCAATTGGGCTGGGATCGATCATGGTGAAAGACGATAGTGCAGATTCCTTCATCTCCAAATTTCATGAAATTCCAGTGTGTAATTCATGAGATATGATCGATTCAAATTTGTATTTGTCAATGTAGGCTGAAATCTTTGTTCGATCAAGAGCTTCGTATCCATCGACTATGTATTCATCAGCTGCTACCTTCTTCGGATCGATCTGCCGCTCCCTTCTTCGTATCGATCCCTAAATGCCTGCTGCCTTTCTTATCCACTCCCTACACCTATGTTCATATCGATCTCGAGTATCTTGGTGAAGCATATGACCTCGTATCCATCAAGTCCATATCCGTCCAAGTCTTGCTTCCTCCATATCGATCCAACGTTTGATCGATACGAAGCGTGCCGACATGCCTCTATCGTCTCCATCCAATCGATGTGCATTGTATTGATACGAAACCTATCGATCCGAAGTATACAATCCATATTGTCCTGATTGATACGAAAGCATCGATACAAATGTATCGATCCAAAGTATGTAGTCATGTCCATTTAATCGATACGAAAGTACCGATATGAACCTGCTTTCCATGAATATTGCTCCCTCCAAATCTTGAGCATACGAACTTCGATTGATCTGAAATCTGAAAGGGACCCTCACCTAGCCTTTTTTATCACTCCCTATCGACCCCACCTTTATTAGAGCTCGGTCCAATTTTGATGGTATCGATAAAAGCCTTGTTTCCAATCGATGTTTAATCCTGATATCCACCCTTTTTTTGCCAATTTGTTGATATCCCAGCCTTGGCCAAAAGGCAAGGTAACAATTGTCCCCTTAATATTCAGGGGCGCCAACAAGTGGGCGTTGATTGAATCAGTTCCTAAGCATTGAGCGTTGATTTGATCAGCGTCCGGGGCTGGGCGCCTATAAGTGAGGCACCCAGCTCCTTTACCTTTACAATTCACCTTTTTTCTGCTTTTTTATTAAAAAAACATTTAAATGCTGCAACATGCAGCCAAAATCGCTAGACTTATCGTTCGACATTAGCCAAAGGAGGTTGTAGGCCCAACACAAAATTCTCCAGCACCAGATACGATGATTTTCCAGATATGGATTCTATACAAGCTGCCAGAGGGATACACTCATTGTATCTTCACAACATTAGATGCGGTCGAGGTACAGTTCTAAATAATAAATAACGACTAGTACATGATGGATACATTTGTCGTATATTAACCATGAACTAATGTTTCTTAGATAAATATATGATATTATAAAGCATATTACTTAGTTATTTGAAATTAAATTGTACAATAATCCCAAACAACCCTTTAAGTTTTTAATCATAGTATGTCAGCTGTCGGAATAGTTGGGCAAAGTGTATAGCACAGTAGTGTGGCATACTACCTCGGGTTTTAGTAGATAGGCTCCAGACCAATCTTTTTGCACATTTCTTATGGATTAGGCCACCACAGTCATTTGATCGTCCACTCATAGTTTTTCTAGTTAAGAGGTGGTGGCCTACGACGCATACTCTCCATTTTTAAGATTTTGAGCTCGACGTTACTCCCGTCGATTTTTATATGTTGACTGGAATTGAGATCGGAGGCTCAGACAAAATACCATTTACTTGATCATACGTTTGAGAGCCCTGAGGTCTTTACTATTTATCTACCCCAGTTTGAGTAGGGTCATGTTGCCTCCGGGGCAGTTCCCCTTAGATATCTACAGGCATACATTGCAGCTCATATAGGCACCGATGCTATAAGTAACATCGTGCATAGAGCATAACTATTGTACTTATTTGGTTTGACTTTCTTTTCAAACCAAAAGAGTACTATTATATTAGGTTACCTTGCAACGGTAGCTGATCTAGGTCAGCAACACACTATCGATTGAGGTTCTACTATACTTTGATGTGTGTATGCCGCTCTTGATTCTAATGCTTTGGGGGAGGTTAGAAAGATGTTTGGGTTTTGGTATATTTTTCGTGCATTGTTGAGACTGCTAGTCATGTTCCAGAGATATATTTTCCGTGCATGAGATGATGGAAGCCTGTTAAGTTAGTTTCTCGCGTTCCTGTGGGTGTTAGAGATGACCTGATGGAGGCCCATACTCAAATTGATATTAGGTGCAGGGATAATATTTTTCGGGAACCATGGGCATCATTTTGGATTGCCATGATACATGCAGGCACGATGCATGATGCTTATCGTCTTTCTATTTCGTATCATTTGGACCTGCGAAGGATGATCTTACTCCCACCGCTGTTTCTTCCTATTTGATCTTTAAGGGAGAGATTCTTGTTTTAGACTATTGGGAGTTACGTATCTCTGGAAATTTATTATCTTATGATGACATTTTGGTAAACGTCAGACTATTGGATCATAGTATATATAGGGATTGAGACAGACTGATGGGTAGATGCTTTCAATTTTTCTTAGCCGATGGGTACTATGACAGCTGCTGGGTTAGAGTCGCTCCTCGACGATACATGTTACCTGACTACGCTCGAGGAGTGAACTCAGATCATATAGGCCCATACATTTCCAGTGGTAGAGTTCAGGAACCTCCATTTTCTTTTGATACCACTCCATATCAGTATTCTAATCAGCCCATGGACTTCGGTCTGGACGCCTGTTATAAAATGTATGATATTACCAGTACTCTTATCGAGTAATCGATAGTTTATCTTCTAGATCATGAGGTTGCTGGTGTACCCACTGCTGGACTATACCCACCATATGAGGTAATTCACTATATTAATAATTCATTGTACAATATTAGTTAATCAAATGTATATTGGTATATTATATGTAATTACAGTATGCAGGTAGGTTGGATGGCATAGGCGATATATTGTCGCCATTCAGCATATGACACTCATTCATACTCAGGCGGTCAATCTTCAAGCTCAATAGACTCAACAGACGACGCATGCAAAAATTGATGGTTTGCAAGCTCAACTGGCTACATTTTAGTTCGATCATGGTAGCCTGCTCATTTGATGACATAGTAGATGATAACGACGACGATGATGGTGCCGATTACCTAGGATGATTATTCTTTGTGCTATTACATTTATTTTACTGTTGTTTGTCTATATTGATGTACTTCTGTACTGAATTGTGGACATATATTACTGTTTATTTGTTTTGTTATACAGCATTATTTTCATCGCAATCTGTATTAAAATTTCAGTACATTGACAAACGACTTTTGATGTTTCATTTACAGTGTCACGTCATATCAAGTATTGTTTGCATATTGCATTAAATGCAGTTTAAGCCTGCACCTGAATCTATCATTGCTATTGTAGTAAAATATTATTCCTTGTGGACTACAATAGTAACTTTAGTATGCCATTTATGGGTGATTACCTTGTCAACAGCATTAATAAATGTTAAAGAGTTTAATTCTTCTTCTCCTAAAATATTGTTATTATTCTGGTTATCATTCTTAGGGTTTATCCCTATTAAAGACATTCTTTCTTTTAATTCTTTTATTTCTTGTTTAAGCATTTTAACTTCATGCTGTAATTCTGCAATTGTTGTTTCAGTACTTACTGGGCTAATATTATTTGAAGTTTTAACTCTGTTTAATATATCTTTTAAACTATAAGTTTCTGGTTCTTTTAATTTTAGTTTCTTTTCTCCTTTATGTGACTCCAAATATCTCTTTAACATATTTTTCTTTTCTTCTGGATCAGAAATTTTATCTATGATATCCAGAATAAAATTTTCTTCTTTTGTTAACATAAAGAGTCCATTTGCTTTACATAAAGCTTTATAATAGTCACAATTTCCATCGCAACTATCAGATTCCGAATCGTTATCTGAATCATACTCATTTTCAATTTCTGAATCAATTTCTGTGATAACAGATAATTTTAAATTTTCTTTCTCTGAATCAGAGCTTGATAAATAATTTTGTGAATGAATTTTTTAACTCTTCATCTATTTCAAGATTATTTATCTTATTTTTTAATTTACATTTATTAGCATAGTGACCTGGTGTTTTACATTTCCAACATGTTGGAATTTTTCTTTTAGTGGGTTTATTTTGCTCTTTTCTTTTATAGGGTCTTTGTGAGTTCCTTTTAGGAATTTTACTACTTTCCGCATAAATTTCTTTTCGAATTTTTTTATTTTTATAAAGTTTTCTCTTAGATGGTTTTCTAAATCTTCTTTCTTCATTGGTTGGTTTTATAGGTGATAAACCAAGTTGTTCACAGAAATCTCCTAGAATTCTTTTTCCATAAATTTTCTCCTTTTGGATTTGTTTATATAATTTTATTTCATTACATAAATGAATTCCTTCTGCAACAACTTCTGCTGCTAGTTCACCATAAGTATATTGGTTATAAGGAATGGTTCCATTATGTTTTTGTTTTATTCAATTTTTAACTCTTTCTGAGAAGAAATGAGGTAGTCCTGATAAGAACTTTTCTTTCCAAAATTCATGATTACTATCACTTCTAGTAAATAGTTTAGAAAAATATACATCTTTGTACCATCTAAACTGAGATAAGTTCTGACATTTTAGGTTCAGTAATTGCTCTTGTGTTCTATCTGTTTGAAGAGCAGTTGCTCCAATGAAATGTTTAGCTATTGTATATATTAACGTATTTACGCAATCAGTTTTGGGCATTCCATCTTCTAATTTTTTTGCAGTGAATATATGCGCTTTTGCTTCATTAGAAAGATGAAAATCCCACCAACCTTTTAGTTGTCCTGTAAATCCTTGTACAATAGCTTTTGCTATTCTATCGTCTGAATTATTTTTAATTAAGCATGCAGTAGCATACATTGTCATATAATTCAGGCAAGTTTGTATTTGGTATTCTGAATAACCATCTATATTCCATTCTACAATGGAGGTACCGTCAAAAGATACAGCTCCATAATTGTTTTGTTCTTCAAATAAGAGGTCGACCGGTGTTGGTCTTGTATAGTAAGGTTTACTATACGAAGTATTTCCATAATTAATTTTATTAATTTCAAAATTATTTTCTGGTTTATTCTGTTCTATATTTAAGAACATATTTTGTAAATTACTTACTTCTTCATCTGAATCATTATCAGATTCTAGTTCAGAAGTTCCCTTAGATTCCTTACTTTCAATTATGGGTGCGACTTCCTTTTCATTAACATTTAAGGCGTCTAACCTTTTCATTATTTCTCTTAACATTTCAGAGTTTTCTCCTGGTTTATCCATATTCATTTCTAAATTTTGTGCAGACCAGGGTTTGAATAAAACTTCATTCGATTCTTGTAAGTTGATTTCCTATTGATTCTAATGTTAAATTTGTAAAATTATTCTGCTCGATAATAGCTTCGAATGATCTATCTTTTCTATAAGGAGTAGCTATAATTTCTTCTTTATCAATTTTAACTGATAAGTTTGCTTCTGGAGGATGTATACTCCTAATAGTTTTTCCTGCTTTAGTTGTATACTCTTCATAAGCAGAATTTATATTAAAAACTATTAATAAATCATCAAAATCTGGAAAACTGTCCTTCTGTTTTCCTATTTTGTAGGATTTTTCTATCATTATAAAGATATCATAATTTTCTGGTAGGTCATTTCCCATTTTATTTAAAAATAATTTATATTTTTTAATCCACATCTCTTGTTCTTTTGAATCTTTCATAAAGAACCATTTTCTTTTATATTTATTTTCTTCTGAATAAAACTTTATTTTTTCAGATTCTGAAAAAGGAAAGTTGAACTCTTCTTCAAGAGTTATGGTATTTATACCAAACACTGATTTATCCTCATCATATCCCATATCCGAAGGTGTCGGCGATCTGGGATTTGATGGAGGAATTTCAACCCTATATTCAGGTTGACTAACTCCGTCCATTGTGTTTCTTACAATTACGTTTTCCTTTTCTATTCTTAAAGGAGTAGCTTCAGCACTGCTGAATCTTGGTTCCTCTAATTTAGAGTTAGAACCTAATTTTAGGTGTGTGACTCTGTCTTTTGAGAATCTAATTTCGACGTCACCATCAGAATATTCAACAATTTATTTTAATTTTTTATTTTCTACTTTAGTAGGTTCATTTGCTTCTTCAAGAAGCCATTTTTCTGGTAAATTTATTTTATTCCAGCTAATCGATTTTGGAATTACAACATTACTTTTACTGATGTCTGTTATAAACAGTGTATGGTATATGTTTTATTTCAGTAATAATAGTATTCATTACTTTGTAGCATATTCTATAAATAATAATTACATTCTGTGTTCCTGGTTTCATATTAAAACCTTCAGTTTTTATGTCCAAACAAATAGACTGGAGTAAATTTGGGTCGGATAAGGACATAGTAAAATTAGGAAAACATGAAAAATAAATTGGTCCATCACATAATGTTGATTCAACTATTCCTAATAAGGAATCATGGAATTTATTATGTCTATTATCTCTAACTACAATAATAGAAGACGTATTTAGACCTAATCTTGTAGCTGGTTTTAAAGCTACTTGAATTAATCCAACGTGAATAAATTTATATTTTTCTTTATGCAAATTTAAAAGCTTTTTTGAAAATAAACTAAATGAACTGTATCCTTCAGATAAAGGGATTGCTTGTTCAACAGTTTTAATTATATAATCAGTTTTTGTAATAAAACTTCCAGTTTTCTTATAGATCTTTGAAGGCAAATAAGCCGGAATATTCCAATTGTTTAAACTAAGATTCTAAATCTTCATTTATAGTAATTTCTTTATTTTTACTGAGAATTTCTCTATCTAGATTATCTATACCGTTATTATTATTATTTCTAAATGATAATGCTCTAGATAGTCTTTCCATATTATCTACCTTATCACTGTCAACGATTTACGCAAAACTTCCCTAAACGCCTATTCACGGCAAACAAACGGGAAAAAACACTGCTACGCGACTTAAGGACAAAGTCCCGGGTTTCAAAGGCAAATAATAAGTAGGATTAGCTAGATTTTATCAGATAGAGCTAAAATAATAACAGTTTGATAAACTAGTGCCGAAAAATTTCTGCAGTAATTGGTTAATAAACGATTATGAATAATACGATGAATAGTAATGGTGAATAGTAACCACGGATGAATAGTAACCACGGATGAATAGTACAAAATAGTACCTTCTCTCTGGGGCGTTTAAGCCTGAGCAAACCTACCCTCTACCACCACCGGGCTCCGATACCACACGTCTACGGACCTTCGTTTGCTCCTTGTTTGATGCCGTTGCTTGTGAAATAACAGTTCGTTTGCTCCTTGTTTGATGCAGTTGCTTGTGAAATAACAGTAGTTTATGTGCGCGTAGATATTATATTACACAGAGAAATTTGTTTGAGGAGAATAAAATTTTATTACAGCGGACTATATTACAAAGAGTAGGCTATCTGCCATTACAATAACTTAGCAAACTCTCAAACTTATTATTACAAACTCTCTCTTTCAAACTCTCTCTTTCACAAAGCATACACATATATTTATATTAGTACATTCGGTATTTAGGTTAACATTAACGGACATCTTCCATTCTCTCGAACCTTATCAACAAGCCATTTCTTCAGCATGAATTAAGCTGTGGTCACATCACCTTTTGTTTTTAGCTATCTTTTTGCCACTTCATCCATTATCTTTTAGCAATCATAAAGCTTTAGTCACATCAGTAGGTCACATCACTTCTTAAATTAGGCTTTGCTTTAGCTTTACGTATCTAAGTAGATTTTATCCTGTCTGAGAGCCTTCTGGAATTTGTACATGTGGAGGGAATCCGGGAGGCGGTGATAAAGGTATTTCATCCATAATGAAAGTTATTATGCCTGGCTGCTGAAAATAGACATATACAACCCAAACTCCATTAACCTTATTTTTACAGCATCGAGCATTGTGTCTTTTGCTTTTAGCATATAATCTCTTATTTCTTTTAGGCTTCTTCATGAACTTGGATCTGTAGACATGCTCATAAGCTCATCGTCACTATCTGAATCTAATATGGCTTTAAGCTGTATTTTTAAATTTCTTTTTGAAGAACTTGCCATTAATTCTTTTAGTAAGTCAGATAATTCTCTTTTAGGTGAATCTGGTATTTTATGCGGTTTGTGGCTGATTAAACCCTTTTGTGAATAAATTGAATCTTAGAAAAATTCAAATTTATCCCACCATTTAATTAAAATTCTTCTTCCTAAACAAGGAATATTTTCAAATTTAATTTCAAACTTTTGTAAAGTTCTTGGAATAATAATGACATCCCATTTCATAATCCAGGGCACTTGATAAAGTGCTGCAAAATGTAGATTATGATATTTCATGGAAATATTTATACGAACAAATTCATCATAAATATTTCTTATTTTTTGTGGTAAAATCACTGGATATAATCCATAGTTTGAAACCCAAACTACAAACCAATTTGGAAAATTCGTAGTATTTTGAGTTTTAAACTGAATAAACCAACTATGTTTTCTCTGCTTGTTTTCATAAGAGAAAGCAAGCTCCCAAGCTTTTATATAGTCAAAGTAGTTAAAATTTAATTTGTTCCTATACGGATTTTTTGAATTTGTAATTAATTCGTTTGGTTTGTATAAATCACTTTCCCATTGTTCTGGGGTAATTATTTTAACAATGGAGGCCTTTGAGAAAGCCCATTCTCCACCAGTTCTCATAGCGGATTCAAATTGCACAGAACCTGTGTAGGTTAAAATTTCTGGGTAGAAATTAAAATCCCTTGGATAAAGGTACGGATCGGTAAAATTTTTTAAATAGAAGGTCATAACCTCTTCTGCAGATAATTGAATATATTTTTTCTCTACAGGAGATACCCATATAGTTGAGGTCGAAATATACGGGTATAGGTATTCTCTTGTAGATACAGACTTTATTGCCAACTCATAAGCATCAGCTCTGAGTTGTTCATCAACTGGAGTAGTCTTTAAGACTTCTTCTCTAAGCATTTTTTCATCTTTCTGGAAAGCCGACTTATAAGTCGTTATGGGCCGAGATAGTGCAGTTTTACTGCTTTCTTCCTTTTCTTTGCCTTTATTCATTTTTTCCCTGTAAAAATTCTCGAGTTAAGAAATCTGGTAACGCATTAACAGATCCTTTAATAAACTGAATATTAAAATCGAATACTGATAATATCGCTTGCCATCTAGCAAATATTTGTTTTGATGCTATGTTTTTAACATCCTTTTGTAAAATTTCTTTGGCAGACTTACAATCTACCTTAGCAAGAACTTTTGATTTAATAAATCACTTTCAAATTTTTGTACACACAATACAATTGCTAATATTTCTTTTTTAACAGTAGAGTAATTAACTTTGGGTTGTTGCCAAATTCCCGAAGTAAATCTGACTAAGGATTCTTTATTATTAATTCTTTGTTTAAGAATACCACCATATCCTTTATCTGATGCATCGGTTTCGACTATTTTAAGTGCATCAGGATGAGGAATTGCAAGACAAGGAATTTTCTTTATTTTTGCTTTTATTTTTATAACTGCTTTAATATGTTCCTCTGTCCAAGCAGGCGGATTTTTTCTAAATCTTTCAAATAATGGTTTAGCGTCATAAGCTAGATCTTTATAAAATTCGAAAACATAGTTTCAGCTTCCTAAAATTCTTTGTAATTGATTTTTATCTTTAATTTCATTAGGAAATTTTTCTACAAATATAATTGCCCTATCAATGGGAAATATTGTTCCATCTTTTATAATATGTCCAAGAAATCTAATTTCTGTTTGTAAAAGCTTTATCTTTTTAGCTGACACAGCTAATCCAGCTCTTCTAGTGGCATTTATAAAAATATTTAAATGTTTAAAATGTTGGTCAATTGATTCTGAAAATATAAGAACATCATCAATATATACTATGGTAAATGTTGTATAAGCACCATAAATATCATTCGTAATTTTTTGAAATTCTGAAGGGGCATTTTTTAACCCAAACGGCAATACATTCCATTCATAATGCCCAAATGGAACGGCAAATGCAGTTTTATATCTATCTTCTTCTTTAATCTGAATTTGCCAAAATCCAGATTTTATATCAAATTTAGACATTACTTTGGCTGAATAAAGCCTTGCTAATAAATCCTTTTTATTACGAATTGGATATCTAATCCATCTTAATGCTTTGTTTAGAGGTTTATAATTTATAACTAGTCTTGGGACTCCTCTTTCTAGTTCTGCTGCATTTTCTACATAAAATGCTGAACAGCTCCATGGGCTTTTAGATGGTCTAATAAGGACTTCTGTAGTAATTCTTCAATTTCTTTTTTACAGATTTCTAGATGTCTTTGAGACATGGCTATAGGTCTAGCTTTTGTTGGAATCTGACTTTCTTTAAAGTCTGGTTCGTAGGGTAAACCAATTTCATGTTTTTTCCTCTGCCAAAAGGCATTAGGAGTGTCTGCACAAATAGTTTTCTCAATATAATTTTGTAGATCTTTAATCTTTTGTTGTAAACTGGGTTGCAATAATTTTTCTTTTATTCTTTTGTAATTTATTTATTGAGATAAAGAGTTCAGAAAATTCTCTTTTCTTTTAATGTTTTTTTGAATAATATCAATTTTATGATGTTGTGGTTGAGATACAAATTTGAATGTTAATTCTTGGTTATTAATAGTACTTGTAATCCCTTCTTTTGATATTTTTGTTATAGGATATAACAAATGTAAGAAGGGATTTCCTAGTATTACATTATGAGATAAATTTTTAACCATTATAAATGGCATTTCTAGACAATTACCTTTATTACAGACAGCTGTGTTTTGTAGCTTATAATTAACTAACAATTTTCTACCATCTGCAGCATTTAGTATTTCGGTAGTTTTAGAAAAATATTTTGAAGGTACTAACCCTTTGCCACACGTCTACGGACCTTCGTTTTCTCCTTGTTTGATGCAGTTGCTTATGAAATAACAGTAGTTTATATGCGCGTAGATATTATATTATACAGAGAAATTTGTTTGAGGAGAAGAAAATTTTATTACAGTGGGCTATCTTGCCATTACAATAACTTAGCAAACTCTCAAACTTATCATTACAAACTCTCTCTCTCCCAAACTCTCTCTTTCACAAAGCATACACACATATTTATATTAGTACATTCGGTATTTAGGTTAACATTAACCGGCGTCTTCCATTCTCTCAAACCTTATCAACAAGCCATTTCTTCAGCATGAATTAAGCTGTGGTCACATCACATTTTGTTTTTAGCTATCTTTCTGCCACTTCATCCATTATCTTTTAGCAATCATAAAGCTTTAGTCACATCAGGAGGTCACATCACTTCTTAAATTAGGCTTTGCTTTAGCTTTACGTATCTAAGTGGATTTTATCCTGTCTGAGAGCCTTCTGGAATTTGTACATGTGGAGGAAATCCGGGAGGCCATGATAAAGGTATTTCATCCATAATGAAAGTTATTATGCCTGGCTGATGAAAATAGACATATACAACCCAAACTCCATTAACCTTCTTTTTACAGCATCGAACATTGTGTCTTTTGCCTTTAGCATATAATCTCCCATTTCTTTTAGGCTTCTTCATGAACTTGGATCTGTAGACATGCTCATAAGCTCATCGTCACTATCTGAATCTAATATGGCTTTAAGCTGTATTTTTAAATTTCTTTTTGAAGAACTTGCCATTAATTCTTTTAGTAAGTCGGATAATTCTCTTTTAGGTGAATCTGGTATTTTATGCGGTTCGTGGCTGATTAAACCCTTTTGTGAATAAATTGAATCTTTGAAAAATTCAAATTTATCCCACCATTTAATTAAAATTCTTCTTCCTAAATAAGGAAAATATTTTTTCTAGTTAAGAGGTGGTGGCCTACGACGCATACTCTTCATTTTTTAGATTTTGAGCTCGTCATTACCCCCGACGATTTTTATATGTTGACTGGAATTGAGATCGGAGGCTCAGACAAAATACCATTTCCTTTTGATCATACGTTTGAGAGCCCTGAGGTCTTTACTATTTATCTACCCCAGTTTGAGTAGGGTCATGTTGCCTCCGGGGCAGTTCCCCTTAGATATCTACAGGCATACATTGCAGCTCATATAGGCACCGATGCTATAAGTAACGTCGTGCATAGAGCATAACTGTTGTACTTATTTGGTTTGACATTCTTTTCAAACCAAAAGAGTACTATTATATTAGGTTACCTTGCAACGGTAGCTGATCTAGGTCAGCAGCACACTATCGATTGAGGTTCTACTATACTTTGATGTGTGTATGCCGCTCTTGATTCTAATGCTTTGGGGGAGGTTAGAAAGATGTTTGGGTTTTGGTATATTTTTCGTGCATTGTTGAGACTGCTGGTCATGCTCCAGAGATATATTTTCCGTGCATGAGATGATGGAAGCCTGTTAAGTTAGTTTCTCGCGTGCTTATGGGGGTTAGGGATGACCTGATAGAGGCCCATACTCAAATTGATATTAGGTGCAGGGATAATATTTTTCGGGAACCATGGGCTTCATTTTGGATTGCCATGATACATGCAGGCACGATGCATGATGCTTATCGTCTTTCTATTTCGTATCATTTGGACCTGCGAAGGATGATCTTACTCCCACCGCTGTTTCTTCCTATTTGATATTTAAGGGAGAGATTCTTGTTTTAGACTATTGGGAGTTATGTATCTCTGGAAATTTATTATCTTATGGTGACATTTCGGTAAACGTCAGACCATTGGATCATAGTATATATAGGGATTGAGGCAGACTAATGGGTAGATGCTTTCAATTTTTCTTAGCCGATGGGTACTATGACAGCTGTTGGGTTAGAGTCGCTCCTCAACGATACATGTTACCTGACTGCGCTCGAGGAGTGAACTCAGATCATATAGGCCCATACATTTCCAGTGGTAGAGTTCAAGAACCTCCATTTTCTTTTGATACCACTCCATATCAGTATTCTCATCAGCCCATGGACTTTGGTCTAGACGCCTGTTATAAAATGTATGATATTACCAGTACTCTTATCGAGCAACCGATTGTTTATCTTCTAGATCATGAGGTTGCTGGTGTACCCATTGCTGGACTATACCCACCATATGAGGTAATTCACTATATTAATAATTCATTGTACAGTATTAGTTAATCAAATGTATATTGGTATATTATATGTAATTACAGTATGCAGGTAGATTGGATGGCATAGGCGATATATTGTTGCCATTCAGCATATGACACTCATTCATACTCAGGCGGTCAGTCTTCAAGCTCAATAGACTCAACAGACGATGCATGCAAAAATTGATGATTTGCAAGCTCAACTGGCTACATATTAGTTCGATCATGGTAGCCTGCTCATTTGATGACATAATAGATGATAACGGCAATGATGATGGTGCCGATTACCTAGGAATTATGCTTTGTGCTATTACATTTATTTTACTGTTGTTTGTCTATATTGATGTACTTCTGTACTGAATTGTGGACATATATTATTGTTTATTTGTTTTGTTATACAACATTATTTTCATCGCAATCTGTATTAAAATTTCGGTACATTGACAAACGACTTTTGATGTTTCATTTACAGTGTCACGTCATATCAAGTAGTGTTTGCATATTGCACTACCTTTGATGTTTGCATAGCTTTATTTACAGCACATTTACATTGCATAGTTTTATTTACAGTGTCATGTCATATCGAGCACTATTTGTATGTTGCACTATTTTTGATGTTTGCTAGACTTAGTACTATAGACACGTTGCAATACTTTTAATATCAATGCTATTACAAAGTGGTACATCATTTTGTATTATTCGAACACTGTAGCCATGTTGCATAGTTTTTGCCACATAACATCTTCTTGCTGCTATATATTCTATTGCTTCGCAAATTGTTCTAAATTCATCTCATCTCATTAAGCAAAAATTGGTGGATTATAGCCTTATTTTCGTGCCAGAATCATACACATACGAAGGTCCTTTAAGTCATGAGATCCCTCATAATCCATCTTACCCCGAAGAACCAATTGGATGGTATGTTGAAATGGAGGAAAGACATTATAAAGATGTAAGAGAGCATGAGAGAGCTTTGCAAGAGCAGAGGCTTTTGAAGAAGGAAAGAAGACAGAGGGAGGAGCGGAGGAGAAACAATGGAAGAAGGCAAAGAAGACATGAAATACGATATCAACTACCTCAACCAGAATAAGAGGTTGATTCTGGAGAAATATACTGCAATTGCGGAGTTAATGTTTTGTATTCTGTCATAAGAAATAGTTCTGATATTGGTCGATGCCACTATAGATGTCACAATTTTTCGGATGGATGTGGAATTTGGCAATGATTGGACAATCCTTTACCTCATCGTGCAGTAGTGTATGCAACTGAACATGAACAAGAAATTGAAATGCTTGGGAGGACATTTGGTTCCATTCAGTTATCACATGACCGTAGATAGGTTTTAAATAATCCGGTGTATGTTTGTTTTAGATCCTGCTTTTCATCATTTCAACTATCACTTTGGTTCCACTGTATCGGTTTATATCAATGTTGGTCGTCCTTTCTACATCGGTTTATTGCAATGTTGGTTGTCCTTTCTGTATCAGTTTATTTCAATGCTGTTTGTTATATTACATACTCAGTAGATAGTGAAAGTCTTTACAACTTACTAAAGAAATAAAAGAAAATAAAGTACTTAAAGAACATACATTGAACTGAAAGAAAATACATGGAACTGAGTCCTAATACATTCGATTGAAAGGAAATACATAGAACTTAAAGAGAAAAACATAAAAATTCATTAAAATTGTTTAAGATAGCTAACCCATAGATCATATGCAGCATGTCCAACAAAATTAGTACAATACTTGCAGAGATAGCATGAATCATACGTAGCTCGTGTTAACTGAAATAGGTCTTCTTCCTTCACTGTGTTTATAACGCTTCTGTATCATTGACAAGCTCCAGTAAACATAACATAAGTACCGCGAGTATCCATAGTTCATCGAATTAATCTACAATCAGGATGATTATTAAAGGCTTCGTTTAGAGAAACCTAAAAATCTTGCTTAATCACCTCTTCCATGTGTCTTGTATCGGCTTTTATGTGTTAGTACTAAATAATCCTAAGGAGTCCAAATTTCATTTTCCATGGAACTTTTTGTACACTTCCGCTATGGAATTTTCAGTTAAATAGGCAATTCATAATCATTGTTATACAAATCAATGCTTGTTCCTTCACAATCAATAATGTCGACTGACTACACCAAGTATCAATAAATTATGCCACTTGCTAAGTTGATTTGACTACACTCTGCATTTTTTGTCTGCCACTTGCTAAAGTTGAGCTGACCACATTAAGTATCACTAAGGTCTTCCACTTGCTATAGTTGATTTCACTACATTATGCATTTTTTGTCTTCCATTTGCTAAAGTTAAGCTGACCACACATCACTAATGTCTCCCACTTGCTACAGTTGATTTGAATACACTTTGTATTTTTTATCCAGTACTTGCTAATGTCTATCACTAATCTACATATCATATCACTTCTATGTAAGGACTTCAACTCCCATTCCATGAATCACATTTAACATCTTCTTTCTTTCTCTCGTAGCGTTAAACTAAATACAACAATGAATACCTCATCTTTCGTTAAATGTGTTATGACATTCGATAGTGATTCCAATAAAGAAGAGATTCTCCAAGAGGACTCCACATCATAAAAACATGGTGGATCGGTCATGGGTCGGAAATATGTAAACCGTAATCAATTTTCCTTCCACAAAACTCTAATGCAAGACTACTTCAATCCAAATTGCACTAATGAACCTGATATGTTCAGGAGAAGATATAGAAAGAGAAGAGATTTAATTTTATAATTTTAACATGTATTCAAAACAATGACAAATATTTATTCAAAAACCAAACGCTTCAAAAACACAAAGGCTTAACGATGAACTAAAAATGACTGCTGCACTGAAGATGTTAGTTGCATCCCCGTAGATGCATTGGAGATGCATATCGGATCGCAGAGACGACTGCATTAGAAACTCTCGACAAATAAAGGTGGACGTTTTCGGCACTGGGTATGTTAAATCTCCAAACGAGGATGATGTGGTGTGGATTTGAGAAATGCATGAGAGCATATGATGGCTTGAAATGCTTGAAGTCTTGACTGTATGCAATGGGAATGGAAGAAATGCCCTAAAGCATACCAGGTAGCTTACAATGGTAAAGAAAGAAAACCAATTATTATTTTAGAAGCCGTTGCTTCATATGATTTATTGATATGGCATGCTTTCTTTGGAATGCATGGATCTGACAATGATTTAAATGTTATTAAGAGGTCACACTTACTTAATGATCTGGAACTTGGTCGAGTAACTCCAGTGTCGTTTACTATTGGGAAAAACACTTATGAGCACGAATATTATCTTAAAGATGGGATTTATCCAAAATGGAGCACCGTTGTGAAAACATGTCAAAACCCAATAATAGCAAAGCAAGCAAAGTTTGCTGCGATGCAAGAGGGACAAAGAAAAGATGTAGAAAGAGCTTTTAGCATTCTATAATCTAGATTTGCAATGATTAGTAATCCATGTCGACTATGGTCTCGGGAAAAAATGTCTAAAATCATGTTTGCATGTATTATTATGCGTAATATGATTATTGAAGACGAAAGGGATATGGATGAAGAAAAACTTCACTACGAATACGATGGTGCAAGGCAAGTGCTAGAAGTATTCAAAGATAATGTTCTTATAACTGAAGAAGCATTCCTCGTTCACGTGGAACGTCAACTTTCGTACCAAGATGCACAAATTCACAACCGGCTACAAAAAGATCTTATGAATCATATTTGGAATTACTTTAGTGATTTTTAGTTCACTTTTAAATTTGATTTGTCATGTGTGTATCCGTTTGCGTTGTAGCCGTATTTTATTTATCTTATTAATCTGTTTTGCATTTCCTTCAAAATGTTATTCTGTTTGGTTATCGACTTTGTCTAAATAAAAACAAGAATAATACAACATTAATTGATAACAAAATATAGCAGATTTAAATAAACGATATAGTACACCGAAACAAGTACAAATTAAACACTTCTAAGATTGAAACTAACTACTTTGAGGTAAGTTGGAAATAAGTGTTTGTCTTCTGTGCTCCATCCAATACTACTTTTTCATTTCATCCATCCCCGTCAGATCTTTATCCATAATCATTTGTTCTTGATTTTCCCATTCAATATCTAGCTTTTGTTGCTCAATTTCTACTGACTTATGCATCACCTCGATGTTCTCTTGCGCTAGTTTGCTTCTATCTTGATGCCTTCTTTTGTGAATTTCAAGAGTGGCATTCACTTTAGCGTTCAGCATGACATCAAGCTTATTCTTTCTCTTTGCTGTTTTGGCTTCCATTGGTCATAACCTTAATCTTCTCTCTGGTTGAGCGCACCCAACTCGTTTTCTCACTCGAATTGAGTTTCCTTACAAGATGAATCTCCTGGGCCAGACGAGTATGATGATTTTGATGCTTGTTCTTTCCCTTCCCCTTTGATTGAACGTCTTGGAGGTTCTTCGTATTATCGGAGTTCCACTTCGGTGTGCTCGTCAGCAACCCATAATTGTTCAGAAATTAATAATAATGCTATTTTTTAGCTCCATTTTCCCATGGAAAAAGCTTTGTGAATTCCTCATTCGCCATTCTTTTTTGAAAGCGAAAGAGGAATAAATTAATAAATAGATTAAATATAGAAAACTAATAATAACAAGAAACACACCAAATGCTCCTCGCCTCCCATTCCACTAGAGTTTGCGTTCTTTATTTTATAAATCCGCGGTTCATAAAACTGAGTTTGACGATTGATTTTCCCGAATCAACCTTGAATCGCAGACAAAGATCAAGTATTTTTAGAATGTTGGAGGTTGAAGGTATTCATTATTTCTTCCAAAACTTATCGCTGCTCTGATCATTGCCTCTAATCGAGTTGTTCGTATAATGATAGTAAATGTAGTCCTCGTCGTTTCTCCATGGGTTAGATGAATGCTGTGACAGAGGAGTACTCGGTTGTTGTTGGCTGTCGTTGAAGAAATAGTTTTGAGACCGAGAAGGATATGTAAAATCTCCAAAAGATGAAGTGATTTTTTAGATAATATAGGTTAGAAAAGAATGAAGGATGTCTTGTAGATATGAAGAGTGAACATAGTGTATTTATAGAGTTAATGAGGAAGAAAGTAGACATTAGAGTCAGAAGTAACCGATGGGGAGGGGAGTCGTTGGGGAGAGCCATTATGGCTTTGGCATTGATTAAATCAACACCCAGGGCTAATTCAAAAAACTGAATTGACCCCTAAATATTACCCTTCATATTAAGGGTAACATTCACCACTGGGGAGCATTTCATAGCACAACCTTAATATTAAAGCTGAATAGAGTATTGTTGGAGATGCTCTTACACAATGTAGGAAATTCAATATGATGGGGTGGTGCATCGGCAAGCGGGGCAGTAGGTGCGACCGGTATAGTTAGAAGAATAGAAGTTTGCGCAATAATCCTAAGATATTGTTTAAACCATTCGGCATTCCACGAATGGGAGGACTTACATGGGCAAGGATCCCAGTTCCGAAAGAAGATTGATTAACAGTCTTATCAATTATCTGTAGTTTGAATCTTTAGTGAAAATTCCTAAGATATTATTATATGCTGAAAGAAAATTGGCTGCCCAGTGCGCACGCGTGCGTATGTTTAAGGAAATAAGGGTGTGAGTACATATAAAATAATAATAATTTTTGAAAACACTTTTTGAAAAACCCTTTCAAAAACAATGAATAGGCACTCATACGTATAATTTTCCCATTGATGAGGTAACCTAAGCTCTGATACCGTATGCAACAACCCCACTCGAAATAGGCTTAAATTTCAACACAGAAAAGGCCCATCGGTACTTTAATCCATTCTATGACTGGACGTTGTTGGAAAACGAAGAAATCTAATAGAGCAATAACTATTTTTAAGAACTTATAGTAGATGGAATAGAAATATAATAGCAAATTGTATCCGTTTATTTCAAAACCATTTGAAAAGTCATAATACAAAACATCAACAACTATCAAATAAAATCTGTTACATCATTTATCCAAAATAAATTGGTACAAAATATAACATCATGAAAGATACTAGTAATTGCCACAAGCTCAAACCACTCCACCTTCAAGCATCGCCACCATCATCACTCCATCCTTGACTTGTGTTATAAAGAGAAGCGAGTCAGAACAATAAACATCTGGATAATAAAAACCTTGAGTCTTTCCATTTTAGTACTTGGGCAGTATATTTCAAAATGAGAATACGTCTTGCGTCATCAAACCATTTAATACTTCTTATAAGAAAAGAAGGCCGATCCTCAATCAACAACTTAATACCTTCCCTTTTCGAAGCATGTTTTTAAATTCCATTCCCTAAATCTCACGTCATAAATATCTGACAATGCAAGAGATAGTACCCAAGCCACATAATACATTTTTATTGGAAATAGGAAGAATCTGGCCATTTAATACCTCAATTGAGGTAAACTCTATAATTTAATACCTAAGGCAAATCCCTCAATGGTAACTATCAAGCTTACATCACATGAAACCTCTCGAGCCACTCAATACTTCTTTATGGAAAGGCAGACCCTTAATCACTCACTTAATACCTTAGCGGACCCCTGTCGAGTTACTACCTAACGTGCCTAATAACTAGCCCCTTAGCCATTTAATATTTTATTTGGGAAAAAGAGGCGAGCCCCTAAAACAACCACTTATACCTCAAGACCCCAAAGCTGGCCCATCGTAATATGACCCATACTCATAATGACTTCTTACATTAGTCCGACTATCCACAAGAACTGGTAGTCAAATTAACTGGGAAGATTTACCCTACAGAATTCGGGACTAACCTCGCGTCATCACAAATATTTATCAAAGAGATGTCTCACATCATCCCTAAAGTCGTATTTTTAGTAGCAAGATTAACTAGGTAGATTTTTATGTATCTTTTGACTGACCTCGCATCTGTATGCCTTAGTCATAATTTACATACTCTCCATATATATAATACCCACCTCACCATTTCATAATTAAGACCTTACAAGAAGTCTTCTTTATTATGCCTTAATATATTAGTTACCATCCTAATGGAGAATTAATGACAATTATTACCAACTAACTACGCAATTATATGCTTATATTATACGTTTATTAGCTAATAGATATAAATATATATTTGCATCTAATTACTTCTAATCGTGCAGTTCATATGCCCTAAACTAGCATTAAATGCCATTTCCTTTAACCATCATACTAATAGAAGTCTTTTCCTTTCCCTTTTGTTTTCCAAGATTTCAATATCCATAATAAGAAATTTTAATATCCATCATAATAAAGGTTAAATATTCATATCCAAAACTACAATAAATAAACTTGTAAATAGAAATAGAAGCCTAATTTATTACCTCAATTCAATGGAATATTACAAAAAATAGGAATTGCAATCCTAACTTCATATTTTATTCAACTCCTTTTTACAAAGAAATAAATGAATTTTGTGTTGGATAAATGGTGTAAACTACGAATAAAATTTATGCTCTACTATAACAGCCCATAATTTTGTAAGTATTTTTAATTAAATTTTATTTGTAAACTTTGATTCTTAAATCATTTAAAATTGAATTTCTGGAATTATTATTTGGCATTGAATTTAAATGGTTAAATGAATCTTGTTTGGAAGATATTAACATTGAATTTAAATGGTCTAAATAAATATGTTTCAAAGTGTTTGGTTTCAGAGTTGTTATAACTTGAAAGCAATATAGCTTTGGAAATGAAATTATTGGAAATTGTATTTAATTCAGAATTGGCTTTAAATATATAAATTTGAACTTATTGAAGATTTAAAAATATGACTTTATAAAGTGGTTTGGTTTAAGATGATTTAAAGAAATATTTCAAGTTTAATTAATTGAAGGAATATTCAATGATTTGGAAATTGGGTTTTATTTAAATGATATATTGATTTGGTTTTGGAATTTAAATGATATATTACTACTTTGGTTTTTGAAATGGAAATGATGTATTGATTGGGTTTGAAATGAAATAATATAGTATTTAGTTTTGAAATGGATATGATGTTTTGGTTTTGAAGTATAAAGGATTTTTGAAGTAAATATCCATGGGTTATAATAACGGTGGGTTGTTAAAGAGACCGGGATCGGAAGTTGTCATACTCTCTGCCAACTCCGAAAACCACTTTAACAACCGTGTACGTGATGGAGATTCCAGAATGGAGTAGGATGGTGGCGGCGTTCCTTTGAGTTATATACGTGGATCCGACTCCCGTGAGTTGGCATAAAGTGGCTAAAACAGGAGCGATTACGGGCCTGTGAGGTAGCTCCTCTTATCGGACGCACTCCTTCGATACCATTTTATTACTTTGTCATTGATTGGGGCCCTTTTGGTTTTTTGGGAGTGTGGATCGAGGTGGGCGGTAGCTGCGCGCTATGCGTCACCACCATTCCGAATAGTAATTAGTATATCTACCCTGGAATTGCCTTGTTTTGCCGTGTCACCTACCCTAGCACGCCTTGTACGAGTTTGATTTGTGTGTGCCAATGGAGTATTCTCTAGTAGCCTCCCGATCAGGAGGTATTACGGTACTGTATAGACTATTGGCACTATTACGTGTTAAGGGCTATATGGGTAACTCCTTAACGCTATTTTAAAGTAAGTTTATTTTACTTTTAGACTCTATTATAATAGCATATATTACTACATAGTAGATAGTTTAACGGATCCTTAAAGGATGGTTATCCCAAACATCCTTTGAGTTACTTATATTTCAGTTGCTATTTCACTTGAGTTGGATTTATTGATATGAGAATGTTAATCCTGACTCGAGTGTTTTTTGTTTTTCTTTACGCATGGGTCAGACTGAGTGATATAGCTTTTAAGACTCACCTTTGGAGTTGGATCTTCGCTTGGAGATCCAGCTATCTTTCCAGCTTTCAGATATTTAGTTGATTCCAATGATGTATTCTGATCTTATATTTAACTATTGTATTCGAGACTTCTGTTGTATCTTATTTAACTCTGTTATATATATAGTAGCTTTATGAACTACTATCCTCTTGTCTCCGCTGCATTATTGTTATATTACTCTGTGTCCGTGATTCTGTGGTTATTTTATTTACTGTATATGCTGAGTTTTGCCAAATTTAAATTAACAATTTGGTATTTGGAATTATTCAAGTCCGACATGTGTGGTTTTATTGACGATTTGAATGGTCCAAAATAGCGGGTCGTTACATCTGGTATTAGACCTTTGGCTCTAGTCAAAACTTAGCATATATGGGAAATTTATTTGCAGAATCACTTTCATTCAAGTGTGAATCTCTTCCTTTTTGACTCGATTCCTTTTGAATTTTGGAACATTCCCTACGGTTCCAAAATTCATTCTTGTCCTCCATTATTCGTCTTCTTTTGATTCTGGAGTATCCTATAACTCCACGTCGAATGACCTTTTAATGAGTCGGCGGTCTCTCCAATCTCAAACGGATTTTTAAAAGGGGAAAACTCCTTTATAATAGACATTGATTCACCAGAGATATTTATATATCCTCGGTTTAGATGCTAGTATCTTTTGTTATCCCGAATTCTATCTCTTGAGATCGAATGTAGATTTGCCTCAGAATTCTACATCGATCTAATTCTTGAAGTCACAGTTGACCCGGTTAAGGTCGTCCGAGATTTATATATGCTTATCCATTTCCTTATTCGGTTAGTTAATCATCTTATCTTTGTTCCAACTTATCCTCAAATCAAATTTTCTTTGATTTGAATTAATCAAATTTGAATCTTTATCCTTCCTTTGAAAATTTATTCCTGTATAGTGTATTTGTAAATCTATATTTAAAATGTTTATATCTTGTGTTATTTGAGTTATTGATGTTGATTTGTGTTTCCGATCGATTCATCTAATTAACGCTATCGATAGGATTTCCAAAACACTTGAACAGAGCAACTTGACATAATTTTGTTTTCAAATTTAGTAAATGAAATAAATTTTATATAATATATGTATAAAAGTATAATTTTCTGAATTTCGATAATTAATTGAATTGGATGTTGAGAAATAATATTTGATTTTATATATAGCTTATAAACATTAACTTTTGTTTCATATTGAACTATAAAACATGGCTATAAATTAAATTGGAAATTTAAATGAGTTTAAAACAAGAAACTAAGAATTTAATTTCCGATGGTTTCAAACTTTAGGTTTAAAGTTTTAAAGGATATATTATTTAAAGTATTTCAAGTAGAAATTGTTTCGAAGAAGTTTTAAATTGTAAATCAGTGCTCTTTTCTTTGTCGCTGGAAAATAATTTCGGCGATGACTGCAGCATCATCGACATTCATTTTCGAGTTTCCAAGTGAAGAGACCATTCTATAGTTTTGCTACAGTCTTGCTTTGGAGAATTAAATTGATATATATTGAGTATATATATTTATTTATCTCTAAATGGTTTGAAGTTAATCGAAAATTAAAATTCTTAAATTTTATCTTGAAGGATAATTTCAATTATGAAAAGGAAAGCAAATTTTTGAATAAATATTTAAGCTTGAGATAATTGAATTAAGAAAATTTTACTTGTATAATACTCAATTGCATTCCCATCTAACTTACCTAAATTATTCAGAAGTTGAATATGTAATTAGGTAATCTACAATATAAAAAGGATTTTATAAATAAAATTTGAGTGGTTATAATAAGTGTTATACACTTAAATTTTAGTTATAAAAGATCAATAGAGGTAAACTGAATAAAGGGTTAATTGAATAATTTACTATAAAATGGTGTCAAAAGAATTAATAAATAAATTGGAATTGTTATAATAAATGTAATTATACTTAATATATGTGATTAGAGATATATTAAGTGGAATAAAGTTAAAATGATTTTGAATAAAGAAGAATGAAATTTATTGAATAAATTATGAGTATAATAAATGATTTTCAAATTCACGATTTTAGAAATTGTTAATTTAAGATAATTGGATGATATGACAATGAAGTTAGAAATAGTTAAGATTTATTTAAATTAGGTGAAACCAATTATTAATTTAAGTTTTTTTCATGCTTTTAAATTTATTATCTTATCTTGTTTTCCAATCTCTTTTCTTTCGGGATGTTCTTGATTTTTGGAGGATCTTGGAAAGATCATATCCATCTTGTTGAATGTACCTATAACGACAGTTATCAGATATGATTTCAATCTTCTTTGCATCGTGACTTAATCCTATCTCTTTCTATCTTGTTTTCCTTGTTCTCTCTGTCTCGTTCCTTTTCGGGGACGAAAAGTTTTGAGTGGGTGAGAGTGTAACAACCCATAATTTTGTAAGTATTTTTAATTAAATTTTATTTGAAAACTTTGATTTTTAAATCATTAAAATTGAATTTCTGGAATTTTCCAATGTAAATTTGGAATTTGTTTGTAATTTATTTTCCAAATACAATAAAATAAACATTTCATGAAAATTTTATAATTTGGTCAACTCTGGTCAAATTTTGAATTTCAGTTTAAATTTTTAAATTTGAATTTTTAAAATTTAATCTTTTTTTTTAAACTTTATTTTATTTTAATATTAGTTTTTTTCATTTCGTTAAATTCTAATGTATACTTTTTAAACTAGATAAAATACAGTGTTTTACATGCAATGATTTTCTACATTTCATTTTCTATTTTCCTATGTTCATTCCTCTATTTTATTTTTATTTTATTTTGTTTAGAATTTTATTTCTTTTATCGATTCTTATTTGTTTATTTTGATAATTGGGCTTATGAAGATTCTAGAGTCTTAGGTTACTTGTTTTATTGCATTGTCTTTTCCTTTTCTTGCCTTTCCACTTTCTTTTCCTAGCCGTACAAATCATTCCACTAATCACGTACAAGAATATTTCATTCCCATCTCAATATCCTCATTTTCATTTGCATTTAAGAATAAAATATATTCAAGTTTCATTTTCCTTTAAGTGTTGCCTTTTTATTTTCCAAACTATTCAAACTCTTGCCTTTTTTTGGCTTAGCCTCTTTATTATTTTCCTTAGCCATTCACTACATATCTTTAGCCGTTCATTTTGACTAAACCCTAGCCGCCATCTAGTTGTAAATCACGTACAAAAAAACTCCTCATCTCATTATCATTTGCGTGAAGGAAAAAAATACAGAAAGCTCAAGTCATTTTTCATGGCTTCTCCTTACATTCTTCTTCTATATTTCTTTTGTTTTCTCTTTTGTCTTCAAGATAGGCTCGGCCTCCATGCTCTAGCCGACCACAACCACCTCCACCTCACCACCATGATCGACCTCACCACCTCTTTATGACCACCAAGCCATGCCTTGAACCCTAGATCCAAAATAGATCACCACCTCCTCGTTTCAACCATAGCCGAGAATCACCACATACATTTACTTCCTCCTCTTCGCCTCTTAGCCTCGGCCACAACTTGAAACACCCCCACTCCATGCTTTGCTTGACTCAAGCACACCCTACCCATGACCTAATGTGACCAAGCCGAGCCATGTAGCCTTAAGGCCGAGCTTATGTTGCTTGTAACCTTCCAAAGTTTTGACCTTTTGCCTTCCTATGGTTGTAACTTGCCACCACTTCATTTCTCAAGCCATAGCCGTTTACACATGGTCCATAGCCGAGCCTAGCTTGCACAAAACATGAGGTGGCCAAGCCACATAATGATGGTCTAGCCTATTAGACCATGGTCGAGCCCACTTATGGGTTAAAGCAAAGGATGTGTCACTTTTATCTCATATTTTCCATTGTTTTAATTTCTATTCTTTTGTATAGAAATATATCCTTATATATGTTGTATCTGTTTGCATATAAGAATTGGATCTGACTCTTCATTCCTCAAAAATATAGTCGTGCTTTGTCGTTCCTTTTCGTTCTTTGCGGAGTCTAGATTTGGGTTTGAATTTCAATTCTAGCTTTAAAAAGGTGAGTTATTCACTCTAGACATTACGTACTTATATGATTGTGAAATGATGACAAGTAAATTGTATAAATTATTATGCTATGTTTATACCTGCCTGTGATATGTTTATATGATGTTAAATGCTATTTATATAACCGTTCCATCATCTGATATGATATTATATGTTGTACTGTTATTTATTTCCTGTTTATCACATTGCAAGTTCTCTATCACTATGGGTTGAAATGATACATACCCGAACCGACTTTAGAATAAGGAAAAATCATTATGTGCTGAAATGATAGGCTCGGGTGATTTTTATTGTATTTATTTTACTTGATATTGCGGGTTTGAAATGATAGAACCCAGATTTTTCTTTTTAAATTACGGATTGAAATGATACATATCTGTATCACTTGACCTAGGTTAGAAAATTTTATACAGGCCCATGGATAAATTTTTATAATAGTTCTCTAAAATTATTAAGTATTTTGAATTTTAAATATATGGAATTTTGATTAAAAGGTTGATTTAAAGATTTGAATATAAAGAGATATTGGTTTTCTATAAGTTAAAATTGTATAAGTTGATAATTGGTTTTAAATTGTAATTTAAAAATCTTTATTTGGTTTTAAATTGTAATTTGAAGATTTTATTTATGATCAATATTTTAATAATTAAGTTTAATTTAATTTGGAATCTAAAATCTTACCTAGTAAATTTAATAAAGGTTGTTTCTTGAAATGAATATGGTTTGTATAGTAAATAACGTATTTTGAGTGGATAAAATGAACTGCAGTTTTGATTGGACTTAGTAATAAAATTTATTTAATTTGGAATCATAGTTAATTGATGTCTAGATGAATAGATTTAAAAAGAGGATTGGATTGTTATATTAACTATGAGAAAATACTTGATTTATGGTTATGTTTTGTAAAAATAAATGATTATGATTTAAATGGAAAAATGCAAATTAAAATAACTTAACTTGATAATTGGGAATTAGTTTTCAAATGAAAGTTAGGTAAATTTAGTGACAGAGGTATTTTATTTGTGGGATGGATATTTTAAAATAAAGTGTAAAGTTATTTGTTAAAAATAAAAGTTAAGTAAAATAGGGTAATTTTGACTTATTAATGAATTATAGTTTAATTTGGATATTTATTGATAAAATTTTATTTTATTAAATCATAAGCTAAATGTATCCAAATGAATATTTTTGAAGCATGAAATGTGCTTTTTTATAAGTTAAATTAGCTAAAAAAATTGAAATTTTAATGTGGCTGAAATGTTAGTATAAATCTAGAATTAGTATTGGTAGCACTTCAGAAATGCTGTGGTTTAAGACAGCATTTGTTAAGTGTTGTCATTTCTGGAAATAAACTAAGTTCTGAAATAATAAAGAGTTATGGCAGCACTTTGTAAGTGCTGTTGTTGCTGAAACTAAACTATATTTTGAAATAACTAAATGGCTATGACAGCACTTTGTAAGTGATGTTGTTGCTGAAGTAAACTATTTTGAAACAATAGCTAAATACCTACCGTAGCACTTTATAAGTGCTGCTGTTTTGAATCTGATAACGTTTTGAAATATTACTATATCTACCGTAACATTTTATAAGTGTTGTTGTAGCTGAAATATACAATGTTTTTGGAAAGTTTATAATTGAATGAATAAACTTATAATGCTACAACTTCGAAATGAATATTATTTGATATTGAATTTAAATGGTTAAATGAATCTTGTTTGGAAGATATTAACATTGAATTTAAATGGTCTAAATAAATATGTTTCAAAGTGTTTGGTTTCACAGTTGTTATAACTTGAAAGCAATATAGCTTTGGAAATGAAATTATTGGAAATTGTATTTAATTAAGAATTGGCTTTAAATATATAAATTTGAACTTATTGAAATTGAAGATTTAAGAATATGACTTTATAAAGTGGTTTGGTTTAAGATGATTTAAAGCAACATTTCAATTTTAATTAATTGAAGGAATATTCAATGATTTGGAAATTGGGTTTTATTTAAATGATATATTACTACTTTGGTTTTTGAAATGGAAATGATGTATTGATTAGGTTTGAAATGAAATAATATAGTATTTAGTTTTGAAATGGATATGATGTTTTGGTTTTGAAGTATAAAGGATTTTTGAAATAAATATCCATGGGTTATAATAACGGTGGGTTGTTAAAGAGACCGGGATCGGAAGTTGTCATACTCTCTGCCAACTCCGAAAACCACTTTAACAACCGTGTACGCGGTGGAGTTCTAGAATGAAGTAGGATGGAGACGGCGATCCTTTGAGGTATATACGTGGACCCGACTCCCGTGAGTTGGCATAAGGTGGCTAAAACATGAGCGATTCCGGGCCAGTGTGGTAGCTCCTCTTATCGGACACACTCCTTCGATATCATTCTTATTAACTGTGATTGATTGGGGACCTTTTGATTTTTTGGGGGTGTGGCTCGAGGTGGGCGGTAGCTGCGCGCTATGTGTCACCACCAGTCCGGATAGTAATTGGTATATCTACCCTGGCATTGCCTTGTTGTGCCGTGTCACCTACCCTAGCGCGCCTTGTACGAGTTTGATTTGTGTGTACCTATGGAGTATCCTCTGGTAGCCTCCTGATCAGAAGGTATTACGGTACTGTATAGACTATTGGCACTATTACGTGTCAATGGCTATATGGGTAACTCCTTAACACTATTTTAAAGTAAGTTTATTTTACTTTTAGACATTATTATAATAGCGTATATTACTACAAAGTAGATAGTTTAACGGATCCTTAGAGTATGGTTATCCCAAACATCCTTTGAGTTACTTGTATTTCAACGCAGGATGCTAGCTCGAATGCTATAAGTCGTCTGCAGGTTTTAAGTCGTCCGCGACCTAACCCGAAAGAAGATGGAGCGCACCAGGAACTCCCTGTTACTGAACTACGATCTAGTAGTCACGGCCTAACATTGCCGAGACATACCTTAGGTCGCGACATTTTAAGTCGCTCCGCGACCTATCTTAAGTCGTGAGTCCCTAACTCATATCAACTCCCTGTTGATGTGCTACGTCTTAAGCCGCCTTGAAGCCTAAGTCGTTCAATCACTTAGGTCGCTTTCCTATTGTTAAAGACTTAAGTCGCTGGTTTGATAGGTCGTAAAACGTGAGCTTTCTTATGTTGCTTCTAGAAGGTCGCTGCTATCCTAGGTCGTGAGTTGTTCTGTTGTATATACAGTTATGTCGCGTGAAGATGTTGTTGATGCTATGTTGAGTTAGGTCGCAAGTGTCTTATGTCGTTCTGTGTGTGATATTGTAACTCGTGTGTGTTGTTTTCTGATGTCGCATTGTACTTATGTCATATGTTGTATAGGTCGTAGGTCGTTAAGTCGCGTATCACTTGTTAAGTAAGGTCGTAGGTTTGTGTATATGTGTTAGGTCGGCCACCTGTGTAGGTCGTGTATGTGTTGTGTTTGTGATGTTTAGGTCGGGTTTGTTAGGTCGTTAACGACCTAGTGTGAGTTGTAACCCTATAAATAGGGATGTGTGGGTTATTTGTAAACTGGGTTGATTTTGAATAAAACTTTGTTTGTGTGCTTTGTGCCACTTTTTAAATTGGAAGTTGAGTGTGAGCTCCTTTCTCCATTTTCGGTTATTCGAGTGCGCTCGAATCAACGATTTTGAAGCCAATTCACGGAATCTCGTGCGCGAGATCAACGTAGAAGAATCGTAGATCTTTTAACACGGTATCGTGCGCGATCAACGTGTTGGAGATAGCTAGAATCCGGTATCTTGAGAGATCAACGGATTTGGGCATTCGGTATTTTCAATCCATCGATTCCACTTTTCATCGTTGTATCCATTTCGTGATTATCCGCTGCGTCGGTTTGGTATCAAAGCTAGACTTAGCCAATCATAGCTAAGCCGAGCCTGTTGGAGCCAAGAGAAGTGTTGAAGTTGAAGCCGTGCATTACTTTGTTCAAGTTAGATCAAGGCCGAGAGCTAAAGTAATTGAAGATTTGTTGTTTGATTCGACAATGCCTCCAAGACGTGCTAATCGTCATCAGAATGTTGAAGCGTTGTATAGAAGAGAAGAAGCTGAGCAAATGGAACAACGCATCAATGAAAAATTTGATGAAGGTATTGGGAAGTTGGAGAAATTCATGATCGATATGAATCAAAGTCAAAGGAGAAGGTCGCCAGTCTCGAACCATGGAGGGAACAGAGTTTCGCCATTGGTTACGGAAGCGTGGAGGGTGTCGCCATAATCTTACCGAGAAAGAAGAGAATCATCAGTTTCATTGAGACGACAACATCATGAGTATGAAAATGAAGATAGAAGAACTCCACGTGGGTTTGAAAATGAATCATATCCCGATATGGAAAGACAAGGTAGAAGGACCATGCATGATCATAGAGATATGGATGGACGGGATCGATATCGAAGTACATTTGATATTAATGAGGATGGTGATAGAGGTAGTATTCATTATCGAGATCGAGGTCAAGTGCAAAATCAATATGTGGATATAGAAGATGATCGTCGATTGGAGTCGGAGATGAAGATGGAAATTCCAGAATTCAAGGGTGGAATGGTAGTTGAAGAATTTTTGGATTGGTTATCAAATGTTGAAGAAATTTTTGAATTCAAGGAAGTTCCTGAGCATCGCAGAGTTAAGTTGGTTGCTACTCGATTGAGAGGAAGAGCTATGGCATGGTGGCAGCAAACTAAACTTACATGGGAGAGAATGGGGAAGTCAAAGATTGTTTCATGGGAGAAGATGAAGAAGTTGATGAAGGCTACTTTCTTGCCTTATAATTATCAGTCTCTTATGTATCAGCGCTTACAGAACTTGAGACAGGGAACGAAGTCGGTGAATGATTATGCAGATGAATTTTATCAATTGATTGCGAGGAATGATATCATGGAGACAGAGGAGCAATTGGCAGCTAGATTTGTTGGAGGATTGAGAATGTAGATCCAGGATATGGTGAATATGTTTGATCCAAGATCCGTTGCTGAAGCACACTAGAAGGCTCTAGCTTGGGAAAAGCAAGGTAGAAGAGGAGGTGGTGTGCTTACAAATTCCAACAATCAAGTGAAAGGGACTAGTAGCAATACTAACGTTTCCAAGGCTGTTAGTAAACCAGTTGTCAATGAAGTTGCTAAGACGAAGGTCAACAATAATTTCAAGTGTTATAACTGTCAGGAGTTTGGTCACAAAAGCAATGAATGTACGAAGCCTGAGAAGCGAGTGATGGTTGCTGAGGTTGAGGATGCTGAAGTAGAATGTTCCAATTCACCACAAGTTGAGGAGGAAGAAGAATTATTGTCAGGAGATGAGGGTTGTAATTTGATGATGAGGAGATCTTGTTTAACACCAAAGCAAGAGGATGATTCAAGCTGGTTGAGGAGTAATATTTTCCAGTCAACGTGCACTATTTTGGGAAAAGTTTGTAAGTTCGTCATCGATGCTGGAAGTTGTGATAACATTATCTCTTCAGAAGCTGTAAAGAAGTTGGCATTGAAGACCGAGAAGCATCCAAAGCCCTACAAATTAGCTTGGTTGAGGAAAGGTGGGGAAGTGAAGGTTGGACGAAGAGCTTGTGTAACTTTTTCGAATGGGAAGAAATACAAAGATGAAATTTGGTGTGATGTGGTTGATATGGATGTATGTCATTTATTGTTGGGAAGACCGTGGCAATATGATAGAGCTGTGCAACATGATGGTCGCACCAACAGCTACAGTTTCATGTTCGAAGGCACAAAAATCACTTTAGTTCCTAAGAAGCGACAACAAGAAGAAAGCAAGTTGGAGGAGATTGAAGAGATGAAAACTTTGCTATCGTTGAAGGAGTTTGTTAAAGAAGTAGAAGATGAGCCTGAAGTATTTTTTTTGATTGGGCGTGAGAGTAATGAAGTGGTTGAAATTCCTGAAGAAGTGAAGCCGGTGTTGAAAGAATTTGAAGATGTATTTCCAAAAGAGTTGCCCAAAGAATTACCACCGTTGAGAGACATACAACACCAGATAGATCTTGTGCCAGGAGCTGTGTTACCACATAGGCCACATTACAGAATGAGTCCAAAGGAGCATGAGGAGTTGAGAAGGCAGGTGGAAGAATTGCTTGAACAAGGGCGCATACAAGAGAGCTTAAGTCCTTGTGCAGTACCAGCTTTGTTAGTGCCGAAGAAGGATGGTTCATGGAGGATGTGTACAGATAGCAGGGCACTTAAAAAAATAACTGTCAGATACAGATTTCCGATGCCAAGGCTTGATGATCTGTTAGATCAAATCAGTGGGTCTGTAATCTTTTCGAAGATTGATCTTAAGTGTGGTTATCATCAAATTCGAATTAGACCAGGTGATGAATGGAAGACAACATTCAAGACACGGGAAGGATTATATGAATGGTTGGTTATGTCGTTTGGTCTATCGAATGCACCGAGTACATTTATGAGGGTGACGAACCAAATTTTCAGGCCGTACATTGGGAAGTTTGTGGTAGTTTATTTTGATGATATTTTGATTTATCGTGCTAGTACAGAAGAGCATATTCAGCATTTGCGAAAGGTGTTAATTATTCTTCGCCAAGAACAATTCTATGCAGCAACGAATAAATGCGTGTTTATGACGCGGAATGTTTTATTTCTGGGGTATGTTGTATCGGAAGAAGGAATACAGGTGGATCAAAGTAGAGTTGAAGCAATCAGAGTTTGGCCACAGCCCAAGACTATAACAGAAGTCTGAAGTTTTCATGGGTTGGCTTCATTTTACCGAAGATTTATACCACACTTTAGTAGTGTGATGGCGCCTGTTACTGATTGTATGAAGGGCAAGCAGTTTTCATGGTCGAAGGAAGCAGGACTTGATTTTGAGCGAATCAAGGAACTTTTGACGTCAGCACCAATTATAGCTTTGCCGGATTTTCAGTTGTTATTTGAATTACATACTGATGCATCTAAGGTTGGGATTGGAGGAGTGCTGAGTCAGAAGGGACGTCCAATTGCTTATTTCAATGAGAAGCTTTCGGGAGCAAAGATGAGATATAATACTTATGACGTGGAATTTTATGCTATTGTGCAAGATGTGAAACATTGGAGACATTATTTGTTCCATAAGGAGTTTGTATTGTATACAGACCATGAAGCTTTGAAACATTTGCAAGGGCAAGAGAAAATTTCAGCTAGGCATGCATCGTGGATAGCTTACTTGCAGAAATTTACATTTGTTGTGAAACACAAGTCAGGAGTTACAAATCGCGTGCAGATGCATTGAGTAGGAGAAATCATTTATTGACTACAATCAAAGTTGAAGTGATGGGGTTTGATATACTTCCAGAATTGTTTGTTGAAGATCCTTACTATGCGAAGTTTGTAGATGAAGTCAAGAAGGGAAAGACGGATGAATTTGTGTTGGTGGATGGTTTTCTCTTCAAAGGAAATCAATTGTGTATACCAGATTGTAGCTTACGAATGAAGATTGTGAAGGAGTTACATGAAGAAAGACATGTGGGTAGAGATCGTACATTGCAATTGATTTCAAAATCTTATTTTTGGCCGTCAATGAGAAAAGAAGTTGAAAGATTTGTGGAGAGATGTCATATCTTTCAAGTTTCGAAGGGAACCGCTACAAATGCAGGATTATATATGCCGTTGCCTGTACCTACTAAACCATGGGTGGATGGTAGTATGGACTTTGTGTTGGGATTGTCGAGAACGCAACGTGGCAATGATTCTATCTATGTGGTGGTTGACCGGTTTTCAAAAATGGCCCATTTTATTGCCTATAAGAAGACTGCAGATGCCGTTAATGTCGCTCAGTTATACTTCAAATAAATCTATCGACTTCATGGATTGCCCGAATCTATTGTGTCGGATAGAGATACACGTTTTCTAAGCCATTTTTGGTTGAGTCTATGGAAAATGGTTGGGACTAAGTTGAAATTTAGTAGTGCTTATCATCCACAGATGGATGGACAGACTGAAGTTGTGAACAGATCCCTAGGTAATCTATTGCGATGCCTCGTGGAGGACAATTCGAAAAGTTGGGATTCGAAGTTATGTCAAGCGGAATTTGCACACAACCATGCAGTTAATCGAAGCACTGGTTTCAGTCCATTCCAGCTTGTTTATTCAACAATTCCGAAGGGACCATTGGATTTATCTAGTACCCCAACAGAAAGGAGTGATCAAGCGAGCTAGTGATTTTGTGAATAAGTTGCAAGAATGCCACAAGGTTGTGCAGAAACGATTGCTTAAGGCGAATGAGAATTACAAGCAATCCGCAGATAAGAAACGACGAAATGTTGAATTCAAGGAAGGGGATTTTGTATATGCAGTGTTGACTAAAGATCGATTTCCTATTGGTACGTACAGCAAACTAGCTGCTAGAAAGATTGATCCTTTAGAGATCGTGAAGAAGATCAATGAGAATGCATATCAGCTGAGATTGCCGGATAATGTTCATACTTCTGATGTTTTCAATGTCAAACACTTGATTCCGTATTATGAGGAGAAGTTTATCGAAAAAGAGGAAAATGAGAATTCGGGGTCGAATTCTTTCCAACCAGGGGAGGATGATGCAGTGCAGGATGCTAGCTCGAATGCTATAAGTCGTCTGCAGGTTTTAAGTCGTCCGCGACCTAACCCGAAAGAAGATGGAGCGCACCAGGAACTCCCTGTTACTGAACTACGATCTAGTAGTCACGACCTAACATTGCCGAGACATACCTTAGGTCGCCACATTTTAAGTCGCTCCGCGACCTATCTTAACTCGCGAGTCCCTAACTCGTATCAACTTCCTGTTGATGTGCTACGTCTTAAGCCGCCTTGAAGCCTAAGTCATTCGATCACTTAGGTCGCTTGCCTATTGTTAAAGACTTAAGTCGCTGGTTTGATAGGTCGTAAAACGTGAGCTTTCTTATGTTGCTTCTAGAAGGTCGTTGCTATCCTAAGTCGTGAGTTGTTCTGTTGTATATACAGTTATGTCGCATGAAGATGTTGCTGATGCTGTGTTGAGTTAGGTTGCAAGTGTCTTATGTCGTTATGTGTGTGATATTGTAACTCGTGTGTGTTGTATTCTGATGTCGCATTGTACTTATGTCGTATGTTGTATAGGTCGTAGGTCGTTAAGTCGCGTATCACTTGTTAAGTAAGGTCGTAGGTTTGTGTATATGTGTTAGGTCGGCCACCTGTGTAGGTCGTGTATGTGTTGTGTTTGTGATGTTTAGGTCGGGTTTGTTAGGTCGTTAACGACCTACTGTGAGTTGTAACCCTATAAATAGGGATGTGTGGGTCATTTGTAAACTGGGTTGATTTTGAATAAAACTTTGTTTGTGTGCTTTGTGCCACTTTTTAAATTGGAAGTTGAGTGTGAACTCCTTTCTCCATTTTCGGTTATTCGAGTGCGCTCGAATCAACGATTTTGAAGCCGATTCATGGAATCTCGTGCGCGAGATCAACGTAGAAGAATCATAAATCTTTTAACACGGTATCGTGCGCGATCAACGTGTTGAAGATAGCTAGAATCCGGTATCTCGAGAGATCAACGGATTTGGGCATTCGGTATTTTCAATCCATCGATTCCACTTTTCATGGTTGTACCCATTTTGTGATTATCCGCGCGTCAACCCTGCTCCATCCAATTAAGTCGACTAAAGATTAGTGATTGATCCACAGATCAAACCATAAGTCCGTATCTTCCCTAGTAGTAACTAGTAATAATACGATTTATAACTTTAACTGCTAAATCTCGCTGCCATAAAATAGATTTCATGGTGCCAGAGAAATTATTATTAACTGGAAGTACCCAAAAATTGCATTTTCCTAAATATTTTGAGTTCATCCATCTACTCCATAAACAGTTTGATGTCAGTAATTTCAAAAGCAATTTAATTCTTGCCATAGTGTTCAAGTCTGCAAACTTACGAAGCCCAATTCCACCTTCAAGCTTCGGCCTGCATATTGCATCCCACGATACATCGTGTAGTTTAACCTTCCAAAAAAAGTCAGCACACAAACGGTCAATTTTCTTTAATACTGATGTGGGTAAATGGTATATAATTATCCAATACATAACTATGGAGGTTATTGTACTTTGTAGCAACTCTGCACGGCCTGCTATATATAATAAGTTACTATCCCAGCCTTCTAATATGGATATGATATTGTGTAACAGGGGACCGCAGTGACGAGCATGAATATAATTAGTAGATAAAGGCACGGCGAGATATTTAACATGTAGTTCCTTCTCCTCTATGTTCAAAATGTTACTTATTTTTGTCCTCCACATAGCTCCTTTACTGAAAAACAATTGCAACTTGGTTTGATTAATTTTCAGTCCAATAGTGTCCTCTAATGTAGTGAAAATATGATTCATGTAAGCAGTGTTTTGTGTAGTGGTTGCTAGGAAAATAATAACATCATCAGCATATAAAAGATGAGAATTATTAGGCTGCAATCTATTTAGTGGTTCTAAATTGTTGCGTGCCACACCCTCCTCCACGAGTAATGAAAAAGATTCCATGGCTATATAAAACAGATAGGGAGATAAAGGGTCCCCTTGTCACAGTCCCCTATTAGACGTAATAAATCTTTCGGGTCTACCATCCACAATGATAGAAAAAGTTGGAATCGAGATGCATTCGCATATTAAGTGAATAATAGAAGAGGGAAAACCAAAACAATAAAGCATATGACATACAGGTTTGTGGTTAACCATATCGTATGCCTTTTGAAGGACGACTTTAATGCCAATTCTTGATTTATCCCGTTTTGCGAAATCACGAACTTGTTCATGTGCCAATAGAACATTTTCACCAATGTTTCTACCCGGTACAAAAGAGGATTGATTTTCTACCACAAGCAAAGGCAAAAACCATTTAATTTTGTTACATATAATTTTAGATATAACCTTGTATATAACATTAGCACAAGAAATAGGCCTATAATCAGAAATTAATTGTTGCTTATCTTTTTTAGGCACAAAAGTAATAAAGTTGTGATTCATCCCATGATGTAATTTTTTGGAATGAAACACCTCAATAACAGCGTCATACATATCATTGTGCAGGTTAGCCCAGTGGAGCTTGTAAATTTTTGCTAAAAAACCATTTGGCCCTGGGCTCTTTGAATTGTGAATGAAGAATAAGGCTTCTTTTACTTCAGTCAAAGTAACTGGGAAGATAAGTATTTCTGTCCATCTGAATTAATTGTCAGTCTGGTATCTATATGCGGGAAAACTGTGTTAACATCCCCATTGAACAGGTTTTGGTAATATTCCATGGCTGCATCTTTAGTAGAAGTGCAATCATAGGTACATTGCCCTTGTGAATCCATCAAAGCATGTATTCTATTCCTGTGTTTACGCATGAACATTTTGGCATAAAAAACTTGGAATTTCTATTTCCTTGCTGAAGCCATTAAACTTTGCTTTGCTGTCGTAAAAATTCAGTATGCTGTTGGGTCTGGTCATTCAGTCTTTGTCCCATCTAGTACATAATGTCATATATAGATATATTCTCAGGGTCATGATCAGTTTGATAAAATAAGTTTTCAAACTCTGTTTGTAATTGGTTAATTTGTTTTTCTCGAGCTCTCAGCTTGTTCTATTTTTTGAGTTCAGTCTTAACAGCCTTAAGTTTGTGATTAAGCTTTTCTGGACTAGATCTCCAAACAGAGGCTAACAGGCCTGCATCAACACATTGACTATATCCCTGTGCATAACACTAACTATTGACATATCGAAATGGAGCTTTTTTATGGTGTTTTTTTGTAGGCTAAAACAAATTAGAACTGGGGTATGATCACTAATTGGAGTGGGCAAGGCAATGGTAGACAGTTGGGGGAATAAAGTCATAAATTCATAATTCACCGGTACTTTATCAATGCTGGTAGCAATACCTCTTCGCCGCCACACAAAATTACAGCCCTGTAAATTAGATTCTACCAGGCCACACGTAAATAAGTAATTTTTAAAAGAATTCATATAGTAAAAGGGAATCGGTGAACCTCCCTTTTTGACTTTAACGCCGAGAACATTATTAAAATCCCCCATAGCTAGCCATAGAGAACTTATAGAGGAAGCGCCGGGAAGAAATAAATCTCACAGCTTTAATCGCTCTACAAAGGAATTACTTGCATAAACACAAGTACAATAAAACTGCAACCCTCCTCTATTAGTTAACAATACGGTTATGTGTTGTTGTGAAGAGCTCACGGCAACATATTCCCAAACTGACTTGTCTTTTAGAATTAATATCTGACCTTTACTGCCAGTATCATTGTTGTGGATAAAATACCATGTGTGCATCTTCAGTTGTAAACTGTCAATCACAATTGTTGATAGTTTCGTCTCGACCAAGCTTAGAGGACTAAGCTTATGAGACATTAGAAGCATGAATACTTGAGCAACCTTGTCGTCAATGTTCATGGCTCTAATATTCCAACTCATAATATTCATTTGATCGCCACGGAGCTCCGTGTTGATCTTTTAGGCGGAGCAGTTTTTGGTTTATTGGGATTTTTAGATATATCGCGCTTCTTCATATATGATGGGTTCTTTGAGACAAGGGGGGGAGACATTGAACTCATTACTTTCTTTATCGCCAATCTCTTGAATGTACAAAGCAGCATCCTAAATTAATTCTTCGGCACTTTCATATTTGTCTATACTAGAACTTTTATGATTACTAGCCTCTATGTGTTTTCTGTTGTCACATTTGCAGGCAGATCAACTAGAGCGTTGGAGAATATAGGCACTGATGGTTGAGGACAATGGGGTTCAGGCTCGGTCACGGCAGCATGGTTTTGGGGTTCTTCGGCAGTATCAGTCAGATGGAAAATTGGTTTTGTAATGTAATTATAGCTTTAGATACACAATGTTCACCATCTGTATTAATATTGGACCGTGTAGAATTAGAGGATGAACTTTTGAACTCTAAGTAGTTGTCTTCAGAAATTTTATTTGGTTCACTGTGCTTTGGTTTCCATTCTTTCTGTGTAGTCATATTGCAACTGCTGTCAGGATGTTCAAATGTTTTACATACTGAACACAGAATAAGCTTAGATTCATAAGCAACCTGTACTATATCTGAATTACCATTGTACAGCTATAGGTTGATTGTCGAAGGATACGAAAACTGTACGTCCACTTCTATCAAAACACGAGCACAGTTTAGCCTATTCTCCATTGTCGTAGTAATGTCCATGCATATTGGATGTCTAGCATGCTTGCAATTCGGCTAATTCCTTCATTACTCCAATATTCTAATTTCAAATCAGTGAAACGAACCCAAATTGGAATTGTAGAGAAGGAATCTCTGTTAATTTCAGTACCGGGTTTCCTCTTTTTAATAATCAGTATTCTGGACCCAATAGTGTAGGGACCTGATCTGATTATTCTAGCACAATCCTCTAAGTTATAAAATTTAATGGACAAAAAACCATTCTGTCTGTAGTATAGATCGAATTTACCCGTAGGCTTTCAAGTTTTGTCAAAAAATGTTTTGAAATTGGTGTAAAGAGGCCTATGTCCTAGAATATATACCACAAATGTATTGTTTCATTTCACTGTTGTGGAGGAAATAACTGAATCCGACATAATTCCCCTAACATTCTGTCCATCTGTGGAAGGAGGGTAGTAAGTGAGATCAGCATCATCTTCACGTTGCACTGCAAAGTCTTTGACGGTCTGAGCCCATGAACATTTCCACATCGGGCGGACTTGCTCTGAAGAACTAACGGTATCTGGTATATCTAGAGTAGAGGTCTATGTGTCGGCAGTAGCGTGGGATGACTGGGCTGCAATACTCGCCGTGGGTGGCGTGATTGAGGGAGGATCAGGTGGTTTAGGGAAGGGGGCTATTCTGTAACCATTCCCAACAAATTGTCTTTGTTCACCGTGAGAGGAAAATTACATGTATATGTAAAGGGTTGTATTAGAGAGAAACGAGGAAATCTTTTTACCCATTCTCACTTGATCTCAACCCATTATGTACAAGCCAATTCCCTATGTTTTAGCCACCCCTAAACCTTCCAAAAACAGAAATTTTACGGTCCTAATGATGGGCCTTAAACCCATCTAGGCCCAAGCCAAAATACTATGCAATTAAATCTAATTTAATCGCTTGTCGATATTGTATATCGATCGATATATTTGTAACTATTATAAATATATATAACATTATTTATTTTAAAAATAATATTCAAATTTTATAATTAATATTTCATAAACATTAATTAATTTAATTAGTTTATAACAATTATAAACTAATTAAATGGTTTAGTCTTAAGGGAATTTATCATTTCGGTTGTGTAACTCTTGGGTGCAAATTTGATCAGCGATTAACATCGAGCTATTTTAATGTTAACGTTCACATGTCACTTAGCAGGTGGTGTGACATTATGGCCAAACTTATTGCCTGCTAATTTTTGGTAAAATTCAATTTTAGTTTAATAAGCGTTACCTGGTTGTGACATTTGTTTACACCAATTCTCTTCGTCAAAACAATATCACTTTGGACTCGTATAATTTGGTAACGGTCAAAATTCCAACCTCATCCAGATTCAATTTTATAGTCCAAATACAAAGTCCTTGGTTCAATAATAACAAAGTTATTATTAATCGGAATGCTCTGGCCGAAGACTTTGACTTTGAGTTGACTTTGATACTAACCGCATATAACTGAGGAGACGAATCCTCTCTTGAATAGTGCTTCACTTACAATACTTCCACTCGACCCAATTATAGTCACTCGATAGACGCCATGCCATGAATTACCTATAATCAAAGCGGAGCTTTCATATTGAAGATCCACAATATTCTCAAGTAGAGATAACTACGTAAATCAGTCACATCGATATTTTCCGTTTGACCTTAGTTATATTAACCAACATAAAACTATCGAGTGAGTCATTCCATGGTTATCTAATAACTATTAGTACGTAACCCCTAGGTGCCCCCAACAGTCATGAGTAATACATTGCCCAACATTTGGAGAGCGCTACGTATTCCAGTCTCAATGGATACATCGAAATACAATCTCGATGCATCTTGACTAGGAATATTTAAAATGGTATATTTGTTTCGTTGTGATAAATAACTCACGGTTACAATACTTTGTAACCACTATCACGAAATATACCATTTATGGATTTTCTATTAATTATACTTTTAATTAATTAATTAATATAATCACATTATATCAAGTATATAATAGGAAGAAAATACCTTTTATTTCAAGCAAGATTGGTCAACAATTAGATATACGTAACAAATTACATAATTTCCCCTAAGATATAACTCTAACTCTATCAATCTCCCACTTGCACTTGGGGTCAATTATGGAATCTAATTCCAACTTCTCCAATCAGTTTTCTCAAAACCAATTAGGTCAGTCCCTTAGTGAATGGGTATTCTATTATGTTTTAATTATCTACTTTGTCAATTAACTCTCTCTAACACTGATAAACTGTCTTTATCATGTGAAATGATTCAAATATGTCTTTCAACTTCAAATGAGCTTTAAGTTCTATCATGACCAATTTCATGACATGTTATCTTATAACAATATTATGGGATTCTCAACATTTGGAATCACCTTTGGCTCAATTATAAATTTATGCATTTATATCTATATACATTGGTTTATTGTAGCGCTATTCAAGTTAATGTTCTCAACATTTCATTGAATCGACCACAATCACTTTATTTTGAAACATCTTCAAATTAAAGATTTTAAATTGAATTTTATCATTGACATGTTATACTCGATATCACTTATAAAAGTTTGTGTCCAAACATTCCATCATAACGAGTTTGTTATTTCTGTAAACAATTCTCTAGTATTTCATAAATACGCGATAACACCTCAAACAACCATTTGGTGATATCAATTTGGATTTTATATTTTCTCTATGTATCAAACAACAAACAAAACACAATGTCATACACAACATAACTTGTATGATAAAGCATATTGCTAATGCATAAGGAATCCATCTTACATCTTCTCTTTCTAATAAGGTGCTCTTGTATATCGTTTTGGGACAATCCCTATATCTTTTATACTCACCATAAAAGACATCATTTACAGTCCAAAATTGAGTATTAAAGAAACTAAAGTTGATTTTAATACAAGCATATTATTAAAATCAACAACGTGTTGTTTACTTATAGTTTAGAAATATTAATGTACCTTTAACGTTCTTTCTTATGAATATACGCTTCCTTTGCACCTTGATTGAAAATCAAACTATTTGATATTTCTATCAAAATATTTATTCAATCTTGTGCTTATAGAATGATACATTGGTATCATTTCTTGGATCACATCCAAAGACTCACAAACCTAATATCGCTCGCACTGACTTTGAGGCATTTTTGATTAATATGTGTAAACATCATACTTTAAATCATTATTTAGAATTTTATGTTTCAATACATAAGTACCAAATACTAAGTCTTATCGAGCGATAATTTTGTGAGTAAATCTGAATTAACTTGAGCATGTTGAATATTGAATCTGTTATGTTAATTTCAACAATTGAAATTTATGATATTATTCTTATCAACATTGCTCATCTAATTCCAACCACATTAGTCTTTCCAGTAAAGACACAATCTCGGCCGATGGATCACATCTCTTTAGTTACGACCACCAAAATCATATTTTCATAGCGTACTTGGAATTCTTTCAGATTTGCGCATCATGCCATATAGAGTCAACAATCTTAATGGTTTAATTGAACAACCGAGGGCAATGTATAATTTCGACATTAATTTGAAATTCATAGTTTCTCTTCGATGTACGAGAATACTTATTTGACATTCTAATGCTATGTGTTCATTTAGGTTAGTTAATTTCACTTCATCTCATATAATCAGTTTTATCTATGGATCGGATCCAATTCCATTTAACTACCAAAAATTTCTCAAAGAAATTCGTTTACAATGAAGTTGATATATCTTGAAGCAACAATTGTTTCTTGGTGCAAATAGAATAGGGATTCATAAACGCTTTATGAACCTTTTTTAGTTATAAAACTGATTTTAGTTTACAAAAATTATGTTCAAAACATAAGTATGTCATTTGATGACAGACCTTTTCAAAATACTTTTTGGAGATTCATACAAGATCCCTCATGAACAATTATTACGTGCAAACTTTCGACTCGCACAACCTACCAACTCATTGGCTTAGAATATGTTGGGATTTCTTACAAACTCTCATCTTGTATGATTTTGTAAACTGTTGTTTAGATGAAATAATATCAACCTTGTGTATTACTCTTAAGTACATGACCTTATTGAAAGAAACTAACTCAACATCACTCACAATTAACCATAAATTGTCCAACAATGTCTGATTACTCCTTATCGATACATCATTATGGATCACATGGAGGAGTGACTTTTGAGATCGAATCTATATTCATTTTTAGGTACATTTTGGAACTCTTTCCAATACACTCACTTCTTCTACCAAATCAATTTTTTTTCTATTGAATGTTATTTTATTTACTTTTCTTTTATATTCTATGAATTTATCATAAACTTACTACATGTGTATCTAATACACATGTTCATGTTGGTAAAAAATCATCAATGAATATAAAAAAGTATGTGGAATCCTTTTGGTATTAATAGACTTGTGATTGCATACATCAATATGTATTAATTCAAAGAGTTCATAAACTCTTATGATGCTCCCACTGAATGGGTGCATAACCACTAGTTGTTTGAAATATAATTAACCAATATCATATGATTCATAATCATATAGTAAGATTATTTCTCAAAACTGTAACGACCCCTAAATTTTCGATTCCGAAAATTCGAGATAGTTAGAGAAAAGAAGAAAGAGATAGAAGAAGAACAAAAAAGAAACACACAATCTTACATTCGCAGCGGATAAAATATAATATCAATAATAATAGTTATACCAAAGAAAACTGTATCTATCAATTTACATCGATATATCAAACTTACAACAATTTTATACAACATTGGACAGATACAATTTAACATATCTCAGATATATACAATATTATAGTGGAAAACTCTCCATACGTCCCTGCCCTCCAGCTTGCCTCTTGAGCTCCAGAACGTCCTTACCTGAAAATCTGTAATAATCGGTCTGATCCGAGCATTACATCAAAGTAACACCCGCGTCAGGTTGGAAACCGGCGTGAGTAAACCCATCTAACAAGAATACACAAGTATGCAACTTATATAGACCCGGGGTAACTTATATTAATTTACAACTTCACAAGCTGTTATAGACAATACTCATTCCACACATCAATTTCAAAGTGCCGAACTTAGATTAAATGGTCTCATTTACTTAAATCATTCCAAACCAGCTTATTGATTTCACATCTCAATTTATAAAGAATCGAAGTGGTTTCAGGAATTCACTAATACACGACTCCGGTCTCTTTGAATTCAATTTCCATCTTAACCCCCATTGATTAAGTGAAACACAATTCAACCTTTAGTACAAGATGTCACTTCTAATATAGCAACTCATCAACGACAGATAACCACACAATCACTATACAAGACAATCATATCATATCATAAACATTTTATACCAGAAATATCAACCAATCATTCATAGGCAAGATTAATTAGTCACCCATTCATAATTAAATCAAATTAATTTGCTTAATCATTTTTAAATCTTGCTCACTTAACAATAATTAATTACAAACCACTAGTTAATCATCCCTTAATTATTCTTTCTAATTACCTTCGGTAATTAGACTTTAATTAATTTACCACATTTATTAATCAGCCTTGATTCATCACGTTCAGTAATTACTTATTCCTAATTACTTACATTAATTAATAATCCACTCAATTAATTAATAAATCCTTTAATTAATTACACTGAGTAATTAATGCTTAAATTACTTCCACTAAGTATTATTCCTTAATTACTTTCCATCAAGTAATTACCCGTTAATAAATTACATTCTGTAATTGTCCATTAATTACTTTACTTAATTAATGACATTCAGTAATTGTTCTTTAATTACTTCCATTATCATTACAATTTATTTCATTAAGTGATTAATTCTCAATTAATCATATTAATAAATTAATCCATTAAATTGATTTCTCAAATTAGTTAACCTTTATTAATTATCATAAAAATAATTAATTATTTCCTTACTTGATTAATTAATCTTTAATCATTAATTAAAACCTAATTAATAATCCTTAATTACAGATTAATTATCCTTAATTAATTAATCTCAAATCTTACTTAATTAATTTTAAAGAAAACTCTTAATTATTTAATTAACTATCCACATTATTAATTAATTAAATAATTAATTATCCAAACTAACTTAATAATTTAGTGAATTACAAATCATTAAATTTTATTTATCTTTAAAATAAACATTTCTTACTTAATCAAAGTACTTAAAACAAATTAGTTTTAAATTTAATTTTAATTCATTTTAAATTTCATTTTTAAACTTAAGATACAAATTTAACTTTAACAAGGTTTTAAACAATTCAAAACCTTCTATCTCATATGCCAAAGAAAACATTTATTTTATAAAATAAGTTAAAAGAATATAAAGTTCAAATCAATTTAAACCTACACTTAAACATTCCGAGTTATTTAAAAACAAGTTCAAATTCAAAAATTTCCTTAATTTTAAGTCTGAAATACAGATTGAATCTTTTATTCCAGATTTAAACTTAAATCTTTAAAGCTTCCTTACATTTCATCTTCATTTAAAAGTTCAAATTATTTAACCATATTTTTAAAGTAACCAAACAATTTAAATTTAAAACTTATTTCATAAAAAAAACTGAAGTTTAAACCCAAATCCAGATTTCAAAACCCAGATTTAAACTTATATTAAATTTCTCTTTTACAAATTTTAAACTTCCAGTTCAAAATCAAAACCACATATGCCCTAACACTTAAAGTTGTTTAAAACCTAATTTAAATTTCAAACTTAAATTATTCAAAACTCAGATTCAAACTAATTTGAATCAGGTTCAAACTCAGGTTTTAACTTAGTTTAAAATTCCAGTTACATTTAAACTTGTTTTAAAAAAACTTAAAAGCAAATCAGGTTTTCTGTTTATTAAAACCTGTCATAAAAATATACTCGAGCCATACCCTATGTGACTTCGAGTCAAAACTATTACCGCTTCGAGCTAAATCGCAACTTACTCAAGACAAATTCGAGCAAACAAACAACCACCAGAAAGTGATACACTGTGCATATGCACCAGCCATCCCCCTATCTCCGACCAACTCTGATTATCTCTACAAGTCGGCGATCATCAATGCGTCCCATATCCACCACCAGTACCTTGTTTTCCCCCTCGAAATCAAAATCAGGATTGCAGTCCCAAACCTGGAACAACAGTAACTCCATCCCACCTGTCAACGACGCTCGTTCTCGCGCCTCCGGCCAGCGTTACCCCTAAAACTTCGGCGAAGACCTCGTCAACCCACTAACTTTCAACTCCCAAGGTATTGTTGAACTCGATCAACAGAGGAAGTCTAACCAATGCAAAAACTCAAACCCATAAAAACTAAGGTTTAAAAACAAAATCACCAATCCACAATGCCACGGTGAACAAACTCCTGCTTCACCATTTTTCTCAGATCCACCGTTCATCAATACAACTCTGGCCCAAGCCTCGACCCCTTGAACCTACCCAGTCACCATAATTTGATCAAAAAGTCATTTCTGGTCATCCCAGAAATACTCCATAATTCCACACCTAATTTTTTTGATTTTGTTATTAAAAATCGAGTTTTTTCCAAGTTGACTCAAGTTGCAAACTCAAATCTAGAAATCAGAGTACTTGGTTTATCATATTCTAAAGATTCTTACCCTTTTTTCTTTGTTTCTTGAGAATTTCCATATTATAAATTCTTAAACAAAAATTTAAATTTTAGATTATGAACCTATAATCATAATTGTTATGAATCATTAAATCCAACAGTAACTGGTTTGGCAAATTTGTATATTTATATAAAAAAAAATTATATATATTTTCTGGACTCTGTAAATTACCAAACAGAGATCAATCTTTATTTCAATATGTTGGATCAACACACATATATATAGAAGCTTTAAACTTAAACATGCAAGCAAATTTAAAATAAATATACTTAGTTCAACAACATGCAACAAATTTATCATCAAGCTTCTAGTCATGCAACCAAATTTATTTAAAACAAATTAATGTTTACTCACTTGCATTTAAGACAGAGAAGTCTGGTATTCTGTTTTGAACTCGAAAACTTGATTTTTAGTTGAATCTGAAACTTGATGTAAATCTGCTACCTGATTATGTTGAGTTGATTTCCTGCTTGCCTGAAGCTTTAACCCTTGCTAATGTTTTGAGATGCATTTGAATTTCACTTTGCTTTTTGTTTGATCTGTTTTGGTTCAGGTTTTAAATGAATCCTGGTTTATTTATTTTTTTCTGATTTTTATCTTAACTTGCTGTTTTTTTTTCTTTTTGAATAATAGAAAAAAATGAGAGGAGTAGGAGATGGAATATCATATAGTCTTAAATTTTATTTTATTTTTTTGGTAATTTGTCAAAATAAAGATATGAGTGACATTTGTTAGATTTTATTGTTAGAATTATTACACTTGTTATCTTCCATGATTTAAATATTTTACATTTGTAATTTGTATGATAAGAATGTCCCTTATATAATATATTCCTTATTATATTTAATTTATATCTATGTATATTTTTTTTCCAATTTATATTCTTATTAAATAAAATTTCTTATATCAACATTTATAAAATTTCAAAGAATATGTTTTAAAACTAAATTATATATATATTAATAATATACATATTTTATTTTCAAATCCAAATTTATTTTTAAGATATACATCTTTCAAATTTTCAAGTTTAAATCAAATTAAAAATCAATTCAAACAAATATATATATCTTAAACAATCCCATATTCAATTTGTAATTAATAATCTATTTAAAATTTTATTTATCTATAAATTCAATATTTCTATTAATTAACCCAGTTATATTATTAATTACAATGCCCAAAAATCCGGGTTATCACATTCCTCCCCCTTTTGAATCTTTTCGTCCTCGAAAAGGAACGAAAGCCGAATTTATTAAATATTTAAAAATCCAGTTAAAATATTCTTTGATCATTTTTCAAACACCTTTAAAATCTATATAATATTGCCAAAATAATTTTTATAAAAATACCTTTATAACTCGATGTCTCAACCAGTCTATCCTTGTTCTCCTAGAAATTCGGTCATACGTTGATCAGGCGTATGACTGAAAATCTACAAGTGCTTGGCAGACTCGTTTTCAACATCCAGTGAAAATACTTTTGAAAATAATTTTTATTAAAAATATAAAAAATAGTTTTTGAAAATAGAGGAAATATCTTTGGTGAGAATACTCTGGAAATCATCACCCCCGTTTATGGTCGCAGTTAACCCGATGGTTACGTTGCCATCCCGACAAAATCCATAGATAACTGTAGGCCTCCGCGCCCCTCGATTACACCATGGAACCCACTACAGATCGCAGCTACAACTGGGGTTACGTAGATATCACAGCAAAAACCCATATAACTGTAGGCATCAGCGCCCTCGAATTTCGCTGCCAAAAGAATGAAACTTCTCCACTCCACTTGACCATAGATCGCAGTCTACCGATGTTGCGTTGCCTTCCCGACAAAATCAAGTGTAGACCGTTGGCACTCATCCTCCACACGATTTTCGCTATGGTCCCCACAGTAGATCGCAGTGACATCGAGTTACACTGTCGTCACAGCATAACCCAAATGCCCCTGTAGTCATCAGCGCCCTCGACTTTCGCTACCCAATAATCCTCAGGAACTAGTTTGTCCGGACTCCTCATAGGATCAACTTTAGAATCCCCCCCGGGGGTTCAAGGCAGCACCACCCAGTGGCACTCCTGAGAAGTTCATTTCAAGGGAGCGCCTTTTTCTCCAGAGCCATCATCAAAACACTTTATACTATACATATATAGTATCTTTAAATCATACACCTAGTATGATCTCATACAAAGCTCCTTTACACAAAATCGATAATTCCAAAATCGATAATTCTCAAACTAGGCTTTCCAAATTTAATATTGACTTTACCCAAAAATCAAAAGCCTTTCCAAATCCATAGGTTCCCAAAACCTTTTTCCAAAATCCTCATATGATCCTTTACATACATACATACATATATATATATATATATATATATATAATTTTTAAAACTTTGGATCATTTTAGACTTGTATAAAACTCCTTTATACTTCAAACACCTCCAAAAACTATTTTTTTCTGGCAAAAGATTCATCAAGGGGAGTTTTATCTTATATAACAAAGATATATAACTTTGTTTATTCAAAATCAAATATTCAAATTTGATTACTCTTTTTAATATCAATTTCAATCAAATTCGTACGATGTACACATATCATTCGTACGCCATACCAATTAGATCGCTCATTCGATCACACACTATCACTTCCGAACTAGTATCGTCCAACCGACTTCCTAGTGCAGACACAGATCTGGTTTCTTGATCAGAAACCGTCATTCTCCTTGCATAGCTTAACTATGATAGAGAATACCCAGAACCAATCAACGATCTATATCCAGGTTCGCCGTCGAAAAACGAATGAAAAATCCAACTCGGATCGATATAACTATCTCGAAATTCTATGCTCGAATCTGGATCAAATCACTATGCGAATAGAATAATATACGTACATCCTACGTATTTTTTTTCATTGATTATTAGCCAAATCAATTTCCTTTCCATTCACATTCACCTAAATTTTCATTCACTTATTTACAATTGCCTTAATCCCCATTTGGATTATAACTTCCATTCTTATCCCACTTAGGTATTTAATCAATGACAGTTTGAACTCCGACCAGGTTATTATTAGAAAATAGCTTGAAAAATTTAAGAATAGATAAGTAGTTGAAAAATAGGTATTAGTTTGCAAAATAGCTTTAAAATAGTTAATTAATTGTAAAATAGTTGGAGAATAGCTAAATGTTTTCAGAACTTTTAGATAATTACAAAATAGTTGTAAAATAGTAATTAATTTATAACATAGTTGAAAAATAGTAATTAGTTTAGAAAACAGTTGAAAAATGGTTAAATAGCTCCAAAAATAATTGTAAAACAAGTATAAAATAATTTAGCTTTAAGAAAGAAAGGTTATATGTATGAAATAACTTGGAAAAATAAGTTTATATTAAAACAATTTATACTGAAAATAGTCCAAAGTCAAACTGTTCAATTTCCAATCTCGATTCTCAATAATTCATTTTAAATTTCCATTTCCACTCAAATTGACCCCATTCCAATTTTAAATAACTCAAATTTCCATTGGACTTGATTTATTCCCAATTCAAGTTGAATTAATTCTCAAATTTCCATTTTAAATTATCTTTACTTATGTATTTCAAGGTTCAAATAAGAATTCAATACAATTTTATTTTAAAACTTTAAATTATTAATCAATTTTATCTTCCAGATTGAAGCCAGTTCTTAAACAATTTTAATTTACAAATTCAATTATTCAAATTTTCAGTTTAAAGTAATTCCATGTCCTCAATTTCAAATTTATCCAATTCAAATTTTCCATTTGAATTTTTAAATCATAATTCCAATTAATCCAAATCAAATTCAATTTTGAAACCAAACCTTTGAAATTTCAGTTGGAATTAATTTCAAATTCCATATCAAATAAAGAAGGTGGCTTATTAGATCGTACCGCCACAAAATATTTCATATATGGATAGACTGCACATTAGCAGTTCAACGTTACATCCATTCATCATAATAAAAGCCTTACAAAGTCACAATTAAGATGTTTACACCATCACCTAGGTTTTAGAGTCCTAGCATTTTCTATCAGAATCCTTCTTATGGACTTCCTTCCAATGGGGAAAGCCCAAACATGCACTTTTCAACAGGATGTCCCCACTTATAGCACTTCCCACAAAAAGTTTCTACTCTCTCATCAATCTGGATGATCTCCATGCTTCCAACTGGATGTTCCACAACCTTAATCTTCTTCTGTCTCTTGGGACAATTTCTCGCGATATGTCCCAGCCCTTTACAATGATAGCAAATGGTTGACTCGTTGACCGGTTCCATTGGTATACGCTTCACTTTCCTCACTTCAGGACAATGGTTAAGGAAATGTCCCTTCTTATGGCACTTAAAGCATAATATCTCAAAGCGAAAACGTTGGAATACACCCTTTAATTCCTTCCTTGTTTTACTACACTTAGCTGCGTAATGACCCTTATTGTAACATCTATAGCAAGTGACATTATCATAAGGTCCTGGTCCATTTCTTTCCTTAATCCGATTTTCATACTCCTGAAATGCTATTTCCCTCTCCTTACGTGCAGCTGCTCTTCGTTCTCTACGCCTTGCCTTCCATTCTTCACTCTTAGCCATTTCTCTCAAAGACTGAATTCTAGAGGGACTTCCTAACTTATAAATTAGACTTAATTAGAAAAATTAAACTCTTATATATCAATTTGCTTACCTAGATATACCTTAAGTTTTAAACCACCTTTGGTTTTAAATTCAAGTCCAATCTTCAAACAACCCATAGTTTGCAACAAGTCTTTTTTATTTAAATAATACTTATTTATTCTTTTAGCACTTTGAAACAATTTTTCAAATTTATGGACCTAGATTTAAAATTCCACAATTTAGGTATTTTCAATTTTATAAGTCATACTTTACTTAAATGTTTACTTCTTTAGAATATTCCATTTTATTTAATCATTTATACAAATCTTATTATTAAACACACAACAATCATGTATGATCATAACCAAGATTATCATATCTAAAACCATCCATTTCAAACTTATCTTTATTTAATTTCAGTTTGGTTGTATTATATTTCCTCTTAGTTTAATTCTAATAAGTTAACAGCCAATTTCCTTAATATTTATTAGAAGGATATATTGCTTTATATATCAAAATATAATCTTATATAAACCCATTTAAAATCTTTATATAAGAAAATAACAAGTATGTTCTCTCATATATATATACACTCAACTCATTCTAGGGTACCACTTACCCTATCCTTAATGAGTAATCCCACCAGAGCCAAGGTTCTCGCTTAACCTTATGCTCTGATACCAAATGTAACGACCCCTAAATTTTCGATTCGGAAAATTCCAGATAGTTAGAGAAAATAAGAAAGAGATAGAAGAAGAACAGAAAAGAAACACACAATCTTACATTCGCAGCGGATAAAATATAATATCAATAATAATAGTTATACCAAAGAAAACTGTATCTATCAATTTACATCGATATATCAGAGTTACAACAATTTTATACAACATTGGACAGATACAATTAAACATGTCTCAGATATATACAATATTATAGTGGAAAACTCTCCATACGTCCCTGCCCTCCAGCTCGCCTCCTGAGCTCCAGAACGTCCTTACCTGAAAATCTGTAATACTCGATCTGACCCGAGCATTACATCAAAGTAACACCCGGGTCAGGCTGAAAACCAGCGTGAGTAAACCCATCTAACAAGAATACACAAGTATGCAACTTATATAGACCCGGGGTAACTTATATTAATTTACAACTTCACAAGCTGTTATAGACAATACTCACTCCACACATCAATTTCTAAGTGTCGAACTTAGATTAAATGGTCTCATTTACATAAATCATTCCAAACCATCTTATTGATTTCACATCTCAATTTATAAAGAATCGAAGTGGTTTCGAGAATTCACTAATACACGACTCCGGTCTCTTTGAATTCAATTTCCATCTTAACCCCCATAGATTAAGTGAAACACAATTCAACCTTTAATACAAGATGTCACTTCTAATATAGCAACTCATCAACGACAGATAACCACACAATCACTATACAAGACAATCATATCATATCATAAACATTTTATACCAGAAATATCAACCAATCATTCATAGGCAAGATTAATTAGTCACCCATTCATAATTAAATCAAATTAATTTGCTTAATCATTTTTAAATCTTGCTCACTTAACAATAATTAATTACAAACCACTAGTTAATCATCCCTTAATTATTCTTTCTAATTACCTTCAGTAATTAGACTTTAATTAATTTACCACATTTTATTAATCCGCCTTGATTAATCACGTTCAGTAATTACTTATTCTTAATTACTTACATTAATTAATAATCCACTCAATTAATTAATAAATCCTTTAATTAATTACACCGAGTAATTAATGCTTAAATTACTTCCACAAAGTAATTATTCCTTAATTACTTTCCATCAAGTAATTACCCATTAATAAATTACATTCTGTAATTATCCATTAATTACTTTACTTAATTAATGACATTCAGTAATTGTTCTTTAATTACTTCCATTATCATTACAATTTATTTCATTAAGTGATTAATTCTCAATTAATCATATTAATAAATTAATCCATTAAATTGATTTCTCAAATTAATTAACCTTTATTAATTATCATAAATATAATTAATTCTGTCCTTACTTGATTAATTAATCTTTAATCATTAATTAAAACCAAATTAATAATCCTTAATTACAGATTAATTATCCTTAATTAATTAATCTCAAAACTTACTTAATTAATTTAAAAAAAACTCTTAATTATTTAATTAACTATCTACATTATTGATTAATTAAATAATTAATTATCCAAACTAACTTAATAATTTAGTGAATTACAAATCATTAAATTTTATTTATCTTTAAAATAATCGTTTCTTACTTAATCAAAGTATTTAAAACAAATTAGTTTTAAATTTAATTTTAATTCATTTTAAATTTCATTTTTAAACTTAAGATACAAATTTAACTTTAACAAGGTTTTAAACAATTCAAAACCTTCTATCTCATATGCCAAAGAAAACATTTATTTTATAAAATAAGTTAAAAGAATGTAAAGTTCAAATCAATTTAAACCTACACTTAAACATTCCGAGTTATTTAAAAAAAAGTTCAAATTCAAAAATTTCCTTAATTTTAAATCTGAAATACAGATTGAATCTTTTATTCCAGATTTAAACTTAAATCTTTAAAGCTTCCTTACATTTCATCTTCATTTAAAAATTCAAATTATTTAACCATATTTTTAAAGTAATCAAACAATTTAAATTTAAAACTTATTTCATAAAAAAAACTGAAGTTTAAACCCAAATCCAGATTTCAAAACCCAGATTTAAACTTATTTTAAATTTCTCTTTTACAAATTTTAAACTTCCAGTTCAAAAACCACATATGCCCTAACACTTAAAGTTGTTTAAAACCTAATTTAAATTTCAAACTTAAATTATTCAAAACTCAGATTAAAACTAATTTGAATCAGGTTCAAACTCGGGTTTTAACTTAGTTTAAAATTCCAGTTACATTTAAACTTGTTTTAAAAAAACTTAAAAGCAAATCAGGTTTTCTGTTTATTAAAACCTGTCACAAAAATATACTCGAGCCATACCTTATGTGACTTCGAGTCAAAACTATTACCGCTTCGAGCTAAATCGCAACTTACTCGAGACAAATTCGAGCAAACAAAACCCCACACCAAAAAAAACAACCACCAGAAAGTGATACACTGTGCATATGCACCGGCCATCCCCTAACTCCGACCAACTCTGATTATCTCTACAAGTCGGCGATCATCAATGCGTCCCATACCCACCACCAGTACCTTGTTTTCCCCCTCGAAATCCAAATCAGGATTGCAGTCCCAAACCTGGAACAATAGTAACTCCATCCCACCTGTCAACGACGCTCCTTCTCGCGCCTCCGGCCAGCGTTACCCCTAAAACTTCGGCGAAGACCTCGTCAACCCACTAATTTTCAACTCCCAAGGTATTGTTGAACTCGATCAACAGAGGAAGTCTAACCAATGCAAAAACTCAAACCCATAAAAACTAGGGTTTAAAAACAAAATCACCAATCCACAACGCCACGGTGAACAAACTCCTACTTCACCATTTTTCTCAAATCCACCGTTCATCAATACAACTCTGGCCCAAGCCTCGACCCCTTGAACCTACCCAGTCACCATAATTTGATCAAAAAGTCATTTCTGGTCATCCTAGAAACACTCCAGAATTCCACACCTAATTTTTTTGATTTTGTTATTAAAAATCGAGTTTTTTCCAAGCTGACTCAAGTTGCAAACTCAAATCTAGAAATCAGAGTACTTGGTTTATCATATTTTAAAGATTCTTACCCTTTTTTCTTTGTTTCCTGAGAATTTCCATATTATAAATTCTTAAACAAGAATTTAAATTTTAGATTATGAACCTATAATCATAATTGTTATGAATCACTAAATCCAACAGTAACTGGTTTGGCAAATTTGTATATTTATATAATATATATATATATATATATATATATATATATATATATATATATATTTCTGGACTCTGTAAATTACCAAACAGAGATCAATCTTCATTTCAATATGCTGGATCAACAGACATATATATAGAAGCTTTAAACTTAAACATGCAAGCAAATTTAAAATAAATATACTTAGTTCAACAACACACAACAAATTTATCATCAAGCTTCTAGTCATGCAACCAAATTTATTTAAAACAAATTAATGTTTACTCACCTGCATTTAAGACAGAGAAGTCTGGTATTCTGTTTTGAACTCGAAAACTTGATTTTTAGTTGAATCTGAAACTTGATGTAAATCTGCTACCTGATTATGTTGAGTTGATTTCCTGCTTGCCTGAAGCTTTAACCCTTGATAATGTTTTGAGATGAATTTGAATTTCACTTTGATTTTTGTTTGTTCTGTTTTGGTTTAGGTTTTAAATGAATCCTGGTTTATTTATTTTTTTCTGGTTTTTATCTTAACTTGCTGGTTTTTTTTCTTTTTGAATAATAGAAAAAAAATGAGAGGAGTAGTAGATGGAATGTCATATAGTCTAAAATTTTATTTTATTTTTTTGTTAATTTCTCAAAATAAAGATATTAGTGACACTTGTTAAATTTTATTGTTAGAATTATTACACTTGTTAGCTTCCATGATTTAAATACTTTACATTTGTAATTTGTATGATAAGAATGTCCCTTATATAATATATGCCTTATTATATTTAATTTATATCTATGTATATTTTTTTTCCAATTTATATTCTTATTAAATAAAATTTCTTATATCAACATTTATAAAATTTCAAAGAATATGTTTTAAAACTAAATTATATATATATATTAATAATATACATATTTTATTTTCAAATCCAAATTTATTTTTAAGATATACATCTTTCAAATTTTCAAGTTTAAATCAAATTAAAAATCAATTCAAACAAATATATATATCTTAAACAATCCCATATTCAATTTGTAATTAATAATCTATTTAAAATTTTATTTATCTATAAATTCAATATTTCTATTAATTAACCCAGTTATATTATTAATTACAATGCCCAGAAATCCGGGTTATCACAAAAACTATAGCTTAGTCAATAATTCCAAAACAACTATAAATAATATTGGACACATATGTAATTTTGTTGCATCACTTTTACTATGAAAATAAATTCCATAATATAGTTCTATTTCATAATGGATATTCATAGTACTCATATTGAAATATAGTTTTATCTATATTTCAGTGAATACCAAAAATAAACATTATTTCACAAATGATGTTCGGTATATTATGAAAATGATTTTCGTAATTTGATGCAATCATTAGGTGTTATATGGCACGCTCCCACTATTTTCGCCATTACTATAATAGTGTGCTAAGTTTAGAGGTCCACCATTTACTTAAGATTGTTAATATTGTTCACTTATTTCATATGCTGCAACTAGTTTACAGTGGAGAGTTCTTTGATCAAATATCTTAAACTCAAAGAAATAAATGTTATAGAAAATAATTTCTTATACGAAATACATTTTGGAATAATAATCATATTTTATATTCCAATATTAAGTATCAATTAGTATTACAATTTTTTTCTAATGTTTCTCTATGAAGCAGAAGTGACTATTCATTCTCTTCATTCCAACTTTACCTTAAATTACATCTATTCTTATACATTCATTTTTCTTTCAAATGGTCAAACTATTCAAAAGAAAACCTTACTACAATATCATAACAAATCTTTTAGAAAAGCGCATTCGATTATTCTTAACATTTAAGACATCAAATATGTTGCACTTTATGTAAACCGATCAAGATGACATTTCAACGATTGGTTTCTTAGATGTATCTAGTAGTTTATAGTATTTTGTTACATAACACAATATGATCCTTTTGAAATCATTCAAGTGGAATACATGATCTTAAAATATTGTTTATTAGCTCACTTCGAATGAACTAACTTCATCGAAATATTGTACTCCACAAACTATGATTGTTTACCATATAACATTTATATGTGAAAGTATATGGATTAAATATCCATAGTCTTGAATTGCATTTAGAGTTCAAAAACTCGTAAAATGAAATACACGGTCTAAACCAAATAAACATATAATTGACCAACTTACGAATGTATTAAGTAGTTGAAATTAGGCACTTGCATGGATATAGAAACATTATATAACATTAAATTAGAATTATTAGTAAGTACATATTATATTTCTATTTGTCAACTTTCAATTTAGTTTGTTTATACATGTTAACTGACAAACGTTTTATCGATCACATTAAATGAACAAATTTATCATTGTAGATAATTATAACATTATATAGGATATGTTCTTACAATATTAGAAAGGTTAAATGTTACCATTTAATTTTTCTAATAAGGCTCCCACTAGTCTTTTATGTTTCTCCAAAACCTAAGATGAAATATAGAAGTCATACAACTTCACTAGTGGGCGTTAGGACTCGTTTTTTTGGTATTCCGACCTTGAGTTTGCTCAACAAATAATAGCCCCACAAACGATGGATAACTCCTTATCGGTTGTATCACATACAACTCCTAACACATTTTTCCTTGTTCTAATCTCATTTCGACCTTGAGTCCGCTCAACAAATCGAAAGAGATTATTCACACATACCTACCATATCGTGATGGCCTAAGTATAGTACATGTAGCCTGAGTTTTATCAACAAATACATATGGTTATCTTACCTCATCTGTTCAATTTATTAATAATATTACGCATAACATCCCTAGCTTGATTTTGCTCAACAACTAAGAAATATGTAAACAATTTTTTAATATGTATGGTAGAGGACAACATTATATTGAAGATTCATAATCTTCAATATATATATTGATTGATATCGACTTATAGAGTAATATATTATAGAGTAATATATTACTTATGAAATACCCCAGTGATTCAAGTGTCAGATACATCATAAATCACGGTATATGTACATTTATATATGTATTTATTTCTTAACTCTGTTTGGGTTTCTTTAATGTTCCACATTTTGTTTATGCTCATATCATATAAGTTTTATTGTTATATAACTTTTATATTTCATATTACTTATATGATAGCCTTATATATAATATATCATTAATTAAATCTTATCTAATTGATTTTAATCAATTAACTCTTTAATTAATTTTAATATAGTATTCTAATATAACTTTTATATTGGACATATCTACTATAACCTTTATAGTATATACTATAACCTTTATAGTGTAACACACATATGTCATATATATTTGTATTTCATTTAATTAATTAACCTTTAATTAATTTATTCAATTAAACAATTTTTATTAAAATTTATTATTTTCAAAATTTATCTTGTATACACACATGCATACTTATGGTATCTTAAACATTTTAAATTAAAATAACACATATCAGCATATGCAATACATGCATATATGCATTAACTAATTAACATATTTAATAATTTATTTTATTAATCTCATTAATAAATTTAAAATTTGAAATTAGTATATGAATATTTTCAAACATTTCTAAAATATCATTATCCTTTCAAACATTTTGAAAACTTATGTAGTATTATAATTTTTATAATAAACATGTTTTATTTTAAATTTAATTATTAAATTTAAAGTCTTTAACATTAATTTTCAAAACGTTTTTGAAAATTATCCCAATGCCCAAATTAAGTTGGGCATTTTCTATTAGGGGCAATCTTTCGGCTTACTTTACCTTTCGGGCCAGACCGGTAACCAAGTAAGACAGGGTACTTGATTACCCAATTCCAATCCTAGACATTACATTTCTATACATCGTACTAAGTGGGCAAGCTTAATTACTTAGCCCTAATATGAATAATTTAGACCGCATAGGCTATTGGGCTCCGATACCATTGTTGGAACTGGAACAGCCCGCAGTGGAAGTTATGGGTGAATTTCGAAAATTTTACCCTATCAGATCTTTATTGCACCTATGAAGTCTAAATGAATTATAAAATTTCTACATTTCATTTATTTAAATTCAATTTATTAAGATATGGAATTTATTTTATTTTATTTAGTTTATACATAAATGTATCATGTACATATATGTGTGAGTGCATATGTAACAAAATAATCCGTAAAAGGTATAATATGCCCATATATAGATGTTGGACTTTACATCACAATAGACATATTAGCTCATTTTGTATGTCATGTATGTTGCCCAAATATGTGCATATATATATGTGTTACAAGATACACACATGTATGTATAAAGTTATATATATAATATATGAACATAAAACATTTATATATAGATAAATATATATATATGGATAGAGAGAGAACAATTGTTAAAAATTATTTATAATTCAAAATTAACTTAGTTTTGTAAATATAATAATTTTTGTATTTTAATTCGTATATATTATGAACAAAATAATGTTTTCATCCATAAATAATTAATATAAAATAATCTATTGATGAAAATTCAAATTTTAAATTTCTTTTGAAAACCTAGGATTATAACATAGAGCTTAGAAAAAATCTGAAGATTTTTCAAAGTTGAAATATTATTTTTAAAAACAAATACATTGATTTCGGCAATAACTATTTAATATAAAATAATATATTATTAAAATTAAAATTTCAAAATTTTTGAAATTCTTGGATCATGAATGAAATGTTATGAAAAATTGTTTAAATTATTATTTTTAATCAATAATAAAACAGTTTTTTTGAAATAATATTAATTATTAAAAATAATAAACTTTATTGATAAATTCCTAATTTTTTTCCTATATGTTTCCCAAATGATATAATATTTTTTTAAATATAAAATTGAATTTTTAATGTAATAATTATTTTATATATAATAAACAATTCAAAAATTCAATAAATGTTAATTTAAAAATATGATTATATGTATGATAATTAATTTTCGCATTTTTAAATTCATATTATATATATATAAGTGTACTGAAAATATTAAATCATATATATATATCTTATATATGCATATATGTTATTACGAGAGAGAAATATACACTAATATATATATATATATTTATTTATGAATTTATTAATAAATATATATAAGACAATTATTAATGAAAAATTGGTTTTGTACAGTAAACAACATTTGTCTATATACAAACTAAATAGTACAATAAACAAATTATGCACATGACCAAACTGATTTGTGACAACTACATCTACTTACAAAAATGTCATCTAACTAAACATATAGTAGCAATATATTTAAACAGATATGAAATTGCTCATTATACGATCATAGAATATAATTTAATTATTGTAATATGAATTAAAATTACCAATTTAATGATACCTTTGAATCCACGTCGAAGCAATGACTTCCCTTCTTTTTACTGTTCTTGATTCGTAAGATGCAAGTCTAGAATCACCGACCTCTATCTATCGAATAGTATTATTTTAATTTGAAATATATTTAAGAAATTTGGAGTGTATTGAGAGCTATGTTTTAACCAACAACGTAGAAGGTAATGGCGGATAAAAAGGTTAGTAATTATTTTTAGAGATACATACATACATACGTATACATACATACATATATATAGGGTTGTATTAGAGAGAAACGAGGTTTACCCATTCTCACTTGATCTCAACCCATTATCTCCAAGCCAATTCACTATTTTTTTTAGCCACCTCTAGACCTTCCCAAAACCGAAATTTTACAGCTCTATTGATGGGCCTTTAACCCATCTAAGCCCAAGCCAAAATACTATGCAATTAAATTTAATTTAATCGCTTGTCGATATTGTATACCAGCCGATATATTTATAACTGTTATAAATATATATATATATATAACATTATTTATTTCTCAAATCATATTCAATTTTTATAATTAATATTTCATGAGTATTAATTAATTTAATTAATTTATAACAATTATGAACCAATTAAATCGTTCAGTCTTAAGGGAATTCATCATATCGGCTGTGGAACTCTTGGGTGTAAATTTGGTCAGCGGTTAACATCGAACTGTTCTAATGTTAACATTCACATCACTTAGCAAGTGGTGTGACATTATGGCCAAATTTATCGCTTACTCATTTTCGGTAAAATCCAATTTTATTTTAATAAGCGTTTCGTGGTTGTGACATTTGTTAACACCAATTCTCTTCGTCAAAACTTTATCACTATGGACTTATGGAATTTGGTAATGGTCAAAATTCCAATCCACATTAAACTTTACAATCCAAATACAAAGTCCTTAATTCAACAATAACAATTATTATTAACCAAAATGCTCTAGCCAAAGACTTCGACTTTGAGTTGACTTGAGCTGATTGTGATACTAACCGTATATAACTGAGGGGACGAATCCTCTCTTGAATAGTGCTTCACTTACAATACTTCCACTCGATCCAATTATAGTCACTCGATGGACGCCATGCCATGATTTGCCTATAGTCAAAGCGGAGCTTTCATATTGAATATCCACAATATTCTCAAGTCGAGAGAACTGTGTAAATCAATCACATCGATATTTTCTGTTTGACCTTAGTTATATTAACCAATAGAAAACTATTGAGTGAGTCGTTCCTTAGTTGTCCAATAACTATTAGTACGTAACCCCTAGGTTCCCCCAGCAGTCACGAGTAATACATTGCCTGACATTTGGAGAGCATTACGTACTTCAGTCTCAATAGATACATCGAAATCCAGTCTTGATGCATCTTGACTAGGAACGTTTAAAATGGTATACTTGTTTCGTATTGATAAATTACTCACGGTTACAACATTTTGTAACTACTATCACAAAATATAACATTTATGTATTTTCTATTAAATATTATTTTAATTAAGTTAATTAATTAATATAATCATATTATATCAAGTATATAATATGAAGAAAATACCTTTTATTTTGAACAAGATTGGTAAACGAGTTAGATATATGTAAAAAATTACATAATTGCCCCTAGGGCATAACCCTAACTCTATCACTCACATCGGTAGAATGATGTTGAAAGAATGAAGGCAGCATGATAAAATTCATGATATTAAAGATAAGGAAAAGGAGTGTATGGCAAAGAATGTGGCATCTCAGTGTACATTAAAGATGATATCATATGATGTGGAATAGTCGATGTTTAATGAATGTCATGTCTTTAAAGGGGAAATGTCACTATACAATATCATATCATAATATTGAAGGAGATTTCATACTGATGCAGCGCAAGATAAAAGTATACGACTTACCTTAAGTCGAAACCGCTCCACCTTAGGTCGCGAACGAAATAGCTCCTCCAGCCTATGCCGCGAGCAAGCCCTAGGTCGCAAACGACCTTCCCTAGGTTGCGGCAAGTGTAGGAAGCTCCTCCTCCTTAAGTCGCGGCGACTTTCCTTGTGTCGCGAATCACCTCCAGTAGGTCGCGAACGACATGACTATGTCGCTGAAGATGAATTAGCTTCTTATGTCGTTCCAGAATGCTTATGTCGCTGCCGTGCTTGTTCAAGTCGTTATCTCTTAGGTCGCTAGTATACTGTATATGTTGTTATGCTGTGTATGTTGTATTTGTTAAGTTGGGTAGTGTTGTATGGTGTTAAGTCGCAGCCGTTGAGTTTGTTAGGTCGTTAACAACCTGGGTCGAGTCGTAGGTTGCAAGGTACCTGTTGTATGTTGTAATTACTGTTAAATCGTGTGCTATTGTGTTGTAAATTCTATAAATAGCGGGTGAGTTGTATCATTTGAAGTAGTTGGTTTTGAATAAAATTTTGAGTGCTTTGTGCCTCTCTTAAAATTGGAAGTTGAGTGTTAACTCCTTTCTCCATCTTCGGTTATTCGAGTGCGCTCGAATCAACGATTTTGAAGCCGATTCACGGAATCTCGTGCGCGAGATCAACGTAGAAGAATCATAGATCTTTTAACACGGTATCGTACGCGATCAACGTGTTGGAGATAGCTAGAATCCGACATCTCTTGAGATCGACGAATTTGGGCACTTGGGTATCTTCAATCCGTCGATTCTTATTTTCATCGTTTCATCAATTTTGGTATTTCCGCTGCGTCATTTGGTATCAGAGCTAGACTTGGCCAATCATAGCGAAGCCGAGCCTATTGGAGCCGAGTTAAAGTGTTGGAGTTAAAGTCGAGCCAAATCAAAGCAAAGCCGAGCTAAGTAGAGAAGGAGCCGAGCTTGTTAGAGGGAACATGTCTCCGAGACGTGCTAATCGATTTCAAAATATTGAAGATGTGTATAGAAGACAAGAAGCTGAGCAAATCGAACAACGTATTAATGAAAAGTTTGATGAAGGTATTGGAAAGTTAGTGAAGTTGATGATCGACATGAATAAAAGTCAAAGGAGAAGGTCACCAGACTCGAACCATGGAGGAAACAGGGTTTCGCCATCGGTTACGGAAGCGAGAGGGTGTCGCCACAGTCGTATCGAGATAGAAGAGAATCATCGGTTTCAACAATGCAAGATCACCATGGGTATAGGAATGAAGAGAGAAGAAATCAACGTGGATTTGAAAATGAACCATATCATGACGATGAAAGACAGAATATAAGGGATATTCGTGGACGTAGAGATGTCAATGGACGAGATCGAAGTACATCCGATTTTGATGAAGATGGTGATAGAGGTAGTATTCATTATCGAGATCATGGCCAAGTGCGAGATCCAAAAAGAGATTTTGAAGGTGATCGTCGATGGAAATCGGGGATGAAAACAGAGATTCCAGAATTCAAAGGGGGAATGATAGCGGAAGAATTTTTAGATTGGTTATCAAATGTTGAAGACTTCAAGGAAGTACTCGAGCATCGTAGAGTTAAGTTGGTTGCTACACGATTGAGGGGAAGAGCTATGGCATGGTGGCAACAAACTAAACTTACACGGGAAAGGATGGGAAAATCGAAGATTGTTTCATGGGAGAAGATGAAGAAGTTGATGAAGGCTACTTTTTTGCCTTATAATTATCAGTCTCTTATGTATCAACGCTTACAGAATTTGAGACATGGAACAAAGTCGGTAAATGACTATGCAGATGAGTTTTATCAACTGATTGCCAGAAATGATATCATGGAGACAGAGGAACAATTGACAGCTAGATTTGTTGGAGGATTGAGAGTGCAGATTCAGGATATGGTGAATATGTTTGATCCAAGATCCGTTGCTGAAGCACACCAGAAGGCTCTAGCTTGAGAGAGGTAAGGTAGAAGAGGAGGTTGTGTGGTTACAAATTCCAACAATCAAGTGAAAGGGGCTAGTAGCAATACGGATGTTTCCGAGGCTGTTAGTAAACCAGTTGTCAATGAAGTTGCTAAGAACAGGGTCATAACAATTTCAAGTGTTATAACTGTCAGGAGTTTGGTCATAAGAGCAATGAATGTTCGAAGCCTGAGAAGCGAGCGATGGTTGCTGAGGTTGAGGATGAGGATGCAGAAATAGAATGTTCCAATTCACCACAAGTTGAGGAGGAAGAAGAATTATTGTCAGGAGATGAGGGTTGTAATTTGATGATGAGGAGGTCGTGTTTGACACCAAAGCAAGAGGATGGTTCAAGTTGGCTAAGGAGTAATATTTTTCAGTCAACGTGCATTATTTTGGGAAGAGTTTGCAAGTTTGTCATCGAGGCAGGAAGCTGTGATAACATTGTCTCTACAGAAGCTGTAAGGGAGTTGGCTTTAAAGACAGAGAAGCATGCCAAACCATACAAATTAGCTTGGTTGACGAAAGGTGGGGAAGTGAAGGTTAGTAGAAGAGCTTGTGTAACTTTTTCAATTGGGAAGAAATATAAAGATGAAATTTGGTGTGATGTGGTAGATATGGATGTATGTCATTTGTTGTTGAAAAGACCGTAGCAATATGATAGAGCCATGCAACATGATGGTCGTACCAACAGCTACAGTTTCATGTTCGAAGGTACACGAATTACTTTAGTTCCTAAAAAGCGACAACCAAATGAAGGCAAGTTGGAGGAAATCGAAGAACTAAAGACTTTGTTATCTTTGAAGGAGTTTGTCAAAGAAGTAGAGGACGGGCCTGAAGTTTTCCTGTTGATTGGATGTGAAAGTAGTGAAACGGTTGAAATTCCGGAGGAAGTCAAGCCAGTGTTGAAGGAGTTTGAAGATGTATTTTCTGAAGAATTACCGAAAGAATTACCACCATTGAGAGACATACAACACCAGATTGAACTTGTTCCAGGAGCTGTGTTACCACATAGACCACATTATAGAATGAGTCCGAAGGAGCACGAAGAGTTGAGAAGGCAGGTGGAAGAGTTACTTGAACAAGGGCGCATACAAGAAAGTTTAAGTCCTTGTGCGGTACTAGCATTGTTAGTGTCAAAGAAGGATGGAATGTGGAGAATGTGTACTAATAGTCGAGCACTAAACAAGATTACAGCGAGGTACAGATTTTCGATGCCGAGATTGGACGACTTGTTAGATCGGTTGAGTGGTGCTGCTATCTTTTCAAAGATTGATCTGAAGAGTGGGTATCATCAAATTCGAATTCGACCAGGGGACGAATGGAAGACAGCTTTCAAGACACGGGAAGGGTTGTATGAATGGCTGGTTATGCCGTTTGGACTTTCGAATGCACCTAGTATGTTTATGCGAGTGATGAATCAGATCTTTCGACCATTTATTGGGAAGTTTGTGGTAGTATATTTTGATGATATATTGATATACAGTGGAAGCACAGAAGAACATTTACAACATCTGCGGGAAGTGTTGATGATACTTCGTCGGGAGCAATTTTACGCGGCAACAAAGAAGTGCGTGTTCATGACTCGAAGTGTTTTATTTCTAGGATATGTTGTATCTGAAGGAGGTATACAGGTGGATCAGAATAAAGTTGAAGCAATCAAGGAATGGCCACAACCTAGGACGATAACAGAAGTTAGAAGTTTTCATGGTTTAGCATCATTCTACCGAAAGTTTATCCCACATTTCAGTAGCGTGATGGCACCTGTTACTGATTGTATGAAGGGCAAGCAGTTTTCATGGTCGAAGGAAGCAGGATTTGCTTTTGAGCGAATGAAGGAACTTTTGACGACAGCACCAATTCTAGTTTTGCCGGATTTTCAGTTGCTATTTGAATTACATACTGATGCATCTAAAGTAGGAATTGGAGGGGTATTAAGTCAGAGGGGCCGTCCAATTGCTTATTTCAGTGAGAATCTTTCGGGAGAAAAGATGAGATATAATACTTATGACGTGGAATTATATGCTATTGTCCAAGCCATAAAACATTGGAGACACTATTTGTTTCATAAAGAATTTGTTTTGTATACGGACCATGAAGCGTTGAAACATTTGCAAGGGTAGGAGAAAATTTCAACTAGGCATGCATTGTGGATCGCATACTTGCAACTGTTTACATTTGTGGTAAAGCATAAGTCGGGAATTACAAATCATGTGGCAGATGCATTGAGTAGAAGAAATCATTTGTTGACTACGATGAAAGTTGAAGTGACGGGGTTTGAAATATTTTCAGAATTGTTTGTGGAAGATCCTTACTTTTCAAAGATTGTAGATGAAGTCGAGAAGGGAAAGACAGATGAGTTTGTGTTGGTGGATGGTTTTGTTTTCAAAGGAAATCGATTATGTATACCATAGTGCAGTTTGCGGATGAAGATTGTGAAGGAATTGCGTGAAGAAGGACACGTGGAAAGAGATCGTACATTGCAGTTGATTTCTCAATCATATTTTTGGCCTTCCATGAGGAAAGAAGTTGAAAGATTTGTGGAGAGATGTCACATATGTCAAGTTTCCAAAGGGACAGCTACGAATGCAGGATTGTATATGCCATTACCCGTGCCTACTAAACCATGGGTTGATGTTAGCATGGATTTTGTTTTGGGTTTGCCAAGAACTCAACGAGGGAATGATTCCATATATGTTTTGGTGGATAGATTTTTGAAGATGGAACATTTCATAGCTTGTAAAAAGACCGCTGATGGAGTCCGTGTTGCTCAATTGTTCTTTAAAGAAGTTTATCGACTACATGGGCTACCTGAGACCATTGTTTCTGACCGGGATACTCGATTTCTAAGTCATTTTTGGTTGAGTCTGTGGAAGATGGTTGGGACTAAGCTGAATTTTAGTAGCGCCTATCATCCACAAACAGATGGGCAAACGGAGGTGGTGAACAGATCGTTGGGAAATTTGTTGAGATGTCTTGTGAAGGATAATTTGAAGAGCTGGGATGCGAAGTTATGTCAAGCTGAGTTCGCACATAATCATGCTGTTAATCGAAGTACTGGATTCAGTCCATTTCAAGTAGTATATTCAGCAATGCCGAAGGGACCGTTAGATTTATCGACAGTGGCACATCAGAAAGGGATTGTTAAACGAGCTCGTGATTTCGTGAATGAGTTGCAGGAGTGTCACAAGATTGTTCATGAATGATTGCTTAAGTCAAATGAGAAGTATAAGCAACTGGCAGATAAGAAGCGAAGGAGTGTGGACTTCAAAGAGGGTGATTTTGTTTACGCAGTATTGACGAAAGATCGTTTTCCAGTTGGAACTTACAACAAATTGAAAGCTCGAAAGATTAGTCCAGTATAAATCTTGAAGAAGATCAATGATAATGCTTATCGGTTAAGATTGCCGGATGAAATCCATACCGCCGACGTTTTCAACATCAAACACTTGATTTCGTATCATGGGCATAAGCTTGTCGAAGAAGAAAAGGATGTGAATTCGGGGACGAATTCTTTTCAACCAGGGGAGGATGATGCAGCGCAAGATAAAAGTAAACGACTTGCCTTAAGTCGAAACCGCTCCACCTTAGGTCGCGAACGAAATAGCTCCTCCAGCCTATGCCGCGAGCAAGCCCTAGGTCGCAAACGACCTTCCCTAGGTCGCGGGGAGCGTAGGTCGCTCCTCCTCCTTAAGTCGCGGCGACTTTCCTTGTGTCGCGAATCACCTCCAGTAGGTCGCGAACGACATGACTATGTCGCTAAAGATGAATTAGCTTCTTATGTCGTTCCAGAATGCTTATGTCGCCGCTGTGCTTGTTCAAGTCATTATCTCTTAGGCCGCTAGTATACTGTATATGTTGTTATGCCGTGTATGTTGTATTTGTTAAGTCGCGTAGTGTTGTATGGTGTTAATTCGCAGCCGTTGAGTTTGTTAGGTTGTTAATGACCTGTGTTGAGTCATAGGTCGCAAGGTACCTGTTGTATGTTGTAATTACTGTTAAGTCATGTGCTATTGTGTTGTAAATTCTATAAATAGCACTACACCAGAAAAGACTTTTGGTAGCGTTGAAAAAACGCTACCATAACTTATGGTAGCGTTTTAGAGAATGCTGCTACACGACATGCAACTAAAAGTCTAAAACTTTTTGTTGCGTTGTAGTAAACGCTACCAAAAGTCACTTTTAAATGCAACTATAGGTATTTTTTGTAGGATTTAAAAAACGCTACCAAAAGTCATTTTTAAATGCAGCTATAGGTTTTTTCTGTAGGGTTAAAAAAACGCTACCATAAGTCTTCATTTTTTGGTTGCATTTTTTGATTATATGCTTTTTTTGATTTTCAGTAGCATTTTTAAAATGCAACTGTATAATTTTTATATTAGTTTACATTTATTTCTGTAGCATTTCTGAAATGCTACTAAAAGTTATTGGTTGTTTGGTAGCATATTTTCATATATTCAAACAAACAATTAAATCGCATAATTAGCATATACAAACAATCAATCATATGATCATCATATTCAAATAATTGCAAAAACATGCTAATCTCACAATCAAATATAATATCCATAATCAATTCAATAGTATTTTTTCAATAAAATAAGTCACATACTACAAGCATTCACAGACAAGTTTCCACAAATGGTATTAACAAAATACGACAACATATATAACAATTAAATTCATGTTCATTGCTTGATTACCAATAGTTCTTTGTTGTCGACAGTCTTTGCTTCGAAATAGCTAATTACCTGCAAATGAGTTTAACAATCAACAATATATATATATATGTATATATATGTATATATGAAAATCATGTAATCTATAACTCGATATTCTATATTAACACATATTAACAAAAATTGTTCTATTTTTATATGCATCCTATATAGTTCCCCAACGAATACACAATTTTCAATTTACACAGATATTCATATCAAAACTGGGTTAGAAGTCTGACTGGATTTCATTCTATGTGCAGATTGTGTATTCAGTACTATGGGCAGATTGTGTATTCAGTACTATGGTCAAGTTAAATCTTATAAAATATGAAAAAGTATCTGGAACGTCCGTAATCCATCGATGATGCATCCATCCACTAATTGAAATGTACAATTTTCTTTACCCTTGTCGTTTTCTATCAATTCGGTTCTCTAAAACAAAAATATTCCCTAAATTCATATTGCCGTAACTGTATTAGGCAACAACTGTAGTGTCAGTTACTTCCATTTATTTGTGTTAGCCCTCTTGTATAACTACATTTGTGTAATACATGTGCAATGACATAACGATTAATCTGAGTAGACAGTTTTATGAAAAATGGTTTATTTAAGTTTTAGTTTCAAGTGTATCAATTGTTGTGGCTCTGCGGATAAACACGTTTATTATAGAGGATACGTACTGAAATGTTGTGGCTTTGCAGATAAAAACTTAAATGTTGTGATACAGATTTTTATTTTTTTAATACCCGAATAAACAGAACTAAAACTTAACGTTGAGATATGATGTACTGAAAAATAATACTTACTGCAACTTGATTCTCCAATGACATATGCTGCTGGGCAAGCTATCGTAGTACCAAAGGCATCTTCCATGTACGTACACTCAGATGTAGGTCGCCATATCAATGTGTCATTAACTATCACAAAGTTTACCCAAACTTTTACCGCATCTTTTCTCAGCGGAACACAATGAATCATCGTTGTTGGATCAGTTGAAGCGATAGTTCCTTCAGCCACTACTTGTCCCGTTTCACCCATATCAATCAGCTTACAGCTACTATTTGGTACCAGATTTGCACCCTGTTGGATAAGAAAATAAATAAATAATCATCAAATATGTCGTAATCATCAAATAAATAAGCAAAAGGATTAACAGTTTCAAACTTGTTTAATCATCAAATATGTCCCGTTTCAAACTTAGTTAATTTTATAAAACTTGTTTAATTTTAACGAAGCCCAGTTAATTTTTATAAACTTGGTTAACTTAATTGATTATTATCATCATTACTATTATTCAAACTTGATTAACTTAATTATATTATTATTATTATAAACTTAGTCAAATTTTATAAACTAAGTTAATTTATCATCACCATCGTTATCTATAAATCTTTGTTAAATTAGTTATATTATTATTATTTATAAAATTTAGTTAGCTTAAACTTAGTTAATTTTAACAAAACTTAGTTAATTTTATTAACTTGGTTAACTTAGTTAATTTATTATTATTATTATTACTACTAAAACTCGGTTAATTTAATTATATTATTATTATTATTATTATTAAATTAGTTAATTTTTATAAACATAGTTAATTCATCATCATCATAATCATTGTTATTATTTATAAAACTTTGTTAAATTAATTATATTATTATTTATGAAATTTAGTTAGCTTAAATTGAACTAATTTTATAAAACTTGTTTAATTTTAACAAAACTTAGTTAATTTTTATTAACTTGGTTAACTTAGTTAATTTATTATTATTAATAAAAAACAAGATTAAATTAATTATATTATTATTTTTATTAGTATTATTATTAATATAAACTTGGTTAATTTTATAAGATATCCTAAATCAATCAACTCTACTCTTATAATCAATCAATTATAACTTACATTGACTACACATCGTTCTAGAATTATTTTAATTATATCTATAAAAATGCAGCACCTGAGAGTGCAACCAAGTCGACAATAATGAAACTGTGTTCTTCCATTGATCGATTTACAGCAAACCAACCAAATACCTTCCTCTAACACTACATTGTTTCCGCTTGCACTGTTCCTACATCTTCCTCTTACATTACACTACACAGTTTCTACCATTTCTACTGTGCACCTAACCACCCACTTTACTGTGCACATCAGTGACCATCACCAGCGTCCCTCTCCCCTATCACACTTCAGCCTTCTCTGGCCACAACAACTGCCTGCCTTCCCCTTTGAACTCTTACAGCACCTTCACCATCATCATCATTCACAACAACATCATTCCACCATCATCTTACAACACCTTCACCACAAACAACATAATTACCTCTTCAAACTCTAAGCTGTTGCACCTCCATCCACTGTAGCAAACAATTCGCTAACATAGTTCAAGCTTCACCCATGCATCACAGTCATCACCATCATCAGATCAACACACAGAACTTCATCATCTCTGTTACAAATCAACTGCATTCACAGTTCACCCTTGCAAACTAGGCCTGACATCACACATAGCCACATACAATTTTCCCTTCCCTGTGCACATACCACTGTCCAACCCTCTCCACATTCTCACAAAATAGAACAACCTACACCCATCTACATCAGCCATTGCCACCGACTTCCATATTAGTTCCTCAAACTGTAGTACCATCCTTCAAACCATTACACTGTTATCAATTAGCATCAGTTCATCAAACTACAATATCATCAATACAATCCTTCAACAAACATTCCCACTGAATCACTGCACTGCCATTACTTGTTGCCAACAACCTGCCTGCATCACTTCTAACTACCTGCTACAGTCCTTTTCTAAATACATATGTCTAACTGCGCAGTGATATCACCTCCTTGCTACATATTACCTTGTGCACATCACCTCCTTGCTGCACAGAAATATCTGCTTAACCACTGTGCACTCACTATTTCTTCACATCCTACCCTATTTCTTCATCACCAAACAGTGCACTGACATCACTCACTAACTCCCATTTGCTATCTCCATACCATACAATTACCACCACTACCCAGTTTCACCTATGATTAACATACAACCAGTAAATACAACATAAACCTGCCAGTTCAACATATAACATCCCTATTGTCACATCATACAACACATAATATCCCTACTCAACAGCGAGTTCAACAACCCAAGCTACCACTTCTCCTTCTACAACCAAACCACCTAACTGCCCCTAACCCACCCCACTGCCTTGCTTTGCCTCGTCGCCAACCCAAAATAGACTTTAAATTCATCACCTTAGCCAATCGTCTGAATCACCAAACTTGACTACCTCAAATCGACCATCCACAAATCTTCATGATACAAGAAGACTTATAATTGAATAATTGAATTTTTTAAGTTAAAGTTAACAGAACCCACACACAAAGAACCAAAAATTAACAGTATTGATAATAACCAACCTACTCCAATCTTCTTCTCTTTCAAAGTGTTAGATCAACTCTGACTCAAAGGAATAGAATCATAGGTAACCATTAACACACTTAAGGTTATATTTATGCCTATAAATAATGTACTATGAAATAAAAAAACCATGCAGAAATAATTCAAGTATATGAATTAGGACATAAATACCTTAGGTTCTCTTTTCCAAGCTTTAAAACTGAAGTGCGACGATCATATGCTTTAAGTCCTTTCTTATTACAGCAAGTCCCCTCCTTTATCTATCAATTTATTACTGCACAAGGATACAAAATTAGGACATAAATACCTCTCGCTTTTCCTTCATCTTCCACCCCCATAATTTTCTTAAATGTGAAATACACCTAGGTGGCCTACGCTCCTATAAAGTTATACAAAAAAACTTTTAAGTATCACCAAACTACGATATGTTCAATTTCAAATTCCAATAATTAGTATTATATAAAAAAACTACAATGTCCAACTATCTTACCTGCTTTATGTCCCAAATACTTTTTGCAATATGACAATCAAAGCTAGAAAGCAACATCTTATCTTCCGGGCCTTCACCATCAATATTTTTTTGACCCTTCATCAATCCCCGTACTGATACCAAAAGAAGATGCAAGTGAGCAAGTAGACATATGTGTTATTTCCACTTCAAAATCTTCATTGTTCTCTGCATCCTACAACTCTTCGTCATGCTCATCCATGTCTTAACTAATATTCTCACTAACAATACGCCCCAACACCGCTTTAACACCCTTTAGTTTGTCTTCGTTTGTCCCACCTTTTCTGCACTCTATCAAAAAATAACATAATATATAAGTACAGCACAAAGACATATACAAAAATATATACAGGACACTTGTACATGACAGGTAAGTAATGTTTGTCTTTATGGCCGGTGTTCAATTCATGACTCCTACATTCTAGCATTTAAAAGTAAACTATCACTAATTTTGTTCTTCCTGTGCACATTACTATTATACACTACGCACAGAGGTAATAATAAGGTTTAAATTTAACAACAACAACTTCAGTATTTATCCAAAATACAATATACAGTTGATGACAATGTAATAGTATAGCAAAATCATAACGATTGCTCTATATTCAAAGAAACATGAATTGACCTTAAATTTAAAGCAAAAAAAAAAATCATTTAGATGATGGTACAAATAGTATGTGTATGCTTTATTAAAAGAATATAGAGTTAAATTTAAAGTGGTAACACCTTTACCTGATAATCATCAGTAGGATCTGCAGGAGCAAGCAGGACATTGCCATTTCTCACGGTAAGTGAATAATCCAACGCAGCTTTAGTGTATATCCTTATTGTCCGATTACGAGTTAGCTTCAACTCATTCACATTGGGTATGATTCTCCTTGGAATAAGAAAAGAAATATCAAATTTTCGATTAGTAGTGCTTTCATGGTACCACAATCATTGATTAATTTATGAATAAAATAGTTAATATAGTTAAACAAGGTGAAAAGGATGGGATAAATAAATTGAGGACATGATGCAAGAAATATTTATGAACAGAAATAGCTACAGATTTTGTCAAGTAAAACCATACCATAGGGCACAATCTTCCAGCGTTGGTTCATTGATTTCTTGTACCATTCATAAAGCACAACTACTGTTCCATCACGGACTCCGCCATGGTCTTTATCTCCATGGAAAGCATCGAAGTTCATGCTAATGTCATTGATCTTCCTTATGCAACAGAAGCCATCTCCAAGATCCTTACTTTCACTCCAAAGGACTGACTCGTCAGGGAAGCTAGGATCATATGAAACTAATCCAACCATAAAAAAATCAACCTAGTGTCACAAATAAAGCAAAAGAAACACAACTATGATTTCATAATTGAGGCAAACTACTAATTGTATACACCTAGTAGTACACATGTTAACTAGAGGATCAAACTGTTTGCTTTCTCATGAAAGAAGATGTGTATGTTTTGTTATATTTATTTTTTTAATTTGGATAAATAAACGTTTAGAGGATTTGATCTTAGAGTACTATATCTAAAGTCTAAATATGCATAAGATTTTCAACTTGACTAGAGGTTTAATTTTACTAACTAAAACCACATAAGAAACTGTGCAACAAAACTACATCCAACTATTAACTGATTTTGACAAGGACTTGCATTTTGATAGATCAACTAAAAGTAAAAATACTGGGTTATTACTTACTTGCTCATGCGGTCCACAAGGATGTTGTATAGCTTGATCGGTGGCTTTGTTTACAAGAGCAAAGCTTGGAAATCCTTCACCATCCTTTATTCTTGTACTGAATCTCAGGTCCTTGATCCAGTGCTATCATACAAACAATATTATGCTGTGGAAAGTGCGTGGAAACTTTGTTATTGAACCAAAATTTTAAGAATTGAATATACAAGTGTTCACTTTTTTCTTGAGATATATACCCGTCGTTTCTCTTATTCAATATTAATTCTACATAAATTTGTCAATAAATACCTTTAGATTAACAGCACAAGATTCATCTCTGTTTTATAAAAAAATATCCTTTCAAACGTTTCATCTAGTTAAAAGTATAATTAGTATATAGAGTCTACGTAGTTAACAAAGCTAAAATTTCTACCACAAGTACAAATAAAAATAAAAATAAAACTACCTTATGATCGAAGGACATGGGGAGTGCAACCCCAGCACGGCTAATTACAGCCTTGGAATTGCCACAGTTGGCAACCAGCACCCTTCCACTACCAACCACCGCAACCACAACAGTGGAGCCCACAATCTGACTCTCCAACCCAGACCGTTCGCACTGGCATGGTGGGTCCCCACAATACCCGCATACACAGGACTTCAGCGCCAGCTCATCCATCCTCTCGAAACTCCTTTTCACAGCTCTGATCGGTCCCTCCTCGTTCAGCATCCCCGTTATTGGCAGGATTATCGGTTCCTCCCCCATCAGCGCGTGCATCCTCTCCTTGCACAATGTCGACACCTCAAGACAGAAAGATTGGAATCAATTGTAAACGCTCACAAAGCAATAAGCTAAACTAATCATTATTTGGATGCATGATTAAGTTTTCACTCTCAAGACAGAAAGCAATCTTTAGAAATAAATAAGAGATGATTCTAGCATCCTATCTTAACGGAGTGTAATGTAAAGTCAAGAAAACAAGTAGGAAAGGATAGTCAGGAAAACATAAAATTTGCGATATACAAGTTATTTGGACATATTCTTTTCTCTATGCGCCAGTTAAATCCTCAAACATTTGTAGCAATATAACCAACATTTTACCCTTGTTAAATATAATGATTGTTCTTGTTTGCTCTTCGCCTAGTTAACTTTTAATCTTTTATTTTGTTTGTCTTTATACCCAATAATTACAAATAGAAAAGGAAATAAGAACAAGCCCATGCTCATCCTATTATTAAATGGTGCACCATCTGTACCAATAGAAACACAAATGCCAGCATCAGGCATTTCCTTGACTGGGTCAAACCCAAGTATGAGCATTGCAGCTGCAGGGCAATGTGAAACTTTTACCCCTTCGTTTGAGAAGAAGTCAATCTGTATCATATTATTTTATTATAGAACGATATAATTAGTAAGGGCTGAATGAGTTCTTTGTGTAAGAGTTGATATTTGCAAAGTTAAAAATTGGTATTATAGATGCTTGTATTACCTCAGCCTCATTCAACCGGACTGAGTGAGCAGCTAATAAATTGCTTCTTAAAAGCCCTACTTTATTCAAGAATGTAACATACCATGCTGGATTTCCCTTGTGTTCCTTACATGCTCATTCTCAAAAGGGATTTCAGCTACATGCATATGGATACCAGTTTGCAATTCTTCGGCCGTATCTCTCGTTTTTAGTAATAATTCTTCAGTTGCATTCAAAATTTACCTTAATCCAAACCATATTCTAGTGCACCCATCAGCCGAATTGTGATGCTTTTCGTAAAGATCCTTCTGAATATCTTACCTGATTGTTTTCAGAATATCTACTCTTATTATTATATGATGATCACCATGAACCAAAGGTTTATTTATGTTAGGAACTCCAAACTTTGTAAATTTCAATACCTCACCCAGATTGTGTACTAGAAGGTTTATGAAGATCCCTATATCCTTCAGTCATTTCTACCTGGGAGGCGTATGATTTTGAATATGGTTAGAAACGGACATAGTAGCATGAATAATTTTAGTTCGAATTTCAATATCGAGAAGAGAAAAAATTGGATGAATTTAAATGAAAATCATTTTTTTTAATATATATTAACAAATCTGATGCTAAGTTGATTATTTGACTCTTCTAAATACTTGTTAGAGCAATATTCATTCACCAGATCTAGCAAAAGAACCCATACATTTATTGAAATTAGAGCAGACTACCAGAACTAAAATTGTTAGCAAAATAGATAGTGGAATACGAAAACATGATTTGTATAATTGCTATTGTTTATCATTTGAAAGTAGTAGACGGGATGGAGAAAACAATCGATTTATGGTTATTACTGGTGTTTTTCTAACCTATTTTTTTGTTTGTTGTCTTGTATTACAACAAGCTCAAGTTGTCAAGGATCAGAATAGAAGAAAAAAAGTTGTTTAGATGTATTTAAAAGAGTTACAAAAGGAATAGAAAGGGTCTATCGTCTTTTACTCTGAGAAAATAAATGAATAAACATGAGATTACCTTAGCCATAGTTCTTAATATTGCCTCTATATAATCAACCTTATGTTAGGATACAGATTCTGGCCATATCTACGTATCATGTTTTCTCAGCTACATGAATCAACAATAAACATCACCTGCCCTACCCACATAATATATTGAACAGCAAACATATGATGCATCAATACAAGGAGCAGAGCATGATAACCAGCGAGTTAACTGAAATGAGTGAAGTTGAAAAAGTGCATACAAAGATCAGTTAAGTATAACTTCTATGATTCTATCATTGGAAGGAATGAATTTGTGCACTGCATATTGTAGTTTTAATTAAAAAAACTTGCTAACATACATTATTCTACTACATATTTACAACTCACCGGCAAGGTTTTCTATGCATCGAACACACAAATAATATATAAAAATCTTAATTCAATCACATATATAAATAGGCAGATAGACACTTATAATCATCAAGACTCCATATCAGTTGACTCTCAATAAAAATAGAACAGTCAATTTGTACTTCGAATGTAATATCTAACCCAACAAGCAGGCATAATGCACACCATAAAATGCAATATATCAGTCATGCATTTCATCAAACACCAAACATTCGCATCAAATAACGTACGAATCACAAATCAAATGAGTATACTATACCTATAACATGAATCACCTTACATTTCATCAAACACCAAACATTCGCAATATATCAGTCATGTAATATAACTTATGCTCTTAAATTCAAAACAAAAATAAAAATCAGAACATTTACCTATAACATGGTGTCGGCGGCTCCTAATAAAGAGCGAAGAATCATGGGTTACCGAGGAGAAATAATGGGTGGTACATAAGATTTTGCCGTTGACAGCTCACATGGGGTGGATCGACGAGAGTTGGTCGTGGATGTATTCACCACTGGGTTAAAGCAACGACGAGATAATGAATTCGTGAGTGGTGGAGAGGGATATGATTAAACCTAGGTTTTCTTTTTAAGTAAAGAGATGGCACGATGAGAGGAAAAGAAGAGAAGAAGCGTTTGTGTGACGCGTTTTTTCCTCTGAAATTATTGGCGGGTTGGGCGGTGGTGGCGGTGAGCAAAAGAAATTTAATGAAATCAGTTATATTGGTTGCACTTGTGAAGTAAACGCTACCAATAGGTGCTACTGAAACTAGATTTTCTTGCAGTGTAGCGGGTGAGTTTTATCATTTGAAGTAGTTGATTTTGAATAAAATTTTTAAGTGCTTTGTGCCTCTGTTAAAATTGGAAATTGATGTTAACTCCTTTTTCCATCTTCGGTTATTCGAGTGCGCTCGAATCAACGATTTTGAAGCCGATTCACGGAATCTCGTGCGTGAGATCAACGTAGAAGAATCGTAGATCTTTTAACACGGTATCGTGCGCGATCAACGTGTTGGAGATAGCTAGAATCCGGTATCTCTTGAGATCGACGAATTTGGGCACTTGGGTATCTTCAATCCATCGATTCTTATTTTCATAGTTTCATCCATTTTGGTATTTCCGCTGCGTCACATACCTAAGACACGGAATAGGTATTAATCCCTATAAACAATGTCGCACATCATCAGGGCGGTGATGATATCAGAAAGCTGCATATCATAAGTCAGTAGTAAAGACATTTCATGCTTCATCAAGACAAGGATGGACGTCGAATAATAGAATATTGTATCTCATCAATATCGCATGTCACCAATGTCGCATGAATGCCAAATGCTAACAAATATGAAGAATACCAAATATCAGCAACCTGAATAAATATCATAGAAGAAGGATGCCATATATTGTAATGCCCCAAAAATTTTAAGGAAAATTATTTTAATAAAATAATTCAGTTCTAAAAATATTTAGATTAAATGTTGAAGAATTTCTTGATGAAATGATGTGCAAGAGTATGTGTGCACATGCACACTGGAAATGGCACAAGGAAAAGATTTAAAATCTCTGAAAATAATAATAATAAATGATGATAATAAAATAAATAAACAAAGAAAGGAAGCATTTCAAATATGATTTTGAAATGTGAGTTATTAATCCAATTAAAACATGTTTTCTGTATACATTGAAATTAAATACTCTTTGTGAAATTGAATATGTATACATATTGAAACTAAAAATAGTTATATACTAAAATCAAAAATATGAAACATATGCATATGAATATTTTTGCAGGAAGTGAGGAAGAATTAAATAAATACATATGAATATTTTTGCAGGAAGTGAGGAAGAATTAAATAAATACATATATGTTTATACACAGGTACATTTTCTTTGAGCAGAAATATATTGGAACTAAGCAAGAAAAATAACATTAAAATGGTATGAGATATAATATAATCAAGTATGTTATGTATAGGAAAAAATAGAAAGAGGGAAGGGGATTTCCAGAAATAAACAAATGAGTATATATAGTTAAGTCACACACTTTTAACATGACTAGAGTGAGTGGACATTTTCTGAAAAAGTAAAGAAAAGAAAATGCTGCCTTTAACTAATTAATATAGCCGAGGTAATCATGGATGGAAATATGAAAACATAAGATGCAAAATGCATGATATTAGTCAGGACAAAAATGGAATTCTGCCTTGATAAAAACCCTAGTGAAAATGCTTATAAATAAGTAGTTATAGCCAGGGAAATCATTTTTACCTGAGATACTTAAAAAAAAAGGGGAAGAAAACATTTTAAAGGAAGGAAAAAATACTCAGGGATTTTCTGAATCAACTAGAAGGGGATACTTATGTGAGTAACCTCACCAAATTCAGGGCATTAAGACCTGAGATGAGGCAGCCAAATTTTATATTGCTATATGCTTATTTCTAGTTTTGTTGAATATGATTTTATCAATGCTCTTTGGATGTTTTTGGATCTGTCATCATTTTATTATGGATGTTTTTGGTGATCTTTGATCTGTTGTGATGGTTGCCTCTGGATGTGCAACTTACTGTTTTATTTTGCTCAAAAAAAAGTTAAGGCCCAGAATTTTAAAATTATGGGAAGAATACTCTCAACTGTTATAGATCTATGGCATGGGAATTTCAATAAAGAAAAATATTATGAGCTGCATTATACTTTGTATAAGTGCCGAGGCTTAAAAAAAGAGAAATTAAGGGTGCAATAGAGATTCTATATGTGCTGAGCCCTTAATCAAAAAAAACCCACAAGTTAAAAATTATGATTAAGCTAGATCTTGAATCTGGGTCAACCATAGTTACTTGCAGATCAAAAATAATTCAATATGCCATGTCTTTATTTTTAAATTGAAATTATTCTTGTATTTTTGTTGAGATCAAGACATAATGACAACATCCTTGAAAATGATTGTCTGCTTATTTCTGGGGAAAAAAATACGCTAGTAAGATGCATGGATATTTCCATGTTTAGAATGTCATGTTCACCTAGCTATCTGATGACAGAATTTTAACCAATACTTCTAGTAAATAAACTAGGGTGTGAGCCAAGAAGGCTGCTGGAATTCTTGTTATATTTGATGTATGCAAGTTGGCACATGGTTTGTTTAAGCCCTGAGATCTTTGTGCAATGATGTGAATTAGTTCATTGCAATGTGTCCCTATGATTCCTTAATAGCAGATGAGGCTAGGAATTTAAATTAATATATACAACCTACAAATGAAGAAATAGGAATATGAGTATTTCTTAGGTTGTTTGGAATGGAACCATGGTTGTTCCAGTGAATACATATGACGCAGATTGATATTCATGATTTCATAATTAATTATGTGTAGATGGATGATAGATAAAGATATCATTCTTGTACCAAAGTATATGAAACATAGTAAAATAGTTGATTAAAAGGAATTATATATGCAAAGTCAGTACCCATGCTCATCACCAAGTTGCTTAATGTTTTGAATATTTTGATGTTGCTCATACCAGATCTTAGAGTTGACCCTTGTTTGCTCATGGCATATGGGGGTGTCACATTTTAAAATGGGTCAGCCACTAATGCTCTTTCAGGGAATGCAAAGCTTAAATAGGAAGAAAGGTTGATGGCTAATGAGCATGCTTGTTAGTTTTAATAAGAGCCTATGATGATTAACTGCATGTATTCATGAAAACTATGTTTTTTTTAAATTCCAGTTATGTAATGAACTTGCTATGTTTAGTGAACAAGTTGCTTTTGTTTTCTGTAAAGTGTTAGATTGAATTAGTTGTTTTGTTGAAGCTGTTGTGTGTTAAAGTTTGCAGAATTGAAGTATTATCTGAGTTGCAAACAAGAGAAAAAGTTTAAATTATTATCTATGAAAATCTAAAAAGAAAATATTTATATAAGTATGAATAATTGTTCTACATAATCTATAATAAGCACTAGTTAATGTTGAACCATTTAAAAGCTTCAAGTTATGGAGTTAAATCTGTTTTTTTTACTTGCAATACACTTTTAAGTATTTAGTGCTTCTCACTGGAATATTTTGTAAAAGTTTAAGTTCATTTCTAAGTTGTTTTGAGAAGAACAAATAGTTTGAAAAGGTTGCAGAACTATGCAAATGAATGGCATATCAATTACCCTGATTAAAGTGGTTGGTTGATATAATGTCATGAGTTAACCAGCTTCAAAAGATTGGGGTTCTGGTTGAACATGTTTGATTATATCCTGACAGTAAAAGACACATCAAAATCTTCAGTTTCTTTTTGCAAATGTTTAGCCTAAAACTCTCTTTAAAATGTTGTAAACAGATGTGCATTTTGAGCTGGCTTGAACTATCAAATCAGGAAACAATCTACATTCTTTTTTTTAAAACACTTAAAGTTTAGATTCTTGTCACAGCAAAATTTTATGCAAATGGGCTAAGATTAAAACAGAAAAGCTATCTTGATTGAATAAAAAACCAGAGGGCTTCAAAGAAAATACATATGTTGAAAATGATAGATGTAAATATCATTTTCTGGTACTTAGTCAAATATCAAACATTGAATTATGCCATGAAAAAAAAATCTCAAGTATTCTGAGATTATGTGCCATGATAAAATTAACAGTAAAATAATGGTTAGCCTGATCAAATCCAGTACAAATAAATATTAACAGGATCTACTTATATACTGCAAATATCAAAAAGTATGGGAATCTAAATTATGAGTAGATTAATTCAAATTCAAATCAAACAGAACTGGCTCTTGTTTACAAATTTAAAAAAAAAATACTCTGATTTAAACAAGAGGAACACATACATCATCATATGTATGTGCATACTTTTATGATTAAACTGATATATTTATATTAGTGGAAATTTTAAATCCTGGACAAATTGTTTGAAAAAAAATGACTCTGAGAATTAAATTAAATGTGTATGTATGAGTACTTACATCCAGATCAAATTTTTTTTTTATGAAATCAAGGTAAAAGTTTGAGGGTCATTTCATTTTGGTATCAGAGCAAATGGTTGCATTGATTGTTGAATATTATAGAAATGTATATATCTGTTTGTTTTGGATGAAATAATTTAGATAGGAAAATATTAATTATAGGAAATACTCACAAAATACTAATTCCATCTACCCACAACTTAGTTATCAGACCATGGTAGGAAGAGGATCTCATCACCAAGCAGGACCAAGTGTGCTACAGATGCTTGATATGCAGGAGTTTGTAAGGGTTTTAAGGGATGGAATTGGGCATAGGCCTGAGAATCCACATGAGGAACTTTCAAAACTATCAAAAGCCTACACAAATTTAAGAGGCAAAAGTTTTGAAGGGACTGAGAATGCAATGGAAATTCAAGCATGGTTGAGGACATTGGATAGGATTTTCAATGACATGCAGCTTGATGATCAAAGGAAGAGGCAAGTGGTTTCAAGACAGCTGAAAGGGTCGCTTTAAGCTGGTGGGAGGTGATCATAGCTGGGAGAATTGAAAATGAAATCACTTGGAATCAATTCAAGGAAATGTTGGAGGCAAGATTTGTACCAGCATCAGCCAAGACCACACTACTTGAAGAATTTATTAGACTTAGGCAGGGAAATTTGAATGTCACTGAGTATACTCAAAAGTTTGAGGGATTATCCAAATATGGAGCAATGCTAGTAGCAGATGAAGCATCCAAAAATGATAGGTACATTAAAGGTTTGAACCCAGGACTTAGCAGAGCCATGTTACCGTATGCTAACAGGACTTTTGATCAAGTAATAGACTTGGCTTTGAAACTCGAGCAACATGACAAGGAAAGGGAGAAGTATAGAAATTTTTAGAGCAACAACAACAAGAAGAATAAGGGAAGATACCACCCCTATGACAAGAAGAAGGAGGAAGCAGACACCAAAAAGGCCAGTGATACCAAGGCCAGTGATGCTAAGAAGAAATTAGTTTGCCATCGATGTGGAAAAGAAGGACATATCAAACCATGGTGTCCAGAATTAAAAGGAGGAGCTTTCAAGTGCTTTCTATGTGGGAAAGAGGGGCATATGAAGAGAAACTGTCCTAAGTATAAACAGCAAGGGAAATTGTCAAATTTGGAAGGTAAAGGCAAACCCACAGTGGAAATTAATGCTGAAAATCATGGCCAAGTGGAAGGTACACTACTTATTTGTACCATACCCATAGCAGTAGTATATGACACTGGGGCAACTCACTCTTTAATTTCTTATGAAACAGTTAAAATGCTAAAATTGAACTGCATATTAGTTGAAACCCCATTGCTTGTACAAAGCCCACTAGGGAGTTCTAGTGTTTTAAATATGATTTGTGTGGATGTGGAATTAAACATAGGAGGAGATACTTTTATTTCCAATTTATATGCTTTAAACTACCCAAATATAGGTGTTATATTAGGGGTAGACTGGTTAAGGCAATTTAAGGCCATAATTGATTTAGACTCATCCACCATATCATTGCAAAATCCTAAAGGCCAGAGAATCACAATTCTGTGTGAAGTAGCTAAAGAAAGAAAATTATATCATTTAATTGACAAAGAAAATTATATCATTTAATTGACTTGGAAAATGATTTCAGTGAGCCATCTATTGAAGAAATTCCCATAGTCAATGAATATTTGGATGTGTTTGGGGAAGTTAAGAGTGTTCCACACCATAGACCGGTAGAGTTTCAAATCAATCTCATTCCAGGAGCAAGCCCAATAATTAAGAAGCCTACCAGAATGGGGCCAAATGAGTTAAAAGAATTGAAAAACCAGTTAGAAGAATTAGAAGGCAAAGGATTTATAAGGCCAAGCAACTCATGCTGGGGTGCTCCAGTAGTGTTTGTAAGAAAACATGATGGTACTTTGAGAATGTGTATAGATTACACAGAGCTAAATAAGGTTACTATTAAGAACAAATACTCATTGCATAGGATTGATGATCTCTTTGATCAACTCAATGGAGCTAAAATATTTTCTAGGCTAGACTTAGCCTCTGGGTTCCATCAGATGAAGGTTGAGGACTCAAATGTTAAGTACAATGCATTTAACACCAGATATGGTTTGTATGAGTTTCTAGTTATGCCATTTGGGCTGACAAATGCCCCCTCATATTTTGTAGATTTAATGAATAGAATATTCAGAGATTATTTAGACAAGTTTGTGCTGATTTTTATTGATGATATTTTGGTTTATTCCAAAACAGTGGAAGGGCATAAAAATCATTTGATCTGGTTTTGTCTAGATTGAGGGAAAAAGATTTAAAGGCAAAATTTTCAAAATGCATTTTGGAAGGAGGAAGTACATTTCCTTGGTGATGTCATTTCTGCAAAAGGAATTTCAGTGAACCCCAATAAGGTCGTAGCAATTCAAGCATGGAAAAGACCAAGCACAGTGAGTGAGGTTGGATCATTTATGGGGATGGCAGGATATTATATAAGATTTATAAAAGATTTTTCTAAAATGTCATCACCGCTTACAAATTTAACTAGAAAGAATCAACTGTTTATATGGACTGAAAAATGTGAGCAAGCTTTTATCAAAATAAAAGAAGCTTTAGTTAATGCACCAGTATTAAGAGTGCCAGAAGGGAATGAAAACTTAATTGTGCATACTGATGCAAGTGGCTCTGGGCTAGGGGCTGTGTTGATGCAACAAGACCAAGTAATAGCCATGTGTGTAGGCAATTAAAGCTACATGAAACTAGGAATGCAACCCATGACCTTGAATTAGCAGCAGTAGTGTATGCATTGAAACTTTGGAGACGTTATTTGTTAGGTGCCAAATTTAATTTGTACACAGATCATAAAGCATTGAAATATCTATTCTCACAAAAAGATTTGAATATGAGGCAACATAGATGGGTGGAGTTCCTAGCTGCCTATGATCTAGATATACTCTATACACCAGGTAAAGCAAACAAAGTTGCAGATGCCTTAAGTAGACAACATGTTAAAGTGGCCATGTTGATGATGGAAGAATTTAAGGACTTATCTATACTTACTGACTTGGAAATTGAGGCAAGTAATAAGACACACATGGTAACAGATGAGAGCAAAGGAAGACAGAGTTTAATAACCTTACAGTCAGAATTAATTTTAAAAATAGGTAGAATGCAAGAACAAGACCTAAACCTATTAGAGAAGAAAGTGGTCTTATCAAAAGGGGAGGAAGTAATAAATTATCATGTTGATAAAAATGGTTATATTGTAACAACCCGTAAAATTTTGTTAATTTTTAATGGTTTTATTTAGCGTATTTAATTTGATTTTGAGAAATTTTAAATAATATTTTGAAATTTATAGCCGTTTCAGTATATAACCTTTACACGTTTTATACTCATTTATTTTCAGCAGTCCATTGTCTTTAATTTTTAAACCGTTCCATTTTCTTCCCAGGAAACAGCTCACATTCCATTTCGCTTATAAATCAGTTTCTACTTTTACTCACCTGCTCACCTTCTCTTCCCTCTATCCGTTTAATAGTTAAATATAAGTTATAATACGTTTTCCTGATTCATCTCCTTTCTTTTTTTCATTGACATATTAATTCAGGGAAGTGATTAATTAAAAAAAACTCATCTTCCCCTCATTTCTTTAAACTTTCAGCTAAATTTTAGCTTGTGACCGTTGTTGTACATTTCATTAAAAAGGTACGTTACCTTATTAATCTCCGGAATTTAAGGGTGAAAATTTATTTTTCTAACCTTTCCTTTCCTACGCTCCCTGTTTCCACTTCTTTCATTATGAGCATTCATTATATATATATATATATACACTACAGCTGGAAAGTTATAAACGTGTAAACTTAGATACGTTTTGTATTTATTAAAAATTTAAAGCTTACCTTTAACTGTGACCTTTTGGTTTCCTTGCTTTCAAAAAAATTTGAACCATAGCCACGGTAATAAATTATTGTAAAATTTTCAACTTAATCTAAGATGACCTTTGCTACTAGAATAGTTACTTTTCTAATATATTCATTCCTACTTTCACTGACCTTTTATTTCTTCATTTTTCCACCGTTTAAAAAATAATAGTGGTTATTCGTTTTATTTTATTCACTAATCAGCGCGACTCTTGCCATTTACACCGTACCATATTTGACTGTTGATTTTCGTTCAGCATTCTTATTTTAAAAATAAAACGTAAAGTAACGTTGCCTTCGCATTTAACTGCCAGCATGACCTTTGCTTTTCAAAAATTTACTCCCTCTTCAACGTTGTTTCCCTGCTTACAAGATTTGTTGCCATTCCACCTTTATTTATTTCAATCAGTTACTAAAAAAACCAGCTATTGTAATCCTATAGCCGCTGAGAAAAATCAAACATAACATTTGCATTTATTTTTATTTTTAGTTATCAAAACTGCTGCTTTTCTTTTCCCATTTTCTATTGTCTCTGAGCTATTACTTTTGCCATCTCCTCTCCTCCATTTTTTTTCCTGTAGCCGTTACTTCTTCTCCCTCTATTTATTACCTAGCCTGCTCACTTTCTTCTCCTCTACCATATTTTTCTTCCTCTTTGTTGCTTCTTGAAAAAAAAAAAGATTTTTCTCATTACAATGCTAAAACACATATGATGGAAAAATGAAAAAGGACCAGTTCTCCTTCCTATAGCTTCGTCAAGCCTCCGCCACCACAGCTCGAACCACCTGTCAAGAGCCGCAACCCACTCCGTGCCTCCTCCCCTCGTCATCCATATTTTTATAAACGGTATGCATATCGTATTGCAATATATGTTTCGTTTTTAAATGTTTACATATAGCATGAATATGTACTATGTGCTAGTACTATATATAGTCTATTTTGTTTAATGGATATGTTATACAAATTGTGTTTTCTTTGGTCTAATGGATTTTGAAACTTATAATAAATATTATTGCATTAGTTGTTGTTTTCAACTTCCTGCAACACTTTGTTTTTTTTATAAATTTTAGCTTGCTGCATTTCTCTTTTCATCTATATTATTGTATTCTATTATCTAATATATACATTTTATCTAGTTATATATATTATATTATAAGGTGTATATATATAAGTTTTCATAATCCTTTATAATATGTATCTATGTATATAAGATTTGACATGTTATATATGAAAGCATTGGTTATAGCAATTAAAAATATGCAAAGGAATTTAACGTGGTGATATTTACTTATGAATAGAACAAGATACGTACCACCATCTGTATCTTCGTCTCTCTCCCCATATTTTTTATTATATATATATATATATATATATATTTCTTTTTTTTATCTTTTCACTCCTTTCATTTTATAGCTTTTAAAAATTGACAAACGCTTTGGAAGTATTTAAACGCAGTACACGACAAATTTAATAAGTTGTGGTGTTTTACGTCATTTATAGCAAAAAAAAAATTATAAGTTCATACATTTCTAAACTGAAAATGTAAATATATGATGCGATGGAATTTGAATTTTCATACGCCGTGCCATGAGCTGATCTTAAATTTAAAAGAGGTATGATATATCAATCGCTTACAAATAAGACGGAGATAACGTCCTAAATTAACTTTTAGCAAATTGAACGTTACTGTCGTTATTAAGAAACCAACGTATTGTGTCATTTGATTATTTGGGTACTAATAATACGTTACTTTATTCATTCCATCAATTCATTTCACACCACGTTATTTTAAATAAATTGCTACTCTTCTACTGAAATTTATCCAAAAATTTAATAAAAATGATCCGACGGTGTATTAGCCTTCAGGACTAATCCCTGAATTCCAAACATTGGATCCACTTTGCGTTCTGTTTTTTTTCTTTTTCCATAAAACATATATAAAGTATAAAGTTTATATTTTTTTTCTGATGTTAATTGAAATGTAAATATTGATTTTTAAATAGTAAATATATATATAAGCTACTTTTGTTGTTCGTATATAAATGGTACTATATGTGCATTTTTATGAAATAGCGCCCACTGTATATTATTTTATAAAAGAATTCATTTGTTATGTCAATTAAATATATGTTACATTTGGTTTATATAAATATATTATAACTGATGTTGACTTCTTTCATTATACTCTTTCTTACAGCTAAAATATGTAAGTATTGTAACCAAGCACATGATTTATATTAGTCTGTTTATATAAGTATTTATTTCAAAATTTCATATTGTATATATGCTTGATTCTAATTTATGTGTTTTAAATAAATAAAAACAATGATTTTGGAAAATATAAATACATATATATTTAATTTAATTTAATATGTGTTGAATTTAGAATATGACTTCATATATATAGTTATATATAGTTATATATATGAGTCCACTCATACCATTATCTTCGTCGATCCCGTTCTGACTTGTTCCATCAATTCTTGTTATCAGTTTCGATCGTTGAATTCGTGCCGATTTTGCTTTGCTTCGATTCATAATTCAAATTTCAGTGTCTATAGCAGTATGCATATCCGTGTCATCTTCTGTATTCTCTAGGCTCGAGAGGTGAGCAATCACTCACGATTAACGTTCTTTTATTTATTAAATTTGATTTCAATTGAAAAGACAATTGAAATATGAGGCTGTAGTTATTTAAATTGTTATATATGCTATTATCTATAACTGTTCACTTATGGGATATGACACCACATCCTATTGTTTATATTTATTTTGATGATATATGCCTGTTGTTGTTATTATTTTCATATCTGTTATCACTCTGCAAGTTCCCTGTTAGTATAGAAATCACTATGGGTTGAAATGATACATACCCGAACGGACTTTAGAATAGGAGAAAATCGTTATGGGTTGAAATGATAAACCCAAGCGATTTTCATTTAATTGAATTTGGGATTACGGGTTGAAATGATATCCACCCGTATATATTTAGTGTACGGATTGAAATGATAAATATCCGTAGCACTTGACTATATGATAGGAAATATATACAGACACCGTTGGTCCATATAAATATTTTGAAAATAATTTCTACAGTTTGAAAAGAAATATATGGGATTTAATAAATATTGGTTCTTAAAATATTATATATAAATGGAAATTTTATATATGGATTTAATAAAATTATTATTGAGATTGATTTAATGCATACAATATGTTTAAGTATTATTTAAGATTTATATTTCAAAATTTACCGTTGTAAAAATTTGAATAATTAAGATTGGAAGATAAATTGGGTTTATTAAAAATGGTATTTAAATAAGGATTTATTTAATTAAATCTATTTGAAATTATTGAATGGGAAATTTAAAGGTATGATTTTGTAAATGGATTTTTGATTTAAGTGACTTAATGAATATTTCACGTTTAAATAAATTTAAAAAAATATTGGGTAAAATGTAATTTAAGGTTACTTAAATGATATTGAATCTAATGAGGGAGTATTTTAAGACTAAATAATAATGAGGTTATATCGAGATCTATATTAAACTATTAAATTGAACATTTAAATATTAAAGCTTTGAACTATATTGTAATTTAAATGGTTTATTTTGAGATTCGGATCTGTATTTGAAATCAATATAGTTGAATTTGTTATTTAGAAACTTAATTGAATTAAAGTGAAAATTTAGGTTGAACCAAATTTGAATTTATTATTTAGAAAACTAAATTGAATAAAAATTTAGTTGAAACGTTGAATACTTAAAATTTTGAAATATATGAAAATATAAGTGGTTATTTTAGGAATTGAGTGAATTTAAATTAATAAATTGAGATTGAATTTAATTTGAATGGGAAGGTCGGGTTGATGTTGAAACGCTTTGGTAAGTTGGAGAAATTGAAAATACTTTACTTTATAAATTATTTAATATATATAAATACCATTTGGGAAATACAGAGATATTTGAAGTGAAAATGATATTTGGTTTTGAAGTATAAATTAAGTTGAAATGACCACAGTGTTATAGTGTATATTTCTACCTTGTAGATAGTTCTATGGACCCTTAGAGGATGGTTATCCCAAACATCCCTTAAGTTATTTGTATTTCAGTTGATATTTCACTTGAGTTGGATTTATTTATATAAGAATGTTAATCCTAACTCGAGTGTTTTGTGTTTGCTTTACGCTCGGGTCAGACTGAGTGATACAGCATTTGAAACTCACCTTCGAAGTTGGAGATTTGCTTGAAGATCCAGCTATCTATCCTTTCAGTCATCCAACTGAGTGATACAGCATTTGAGACTCACCTTTGAAGCTAGAGATTTGCTTGAAGATCCAGCTATCTATCCTTTCAGTCACCCAGTTGATTGGTTCAGAGAAGTCATCTGTTCGTATTGGAGACTTCACTGCATCTGGGATATTTTTATGTATTTTATTCTAACTCTGATGTATATAGTAGCTTCATGAACTATTATTCTTTATCTATTCCGCTGCATTATATTACTTTGTGTCTGTGATCTGTGATGTTTTATTTACTGTATATGTTGAGTTTGCCAAATTTAAATTAACAATGCGGTATTTTGAATTATTCAAGTCGGACATGTATGGTTTTATTGTCGATTTGAATGGTCCAAAATAGCGGGTTGTTACATGTATAAAGAACAAAAATAGGATATGTGTGCCAGAAAACATACAATTGAAGGAGGAAATATTAAATGAATATCATAGGAGTAAGTACTCCATACACCCAGGCAGTACAAAAATGTATCAAAATTTGAAAAGAAATTTTTGGTGGAAGGGAATGAAGTCAGATGTGGCCAAACATGTTGCAAAGTGTATGACTTGCCAACAAGTTAAGGCAGAAACACAAAGACCGTCAGGGTTGTTACAACCTCTAAGCAAACCACAGTGGAAATGGGAGGATATATCTATGGATTTCATAGATGGCCTGCCTAGATCTAAAAGAGGAAATACAAGTATATGAGTGATAGTAGATAGGCTAACTAAAGTGGCACATTTCATTCCAGTCAAATCAGAAAGGAATGCACCAAAATTAGCTCAAGTATTCATGAAGGAGGTGGTAAGATTACATGGCCTTCCCAAAACTACTGTGAGTGATAGGGATACCATCTTCACATCAAGGTTCTGGAAAAGTTTTCAAGAGGCCATGGGGAGTGAATTATGCTTAAGCACTGCCTACCATCCCCAATCAGATGGACAAACTGAGGTGGTGAACAAAGTTTTAGAGGACTTGTTAAGGGCATGTGCACTGGATTTTGGAGGTAACTGGGAAGACTATCTCCATGTAGCTGAGTTTACATACAATAACAGCTATCAAAGCACCATAGGAATGGCTCCATTTGAAGCCTTATATGGAAAGCCATGTTTGTCACCTATATGCTGGGTAGAGATAGAAGAGAGGGCTGTTTTAGGGCCTGAATATGTAAAAGAGACTACAGAGAAAATTGGGCTAATAAGAAAGAAGATGGCAGCAGCTCAAGACAGGCAAAAGAAGTTTGCAAACATGAAGAGAAAGCAAGTGGAATATGAAGTGGGGGACTTTGTCTTCATCAAGGTTTCACCTATGAAAAAGGTCCTGAGATTTGGCAAGCAAGGTAAGCTCACACCAAGGTACGTTGGACCCTATAAAATTTTGGAAAGAATAGGCTCATTAGCATATAGATTAGAACTGCTAGAGGAAATGAAAGCAATGCACAATGTGTTTCATGTATCACAACTTAGAAGATGGGTACATGATAAGGAAGAGATTCTGGAGAAACCTACTCAAGTCCAGATCAACCCTGACATGGTTTACGAGAAAGAACCAGTGGGGATTCTAGCTAAAGAAGAAAAGAAATTAAGAAGTAAAACTTTGAAACTAGTGAAGATCCAGTGGAGTCTTGATCCAAATGACTGTACATGGGAGTTAGAGGACAAGATTAGGATAGATTATCCTAAGCTTTGTGCAAATTAAAGGTAATTTTAAAGTTCCTGGAAAATTTAATATATATAGTTGTTATAATTTAATTTGTTTGCTTATGCATATGTTTGATGGATTCCTTAGAATCGGTAAATGCTTGATATGAGTATTAGAAAAATTATGAGGACATAATTCCTAAAAGGAGGGGCGAATGTAATGCCCCAAAATTTTTGAGGAAAATTATTTTAATAAAATAATTCAGTTCTAAAAATATTTAGATTAAATGTTGAAGAATTTCTTGATGAAATGATGTGCAAGAGTATGTGTGCACATGCACACTGGAAAGGGCACAAGGAAAAGATTTAAAATCTCTGAAAAATAATAATAATAAATGATGATAATAAAATAAATAAACAAAGAAAGGAAGCGTTTCAAATATGATTTTGAAATGTGAGTTATTAATCCAATTAAAACATGTTTTTCTGTACACATTGAAATTAAATACTCTTTGTGAAATTGAATATGTATACATATTGAAACTAAAAATAGTTATATACTAAAATCAAAAATATGAAACATATGTATATGAATATTTTTGCAGGAAGTGAGGAAGAATTAAATAAATACATATGAATATTTTTGCAGGAAGCGAGGAAGAATTAAATAAATACATATATGTTTATACACAGGTACATTTTCTTTGAGCAGAAATATATCGGAACTAAGCAAGAAAAATAACGTTAAAATGGTATGAGATATAATATAAGCAAGTATGTTATGTATAGGCAAAAATAGAAAGAGGGAAGGGGATTTCCAGAAATAAACAAATGAGTAAATATAGTTAAGTCACAAACTTTTAACATGACTAGAGTGAGTGGACATTTTCTGAAAAAGTAAAGAAAAGAAAATGCTGCCTTCAACTAATTAATATAGCCGGGGTAATCAAGGATGGAAATATGAAAACATAAGATGCAAAATGCATGATGTTAGTCAGGACAAAAATGGAATTCTGACATGATAAAAACCCTAGTGAAAATGCTTATAAATAAGTAGTTATAGACAGGGAAATCATTTTTACCTGAGATACTTAAAAAAAAAGGGAAAGAAAACATTTTAAAGGAAGGGAAAAATACTCGGGGATTTTCTGAATTAACTAGAAGGGGATACTTAGGTGAGTAACCTCACCAAATTCAGGGCATTAAGACCTGAGATGAGGCAGCCAACTATTTGCTTATTTCTAGTTTTGTTGAATATGATTTTATCAATGCTCTTTGGATGTTTTTGGATCTGTCATGATTTTATTATGGATGTTTTTGGTGATCTTTGATCTGTTGTGATGGTTGCCTTTGGATGTGCAACTTACTGTTTTATTTTGCTCAAAAAAAAAGTTAAGGCCCAGAGTTTTAAAATTATGGGAAGAATACTCTCAACTGTTATAGATCTATGGCATGGGAATTTCAATAAAGAAAAATATTATTAGCTGCATTATACTTTGTATAAGTGCTGAGGCTTTAAAAAAAGAAATTAAGGGTGTAATAGAAATTCTATATGTGCTAAGCCCTTAATAAAAAAAAACCCACAAGCTAAAAATTATGGTTAAGCTAGATCTTGAATCTGGTTCAACCATAGTTACTTGCCATGTCTTTATTTTTCAGTTGAAATTATTCTTGTATTTTTGTTGAGATCAAGACATAATGACAACATCCTTGAAAATGATTGCCTGCTTATTTCTGGGAAAAAAATTTATGCTAGTAAGATGCATGGATATTTCCATGTTTACAATGTCATGTTCACCTAGCTATCTGATGATAGGGTTTTAACCAATACTTCAAGTAAATAAACTAGGGATGTGAGCCAGGAAGGCTGTTGGAATGCTTGTTATATTTGATGTATGAAAGTTGGCACATGGTTTGTTTAAGCCCTGAGATCTTTGTGCAATGATGTGAATTAGTTCATTGCAATGTGTCCCTGTGATTCCTTAATAGCAGATGAGGCTTGGAATTTAAATTAATATATACAACCTATAAATGAAGAAATAGGAATATGAGTATTTCTTAGGTTGTTTGGAATGGAACCATGGTTGTTCCAGTGAATACATATGCCGCAGATTGATATTCATGATTGCATAATTAATTATGTATAGATGGATGGTAGATAAAGATACCATTCTTGTACCAAAGTATATGAAACATAGTAAAACAGTTGATTAAAAGGAATTATATATGCAAAGTCAGTACCCATGCTCATCACCAAGTTGCTTAATGTTTTGAATATTTTGATGTTGCTCATACCAAATCTTAGATCTAACCCTTGTTTGATCATGGCATATGGGGGTGTCACATTTTAAAATGGGGCAGCCACTAATGCTCTTTCAGGGAATGCAAAGCTTAAATAGGAAGAAAGGTTGATGGCTAATGAAAAAAAATGGATGAGCATGCTTGCTAGTTTTAATAAGAGCCTATGATGATTAACTGCATGTATTCATGAAAACTATGTTTTTTTTTAAATTCCAGTTATGTAATGAACTTGCTATGTTTAGTGAACAAGTTGCTTTTGTTTTCTGTAAAGTGTTAGATAGAATTAGTTGTTTTGTTGAAGCTGTTGTGTGTTAAGGTTTACAGAATTGAAGTATTATCTGAGTTGCAAACAAGAGAAAAAGTTTAAATTATTATCTATGAACATCTAAAAAAAATATTTATATAGGTATGAATAATTGTTCTACATAATCTATAATAAGCACCAGTCAATGTTGAACCATTTAAAAGCTTCAAGTTATGGAGTTAAATCTGGTTTTTAACTTGCAATACACTTTTAAGTATTTAGTGCTTCTCACTGGAATATTTTGTAAAAGTTTAAGTTCATTTCTAAGTTGTTTTGAGAAGAAAAAATAGTTTGAAAAGGCTGCAGACACTACGCAAATGAATGGCATATCAATTACCCTGATTAAAGTGGCTGGTTGATATAATGTCATGAGTTAACCAGCTTCAAAAGATTGGGGTTCTGGTTGAACATGTTTGATTATATCCTTACAGTAAAAGGCACTTCGAAATCTTCAGTTTCTTTTTGCAAATGTTTAGCCTAAAACTCTCTTTAAAATGCTGTAAACAGATGTGCATTTTGAGCTGGCTTGAACTATCAAATCAGGAAACACTCTATATTCTTTTTTTTTAAAACACTTAAAGTTTAGATTCTTGTCATAGCAAAATTTTATGCAAATGTTCAACCCACAGTGTGTCATATAGGCTAAGATTAAAACAGAAAAGCTATCTTGATTGAATCAAAAACCAGAGGGTTTCAAAGAAAATACATAAGTTGAAAATGATAGATGTAAAGATCATTTTCTGGTACTTAGTCAAATATCAAACATTGAATTATGCCATGAAAAAAAAATATCAAGTATTCTGAGATTATCTGCCATGATAAAATTAACAGTAAAATAATGGTTAGCATGATCAAATCCAGTACAAATAAATATTAACAGGATCTACTTATATACTGCAAATATCAAAGAGTATGGGAATCTAAATTATGAGTAGATTAATTCAAATTCAAATCAAACAGAACTGGCTCTTGTTTACAAATTCAAAAAAAAATACTCTGATTTAAACAAGAGGAACACATACATCATCATATGTATGTGCATACTTTTATGATTAAACTGATATATTTATATTAGTAGAAATTTTAAATCCTGGACAAATTGTTTGGAAAAAAAATGACCCTGAGAATTAAATTAAATGTGTATGTGTGAGTACTTACATCCAAATCAAAAACAAAAATTGTGAAATCAAGGTAAAAGTTTGAGGGTCATTTCACATATCGTCAGGATGATGGGATATCAAATAGTTACAGTATGACATCAATATCATAAATCATCATCTCTCATTGATATTGTAAGTCATAAACTCTCAAGATAATGTCGACACTCATCAAAAGAAAGGATGTCGAAATGGAAGAAATATCTAGCCTCTACAACTATAGAAGTCGAAGAGCATCTAAAGAACAAGGGATATCGTAAATCACCAAGCCATGCAAAGAAAGAGAATTAAAAATCATTAATACAAGAAAAGCAAACTCAAGAGGGTTTAGTGTAATTTCCTTCATAAAGCTTCAAAGGCATTCAATGACACGCTCCATGTTGAGGCCACCACCAAGACAGTGGTCCATGTGATATATTCAACCTCAAAGAGATCGCTAAGTGGCACCAGCAAGTCCCACATCACCAAAGTAAACTAGCATTACATCCTTCCAACCACTCTAAATAGAGTTGCACCCCACATGGAAAGGGACTCGTATCTTTTTTCTCTCTTTCTTAGTATATATCTATTTTGGTCTTGAATTTCTCCTAGCACTTTCTTAAGAGCTTAAGAACCACTTTAGTGGAAAATTGTTAAGGATGAATAAGATGTCATACGATATTTGCATACAAGGACTTATGCAATTTGAAATTTGCATATTTGACTTGCTTTATAACATGCATTATGACTGAACAATGAAAATGACTTGTGCATATTGCCTATTTCGCCCATTGTCAATGAATAAAAGACTATTACATATTTTGACTTGCCTATTTTATCGTTGAACACATGATTTGGATTTTAAATAATTTCGTGAATAACCAAGAAACTAAGGGGTATTATTGGAATTTCTTCGAATGTGCTCCTTGTACAGCGCTTGAGTTTTGAACCAATTTTTAGTTTAATATTTTGGCACTAGAAGAAAGGCATGAACCTCCTTGATGTTACAAAATGACCAAAATGCCCTAAGGATTAAATATTATCAAATTTTAAAATTCGTTTCTTTATTCAGTTTTAAAACTTAATGTTGTTACATGTGTAGGTAATAGACAAGCTATCACTGATCGGATAGTCACTCAACCTACAACATCTAACATCTCCAATCCATTTCACAAATAATGTCATGTAAACTTATATGCCAATAGGTTTTAGACAATGTTAACTCAGTGTTTGCACATGACAATAACATTTGTAATTTCTCTCCAATGCAAATGCAAAATATAATCATTTTTTTCATACGTGTCATTCTATCATTTGTCGACAACTAATTTATTTTGAATAATTTATTAATAATTACTTAGGTTTAATACTTCACATTGTGATGTGCAATGTCCAAAACTAGACATTGCAATACATAATGTCATCTTAAAATTATTAATTACATTAGCATTGAAGAATGTAACAACCATAGATTTTTGTATATTATTTAAATTGGACTTTCTTTTATTTTTAAATTATTTTAAATTTGTTTTATTTCAAACATTTCATTTTTAAATATAAATGATGATTATTAAATGATTTATAGTTCAGACCGGTATAATTTGAATATTTTACTGTAAAGTGAATTTCTGGTCAAGCTGTTCAAACTGTGACTTTTAAACTTCAAATTTAAATTATTTAAAATCTTAAATTTTATCTTTTATTATGAAAATAGATGTAATAACTTGAACACTGCTTTTCGTTTCGTTGAAAACGGAGTTAAACTGTAAAAGTTATGTACATTTCAATTTTGAGTGTAATTTGATTTACTTAACAATTTTGTCTATTATAAATTATAAAAAAAAATCTTTGTCATATTTATTTTAATATGTTATTGTATGTATATTTTTGTATTATAATAATTTTTAAAATGAAGTAAACAATTATTCAAAGTCAATGGTGATTTATTTGTAATTTCTGGACACTATTTTGGATTTTTAAGCAATTTCTTTAAATCTTTTTCTATTTTCTTTATAAAAAAAAAATTATATGTGTTAATATGTTATTTAGGTATATTTTGTCTTTTAAATGTTTTTAAAGTGATGTTTGAATTTTTCCAAAGATTATTGAATCTATTTCCAAATTTTAAAGCCTAGTTTCCATTTTTCCTGCTATTTTCTTTATTTAAATTATATTTAAATTTAAAATTTATATATTTATTTGTGAATGCATTTTTATATTATGTTATTATCTTTATTATAAATATTTTTGCAAGTCCATATAAATTATCCAAAGCTCATTCTGTTTATTTTCCATTTTTCTAGACTAATTTGTGCTATTTTCTTATTTTAACCTTATATAATTAATAAATATTTATATATATTTTATATTTGGTTATATTTTCGAAATTTTGACTGGAATTATTATTACTTTCAGTAATGTAAACTTATATGAATAAATTAAGGAAATTTGAAAGGTTTTAAAAGCTTTTGAAACGTAAAGTCGTTTCACCTCCTAAGTCGTTTCTTTTACCGTTTCTTCATTTACTCTTTGGCAGTTTTTTTATTTATTAGCCACATCTTTCAGCTACATACTCTATTTCCTATTCGCGTACATTCATTTTCATTTCTGAAACAAAAAAATTTCGGCCATGGCTATTGAGAAGAGTTTGGGTAATGATTTTTCAACTTTTCTTATTCTTCATCCTTGTTTACATTGATTTTTGCACTTGTTCTCATCTAGATTTGATTGGCTCCTCCGATTTTTGCACTTGTTCTCATCTAGATTTGATTGGCTCCTCCTCCTCCAGCTCCGACCTGACCTCCACCACCCCCTTCCTCTGACCATCACCCATCCTACTACCTCTTCATTTCAGGCCGAGCCAATCCAAGGTGAAGATCATCACCAAAATCCACAAATTCATCACCTATTCACACAAACCGAGCCTAGTTTCCTAGCACCACCTTCCTTTAGCCGCCACTTCCACCACCACCAGCCCAGATCTGACCACCATCCTCTTCCACATCACTCATCGCCATCTGGACACCTGGCCATGCCCCTATAGCTTGAGGGCCGAACCCCATGGTGCAACAAAAGCCACCATTTGCCTTAGAACCCTTTGTATTCCATTGCCTTCTCTACTTGTAACTCCCACTCACCATTCAGACCCATGTGTAGGCCGACCCTATAGGGACCCAAAATAGACCTAAATTCATGCCTTGGCTGTGCTATTTCAGTTCATAACTGAAGTATGTTTTGAGAACAAGTGCAATTCATTCGATATTGTTTTGGGCTTTGAATTCTAATGTTATTTGATGTTTAAATCGTGTTGAAACTTACATATATTTGTATTATTTTGTGTAAATGTTTGAACAAGGATATTAGCTTTGGCTCTCCACTCTCTTGTCGTATCTGTGTTGTCGTGCCTTCGTAATGTTAGTATTGTTGCTTTGGTGGATATCTCCAGCTTTGAACATGTGAGTTATTCTCACCAGACAATATGTACGTATATAACTAGTAAATTGACCCCTTTTGAATCTGTAAAATGCATTATCATGTTACACCTGCTATATTATGATTTTATGATGTTCACCCATGCTTAAAAACCTGTTATAACATCTGTTACTGTTATATTATGTTGTTCTGTTATTTTTATCAGTTTATCACACTGTAAGTTCCTTTTAGATTAGAATCACTATGGGTCGAAATGATACATACCCGAACGAACTTTAGAATAGGGGAAAATAGTTATGGGCTGAAATGATAGGCCTGAACGATTTTCAATTTATTTTATTTACTTGGGACTGTGGGTTTGAAATGATAAAACCCGGATTTTTCTTTGTAAATTACGGGTTGAAATGATATATTACCCGTATCACTTTACCTAGCGTAGAAAATTTTATACAGGCCCGTAGTTAAAATATGTTTTTTAAAAATTTTAAAATATTTTAGAAATTTAATTATTATAATATTTTGATTTAAAATTAAATAAAAATATAATTTTGTAAAGTATTATTGATTTTCTGGAAATCTATAAGTTAAATAAATTATGGAAAAGTTAGAAAATCTGAATGTAAGTTATTTTGAAAATTTTGATTTAATTTTTAATGGAATTTAAATTAACTTTGAAAATATGATAAATTATGATATTTTGAATTTTAAGTTAATTTAAAATGATTTTTATAACATATTAATGATTTTTGAATAAAGTTAAAATGTTAATGAGTGAATATTGAGTTGAATTTGGAAATATAACTTAAATTGGAATTTATGAATTTGGTTTAAAAGTGAAATTTTAAGTTAAGTTAAATAAAATGGATTAAGTTATATTTGAAATTTTAAACTTAAGTGTTAAGTTGAAATTTAATGTAATGAATTTAAATTTGAATGTTGAAATTTAATAAGTGAATTATTAATAAATATTGATTTTTGGAAGGAAACTTAACTTTATAAAATCATGAATTTAAGGAAAATTAAATGATGCTTATAAAAGTGAAGATGTATGATTTTATAAGTTAAAAATGATTTAAATAAAAATATAAGTGTTTGTGAAATTCTATTGAATATTTGAAGTTAATTAACAGCATTTTTAATACTGCCTTTTGTTAAATTTAATTGTTTTTGAATGTAACTTTCTGTAGCATTTTCTAAATGCTGCGAAACTTGAATTTTCATTGTTTTAATAAATTTAAGTGCATAAATGAACATTAAAAAGTTTAAATTTTTTGAATTTAATAATTTAATTATTAAATGTAATAACTTCATTTTTATGATTTAATAATGAAGTAATTTGTTTTGAAATATAACTATTTGATATATTAAAATGATTGAATTGTGGTTTCGAAAGATATGATATTTTGATGTATTAAAATAATTGAAATGTGGTTTCGAAAAGATATGATATTTTGATATATTAAAATGATTTGAAACGAAGTTTTGAAAGATATGATATTTTGATATTAAATGATTTGAAAAATGGAGTTTTGAAAGATATGATATTTTGATATTAAATGATTTGAAAAATGGAGTTTTGCAAGATATGTTATTTTGATATTAAAATGATTTGAAAAGAAGTTCTGAAAGATATGATATTTTGAAAATGAAACTTTGAAAGGTTATGATATTTTGATATATTAAAATGATTTGAAAGGAAGTTTTGAAAGGATATGATAATTTAATATATTGAAATGGTTAGAAATGACTTGATATTTATTTTGATACATACTTGAATTGAAAGATATGGTATGATGATATTTGAAATGGTTTGGAAATGATTTAATCTTTATTTTGATAAAGTTTTGGGTTGAAATGATATTTTATTTTGAAGTATATAATATTGTTTTAAAGTTATAACTACGGGTTATAATAACGATTGGTTGTTTAAGAGACCGGGATCGGATATTGTCTTATAGCCGGCCAATACCGAAAACCACTTTAACAACTGTGTACGCGGTGGAGATTCCAGAATGAAGTAGGATGGTGGCGACATTCTCGAGGTATATTACGTGGACCCAACTCCCGTGAGTTGGCATATATGACTAAAACAGGAGCTATACCGGGCTACACAAAGGGTCGCACCCTTTCATCGAGCATGCTCCATCGGAAACCATTCTATTACTTTTGTGATTCGATACGGTGACGCCATTTGATTCGGGGGTATTGTTCGAGGTGGGCGGAAGCTGCTGGCTTGCCATCACCACCGGTCCGGGAGTGCCAACCGTGTGTACACCCTGGCATTGCTTCGCGTGCCGTGTCATATCCTTATATCGAGCCCACTACGATTTTGGTTTTAAAGATCCGACCGCGTTAAGCTTCACCATCCCCTTAACGCTATTTTCTATATGATTATACTTTGCTAATTAGACACTACTGTATATAGCGTATATTACTACACAGTAAATAGTTTAACGGATCCTTAGAGGATGGGCGGTCCCAAGCATCTTCTAAGTTACTTGTACCTTTACTACAGTTCGCTTGAGTTGGTTTACATTGTATAAGTATGTATGTCCTGACTCGAGTGTTTGTATTTTTATTTACGCTCGGGTCAGCCTGAGTTATTCACAGATTTGGATTTCCACTTTCTGGAGATTGAAATCGTTGGAGATTATCTACTTGTCAAGTTTTATCTTTTGCAGTCTGTTGTTCCTTTCAGCTCTTATATTAGTAGACTTCTATGTAGTGAGACTTCCTTTGTACTTTATTCGTTCTGTTGTATTTTATGTAACTCTGATATTTTTATATAGTAGCTTCATGAACTACTATTTCTTTTACTTCCGCTGCATTATTATTACTCTGTGTTTGTGATCTGTGATTTTTATTTACTGTATATTCTGAGATTTGCCAAATTTTTATTTACAACGCGGTATTTTGAGCAATTCAATTCCGGCATGAGTGTCTACGTATACACTTATAATGGATGCGAATGGTTGAAAATATCGGGGAGTTACAGTTGGTATCAGAGCTTTGGTAGCTCTAGGCAAAACTCAGCATATAAAGTGAATGTATTTACAGAATCACTTTCATTCGAGTTTGAATCTCTTCCTTTTTGACTCGATTCATTTGAATTTTGGAACGTTCCCTTCGGTTCCTAAATCCATTCGTGTCCTTTACTATTCATCTTCTTTTGATTCTGGAGTATCCCATAACTCCGCTTCGAATGATCTTTTAGTGAGTCGACGGTCTCGCCAATTTCAAATTGAATTGGAAAAGGGGGAAACTCCTTTACAATTAGCATCGATTCATCAGAGATTTATATCTATCCTTGGTTTAGATGCTAATATCTTTTGTTATCCCAAACTCTAACTCTTGAGATTGAATGTAGATTTACCCCAGAAAAATCCACATTGATCTTATTCTTTAAGTCACGGTTGACCCGGTTAAGGTTGCCCGCGATTTATTCAAGCTTATCCACCTCCCGACTCTGTTATTTAATCATCTTGTCTTTTGTTTCCAATCTATTCTTCCAAACATTTTGAATTGTACTTGTATATCTATGTTTTGTTTTATATATTGTGCTGTTTGAGTTGTTGATGTTGATTTGGGTTTCCGATCGATTCGTCTGATCAACGCTATCAATAAGATTTCCAAAACACTTTGACAGAACAAACTGACACAATATTATTTTAAAATTTGGTTAGTGAAATAAAATTTTGATATATAAGTAAATTTATGGAACTTAATAAATTGATTTAAAATTGATTATTTGAAAGGATAATACATAATTTATCATTTATTGTTCTATAAATGAATTTATAGATAGTTGTTTATAAATTTATTTGGGAACTGAAATGAATTTAAAACAAGAAATTTGAGAATTTAATTTCTGTTGGTTTCAAACTTTGTGTTTAAAGTTTTAAAAGGTTATATTATTTAAAGTATTTTCGAATAAGAATATGTTTCCAAAGGATTTTAAAGTTTAAAAATTAGTTCTCTTCTCTTTGTCGCTGGAAAATAACTTCGGTGATGATCGCGACATCATCAACGTTCATTTTCGAGTTTCGAAGTGAAGAGACCGCTCTGTAGACTTACTACAGCTTTGTTTTGGTAAATCAAATTGATTTGAATTGAATTTCTAAAATACGACTTAATTTATAATATATATATAGATATATGATTTAAAGTTGATTTGATAAACTATGTACATACATTTAGTCATCTCTAAATGGTTTGAAGAAATCGAAAATTTAATTCTTAAATTTTATTTTCAAAGAATAATTTTAATTATAAAAGGAAAATCAAATTTTTTGAATAAATGATTTAAGCTTGAAATGATTGAATTGGAAAGTATTTGTATAAAACTCAATAGCATTCCAATATAACTTACCTTAATTTCAGAAAGTTAACAATGTAATTGGATAATATACAATATAAAAAGATTTTATAAATAAAATTTGAGTGGTTATAATAAACGTTATACACTTAAATTTTAGTTGAAAAAAAAAGAGATTAACAGAGGTAAATAGAATAAATGGGTAATTGAATAATTTACAATATAAAATAATGTTTAAAGAACTAAGAATAAAACAGAGCAGTTATAATAAGTGTAAGTATATTTAACATAAGTGATAAATATATTGAGCGGAATAAATTTAATTTTAGTTAGGAATAAAAAAGAATAAAATTTATTAAGTACATTGTGAGTGCAATAAATGATTATTTTTCAAACCCATGGTTTAAAAAATTGTTAATTTAAGATGATTGGATAATAAGATAATGAAATTTGAGATAATTAACGATTTATTTAACTTATGAAAAAAAGGGAAAAATTTTAAGTTGAAATTTCCATGCTTTCAAATTTATTTCCTTTTTTTTGTTTTTTTTTTCAAACTATCTTTTGGTTGTCCTTATCATCCTTATCTTGCTATATACTGGTATAGGCATCTTTCTATAATCTTTCTGTTTAGAAATCTTTCTATAATCTTTGATAATCTGCACCTTGTTAAACTTACCTATAACAATAGTTATCTGGTATAATTTTAATCTCCTTATCGTCTTATCTTAATCCTATTTCACTCTACCTTTTTCTGTGCTTTTCCGTACCTCATCCCTTTTCGAGGACGAAAAGTTTTGAGTGGGGGAGAGTGTAACAACCCTAGATTTTTGTATATTATTTAAATTCGACTTTCTTTTATTTTTAAATTAGTTTAAATTTGTTTTATTTCAAACATTTCGTTTTTAAATATAAATGATGATTATTAAATGATTTACAGTTCAAACCAGTATAATTTGAATATTTTACTGTAAAGTGAATTTCTGGTCAAGCTGTTCAAACTGTGACTTTTAAACTTCAAATTTAATTTATTCAAAATCTTAAATTTTATCTTTTATTATGAAAATAGATGTAATAACTTGAACGCTGCTTTTCATTTCGTTGAAAACGGAGTTAAACTGTAAAAGTTATGTACATTTCAATTTTGAGTGTAATTTGATTTATTTAACAACTTTGTCTATTATAAATTATAAAAAAAAATTCTTCGTCATATTTATTTTAATATGTTATTTTATGTATATTTTTGTATTATAATAATTTTTAAAATGAAGTAAACAATTTTTCAAAGTGAATGGTGATTTATTTGTAATTTCTAGACACTATTTTGGATTTCTAAGCAATTTCTTTAAATCTTTTTCTATTTTCTTTAAATTTAATATTTTTTTATATGTGTTAATATGTTATTTTAGGTATATTTTGTCTTTTAAATGTTTTTAAAGTGATGTTAAAATTTTTCCAAAGCTTATTGAATCTATTTCCAAATTTTAAAGCCTAGTTTCCATTTTTCTGCTATTTTCTTTATTTAAATTATATTTAAATTTAAAATTTATATATTTATTTGTGAATGCATTTTTATTTTATGTTATTATCTTTGTTATAAATATTTTTACAAGTCCATATAAATTTTCCAAAGCTCATTCTGTTTATTTTCCATTTTTCTAGACTAGTTTGCAAATTTGTGCTATTTTCTTATTTTAACCTTATATAATTAATAAATATTTATATATTTTTTATATTTGGTTATTTTCGAAATTTTGATTGGAATTATTATTAATTTCAGAAATGTAAACTTATATGAATAAATTAAGGAAATTTGAAAGATTTTAAAAGCTTTTGAAAAGTAAAGTCGTTTCACCTCCTAAGTCCTTTCTTTTACCCTTTTTTCATTTACTCTTTGGCAGTTTTTTTATTTATTAGCCACATCTTTCAGCTACATACTCTATTTCCTATTCATGTACATTCATTTTCATTTCTGAAACAAAAAAATTTCGGCCATGGCTATTGAGAAGAGTTTGGGTAATGATTTTTCAACTTTTCTTATTCTTCTTCCTTGTTTACATTGATTTTTGCACTTGTTCTCATCTAGATTTGATTGGCTCCTCCTCCTCCAGCTCTGACCTGACCTCCACCACCCCCTTTCTCTGACCACCACCCATCCTACTACCTCTCAATTTCAGGCCGAGCCAATCCAAGATGAAGATCATCACCAAAATCCACAAATTCATCACCTATTCACACAAACCGAGTCTAGTTTCCTACCACCACCTTCACCTTCCTTTAGCCGCCACTTCCACCACCACCAGCCCAGATCTGACCACCACCCTCTTCCACATCACTCATCACCATCTGGAAACTTGGCCATGCCCCTATAGCTTGAGGGCTGAACCCTATGGTGCAACAAAAGCCACCATTTGCCTTAGAACCCTTTATATTCCATTGCCTTCTCTACTTGTAACTCCCACTCACCATTCAAACCCATGTGTAGGCCGACCCTATAGGGACCCAAAATAGACCTAAATCCATGCCTTGGCTGTGCTATTTCAGTTCATAACTGAAGTATGTGAAGTTGAGAACAAGTGCAATTCATTCGATGTTGTTTTGGGCTTTGAATTCTAATGTTATTTGATGTTTAAATCGTGTTGAAACTTACATATATTTGTATTATTTTGTGTAAATGTTTGAACAAGGCTATTAGCTTTAGCTCTCCACTCCCTTGTTGTATCCGTGTTGTCGTGCTTTCGTAATGTTAGTATTGTTGCTTTGGTGGATATCTCCAGCTTTGAACATGTGAGTTATTCTCACCAGACAATATGTACATATATAACTAGTAAATTGACCCCTTTTGAATCTGTAAAATGCATTATCATGTTACACCTGCTATATTATGATTTTATGATGTTCACCCATGCTTAAAAACCTGTTATAACATCTGTTACTGTTATATTATGTTGTTCTGTTATTTTTATCAGTTTATCACACTGTAAGTTCCTTTTAGATTAGAATCACTATGGGTTGAAATGATACATACCCGAACGAACTTTAGAATTGGGGAAAATAGTTATGGGCTGAAATGATAGGCCTGAACGATTTTCAATTTATTTTATTTACTTGGGACTGTGGGTTTGAAATGATAAAACCCGGATTTTTCTTTGTAAATTACGGGTTGAAATGATATATTACCCGTATCACTTTACCTAGCGTAGAAAATTTTATACAGGCCCGTAGTTAAAATATGTTTTTTAAAAATTTTAAAATATTTTAGAAATTTAATTATTATAATATTTTGATTTAAAATTAAATAAAAATATAATTTTGTAAAGTATTATTGATTTTCTGGAAATCTATAAGTTAAATAAATTATGGAAAAGTTAGAAAATCTGAATGTAAGTTATTTTGAAAATTTTGATTTAATTTTTAATGGAATTTAAATTAACTTTGAAAATATGATAAATTATGATATTTTGAATTTTAAGTTAATTTAAAATGATTTTTATAACATATTAATGATTTTTGAATAAAGTTAAAATGTTAATGAGTGAATATTGAGTTGAATTTGGAAACATAACTTAAATTGGAATTTATGAATTTGGTTTAAAAGTGAAATTTTAAGTTAAGTTAAATAAAATGGAATTAAGTTATATTTGAAATTTTAAACTTAAGTGTTAAGTTGAAATTTAATGTAATGAATTTAAATTTGAATGTTGAAATTTAATATGTGATTATTAATAAATATTGATTTTTGGAAGGAAACTTAACTTTATAAAATCATGAATTTAAGGAAAATTAAATGATGCTTATAAAAGTGAAGATGTATGATTTTATAAGTTAAAAATGATTTAAATAAAAATATAAATGTTTGTGAAATTCTATTGAATATTTGAAGTTAATTAACAGCATTTTTAATACTGTCTTTTGTTAAATTTAATTGTTTTTGAATGTAACTTTCTGTAGCATTTTCTAAATGCCGTGAAACTTGAATTTTCATTGTTTTAATAAATTTAAGTGCATAAATGAACATTGAAAAGTTTAAATTTTTGGAATTTAATAATTTAATTATTAAATGTAATAACTTCATTTTTATGATTTAATAATGAAGTAATTTGTTTTGAAATATAACTATTTGATATATTAAAATGATTGAAATATGGTTTCGAAAGATATGATATTTTGATATATTAAAATGATTGAAATGTGGTTTCGAAAAGATATGATATTTTGATATATTAAAATGATTTGAAATGAAGTTTTGAAAGATATGATATTTTGATATTAAATGATTTGAAAAATGGAGTTTTGAAAGATATGATATTTTGATATTAAATGATTTGAAAAATGGAGTTTTGAAAGATATGATATTTTGATATTAAAATGATTTGAAAAGAAGTTCTGAAAGATATGATATTTTGAAAATGAAGCTTTGAAAGGTTATGATATTTTGATATATTAAAATGATTTGAAAGGAAGTTTTGAAAGGATATGATAATTTAATATATTGAAATGGTTAGAAATGACTTGATATTTATTTTGATACATATTTGAATTGAAAGATATGGTATTATGATATTTGAAATGGTTTGGAAATGATTTAATCTTTATTTTGATAAAGATTTGGGTTGAAATGATATTTTATTTTGAAGTATATAATATTGTTTTAAAGTTATAATTGCGGGTTATAATAACGATTGGTTGTTAAAGAGACCGGGATCGGATATTGTCTTATAGCCGGCCAATACCGAAAACCACTTTAACAACTGTGTACGCGGTGGAGATTTCAGAATGAAGTAGGATGGTGGCGACGTTCTCGAGGTGTATTACGTGGACCCAACTCCCGTGAGTTGGCATATATGACTAAAACAGGAGCTATACCGGGCTACACAAAGGATCGCACCCTTTCATCGAGCACGCTCCATCGAAAACCATTCTATTACTTTTGTGATTCGATACGGTGGCACCACTTTGATTCGAGGGTATTGTTCGAGGTGGGCGGAAGCTGCTGGCTTGCCGTCACCACCGGTCCGGGAGTGCAAACGGTGTATCCACTCTGGCATTGCCTCGCGTGCCGTGTCATATCCTTATATCGAGCCCACTACGATTTTGGTTTTAAAGATCCGACCGCGTTAAGGTTCACCACCCTCTTAACGCTATTTTCTATATGATTATACTTTACTGATTAGACACTACTGTATATAGCGTATATTACTACATAGTAAATAGTTTAACAGATTCTTAGAGGATGGACGGTCCCAAGCATCTTCTAAGTTATTTGTACCTTTACTACAGTTCACTTGAGTTGGTTTACATTGTATAAGTATGTATGTCCTAACTCGAGTGTTTGTATTTTTATTTACGCTCGGGTCTGCCTGAGTTATTCACAGATTTGGATTTCCACTTTCTGGAGATTGAAATCGCTGGAGATTATCTACTTGTCAAGTTTTATCTTTTGCAGTCTGTTGTTCCTTTCAGCTCTTGTATTAGTAGACTTCTATGTAGTGAGACTTCCTTTGTACTTTATTCCTTCTGTTGTATTTTATGCAACTCTGATATTTTTATATAGTAGCTTCATGAACTACTATTTCTTTTACTTTCGCTGCATTATTATTGCTCTGTGTCTGTGATCTGTAATTTTTATTTACTGTATATTCTGAGATTTGCCAAATTTTTATTTACAACGCGGTATTTTGAGCAATTCAATTCCGGCATGAGTGTCTACCTATACACTTATAATGGATGCGAATGGTTGAAAATATCGGGGCGTTACAAAGAATGTATTTTAAAAAAATTCTACTTGCTGATGTGGCTTGACATTACATCAAAATTAATGCCAGGTTTAAGATGGTGTAATACTTCGATATCAATCTTAGCTTTAATAAGCATCTCGCCTGTTAAAAGTTAAAACCATCTCCAGCTCATAAGCCATTTGGCATCAATTTCATTTATTTACTTATTCGACATCAATTGAGAATTTTCCATTTCATCTCGGCTTCAACAAAATCGCCATTTGAAATATATAGTGCCAAATTCATACGATTCAACCTAGTGATAGTGTAATGTCCCACACTGCCTAGCATATGATAGGTGTTGCGTATATAATCCATTAGACACCCTCTATTTACAAGCTAGTTTTTGGAGGTGAGTTCTACCTAATTGAGTCGTAACAAGTGGTATTAGAGCAGGTCACCACTAACGAAAGTTCGAGTATGAATTATATCCAAAGGCCAAACGTTATTTACTGGACACTGACATGATATAATGTATACGATCGCTTCGGGATTTAAACTTTATATATCCTAGCATCTACGTTATTGTTTTTAACGAACGCATTATTTTCTTCTCTTCATTTTAACATATTTGATGATTGTTGTACATCCAGATGTTGATTACTTTCTTACCTTATTATCTCATCATTGGAAGTAATCTTAAACCTATTTTCTTAGTTTTAGTCTTTTAGGATGCACGAAAATTCTTGCTTAATCTTTATCGTTCACCACTTCCACGAAAAATGTAAAGAACTATTCTTGGACAATTAAGATATATATGAAGGTGTTCGCTTATGTATTTTGTTAATGAATTTTAGAAAAAATAATCATACGTGTACTTTTCATACTTGCTCTGCGAATGAAGCTCGATCTATTCTACTATTGAGTGATAGATTTTGTAAACACACATTTTTTTTGACTTTATTATTAACTTTACTAATCTATTTTTGTCAACCGGTAGGCTTAAATCCATTTGATCAACCAAATCATTAACCAAGTATGAAATATGTTATAGAGACCGATTGTCTATGCAGATTAGGAAAGCATTTAAAACTCGTCATATTTGATATGTGATAGTATAAATAAGACTGTCCACGGTGCAGCGCAGTGGAAAGGAGGCTTGGGCTTTGCTAAAAAGATCCAAGTTTGATTCCTACCATGCGCTTCCCCATTATTTCACGTATTCACAATGTGTGGTTAACTTTAATTTCATTTTTTAACTTTATTTTCGTTGTCTTTAAGGACACTGAAAACCCATTAGTCATCGTAATTTAATATATTTTTTGGATGCATGTATGGGGTACACGAACATAGATGCGAGTTGATTTCATCTTTATGCTGACGTTGACATAATAATTCTATTATAACCATTTGTGAGATAGTATGATTAAATATATAGGTAATATTGTCCGTAATGATCTCAAAACTTCATGCAACTACTATACTTTCTAAAATATGTTCTTGCTTTAGCACCATCTTCCATCTTAATATAAGCATAAACTATCATTTTACATTGGCTGGCTTCAAAACCCGATGAATGTAATTATGTATCAATTTTTGATATCACTTTCAAAATCATTTGATATGTCATTGTCTAAATTGTATAGGATACAACATCCAACCTAATGTGTAAATGCTTTTAAAATTTTGAGAAATATATCATGGAGTATTCAATATATTTAATCTTATAAGCATCTGGATTTTGAGGATGTACCCACCATCAACACATCTCTCAGATTGCTTTCAAACATATTAGGATGAAATCGTCTTGTAAAGCAGCAGCTACCTCATGATTTAATGAATCTCTCTATACCATTACAACCGTACAACGGTGGAAAAACTGACCGTTCGATCTTGTGATTTTAAGACAAAATCATTTACTTTTATATTTTTTATTACATTCAACTAAGGAAAATTTTGTACACTCTGTTTGAATTTCATAATACGCAGCCTTACTACTCAAAAACAAAATTTAAAAAACAATTTTGTTTTTAGTTTCGACGTATTTGTTGAGAAATTTTGAAATGTTTAAAGTTACTTAACTTTTTTTCTGATATTGACAGAACAATCAGCAAATATTTGAAGAAAAATCAACAAATGTTTTTATTTATTTCAGAAAAAATTAAAATAAAAAATAGTTTTTATATAAAACATACGAATAAAATTAATATTTGGTTTCCCAAAATAAAGGAAAAAATTCCTTTGTCAAAACTAAGGCCCTGTTTGTTTTCATTTTTAGTTTTTGGTTTTCAGTTTTTAGACTCCATTTTCAGTTTTTCATTTTGAGCGTTTTAATATTTCGAAAAATGTATTTGGTTCTACAGTTTTGAAAAATGGTTTTTAAATTAAAAATCAAAAATGCTATTCCAAAATAAAAATGCCAATTTCAAATTTGGTTAGAATTTAACCATTAAATATAGAAGCGAAATTAGATAATGAATGAGGCTAACAAAAAAAATTCATGAAATGGAAAATCATAAATTGACAAGGATAACAAAATAATAACGACTACTAGTAAGTGAACCATATCAAACTGAGACTAACTCATGTCATGCTACAAATTAATCATATCTCAACCAAAATCATTACAAAATAGATAAGATATATCAATTGTATCACTACAAAAGAAGGGGAAAAGGTTTTGATGTATCTTATGCAAGTAGTCTTTGCTTTGTTCAAGTGGCTCTTCTTCCTCATGCTAGGCCTTCTCTTTTCTGATAAATAGAAATATACAAGTATATTAATATATATCTTAGGAAGTGATAAACATTCGAACATGATAAAATATTCAATATTAACGCACAAGTTAATGATAAATTATACAACCATTACACAAATCTAATCAAATATCATTATTGGAATCAAGAATTATCTAAACGTACATAGAAGCAAGCAAGAGAAACTTAACCAATTAAGAAAGAGTAAGTGGTTGTGCAGCCTTATTCCCTCATAACCTGCATTGTTAAAATTATTATCATTAGCAAAGCAAGTTCCTATTAAGAAAAGATAAAGAAAGACAAATTTCATACTTAACTGTTTAGGTTTACGGATGAGTTGCTATGTAATCATTCCACATTTGTATAGCAATTTGATCCCTGATATGTCCCATTTGAGTTGTTTGACTAACATCAAATTGTATGATTTCTTGATTTTGATTTTCCTCTAATGCATGTTCAAATACCATATTCTCAGATGAGTATTGTGTGAAAAGAGCATCCAAAGCATGTTCTTGCAGAATAAAGTTATGTAACGTGCAACAAGCAATAGGAATTTGTCTTTGCCTACGAAGTGGATAATTAGTCATTAGTTTTAGAATTGGAAATCTTGCTTTTAAAACACCAATACAACGCTCGATTATATTTCGACACGACGAGTGCTTATAATTGAACAAATCTTCTTTTCCACGTAGTCTTCCTCGTCCGTTATAATCACGTAAATGATATCTGCGTCCTCGATAAGGATCCAGAAATCCAGGCATGTTTGGGTATCCAGCATCAACAAGGTAATATTGATCTATAAAATAATGGTCATTTGCTCATCATCATTTACCACATGAACATGCACACCTTTGTTTAGAAAATTCTCTTCTAATTGTCTTTCATCATCTGAATTGGGAGGAAGCTTAGTTGAAGCATTACTTAAACCTCCGGTAGCCGTAGTTCCACCAAAAATCTCTCCCAAAAGTTCATAATTCTTGCAGCCATCTTTCCTAAATATCTTAAACTCGGTCTTGTTGATCTATAATAATTTAATAAATATTAGTTCGACATGCACTTATATTCATAAATTGTATTTTCAAACGCATACCGTATAGAAGTGTTGCCAAACTTCTTCTGCGGCGTTAACCTTGTTGGTATTTGGATCCCATGTAACGCCAGTATGTCCTAATAGTTGCGAAAACAAACGATGTATAATACGCAAACGATTCCACTTTCCCTTCAATCTCTCCACTCCATAATCAGATTTTGTTGCTTCAATCATCTCTTGATTAATTTTTCCCCATTGGTCTTTAGTGAAAGTGGAGCATTGCAGTTTTCCCGCTTTTACGTATTCATAGAGTATTCCAATGAAAGCGCGCTCATTCTCGTACGACCATGACATTGGTTCCTTTGCCTTACTATGACCTTCCATATTCTATGTAAATATTCAAATAATGATATATATATATATATATATATATATATATATATATATATATATATATGGTAAAGGCAATTCAGTAATTAACTCTCATTAAGTTTTGTAGCAATAATATGGTAAAGTCAATTTCATTAACTGAGTTGGGAAGTTTTCTTCATTAACTGAGCTTATATACTTAAAACTGCATATGCGAGGTTCATATACCAGTACAGAAAACTGAAACAAAGAACATATGCATGAAAGAAAAAAAAAAGGTAAAACTATGAAGAACTCTAGACTAAAAATGAAGAGAAAGAGCAAACAAGCTGCATATTTATTCTTAAATTACTTAAATTACGCATACACTACATTTGATTTGCACTACATCTGGTTGGAAACACTACAAATTAATAGTATATACACTGTTAAATCAGGCAAACCAACTTACAGTCACCATTCCTCCTAATTTGTTCAGCAAACCATCTAAACCGGAACCCCAGACTTATCTAACAACACGCTGAAAAGGAAGGATACCCCTGTCTTTAGCCAAAATTGAGTGCAATATTAATTCTTTTTATATGTTCTAATTATTATAATAATAAAAGGATTAAACTGCACCTAACAAGATTAAGGTGTACAGTACGAATAAAATCATTCAAGTACACATACTTATGTTTATGTGTATTTCATTATTTCTTCAATCCTTTTTCTATTTTTCAGTCTACCAAACTAGTCTTATTACTGTGCAGATTTTTTTTTCTTTATTTGTCATAGACCATAGTGCATACCATGACAGAAGTATATATTGTACAAAGAAAATGGTTGCCTAAATGGTATCTATGTTAAGGCGATTGGGAATTCCATGCTAACACCAGATCAAGCACTACACATGAATTTTGTAGGACCATAAGCAAAAATGATATTTGATAGAAACAATACGACATAAAGGCTGAAACTTAACGGTTGATATTCCACTAAGGAAGAAGATTAGGCCTATAGATATGCATCCTATTATAGCTAAACTAAAAGTATCACCACTTTGACTTTTAACATTATAGCTAAACTTGGTTTTATTTTTATTTTTTTAACAATTATCAAATATCATGTTTATATGCCAAATTGGGTTAAGGATTTCCATACGTTCAGTTAGATAAGAAACATGTACATCTCTAATAACTAGTGCAATCTGAATAATAAGCTTTCAGGCTGTTGAATTAGCCAAGCAAAATGAAATTTTGTCTCTTCAACTTTGTATCTCATGTTCTTCAAAGATTAGTCCATTTGCAACATCAAAATACCCTGTATATCATCTCTGTCTATGTTACAAGCAAAACCCTAATCAACAAAGGAGCCAAGATTCCAACACCAAGATGGAAGCAAGCAAAATGGAAGCAAGTCCGAAGTAAGCGAGACTTAGACGGTAGTACAAATGGAGAATAATAAAGCCTAGCTAGCGTTTAACCCAATTAAAATCAAAATGCGATTACAAGCAAAACCCTAATTAATAAAAATCAATCAAACGAATCATGAAAGCATTCGCGTTTAACTTATTAGTTTGAAGAACAAGATAACCAAAAAAAGAAAACTGGAATTACCTGATTTTGATGATTTCGTGATAAAATTTGATGAAGATGACAAATTCCGTCACGCGATTATTTCTGGATAGCGCGGCCGTAGAAAATAATAGGGTTTCTGCGTGCGTTTGTTTTGCGTTTGGGTTTTCATTTTGATTTTGGGCCGAAAACGAGAAAACAAAAAAAAACAATTTTCATTTTTATATGTTAAGCCCATTTTCAAAAATGCTTATTTTCAAAAATGAAATTTACAAAATGACAAAGCAAACAAGTTTTCATCATTTTTTAAAATTGAAAACTAAAAAATATCTGAAAATGAGTAACCAAACGGACCCTAAAATTGGATATGTAACTTAAAACATGTTTTTAAACAGGTTTTTTCACATACAAAACTTGAAACCATTGTTAGTTTCAACCGTTCTGTCAAACAACCCAATATAGTCTAGGACCCATGGTACATGCATGGACCCAGGAATGATTGCAAACGTCGTCCCTCCATTTCAAATTGCACAAAGAGCTTAGGTAGTCAAAATAAATCAAGTGATATGCGATTACGAGCAAGATTTAAACAAATACAGCTGGTGATACATGGCATGATTTTAGTTTAATAGCAATGCCTTTTTCCTTATCCTACAAAATTTTGCGTCCTTCGGATAAAGCATAAGATGCATATAATAATTCCATAAAACAATAATATTCACTTGTGATCAGGCGTCTAGCTTCTTTCAAAAAGGCATTTCAAACATGAACTTTTTCTTTCTTCCATTTTCTACATTTCTTTTTGTGAAAAAAATAAGCATACTTACTGTATCCACTAGTCCCCAAACTAATTGCCATCTTCAGAAGAATTCAGAGTCAAACCTGCAAACATTTTAAGTCTCGTCATATTTTCACCGTGAAGTTAAATATCAAAGCCTAAAATGTGAGCGTTGTTTCTTGTGCATCCAATTTTTTTTTTTTTTTTTCCAATATAGCAACTTTAAATTTGTCATGTAGAAACCAGAAACTGTAGAAACTAGAAACTGGAATTCAGTTGAATACCTACTGTACATTGCGTTTACCAATGGATACCTTGTTTAAGCCCATCTACATGAAATAAAATCGGCACAGTTGCATACGAGTGTCTTTTTTCCTTTCATTTCATTAACACTATATATTTTGAAATGATAATATCTAATTATACGTTCATGCAGTGCTGTGGATTAAGTCATAAGGCAAAGTATTAGATGCATGATATATGCGGAAATTCCATTAACTGAAGCTTGAATGAAGACTATTCAGTTGACATCAGCCCAAAACTCAAAAATTAAGAAATATGCATGTATTAAAATGATAATCATTTTTATGTTAACAATCGAGCGAAAGACAAACTTTTTACCTACTATAAGCTATTTGGATTGTCTCCTGACCACTGAATAACCCAACAATTAACATTGAAACTATATCCGATATAAAGAAAGAAAATTACTTGTGTGTGTGTGTTTGTCTATGCTAAAGAATTGGAAAATGAAATTACATTTCTGCCAGTCTTGAACATAGCCTACAATCTGGTAGTTCCAATCAAAACGACTATTATTTATTGTTCAAATATAATGTTTATGCGTAAAGAAGTGTTACTTGAAACTCAAACGAAAAAAAAGGTGTTTTCCAATCAATTAACATGGAGAAAGAGGACATCAACTTCTGCTTCAGACAAATAAATTTACCAGTTTGTTAAGCTTAAAACACATAAACAGGCAATTTTAATATAAATTCAAGTAGGTGATTGCAACGAAGAATAATTGATGATTCGACACTATTTCATTTCCAAAAAAGGAAGTACCATTTTATGATTCAAACAACCACAGATTGCCATCGAGATTGGTCTGGAGTAAAGCACAATTCTATATTAATTTTATTAGTAAGGCCTCATCCTTGTTAACTAAACCTAATTTTATCAATGTCAATGCACAATCCTCATTAATTAACGTGCACTTAAATTTGGGACTTAATCGTACCAATGGTGAACTACTAAGGGGGACAAAATAATGATTAAAACTTAAAAGAGATAAATCAATGATCGTGTACTAACTAAAAACTTTAAAAGTAACATATATTGGCAAAGTCAATGTGTGATAAGAGTCGTCTCTGGTAAAAAAACAAATAACCATTTAGGTAATCAAGCATACCCTCAAATCTATGCCCAATTGATTTCCAATTAATTGCATTTTGACCATCTGCAACATTTTGGCTCTCCAGATTATGCCTAGTTGCTCCCTTTATACATACCTATCTGAATATGAAATTTATGAATCACTTATTAAAGATCAGATGACATAGCTCATAAATTAGAAAGTTACTTTAGCCAAAAAAAGCTAATAAAGAGATGAGATTAATCACTCAAACGTTGTTAATACTAAATGTAAATGAAAGAGTAAGAAATTACACATTTGATTCGCACAAAAAATAAGTAAACTGAAAAAAGTTAAAGCATGGAAAAGTTAGAATTTAATCGAATGAAAAATTATAATAAGAAAATTTTGAAACCAGTTAAAGATGTACGCATATAAAAGATTTAGACATATTCCATGAATCAGAAGGAAAACCCATAAATGAGCCATTTTGAAAGAATGACTTCCTGTTTGATCACTTAGCATGTCAATAACTCATATAACTTTTTAATAAAAAGGTTAAAAAAAATCAAAGATTGATTAAAAATCATTTGTTTTAAAGAGAATTAATGGAAGATCATAATTTTTTTTGCAAGCGAGCGTGGAAAAATGCTTAGGAACAAGCTTGAAATTATAGTTTGAAAAGCAAAAGACTTTGTACAAAAAGATGAAGGAAATTTTCCTTTTTTTCCTTTTGATGTGGTCTTTTTATAACAATCTAAATTTAACTTTCAGAAAACACAATTGTTTGAAAAAAATAATAAAATTCCATAGAAAACGTATTTTCCCAACCCATAATTTGGAGATATTTAGAGAGTTAAGCATCTTTCTACCTACAAATTTCTTTATGAATCTTGATATTTCAATTGTGACGCGTAGGAAATTGCATATAGTCTATAATGGGAAAAGTGGCATGTAAAATCCAAATTTTTGAATAGCCTATAATCCAAATACTTCTGTTACACTATTAACAGAATAAATATCAATATCCTTTTCCGATAAAAAATTCTTTATCGGACATATTTATGAAAGCTAAAACACTAATCCAAGATATGTGCATGAGTGTCAACCACCAAGTACTAGTGATAAATTGATTTAATAGATATGCTTATACAATGTAGATTGCATGTCAATAAGGAAGCTTCCTCTAAAGTTATGCAGAAAATTACACCAAGTTATCAAAAGATAGTAAAAGAACATCCTTCGTCTATTTTAAAGATTAAATGCAAATACTTATTGAGAAACTAAAAATAAATTACCCATAATCATGTAATATTGTCTAAAAGGTTTGATGTATCTCATATTACCTTAAGAGCTAGTGTTATAATCCAGATTTGACTAATATTATGCTATGAACTGAAATAAACTTTAGTGTTCTACATGATCAATTTAATTAACACATATATTGAAAAAAATAACGAGTAATGTGTTTAATTAAGGAAATTTGGTGTAACCAGCATGATCATTTTTATTGAAAAATGTACTAGACGAACAAAAACCATAGTGGTTTTGCTAGGTTTTAGAGATTGCCACCTCCTAGCCTTCTAAAGGGGTAAAAAATAATAACAAACCTGATCTATAGCAACTCCATCCAGGTAGCAAAATTAGTAAATTAAAATTGAAACATGGCATAGAGGGAAAGTTCTGATACCTTCCGATTGAAGATGCGAATCCAAATCAGAAGCTGCCTCATGCAAACCCGCTACAGTAATTTCAACCGTAGACTTAAATTTGTGAGAAAAAATTAACCACTTTTAGAAATTATGGTTGGAGGAAGACTGAGAAATGGGGTTCTGAGTGTTTGAGATGTTAATTTTTTTTTCTGGATAAATGATTAAAATTAATAACTGGCAGCAACGTGTTCATGCGTGGATTTGGCGGCAATAGAATTTATGCAGAATAAAGAAAATAAAAAACGATGAACAGAGATATGAAGAGAAATGAGGAAACCTGAAGAGTCAGAGATAGTAAAAATTAAGGAGACAGTCCGAGTTTGAAAAGAAAACAAAGCAGGGAAACAGGGCTAAATATTTTGAGTTCAGGTTATTTTATTTTGAGCTTTAACGATCGATTTGATTAAAATTCGCACAAGCTAGTTATTTGCAAGAGGCTTTTTAGTTACTTGGTTTATAAATTGTAAGTGTGACATTCCAAAGCAAAAAATCTGATGGCATAATAAAATTATTAAAATGTAAACAATCCGATGGCAAAAAATCTAATGGTATTATCATCAAATCATGACCCCATTACTGCATGATCATATTTAAACCAAGAAAAATATATTGTACGTTCATCATAATCATTTACTAAATGTGGCTTGTAACTATTTTATCACTTGTAGTCATAACTGTTCCGAGCCAACTTTCCTGGACAACTTTTGTTAACATGGTTGTAAACTTATACATGCACTTAATAAAGGTTTTTATGTTTCAATATATATTCAAGTACATATAAACATGGTTGCATATCTATATGCATGAAAACTAGCAGACAAAACAATAATCCGAAAATAGATTAACACGATTACAACTATTTCAACAAAATAAAATTCAATGTTAACATTAGCTTTAGTCTTCTTGACTGCATAGTGTGTGTATATGTCTGTGTGTGTAATCGGCTACACCTCAAATCCCCTTGATCTCTACCACATATTTTGAATTAAATAATATATATTTTCTATCCTGAAGTGAGAAGAGAGAGAATGTATATTATTTCATCTGGAATGTGCGGTTGAAATCAAGGGGAAGCCGATTTTTGAGGAGCTAGTTACTTTATTCTCACAATTACTTATATAGTTATAGGTGAGAATTTAGGACATATAAAACCTTCTTGAGTGCTACCTGCATTCATAACAGCATCCAAAGTATAATTTGTTTATCTATGATAACCTGAAATGTGAAAACAAAAAAAATAACCATTTAAGCATATACATTAGACTACAATAGACGTTAATTTAACCATACATGTTCGAAATTTTACCCTCTAATTATCCACACTTGATATTTTAATATTTCTTTACCTATTTTCCAACAAATTCTGTCAAATTTGTATGTGTCCAAACACTGTCCAATTCAGATCCTTTATACTTAAACAACCAAACTACCACCTTTTTCAGTGAGAATAAATCACAAGTACGTTTTATTTTGCAATCGTTTTTATGATATCCGGTCTTTTTCATGAATAAACTTCCATTCGGTGCAAACATTTGTCTATTTTCATGACAGTGATGGGAGAAGTAGATTAACGAGACCATAGCATTGTAAAATTCTAAATCCATTAATGATAAGCATATGTGCATGCACTTGGTCATTGGAGTTTTCCATTTTTGCTTCTTTTTTTAGCGACGTGAAATAATATACATCAACAATATAGTTAGAATGAAAAGAATGCGGTGTAACTTTATTTATCTTCTCTGTACTGGGAATGGGTTACGGGTTCATGGATAACCTGACCGGCCCAATACAATATGTTTCATTTGTATATAAATTGGAGTCATGTTCTACAGAAAGATATCAATAAAAAAATCAACATTTCATTTCAACAATCACACATCATCTCTGATTATACAATCTTCTCAATATTTCTATTAAATCCGATTCATCAATTTACACAAGAATTCTATTATGGTATCAGAGCTGCAAAATCTGTCAAGTGACAGTAACTAAAGTCTGATCATCATCAGAATCTCATCAGAGAATCGTTGTATCATCACTGAGCCATCCAAAGGAGGTGTCAGATAGATAGCATCACTCACCATCCTGGTTGCTCTCAGATTTTAGCTATCACATCATCTGGGAGTTAAAGTTTACCTGTCCCTGATCCAAGAATTCTCAGTAAAAGTGTCTCGCCAAGATTCTTGAACCAAGAAAGTTGGCTGCACCACAGGAGCACTCATATCAAAAATCTCAACAGCACTTCCTCATAGTCCACCATGCAGAAGATGATGACACTACATCATTAGCAACAAGTGGAGTTAAGAATCAGGAAGGGTCAAGATCAAGAAATCAAGATTCATCAACCATTGAAATAAATTCCTGCAAGATTATAAAGCCAAAAAATAATTTAGTAACAACAATACTTGATGAAAATAACTTCATATTGTGGAAGTATCAAGTTGAAACCAGTATAAGAGGGTATGGACTGGAAGACTTTCTGTATGGAACTGCTACTATATCTGCAAGAATGGTAACTGAGAGTACATGAGAAAGGATCATCAACAAAGAATTCATCAATTATCAGAGACAAGACAGCCTGCTGGCTGTATGGCTACTGTCATCTATCAGTTCAGGGCTAATATCACAGATTGTTGGATGTATAACATCATTTGAAATATGGTCTGCAATACAACAAAATTTCAACACACAATCAGCTGCAAGAATTATGTATTACAAGAGGCAACTGCAGAATCTCAAGAAAGAAAACATGTCAATAAGAGAATATCTAACTATGGTGAAATCATACTATGATATTCTTGACACAGCAGGACACAAAGTATCTGAAACTGAGCAGATACTAATCATTTTGAATGGTCTGGACAAAGAATATGAGTCTGTAGTAGCAATTATTTCATCACAACAAGATCTACCCAATATGCAGTATGTTACTCAATACTGTTAGCACATGAAGGAAGAATCGAGCGGAGGAAAGAAAACAACACAGAATTATCTCTTAATTATGCATCAAATTCGAGAAACAGAAATCAAGGGAAGAAGCAAGAGAATCAAAATACTAGACAAGACAATTTCAATCAAAGAAGTAATGCAGCACAAAGAGGTAGAGGGAGAAATGGAAGATGGTATAACAATAGAATAAAATGTCAGATTTGTGAAAAACCTGAACGTACAGCCAGACAGTGTTACTTTAGACTCAACACTGAATACTACCCAAATAAACAAAATCAATCAAATCAGAGAAATCATAATTCCAGTGCAAATGTAGCACATATTGATCGAAGGCAAGGCAGTCATTCAAAAAGTTCAAGAACTCAAAGTTTAAACTCAGAAAGACTTACAAGATCTGAGGAGATAACAGAAGAGGACTGGTACCCAGATTCAGGTGCAACCAATCACCTCACAAACAATCTACATAATCTCAATCTTGGCAATAAAGAATACACAGTATGCATTCTATTCTTATGGGGAATGGTGAAGCTCTAAAAATCACACATGTTGGAACCAGTAGTGTTTCAGGTAAAAGACTTCTTTACCTCAATAATCTATTGAGAGTGCCACAGATTAAGAAAAATCTATTGAGTGTATCTCAATTTGCTAATGATAATAATGTGTATTTTTAGTTTCACCCTAAATTCCGTTTAGTTAAGGATCTACTAAATCAAGACATATTGTTACAGGGTAAACTGGATAAAGGATTATACAAATTCAATCTTGGGAATACAAGAAAGAGCAATATTAGAAATATGTGTTGTAATAGCACTAAATTTCATGTTATAAATGATCAAGAAACATTTACTCAGTGGCATTATAAACTGGGACATCCCAATGTAAACACTGTAGAACAAGTTCTTATGAGTAATAATATCTCTTTTGATGTATCTCTGCCATTTGTATGCACTTATTGTCAATTAGGCAAGAGCCATAAATTGCCATTTGCAGATTCAACAACAGTTATTAGCAAACCACTGCAATTAGTTGCAACATACTTATGGGGACCGACTCCTATAAGTTCAGACTATGGCTACATGTACTATATATCATTTGTTAATTCATTTTCTAGATATACATGGATATATTTTTCAAAATCCAAATCAGATGCACAAAAGGCTGTAATACAATTTATAACTCAAGTAGAGAAACAACTGTGCAATGAGGTCAAGATTATACAAACAAATGGTGGCAGTGAATATAAGCCACTAAAGGAATATTTCCAGAAAAGAAGTATTATTCACATAACAACTTGCCCACACACATCTGAGCAAAATGGAATAGCAGAAAGAAAACATAGACACATAGTGGAAACTGGCTTAACTTTACTGGCACAGGCTTCTTTACCTATGAAATTCTGGCCGGAAGCCTTCAACACTGCTGTATACTTAATTAATAGACTTCCTACTAAAGTTCTTAAGCATCTGATTCCTGTAGAAATGCTATTTGGGGGTAAAACCTGACTATAAAAGCCGAAAGACATTTGGCTGCTTATGCTTTCCATGTCTCAGACCATATAATAAGCATAAATTAAGTCTTAGGTCTGCCCCATGCACCTTTATATGGTATGGAAATAATCAGAAAGGGTACATATGCTTAAGCAATGATGATAGGATCTATGTCTCAAGACATGTTGTATTTAATAAGAATATTTTTCCATTTGCAGATAAGAATGTAAAGACAACTTAGAAAGTGCACAGTAAAGACAGCTTCTCAATACCTTCTATACCTATTATACCTAAATAGGATAAAGCTGATGGAAGTGTGCAGAGAGACCAAGGATCACAACACACTCTACCCAGCAGTGGGCACTGGATCAGGTCATGATTCACCTGAATCCTCCAGCTCCTTCCACAATGCAAGTCAAAAGAGTGATGTCAATCCAAATCAAGGAGAATCCTCCTCATCCATGTCTCAACATACCGATGAAAGCACACATATTCAAGAGCCACCACCTGAAATTTCAGGACATCATATGATTACAAGATCAAAAAGTGGAATATTCAAACCAAAAGCATACAATGTTCAACTTGATTCAACTGAGCCAAGAAATTACAGTGAAGCCATCACAAACAATAATTGGAAACAAGCCATGGACAATGAATATGGTTCTCTTATCAAAAATAAAACTTGGAATCTAGTACCACTACCCAAAAACAAAAACATAGTAGGATGTAAGTGGACCTACAAAGTCAAAAGAAATCCAAATGGAAGTATTGCAAAATATAAAGCAAGGCAGGTAGCTAAGGGGTATAATCAACAATATGGTTTTGATTTCAATGAAACATTCTCCCCAGTTGTCAAGCCAACTACAATAAGGATTATGTTAACCATAGCTCTTCACAGATGATGGAAGGTCAGACAACTTGATGTAAACAATGCTTTTCTTAATGGAGATTTAAAAGAGAATGTATATATGGAGCAACCGGAGGGTTACAAAAAGGAGGTCAGCAACAATCTAGTATGCAAATTACGTAAGGCCATTTATGGATTAAAACAAGCTCCACGTGTATGGAATGAAAAACTAAAGTCAACATTGATAGATCTGGGATTTACACCAACCAAGTCAGACAGTTCCTTATACATGCAATGCAAACAGGAAAGGGTCACTTGCATATTGGTATACGTGGATGACATCATCATCACGGGTAATGACAATCAGACTATGAATCATACATTCAAACATCTTGACAAAATGTTCTCTATAAAATATCTAGGTGACTTACATTACTTCCTTGGAAATGAAGTCATCAGAAAATCTGATTCAGAAATGTTTCTATGTCAAAAACGATATATACAGGATCTACTAAAAAGAGCAAATATGGATCAGGCAAAGCCACTTCCCACTCCTATGATCAGTAGCCTCGGACTATCAAAAGACTCTGGAGAAGCCATTACAAATGAAAAACAATACAGAAGTATCGTAGGAGCACTACAATACATCACAATAACTAGGCCAGACTTAAGTTATAGTGTAAACAAAGTCTGCCAGTTCATGCATAACCCACTTAGTCATCATTGGAAAGCAGTAAAACGTACATTAAGATACCTGAAGGGAACTACGAATCATGGACTGTATCTAAACAATAAAAATGGCTTAAACATACAAGCTTACAGCGATGCAGATTGGGCCTCCGATCCAGACGTTAGGAGATCCACTACAGGATTTTGCGTATACTTAGGTAGCAACCCAATTTCATGGAGCTCGAAGAAACAAGCCACCATCTCACGCTCCAGTACCGAAGCCGAGTATAGAGCGATAACCAGCACTACAGCAGGGATCACTTGGATTATGTCACTTCTCACCGAAATCCAACTCAATCCCACAAACACCCCGATAATCTGGTGTGATAATCTAAGCTCAGTCTCCCTCTCATCGAATCTGATTCGCACTCATGAACGAAGCATATTGAAATAGATTTGTACTTCGTTCGCGAGAAAGTTCTAGAGGGAAAACTGAGAGTTAACCATATACCAGCTCAGTTTCAAAGAGCCGATATACTTATAAAGCCACTATCAACAAAGAATTTCACTCGATTGAAGGAGGATTTAAGACTTGAAGATGGCAGCGCAAAAATGGCGATGAGAGGAGAAAACCCTAGATAAAATTGAAGGGGGGAGTTAGAATGAAAAGAATGCGGTGTAACTTTATTTATCTTCTCTGTACTGGGTATGGGTTACGGGTACATGGATAACCCGACCGGCCCAATATAATATGTTTCGTTTGTATATAAATTGGAGTCATGTTGTACAGAAAGGTATCAATAAAAAAATCAACATTTCATTTCATCAATCACACTTCATCTCTGATTATGCAATATTCTTAATATTTCTATTTAATCCGATTCATCAATTTACATAAGAATTCTATTAAATATACGCATTGTTTAAGTGTAAATTGGTGATCTTGAGGTATAATGTCTGTAAATGAATTGAAAGATTGTTAAAAGACTTATTGTTGGTTCTTGTGATAACATTTCCAATTATTTTAAAAATGAAAATTACATACATCATAGTCATTATCCACCTTATTGAGTCAACTATTTTGACATTTTATCAGTTTCACCATACATCAAATAAAATAATTAAAAGATCAATATTGAGATTTTTGTATTAGCTAATTTTCAGTTGTAATGGTACAACATTATATATGGTGATAATTTGTAGTCTGTTAAACGAATACTAACTTTTTCAATTTTTTCGTTTAACATAATTAAGTCACATGGATAATTATAGACATATTAAAAAACTTCTACTATTAAAAAAATGCAATGCTACGTTTAGTAGCCTGATGATAGTCAGGCTAATTTTTTAGCTCAAAGTTATGCATTATATAAGAATCAAGTATGAAACTAGAGACGAAATATATTCAAGCTTATAAGAGAAAGCTATGGTAATCCTTGCTAATATACCCTCGCTTCATTTCTCATTTTTTTAATCCAGATATTAGCCAATAATCCTTGCTAATATACCCTCGTGAGCACATTTTCGAGGTTGGCTAAAAATCTAGTCAACTTTTTTACACTAAAAGGAGGGTCTCCCCTTAAAGCTCTTATTTTTACTTCACTTTTTCCCCTCGAACACCTGTTCTAGTCTGTTACCATGGAACTGGATTCAAGGTCTGAGGGTAACAACTCCAATAAACCTAAAATTAACAGCAACACCAATGCTAGTGTTTCTTGCCCTAATCCTAAACTTGGCATGGACATGTGGCACACTATAGTGCAACAACAAACGAATGTGGGTTAAAAGAACCATATATATGGTGTTTTGATGATAATTACCATAAAACAATGCTACTAATATGTTTATTAAGTTATTCTAGTTCAAAATGATGATTGAAAAGATGAAAAATAAATTAGCTAAAAATATACGAAGTTGGGACTCGAACTCGGGTGGACTGAGAGACGAGCACATGCCTTTACCACTGAACTAAGCAAGGTTTTAAGAATTATACTTATTCAGTCGACTAAAATTCGACTGAACCAGCTTAAGTTGACTGTGATTCTTCTTTTAGTAGACTAAAACAAACTATAAGTTTTTGAACCAAAAATGCCTATTTCGGATGACTGAAATTAAAGATCAATCGAATGAACCAGGCATTTCTGGTTTTTTAAATACCCAAATCGACGCATCTCTTCATCTACAATTGCATCTCTTTGCTTATGCAGTTCTTCTCTTCATCAATAGCGAATTTGGAAGGTTACACCTCTACATTGACATCCCTACAACAAATATATAATCCCCTAACCATTTCTGAATCAATATACATTAAAACACAACTCTATGTATTAATTTCCACTCCTAAACTCTTAATTCCTAAAGCAATTCTCCAAGTTCCAAGAAATTCATCTGATTCATAGATTTCGACTAATTTGCTTCATCTCCATATCCCATTCTCTAGTCGAATAAACTCCTTAGCCTTTCCACCTCCACTCAATATAGTTTGGTCGGGTTATAGGAGTTATTGTAAATCAAAGTGACATTCTGTATATCAAGATACATTGTGTCCGAAAGTAACATTTGTTACACTACTTGTAATTGTTGCTGAAGTCTTGTTCGATTGTTCAGGAAGAGTCTGTAAACCTATTCCTCCAGAGGAAGCGAGGGTGTTGATAGTGAAATACTGAAGGGGAGCTTCAGGACTAGACGTTCCACTGCATTTACATTGTTCACTACTATCGGCCATTTTCGATCCTATTTATACCGACTAACATGGGTAATTTGATCTGCGAAATAGATAGTTTAAGGACAAAGTTAGACACCTAAACGATGGACCCACTTATCCCCCCAAAAAGGACTCTTCAAATATCTCTGTATCATATACAACCTTATGAGCACCGTCGAAGCTTTAGAAGGGTTAGTTTTGGGAACTCCACTCAGGAAGTTTTGTGTCTGCCACACGAATGCTTACGTCTTTCTAGTGCAAGAGGACATCCATGATATCCTAGTACTAGAGCCACGACTATGCCATTGATCTCCTTCAGTCAAGAGACAGTTTGTTTTTCCATCACTTATGGATGAAAAATGAGAACCGTGACCTTCGCTTGGAATGCCTCAGCGTTGGAGGGCAAGGAAGGGCCCCAAGGCCTAGAGAACCATCAATTCACTCTCAGCCTCAATAGAAGGCACCCAGGCCCATATCTTGAGAAAGATGGCCTTATCCACCTTAGTCCTCATTGATTATAAAAGCAGGTCTCATACTCTAGCTAGGCATCATCGTTCTCCTTTGCTATATTATTTCGACTGATCCTTGACACCGGATAGGTGGCCTCTTCCCTATATTAGATCGTTGTCATCCATGACATGTGGAACCCGACTTTTGGGAAGAAATGCCAGCCCTACGTCAGCTGATGCATGAGATTCAGAATGAAAGCCTAGTGATGATAGGGTAGTCAAATGACGAGAACGGAGACCTATTCTCCACATAGATCCTAGGCGCTCATATTTACCGTAGGTATATTGATGTATACGTAAATGTGCATATTTTTACTTCTATATTTAATATAATTTAATTAAATAAATGAGAATATAGGGTGTTTGAACATATTTAAACCAAAATTCAAATTATTTTCAAATCATCATTTATTCATCTTCACATAGAAGCAAAATGGTCATTTTTGTGCATATATTAATTTTAGAAAATTTACTTGGATATTTTAAAGTCATATGTGGGAATTTGAATGGAAATATGATGAAGGCTTCATGGAAAATATGCATGCATAAGAGAAAACAAAGAAATGAAGATGTAAATAAATCTCATGACAACATAGAGGACCACCCACTTAGCATGATGTACAATTAGGAGCTAATGCACCTGTTAATGAAGATTAAAGCTACATTCATATTTAAGTGGAGGATTAATTCATGCTAATGATAACTTGATAGTCATACTTCCTCAAGGGCAATTTGGGTAGTTCCCAAAAATATGATTATGGTTTCAAAACTTGTATAAATACCCTATATGTTCATGTAATTAATTTCTTAGCCTCTTCTTTACTTAGTTTAGTTTTAGGCTCAACAATAAATATAAACTCTCTTCTTCTTTTTCATGGCTAATTAGCCATTTTCGTCTTTTATATAACTTATTTTTATGCAATGTTAATTCATGCTCTTTTCCATTTACATGCTTTCTTTCCTCTTATGTTAGTAGTTAGTTTTATTTCTTATGCAAGTAGATTAGCTTTTATTTCATTTTAATTAGCTCTCTGTTTAATTAGCTTGCATTTTCTTCTTGTTTTTGTGTCATGTTGCACTCTACATTTTGTTGAAATGATAACAAATATGAGAGGCTAATCGTCTTCAATTTAGGCGTAATGAAGCTCTCTTATTCATGTAGATTCAATATTTTGATAACTTGTGATCTCTTTTTGTGCTTAATGGTAATATTTGATGTGTTTAACTTGTTGTTTTAACTTTGAATTTGATAGTCTATGTTGTTGACACTAAATAAGCTATGCTTAAACAAACAAAAATACAAATTACCTCTTCATCTACATCCAATTATGGTAATGAAGCGAATTTTAAAATCAAAATTTGATGTTCTATATTTCTAATAATGGTTAATAGATCATGCTTAGAATAGATTTTATTTTCAAGTTCATTGTCATTTTCAAGAGAGTTAAAAAGTGATTCAAGGGGCGTGTTATAGTTTGATGGCTTATGTTGGGCTAATTAATAGCACAAATAGGTCATACTTATGATAAACACATCAATTAAATTCACTAATGACCAAATGAGAGATTATAATTTTATATATACTGATTTATGTGGTCATGAGAGTGGATTGATCTCTAAATTGTCTTTTAATCTTATAATTTTCATTCACTTTTGTAGTAGTTAGTTTTGTTATTTTTTTGTAGCTAACAACACTTTCAATTCTTGGTTTAATTTGATTGACTAGAAATTTCAAAATCAATACAATTCTCTACGGATTGATTCATACTTACCACGTACTAGAATTGTACGCCATGTGCTTGCGGTAATTTTAAATTTTAAATTTGATCGGCTATTTTCTAATCCGATAGGAAGTTAGTAGGTTAAACAAGTTTTTGGCGCCGTTGCCGGGGAATTTAACTTGATTTTATTTTCTATTCTTTGAATTATTTGTTATTTGATTTTATTGTGTGTCCATTTGCATTTTAAAAAATATATTTTTGTTGTGTGTTTGTGTGATTTTTGATTGCATTTTGATTGTGTGTTTGTCGTTTTTTTAGTTCATTTGCAATTGTAATTTCTTTTTTTACATAAAAAAGAAGCACACATTTCAAAAATAATAATATCATTCACTATTTACTATACACGTTTCATTGTTTTACATTAAATTGTTTTACAAAATACAATCATTTAATCACAATTCCCTTCAGTGTGCATGTTCTGTCACAGAAATCTTCCAATAATCTTCACTGCCTTAGACCATATTCTTACTTCACAACACACCATCAATTACCAGAAACTCAACGACAACACCATCAACATCCCCCATCAACAGCACCTGTTCACATCTGACCCCATCAACTTCAAAACTGGTGTATTACCTCCTCAACACTCCTCTGACCAACCATCTCCACTGTCACAGTCAACAGTCACTTCATTTCCCAAACAAAACCTCACTGCCCCCATCCATCTATAGCTATCTCCATTTTCCACAGCAGCATCTTACAAAACTGACCACTGCTCTTCCAACATCCACATACAACTGCTTCAACCTCAACTACCCTACACAACTACAACCACATAAATCAAACCACCACATTTAACATCAACCTGCCAACACCCTCCACCTTACTTGTAATATCAAGCACCTTGCTAACCACAACATTCAACTGCCATCAAACAATTACATCCACTGCCTACCTGCCTTGCAACCCCTTCTATCACATTGTTTTCATCACATTGTCTCCACTACAACAGCCAATACCACCATTACACTTCTTACTGTAGTCAACAACCTCCTCTGCATCATTCTAAAACACTGTCAGCAACTCCTCTTCCTACATCAAGTACCCACTTTTTTTTCAACTTACATACTGCCCCATCATGGTGTCACTTACATATCACATTCATCATACTGCCTGACCACCTCCCTCTTTGCCAGTCACGCCACAAAAATTTCTCAACATCACCATACTAAACCACATATCAGTACACAAACAATAGAGCATTAGTGCAAACAACCTTTCACAAACTCACCCCCTACAACACTGTCTTTGCTTCAACCTGCCACATTCTTTCTTCAACCAGCAGCGCTGCTCAACCATCTACCATCATTAGCTCAATCTACCATTACCCGTTGTGCAACTGCAAAACTCCTCCATTACTGTTTGCGCCAAAATTGGTCACAAACCCCAAATGTCGTGAAAGCACCAAAGTGTTAATATAGATTAGCAATATTCTCAACACAAATCACAGATCACAGCAAATGATAATCAGAGACGCGAGATTTATAGTGGTTTGGCTATCTGCGGCCTACGTCCACTTCAAAGTTTTTTTTATCTTTTATTGATGTTCTTTGCTGATTACAAATGATTGCAGCAGATATAATGAATGAATTCGAGTATAAAAACAATGGAAAGAAGTAGAATCGAATCCGGCAGAGTCTGGGTGCTTGAGAATCCAAAGATCCTTCGTCTGTAGGCTCTAGGGCTCTATTTATAGGCGTAGGAGGCTGATATTTCGCCTAAACTTCAGGAGACTCGTTCTGGCACTTGAGGGGGCCCACGCGACCAACCTCAGGAAGTTCCGATTCGATTGGGGATCGATACGAAGTAAATTCGTATCGATCAAGATCGTGTCCAATCGATGTGAAACTTGGTGGGAAGATTCTTTAGCTTGAGCGTAGTCTCCTCTGAAAATTTCATAGCATTTGGATCAGTGGATCGTGAGATATAGTCGATACGAATTGGGATTTCTCGGTGGCTGTTTGTTTCGAATCCATCACTTCGAAACGATCCATTCGACTCGATCAACTCACGTGGTCTTGTGATGACGTGGCGTGCATACTTCGCCTCGATCCGGTCTTCACTCCGAGTTGACCGCATCGACTCCATAAATTTTGCCTTATTCGTATCGAGGGACGACACGTCATCAAGTTTGTTGACTCGGTGGATTCGAACGATGCCTTACTCATGGATTCGAACTACAACCGTTGATGGATACGAACCACTGATGGATAGGAACCACTGATGGTTGATGGTTACTAACAGGTCCTTTCTTGATGGATGCGAACCACATAGCTTCTCAATGGACACGAAATCAATCGATACAAACTGGAACCTTCTGATGGATACGAAGCAGGGTAACCTGATGGATACGAAGTGCTTTGACCAGATGGATTCGAAGAGAGGTTCCCATGATGGATACGAAGCAGGGTAACCTGATGGATACGAAGAGTGGTTCCCATGATGGATACGAAGCGGTGACCATTTCCTCAGTTGATGGATGCGAAATAGGGAGATGTCAATGGATTCGAATGAGATCGAGTCGAACCGAGGCATCCCGATGGATTCGAACTCGATCGATACGAAATGAGGCCCTTTGATGGATACGAAGCCGCTGACCCCTGATCAATACGAACACGATCGATTCGAATTGGAGTGTGAGGATGGATACGAAAACATGGTTTTTCCCTTCAACTTACATCCATCATAACTTGAGCATATGAACTCGGATTGACTTGAAACTTGGAATGTTGGCTCTCTTGGCTTCGCTAGCCATGTCCTATCAATTATAGCTCAATCCGGACTTGGACAAAATTCATCGATATCATGGTTAACCTGCAATGCATGGTCGATATTTATGACTAGTTATTATCGATTTTCAATTATTTTTTTTGGGTATCTCAGCTTTGCCAAAAGGTGGGATAACACTTCCCCCCCCCAAAACATGCCTTTTGGTAAAAGGTGTGTTTTGATTAGTCTCAAATCGAATGCAGTGAGTTTATGCTTTATTCAGAGCTTATAGCATTTTCAATCAAGTTCGCGGCTGTTCGAAGCCAAATCGTTATCAATTTCTTCCAGTGGAAGTTAAGAATGAAGTTTTACAGTCTCTCCGGACTATCGATGGTCATTCCGGACCCTTGCCAAGCCCATTCTAGACTTAGCGATTGAATAGAAAAATCCTATTGCACTCTGGCGTTGCTCTCTATCCCTTGCAATCCGACCCCAGTTAGGGAATATAGCGATGTCTTGGTTGTTCTAAACCAATCATAGCCTCTTCGGGCTCTTGCTGGATCCCATCCTGTCACTCTCCGGTGAAGGGGAAGCAGCGTTAAGTGAGTTGATCCTGTCGCTCTCCGGCGAAGCAACTCACTTCTTGCACTCCGGTTCAGTGTATCCGAACATTAAGCGATGTCATGGCCTAGATCGTAGGCCGATCATAGCCTTTCCGGGCTCTTATCGAATCCTGATCCAATTACTCTTCGATGAATGGGAAACGACGTTAAGTGAGTCGATCATGTCGCTCTCTGGCGAAGCAACCCACTTCTTGCACTTCGGACCCCGCCTCTTCGGGTAGGGTCATAAAGCGATCATTTTTATATTGGTATTTGGTATTCATCCTTTAACTCTCCAGTCAAAGGTTTATTTCAAGAAATTCAAGTTTATTTATTAAATTCAGGTCCTAGATGTTCAATCTCAAACATCAGGAAAAAGCTAAACATTGCCTCTCCGGGCATATTGGTCTATTCCATCTCAGAGTATGCCTAAGGATCTCTCCGGTTCATGTACATGAGTAAGTGGAGTAGCCGTTTATTCTGAAAGCAAATCTAATGAAATTATTTGACCGAAGCCCAAATCCTGGACTTGGCCCTTGCCATCTTAATCAGTTGATGACGAGTCGTGATCCTGATCCAGGATCGTTCCTGTTAGGTGGAGGCGGTAGTTGTTCAGGCCTTACCGCCGCTGTCCGTTCTCTGACATATTGTGGCAATCAACCACTCCGAGCATGTTCTTCCACCTCATCCTTTAGGTAGCGGCATGCATCTGTAGTGTGCCCATCCAGCTCATGGAATAGGCAGTATTTTCCAGTTCTACGCTCCCGCTCGGTGGGATCTCTCCTGGGTGGTTTTTGATAGGGGAGTTGCCCCCGTGTTTCAGTGTAAATTCGTTCCAGGCTTGCCGTCAGATCTGTATATTGCCTGAATCTGGGTTCTCGGAATTTCTTTCGTTTGTCAGGACCATCACGCCTACCGTCCTGCTTTCTCTTCCCTTTGTCCGCTCCGGACTGTTCCCTAGCGGTTCCTTCGCCTTGCGCGGCATTTATTTCCCATCTTTCGGCTCGTGATTCTTCCAACCGAATGAATCTTTCAGTTTCATGATAAAATTCTCCAAGATCTTGTGGTGGATCTCTTGCCAAAGAATCCTTGAATTTGGTGCCTTCCCCAACTCCTGCCATCGCCGCCATCAAAATCATTGATGGATCCGAGCGATCTACAGAAGCCACCGTTGCATTGAATCGCAGTAAGAAATCTTTGATGGACTCTCCGGTCCTTTGCTTTATTGAAGCTAAAGTCATCACACTCTTGGGTCGCGTCACGTAGACCCTGAACTGTCTCATGAAGCATTCTACAAGCTCGCCCCATGTTCTGATCGATCCGTTCTCTAGCTGACTAAACCAAAGCGCAGCCAAATCTGACAAGTATAAAGGGAAGCATCGAGCAATTACTTCCTCGGATGCTCCCAGCACTTCCATGTGCCTAATGTATCGAGTAATATGCATCGTTGGGTCTGACTTTCCGTCATAAGGATCCAGCATAGGGAGTTTGAACTTTGGAGGGTTCCTTGTATTCCTGATATTTGGAGTGAATGGACTCCGACTGACTTCTTCCAATCCTCCATTAGACAATCCTTCTCTCATGATTCGTTGCACTAGACCGACCATTCTTTCGTCTCCATCCGGGGGTTGCCCCCTTGTCATGTTTCTATCCTGCCCCTCAAGTTGTGAAGGGAATTCTGGTACGTACTCTTCGGGTGGCTCGTTGGCATTAACATTGGCTCTAGCTTGCGGAGCTCCATCCATCGGCCTTTCAATATCGGACCCTGAGGGTCTGCCCCCAAGTCCTTGTTGATTGCCTCTTGGTCTCACATTCTGATCTTGGGCTTGATCTTTGCTAGTTTCCGCAATCCCAACACCTTGTTCAACATTAGCAGTTGCTGTAGTTGGTCCAAGGTTCTGCAAATTCACCACTCTTATCTGCTCAAGAAAATTCTGCATCATCTCTTTGTGAGTCTTCATCATGCTTTCGCGCATCAAATTAGCCATAGCCTCCATCTCATCTCTAGTGAAGCCTGTCCTTCTCCAGCTCCAGAGGATGCTTCTTGGCTTCCTCCTTGTTGGCTACGTTAAGCTCTTTGTCTTGTTTGTCGAGTCATTGTCTCTAAATCGGGATTCTTCAAGCTTTTAAATCTGAACTCTGAATCTGATGTAGCGGGTGCTAGTCTTTCTCAGTGAAAGCACCAAAGCGTTTGCGCCAAAATTGGTCACAAACTCCAAATGCCGTGAAAGCACCAAAGTGTTAATATAGATCAATAATATTCTCAACACAAATCACAGATCACAGCAAATGATAATCAGAGACGCGAGATTTAGTGGTTCGGCTATCTCCGGCCTACGTCCACGTCAAAGTTTTTTTTATCTTTTATTGATGTTCTTTGCTGATTACAAATGATTGCAGCAGATATAAAGAATGAATTCGAGTATAAAGACAATGGAAAGAAGTAGAATCGAATCCGGCAGAGTCTTGGCGCTTGAGAATCCAAAGATCCTTCTTCTGTAGGCTCTGGGGCTCTATTTATAGGCGTAGTAGGAAGATATTTTGCCTAAACTTCGGGAGACTCGTTCTGGCACGTGAGGGGGCCCACGCGACCAACCTCAGGAAGTTTCGAATCGATTGGGGATCGTTACGAAGTCAATTCGTATCGATCAAGATCGTGTCCAATCGAGGTGAAACTTGGTGGGAAGATTCTTTAGGTTGAGCGTAGTCTCCTCTGAAAATTTCATAGCATTTGGATCAGTGGATCATGAGATATAGTCGATACGAATTGGGATTTATCGATGGTTGTTTGGTTCGAATCCATCACTTCGAAACAATCCATTCGACTCGATCAACTCACGTGGTCTTGTGATGACGTGGCGCACATACTTCGCCTCGATCCGGTCTTCACCCCGAGTTGTCCGCATCGACTCTATAAATTTTGCCTTTTTCGTATCGATGGACGACACGTCATCAAGTTCGTTGACTCGGTGGATTCGAACGATGCCTTACTCATGGATTCGAACTGCAACCGTTGATGGATACGAACCACTGATGGATACGAACCACTGATGGTTGATGGTTACTAACAGGTCCTTTCTTGATGGATGCGAACCACATAGCTTCTCAATGGACATGAAATCAATCGATACGAACTGGAACCTTCTGATGGATACGAAGCAGGGTAACCTGATGGATACGAAGTGCTTTGACCAAATGGATTCAAAGAGAGATTCCCATGATGGATACGAAGCAGGGTAACCTGATGGATACAAAGAGTGGTTCCCATGATGGATACGAAGCGGTGACCATTTTCTCAGTTGATGGATTCGAAATAGGGAGATGTCAATGGATTCGAATGAGATCGAGTCGAACCGAGGCATCCCTATGGATTCGAACTCGATCGATACGAAATGAGGCCCTTCGATGGATACGAAGCCGCTGACCCCTGATCGATACGAACACGATCGATTCGAATTGGAGTGTGAGGATGGATACAAAAACATGGTTTTTCCCTTCAACTTACATCCATCATAACTTGAGCAAACGAACTCGGATTGTCTTGAAACTTGGAACGTTGGCTCTCTTGGCTTCGCTAGCCATGTCCTATGAATTATAGCTCAATCCGGACTTGGACAAAATTCATCGATATCCATGGTTAACCTGCAATGCATAGTCGATATTTATGACTAGTTATTATCGATTTTCAATTAATTTTTCGGGTATCTTAGCTTTGCCAAAAGGTGGGATAACAATTACCGCCTCCATCAAACTCCTTTCATACAACAACAACTATCTCCTAACCATCTCCAAATTACTGCTACCATCTCACATTAATCCACCCATCATTCAAAACAATCACTTAACAGTTTACTGCACTCATATCTACCAAAGAGTCACACCCTTCGCCTCTGACTATCGGCAAATTCCTTCATCTCTTCACAGCAACATTTCACAGCACCCCCAGCATACCTATAAACCCACCATACGACTATCATCTGACAGTACAAACAATCAACCCTCCTCTCCAATACTAGACCTCGCCTCAAATTATCACCGCAATACTCGAACATGCAACACCAGAAACGCCTCACCACCTCAACCCCAAATTCTCCAGCAATTCACAGCCGCGATCCATCTCCAACCCGAAATCAATTAACTCAACCTCCTATTCCAATTCAAACCACCGCCTCACTCAATCGCATCGCCAAATTTTTCTTCCTTAGCTCGTGATTTCAATTTCACGATTTCTTTTTTTTATTATTCGCGATTTTAAGTGTTCCTATTCGTTTTTACAAAGAAGAGGGATTGGGCTTGTTTTTGTTTTTTGGGCCAACTTGAGTTGTTTATTTGAAATTTTCTTAAGTGTGCTGTTTTCATAAAAAAAAGAAACAACAAGTTTTAAGTTTTCACTTATTTTAGTTTCACTTGTTTTGTTTTTTATTTATTTTAGTCTCTTCTTTGAAAAACAATATATATATATATATATATATATATATATATATATATATCTTGTTTTTATTTTCAGGTTGCAAAAGCAGATAAGGAGAGAGATTTGCTTGCTAAAAAATTTTCTTGCCTACTTTAAAAAAATTGCCTCTTAAAAAATATGCTAATAATTCTGCACGCTATGGTATTATGCTTTCATCTCCAGTTTTATTTTAGTTGCATTGTTTGTTGCTTGCATTTGCATTTATATATATGAAAAAAATTTCAAAAACTAAAACAAATTTCATTGTAGTTGCATTGTTAATTCACGTTTAATATCTGTTTTGCAGTCATATCATCTTATTTTCTTTTCTAAGGGCAATACCAAAACCCACATAAGGTGGGGGATTTCATCACCTCTTCCTTGGCCCACAAATTGCATTTAGTTCTAGAATTTGCTAATATTAACGGTTAGACATCGAACTTAAGGGTGTCACGAGCTCACCTAGGGTTTAGTTGAATATTGACAAGTTGTCCTCTTTCGGCAATTTAATTTCTTGGCGTCTAGGCTACGGCAGAGCAATAACCATTTATAAATATTACAGTGATTTGTAAATATTATAGTGGTTGTTTCTTTGAAGATACTTAAACTTTCGACTGCATTACTACGGTGATTGTAGTGCTCTCCAATAAATCATGCCCGTTACCTGGCTGAGAACTATCTTGTTGAATTGAGCCACTAAGGACAGAAAATTTATAATTAAGTCGTTTGCATTCATTTAGTTGCATTAGTTCATGCATATTTAAAAAAATATGTAAAAGCCAAAACTAAAAAATTGTAAATATTCCTTAACTTAGTTTTTGAATCCTTTCTATTGAATTTTTTTAATCAAAATCATAAATCCAAAAAAAACTAAGTTAGTTTTTTTCAAAAAAAAACAAAATTCAAAAAATAATAACAATCTTTTCAAAAACAAAAAAAATTGATAAACTAAAAAACAAAACAAAAATAAAATTTCCCTTTTTAAATAAATTCCCTTTGGTAATTTTTTTTTCATTTCCTTTATAAAAAATACATCTTGAAAAATGTCCGAAGTTTTATACTCGCTAGAGTTTTTAAATAGTTGAGAAAATCAATATAATACATATAATTTCACATAAAATTCTTATGGATATTTCATTGACGACTATTGTACAAAAAATTCGAATTTTGAACCATAAAATTTCCAAAATGACGACTAACCCTCAAATCTTGAAAATAGCATTGAAATGATTTTGTCTTTACTTAGACTCTCTATACAACAAAATCAAAGGATAAATGATTTTTGCAATTCTTGTGCAATGATTCAAGTCAAAGTTTTCAAAATAATCAAAATTTGAATTCACTTCAAAATTCAAATGATTTTGAGTATAACCCATGCCAATTCAATTTCGAACTTCAAAATGAATTTCAAAATCGAAACGAAAATGGAAAGAACTATTTATATGATTTTGACAATGAGCATAATTCCAATTATGATGCTATGGACAATTTTTGTTCTTAACAAGTTCAAATTGAAAATTTTCAAGTTAATAATTATAAATTTGATTTTGTTGAGAAAATGGATAAAATGCAGAAAGATCAGATGAATTTGTTGTTTCAAACATATGTAAAACAACGTGAGCAACAAAATCAACTCACAATATGTGACGAGTTAAATAATACTCCATCTTTTACCAAAATTGATGATTTTCGATTAACAACTTTTGAAAATGAAAACGACAATCTTAATGAAGTTGTTGAAAATATGGTAATTGAGTTGGATTTTATTTCGTTTAAGAGCGTGGAACCAAATTTAAAATTCGATCTTCCTTTTTTCGATTCTGAAAATTTGAATACAACAACTTTGGATTTTGAACAAGATATATGTGTTGTAACTAGACCAGCCTGCAGTGGAAGTTATTGGTGAATTTCAATTTTTTTACCCTATTGGATCTTTGTTGGGCCTATGAAGTCTAACTGAATTAAAAAATTCTAAATTTCATTTAAATAAAATCATTTATTTTATTTAAATTCAAATATATTAAGATATGAAATTAATTTTATTTGATTTAGTTTATACATAAATTATCATATACATATGTGTGTGAATGCATGTGTAACATAATAATCCGTAAAAGATATAATCTGTCCATATGTAGATGTTGGATACATCGCAATAGACATATCAACTCATTTTGTATGTCATGTATATTGTCCAAATGTGCATGTATATGTGTTACAAAACACATAAACATACATATGTATGTATAAATATATATATATATAATATGAACATAAAAAATTTATATACAGATAATATATATATATATATAGAAAGAAGGAGAACAATTATTAAAAATTATTTATAATTCAAAATCAACTTAGTTTTGCAAACATATTAATTTTAGTATCAGGAAATTATTGTCAAGGACAAAATTTCACAGCTTTTTAGCCTCAAGGACAGACCTTCAATATTTTATCCTGAAGGACAACTTTCTGTAGGTATCAGTTTTTAGTTATCGGTAGCAGTTTTTAGGTATCAGTTTATAGTTATTGGTAGCAGTTTTTAGGTATCAGTTTTTAGCTCGGTATCAGTTTTGTTGTCCTTATGAATAATTTTGGAAAATGTTTGTCCTTGTGAATAAATTTTAGAAGAATGTTTGTCCTTGTGGCAAAAATATTGAGGTCGTGTCCTTGAGGCAAAAAATATAGAAATTTTTGTCCTTTAAATTAATTCCCCCTTTTAGTATTTTAATTTGTATATATTATGAATAAAGTAATGTTTTCATCCATAAATAATTAACATAAAATAATCTATTAACGATAATTCAAATTTACAATTTTCAGAAATCTAGGATTATAAAATAGAGCTTAGAAAAAATTTGGAGATTTTTTCAAAGTTGAAATATTATTTTAAAAAATATATACGGATTTTGGCAATAATTAATTAATATAAAATTATAAATTCTTAAAAACTCAAAATTCAAAATTTCGAAAACTCTAGATTCATGAATGAAAATTTACGAAAAAGTTTGAAGAATTTGTCAACTAAATTATTATTTTTAATAAATCATAAACAATTTTCTCGACATAATATAATTGTTAAAAATAATAAACTTTATTGCAAAATCCTAAATTTTTTCTATGTGACTCTAGAATTGTATAAAAAATTTAAAAAATAAAAAATTGAATTTTTAATTTAGTTATTATTTTGTATATAATAAATAATTCAAAATTCAATAAATGTTAATTAAAAAATATGAATGTATGTATAATAATTAGTTTTCAAATTTATAAATTCATATTATATATAAATAAGTGTACTAATTTTTTTAAATTATATATATATCTTATATATGCTATTATGGGAGAGAAATGTACACTAATATATATATATATATAAATTTATTAATAAATATATATACAACAATTTTTAATGATAAAAATTGATTTTGTACAGTAAAAAACATTTTTCTATACATAAATCAAATAGTATAATAAACAAATTATGCAGATAACCAAACTGATTTGTGACAACTACATCTACTTACCAAATCTCACATTATAGTAGCAATATATTTAAAAAGATATGAAATTGCTCATTATAGAACCATAGAATATAATTTAATTACTGTAATATGAATTAAAATTACCAATTTAACGATGCATTTGAATCCACGTTGAAGCAATGACTTCTTTCCTTTTACTGTTCTTGATTCGTCAAATTACAAGTCCAGAATTACTGATCTCTAACTATCGAATAGTATTATTTTAATTTGAAATATATTTGAGAATTTTGGAGTGAATTGGAAGCTATGTTTTCACCAGAAACGTAGAAGGTAATGAAGGTCAAAAAAAGGTTAGTAATTATTTTTAGAGATATATACGCGCACACACACACATATATATACACATATACATACACACACACACACACACATATATATATATACATATATGTATATATATATACATATACGTATACACTACACACACACAGATATATATATATATATATATAGGGTTATAATAGGGAGAAACGAGGAAAACGTTTTTACACATTCTCACTTGATCTCAATCCATTATCTTCAAGCCAATTCCCTATGTTTTAGCCACCCCTAGACCTTTCCAAAACCGAAATTTTGCAGCCCTAGTGATGGGCCTTAAACCCATCTAAGCCCAAGCCAAAATACTATGCAATTAAATCTAATTTAATCGCTCGTCGATATTGTATATCGATCGATATTTATAACTGTTATAAATATATATAACATTATTTATTTCTCAAATCATATTCAAATTTTATAATTAATATTTCATAAATATTAATTAATTTATAACAATTATAAACTAATTAAATCGTTCGATTTTAAGGGAAATCATCATTTCGGCTAACTCTTGGGTGTAAATTTGGTCAGTGATTAACATCGAGCAATTCTAATATTAACGTTCACACGTCACTTAGCAAGTCGTGTGATATTATGGCCAAATTCATCGCTTATTCATTTTTGGTAAAATTCAATTTTAGTTTAATAAGCATTACCCGGTTGTGACATTTGTTTACACCAATTCTCTTCGTCAAAACTATATCACTTTGGACTTATGGAATTTGGTAATGGTCAAAATTTCAACCTCATCCTCATTCAACTTTATAGTCCAAATACAAAGTCCTTGGTTCAATGATAACAATCATTATTAACAGAAATGCTTTTGCTAGAGACTTTGACTTTGAGTTGACTTGAGTTAACTGTGATACTAACCGCATATAACTGAGGAGACGAATCCTCTCTTGAATAGTGCTTCACTTCCAATACTTCTACTCGACCCAACTATAGTCACTCGATGGATGTCATGCCATGATTTGGCTATAGTCAAAACGGAGCTTTCATATTGAAGATCCATAGTACTCCTAAGTCGAGAGAACTGCGTAAATCAGTCACATCGATATTTTCTATTTGACCTTAGTTATACTAACCAACAGAAAACTATCGAGTGAGTCGTTCCATAGTTATCCAATAACTATTAGTATGTAATCCCTAGGTGCCCCCAGCAGTCATGAGTAATACACTACCCAATATTTGGAGAGCGTTACGTACTCCAGTCTCAACGGATACATCGATATCTAGTCTCTATGCATCTTAACTAGGAACATTTAAAATGGTATATTTGTTTCGTTGTAACAAATTACTCACGGTTACAACACTTTGTAACTACTATCACAGAATATATCATTTATGGATTTTCCTATTAAATATACTTTTAATCAAGTTAATTAATTAATATAATCACATTATATCAAGTATATAATAGGAAAAAACACCTTTTATTTCGAACAAGATTAGTCAACGAGTTAGATATATGTAACAATTACATAATTGTCCCAAGGGCATAACTCTAATTCTATCAATCTTCCACTTGCACTTGGGGTCAATTATGGAATCTAATTCCAACTTCTCTAATCAGTTTTCTCAAAGCCAATTAGGTCAGTCTCATAGTGAATGGGTATGCTATTATGTTTTAATTATCTACTTTGTCGATTAACTCTCTTTGACACTGATAAACTGCCTATATCACGTGGAACGATTCGAAGTATGTCTTTCGACTTCTAGTGAGATTTAAGTTCTATCATGACCCATTTCATGACATGGTTATCTTATAACAATATTATGAGATTCTCATCATTTGGAATCATCTTTGGTTCAATTATAAATTTGTGCATTTATATACATACATTGGTTTATTATAGCGCTATTCAATTTAATGTTCTCAACATTTTGTTGAATCGACCATAATCACTTTTATTTTGAAACATTTTCAAAATTAAAGGTTTTAACTTGAATTTTATCATTGACATGTTATACTCAATATCACTTATAAAAGTTTGTGTCCAAACGTTCCATCATAACGAGTTTGTTGTTTCTATAAGCAATTCTCTAGTATTTATAAATACACGAGAACACCTCAAACAACCATTTAGTGATATCAATTTGGATTTTATATTTTCTCCATGTATCAAATATATAAACAAAACACAATGTCATACACAACATAACCTGTATGATAATTTTTATTGCTATTGTACAAGAAATCCAACTTACATGTTCCCCTTTTAATAGGGTGCTCTTGTATATTGTTTTGGGACAATCCCTATATCTTTTATACTCACCATAAAAGACATCATTTACAATCCAAAATTGAGTATTAAAACAACTAAAGTTGATTTTACTATAAACATATTATTAAATTAAACAATATGTTGTTTACTTATAGTTTGGAAATATCAATGTACCTTTTAACGTTCTTTCTTATGAAAACACGCTTCCTCTGCACTTTGATTGAAAATCAAACTATTTGTTATTTCTATCAAAATACTTATTCAATCTTGATGCTTATAAAATAATACATTCGTATCATTTCTTGGATCATATCCAAAGACTCACAAACCCATATCGCTCCCATTGACTTTGAAGCATTTTTGGTTGATATGTGTAAACAGCTTACTCTAAATCATTATTTAGAATTTTCTGTTTCAATACATAAGTACCAAACACTAAGTCTTATCGAGCGATAATTTTGTGAGTAAATCTGAATTAACTTGAGCATGTTGAATACCGAATCTGTTATGCTAATTTCAATTATTGGAATTTGCAATATTATCCTTATCAACATTGCTTATTTAATTTCAACCACATTGTCTTTCCAATAAAGACACAATCTCGGTTGATGGATCACATCTCTTTGGTTACGACCACCAAAATCATATTTTGATAGCGTACTTGGAATTCTTTCAAATCTGCGCATCATACCAAATGGAGTCAACAATCTTAATGGTTTAATTGAACAACCGAGGGTGATGTATATTTTCGACATTAATATAAACTCATAGCTTCTCTTCGATGTACGAGAATACTTATTAGAAATTCTAATGCTATGTGTTCATTAGTTACTTAATTTCACTTTATCTCATATAATCAGTTCTATCTATGGATCAGATACAATTCCATTTAACTATCAAAAATTTCTCAAAGAAATTCCTTCGTAATGAGTTGATATATCTTGAAACAACAATTGTTTCTTAGTGAAAATAGAATAGAGATTCATAAACGCTTTATGAACCTTTTTATTTATAAAACTTTTTTTAGTTTACAAAAATTATGTTCAAAACATAAATATGTCATTTGATGATAGCACGTTCCCCCAAAAAAACCTTTTGAAGATTCATACAAGATCCCACATTAACAATTATTACGTGCAATCTTTCGACTCGCACAACCTACCAACTCCTTGGCCTAGGATATGTTGGGATTTCTTACAAACCTTTAGCTTGTATGATTTTGTAAACTGTTGTTTGGATGAAATAATATCAACCTTGCGTACTATTCTTAAGTACGTGACCTTATAGAAAGGAACTAACTCAACTTCACTCATAATTGATCGTAAATTGTTCAACAATGTCTGATTACTCCTTATCGATGCATTATTATGTATCACATGGAGGAGTGACTTTTGAGATTGAATCTATATTCATTTTTAGGTACATTTGGAACTCTTTTCAATATACTCACTTATTCGACCAAATCAAATTATTTTATTCTATTGCATGTTATTTTATTTACTTTTCTTTTATATTCTATGATTTTATCATAAACTTACTACATGTGTATCCAATACATATGTACATGTTGGTAATAAATCCTCGATGAATATAACAAAGTATGTGGAACTCTTTTGGTATTAATAGACTTGTGATTGCATACATCAATATGTATTAATCCAAGAGTTCATCAACTCTTATGATGCTCCCACTGAATGGGTACATAGCTATTAATTGTTTGAGATATAATTAACCTATATCATATGATTCATAATCATATAGTAAAATTATTTCTCAAAACTACGGCTTAGTCTATAATTCCAAAACAACTATAAATAATATTAAACACATATGTATTTTTTGTTGCACCACTTTAACTATGATTTTTTTTTCATAATATAGTTCTATTTCATAATGAATATTCATAATACTCATATTGAAATATAGTTATATCTATTTTTTAGTCAATACTAAAAATAAACATTAATGCACAAATAATGTTCGGTACATTTTATGAAAACAATTTTCATAATTTGATGCAATCATTAGGTGCTATATGGCATGCTCCCACTATTTTTGCCATTACTACAATAGCATACTAAATTTATAGGTCCACCATTCACTTAATATTGTTTACTTATTTCATATGCTGCAACTAGTTTACAGTGGAGAGTTCTTTGATCAAATAACTCTTTGATCAAATATCTTGAACTCAAAGAAATAAACGTTATAGAAAATAGTTTTCTATATGAAAATACATTTCGAAATAAAAATCACATTTCATACTCCAATATTAAGTATCAATTAGTATTACAATTCTTGTTTCCAATGTTTCTCTATGAAGCAGAAGTGACTATTCATTCTCTTCATTCCAACTTTACCTTAAATTACATCTATTCTTATACATTCATTTTTCTTTCAAATGGTCAAACTATTCAAAAGAAAACCTTACTACAATATCATAATAAACCTCTTACAAAAGCACATTCAATTATTCTTAACATTTAAGACATCAAATATGTTGCACTTTATATAAACCGATCAAGATGACATTTCAACGATCGAGTTCTTAGATGTTTCTCGTAGTTTATGGTATTGTGTTACATTAACACAATATGATCCTTTTGAAATCATTCAAGTTGAATATGATCTTAAAATACTGTTTATTGGCTTACTTCGAATGAACTAACTTCATCGAAATATTGTACCCCACAAACTATGACTGTTCACCATATAACATTTATATGTGAAAGTACATGGATCAAATATCCATAGTCTTGAATTGCATTTAGAGTTTAGAAACTCATAAAATGAAATACATGGTCTAAACCAAATAAACATATAAGTGACCCACTTACGAATGTATTAAGTAGTTGAAATTGGGCACTTGCATGGGTATAGAAATATTATATAACATGCAATTAGAATTATTAGTAAGTATATATATTATATTTTTGTTTCTCAACTTTCAATTTGGTTTGTTTATATATGTTAATTGACAAACATTTTATCAATCATACTAAATGCACAAATTTATCGTTGTAGATAATTATAACATTATATAGCATATGTTCTTGCAATATTAGAAAGGTTAAATATTACCATTTCATTTTCCTAATAAGGCTCCCATTAGTCTTTTATATTTCTCCAAACCTTAAGATGAAACATAAAAGTCTTACAACTTCACTAGTGGGTGTTGGGGCTCGTTTGTTTTGGTATTCTGACCTTGAGTTTGCTCAACAAATCATAGCCCCACAAACAATGGATATAACGACCAGTAAATTCTAGTGGTCTTGTTTATTTAATTAATTTTATTTTTATGAAATTTTAAGAAATAAAATTTTGAATTGAAAATTTAATATTTGGAATACATCTAATTAAACATAGCAAATGGTAAATTTTCATCTGATAATATTGAAGTTCATTTTCTTGTGTAATTTTGTTTCAATTCAAATCAGTTAATATTGGATGATAATAAAATGTTTTCCGAACCTGAATATTTTGTGCAATAAATTTGTAAATCATTTTCTAAGTGAGATGTCATCTTTCGTTTTCCCAAATTTGAAATGTTATTGCTTCTTTAATCTTATTTTCGATAGATTTGTAGCATTTTCGTTACCGATTATCGACTTTTGATCGGATGATCAAACCACTGATATCTGTGTATCATTTTGATCGTTTCATCATGCTAATCTCTACGGTATATTCAATTCTATGTTTTAAATCCTGGTTCGCAGCGGAATCCAAAGAAACGGTTACCTTATCGGTACCGGTTTCATGTCTTTCATGTCTTTTTGGTTTCTTGTGGCTATACAATTCCCCCCGTGTGAATTCCAATTGTCTTTAATTTTATTTTTCTTGAATTCAGATACCTGGCTTTTGCTATTCATTAGACTGATTTACATTTTCTGTGTCGTCTGCCTTTCATTTTTTTCTTCATTTTGTGCTGTACATTTCATTTGCAATTGCCAGTAGCCACTAATCTTCTCTTCTTCCTTCCACCATCCACGTTTTTTACATGCCAGCCGAGACCCATTCTCTTTTCCAAATTTTATCTGTTACTTCCAATTCTTCCCTTCCACCATATGTTTCCCCTCTGCCTCTCTTTCCTAGAATCTCTCCATGCGACCTCGTCCACTGGCCATGCTAAAGCTTCCACTAGCCTCTGACCATACAGCCTTGAACCCAGAGCCAAGCGCCCACGTGACAAGCCACCCAGCTCGCCTGGGCTTCTTTTCCACTTCAACTCATCACCGTGTCCCTTGCCTTCTTGCCTTGGCCACATGCGATAATGGCCTCACTCCTCTAACCATTCGGCCGAGCTCATCAGCAGCTCCTCCCTCCGATCTGAGCAAGCCGAGATCGAGTCCTACCATCAACTTCGTCGGTTTCCTCTTCTTCGCTGTGTCATGTGAGTGTAGCAACCTCTCTTGCTATTGTATATATAGACTTATATATATGTATAGGTCTACTGATTTTCGAAATATATATCATTAAGTATTTTGTTTACATATATTATTAAATCTGTTAGTATACATATATGTTTATGAAAGTATGGGTTCTAAATATAATACATAAGCTTTGATTTTTCTGAGATGGCTACCTGTAGCATTTTTATATAATGTGTGTGTGTATATAGGTATGAAAGTTTATACAGTTTATAATTCATAAAGTATACAAAGTATAAAGTTTATATATATGGTATTTGAGATGTTGCAATGAACATACATTATATATGTAAGTATTTTGTAGTTTAATAAGTGTGTGTGCATATATATATCTGTGTGTGTATGTCTATTTCAAATGATATATGGTACATATGTTGATTTTTAATAAATGTGATTTAATTTAAAAACAATGATTTTGATTTAATTTAATATATGCTAAAATTTAGAATATGACTTTATATATAAACAATTTTTATATAGAGTTATATATAGTCATATATATATATATAAGTCCACTTGTATCAATTATCTTCATCGATTCAGTTCTGACTTGATTTCGGCAAATTCCAATTTATCAGCTTTGATCGTCGAATTCGTGTCCATCTAGCGTTGCTTTGGAATTCGTAACTCATCTCACTCTCGTTCTTCTTTAACCTTGAAAGGTGCAATCACTCACGATTAACGTTCTTATATTTATTAAATTTGATTTCAATTGAAACGATAATTGAAATATGCTTTTGTTAGTTATTTACACGGCTACACACACACACACACACATATATATATATATATATGTTATTATCTGTATATGTTCACCTGTGACATCTGATACCATTATCTGTTATTTATATTGATGATATATGCATATTATATTATTATCATATCTATTTTCACTCTGCAAGTTCCCTATTAGTTTAGAATTCCCTATGGGTTGAAATGATGCATACCCGAACGATCTGTAGAATAGAAGAAAATCGTTATGGGTTGAAATGATAAACTCAAGCGATTTTCATTTGAATTGAATTTGGGATTACGAGTTGAAATGATATATACCCGTATATATTTAAATTACGGACTGAAATGATAAATATCTGTACCACTTGACCATAGGATAGAAAATTACATACAGACACCGTTGGTCTATGCATATATATTTTGAAAATGATTTCCAAGGTTTGAAATGAATATTTTGGTTTTAATAAATATTGATTTTTAGATATTATATATATGTTATTTTATAAAGTTTAAAATTTAGACTTCTAAATTTATATGTTTGAAATTTTAAAGGTTATAAGTTAGTTTTGAAATTATATTTTAAAATAGATTTTATAATGATTTTTGTAAGTTAGGTTGGGAAGATAAATTTGAATTTATCTGAAATTGTATTTAATTAAGAATTTTATTCAATTAAGTCGACTTAGAACTTATTGAATTTGAGATTTTAAAGGATATGATCTTTATAACTTGATTTTGGTTTAAGGTGATTAAATAAATATTTCAAGTTTAAATAAATTGAAGCAAATATTTACTCATTTGAAATTTGAAGTTTTATTTAAATGATATTGGATTTATTAAGTAAATATTTCAAAACTAAATAATAGTAAAGTGAATTAAGATATATATGAAATTATCAAATTTAGTTTCGAAATGTTGAATATTTAAAGCTTTAAAATATATTGAAATTGAAATGGTTTATTTTGTGGTTCAAATTTGTATTTGAAATCAATATAATTTGAAATGGTTTGTTGAGAAACTGAATTGAATTGAAATTGATGAATTGAGATTGAATTTAATTTGAATTTTGGAATTCGAGTTCATTGAATCGATTTGTGAAATTTGAGGAAGCTATTTTATTATATAAAGTATTTTTAAATTATATTTAAAACTATTTTTTATATTTTACTTTATAAATTATTTTATATAAACTATTTTAACATAAATCCTTTAATATAAAATATTTTAACATAAACTATTTTAATATGCTAATTATTTTAATATAAACTATTTTAACTTATAACTATTATTATACAGACTATTTTTTTATAAACTATTTTATTATATATACTATTACTAATATCTAAACGATTTAAAGGAAAATGTTATGATTTCAAAATGTTATGATTTCCAAAGTGTTATAATTTCAAGTGTTTTGGTTTCGAAAGTGTTATAACTTTGAAAGTACTATGATTTTGGAAGTGAATATATTTGAAATGGAAATGATATCGTATTGATTTGGTTTTGAAGTGAAAAATAATATCGTATTGATATGGTTTTTGAAATGGAAATGATATTTTGGTTTTGAAGTATAAACTATTTTGAAATGATCGTGGTGTTATAATAACGTTTGGTTGTTAAAGATACCGGGATCAGAAGTTGTCATTCTCTCTGCCAACTCCGAAAACTACTTTAACAACCGTGTACATGGTGGAGATTCCAGAATGAAGTAGGATGGTGGCGACGATCCTATATGAGGTATATACGTGGACCCGACTCCCGTGAGTTGGCTTAAGGTGGCTAAAACAGAAGCAATTGACGGGCCAAGTGAGGTAGCTCCTCCGATCGGACACATTCCTTCGATACTATATTCTGACTTTGTGATTGGTTTGGTGGCCACACTTGATTTTGATTTGGGAGTTTGTTCCGAGGTAGGCGATAGTGGCTGCTATGCATTACCACCAGCCCAGAAGTGTAATTGGTATATCTACCTTGGCATTGCCTAGTTGTGCCATGTCACCCCCTATCGATCCCACTACAAGTTTGTTTTGTACTATACCTATGGAGTGTCCTTTGACGACGCCCAGTACGAGGGAGATTACGGTACTATATAGACTATGGGAATATATAAAATGTGTTAAGGGGGATATGGGTAACCCCTTAACGCTATTTTAATAGTTTACTTTACTTTAGACATTACTATAATAGCGTATATTACTACATAGTAGATAGTTTAATGGATCCTTAGAGGATGGTTATCCCAAACATCCTTTGAGTTACTTGTGTTTCAGTTGATATTTCACTTGAGTTGGATTTATTGGTATAAGAATGTTAATCCTGACTCGAGTGTTTTGTGTTTTGCTTTACGCTTGGGTCAGACTGAGTGATACAGCATTTGAGACTCACCTTTGGAGTTGGAGCTTAGTTTGGTGATCCATCTATCTATTCAGCTTGCAGTTATTCAGTTGATTCCAGTGATGTATTCTGATCTTGTATTTGACTATTGTATTCAAGACTTCTGTTGTATCTTGTTTAACTCTGTTTATATATATAGTAGCTTCATGAACTACAATTCTTTGTTTTCGCTGCATTATTGTTATATTACTCTGTGTCTGTGATTCTGCGATTATTTTATTTACTGTATATGCTAAGTTTTATCAAATATAAATTATCAATATGATATTTTGAGCAATTCAAGTCCAACATGTGTGGATGCGAATGATTGGAAATACCAGGATGTTACAATGGATAACTCCTTATCAGTTGTATCGTACACAACTTCTAACCCATTTTTACTTGTTCTAATCTCATTTCAACCTTGAGTTTGCTCAACAAATTGAAAGAGAGTATTCACTCATACCTACCATATTGTGATGGCCTAAGTATAATATATGTACCTTGAGTTTGCTCGACAAATACATATAGTTATCTTACCTCATCTGTTCAATATATTAATAATACCATGCATAACATCCCTAGCTTGAGTTTTCTCAACAGCTAAGGAGTATGTAAGTAATTTAGTAATATACATATGGTATAGGACAACATTATATTGAAGATTCATAATCTTCAATATATATATTGAGTGATATTGTGACAACCTGGGATTTTTGGCAATAATAATTTGTTGATCTTCTAATATAATTATGTAAATTTGCAAAACTTATCTTTTCAAAACAAATAAAATATGCAATCTAATCACTATTGTTCATACGTACATACATACATACATACATACATACATACATACGTATATATATATATATATATATATATATATATATAAATGGTAAATGAAACTATGATTTGAAATTCAAAGTAATCTCTCAAAAATAATTTAATTTAAATTATACATTTTTAAAACATTGGAGATAATTATATATATATATATATATAGTTATTAATTAAAGTATAAATAGCTTAAGCTTAAAATAAGAATAAACAAAGGGTTTTATCATATTAAGTAAACATGGTAAATAAAAAGAAAATATAAAGATAAAAATAAAACATAAATAAATATAAAATATTTGCTTAAGACATTTGTAAGCTAGGAAATGTCATACTAATACAAGTGTCAAGTTATTCTTTAAATTTGTTTTCTTCATTTAATAAAAATAAATAAAATGATTTAAAGAGAAATAAGTTTCTGCACAATTTATACACTTATATATATCTCAACTCCTTTCTTTCTTTCATTTTCTTTCGAACCAAAAACTAAAACCAAAAAATAAAAAGTGGAAGCCAAACAAACTACTTCAAGTTTTCAACTAAAGCGAAGATAGATTCGAATTCAAGCTCAACTAACAGTAGATCGGATCAAAATCAAGTTGCTGTTTCCAGATTTTAAAACTATTCTCTGTTCAAACATTTTAAGGTGAGTAAACTTAATTTAAAAAAAAGCTAAATCATCTTTATTAACTTGTGAATGTGATGATTGATGATGGTGATGACTTGACTATTGTTTGCATGAATGTAGAAATGTATTTTGCCGGCAAATATAAGTTAATTACTGTGTGAATAAATATGCATGTCTGTATTAAGGTGTGCATGCCTCTGTTTTTGTTTAACAGGCTCAAAATCTCTCAAAATAAATTCATTCCTCTCCATCGAAGCAATTATAGGATATGATGTTTAAAAGAAAGTTGTTTGTAATGATGTAAAACCATTTTTTAAAATAAATTCAAGAAGAATTATTTGGTAATTATCTAGAAAACACGCAATTACAGTAAAGATCAAAACATATCAGAAATTCGACCTTCAAAATTTCAAGATTTTCTTATATAACCAGATTCGTTTTCAAAAATGATGATTTTTGATAATAGTATCAAGATTTTTAAGTGAGTATTGGTTGAGATATTGCGAGTTGAACGGAATCAAGTTTTAGTTCGAATTCCGACGATCGAAACGTAGGGGAGAGTCGGGATCGTTGCTGGAGGTAGCTCGAGGGTCGAGGAGCTTAGGAAAAATGGTCGTTGATTTTTCTGATCACCGTGGTGGCACGGCGAGGAAGATTTAGGGTTTAGAACCTTGCCCAGGTCGTCGATGTTTGCAAGGGCAGTGTGACGTCGCGATGGCATCGGGTTGGACTGGAGTATGGGGAAAAGGAGCATGGTCGAGTGTCGAAGGTCTGGGCTCGACGACGAGGTCTCTGGTGGTTAGAGTTAGGCGGTGCGAGGTGGTTTGTGCAATCGGGTTGGGTTTCTATTGTGCTCGACTCGCTCGATTTTGATTTGCAGGGTCGTGAGTGGTTTTGGGTGGTTAGGGATGGTCGGTGAGTCATCGACGATGTGTCGGAGGTGGCAGCGTGAGTCAGAACGGCGTTGATTGTGTGTGCATGTGCACACGTATCAATGTGTCGGGTTCGTTTTTCTGTAGGATTAGAGTAGGGAAGAGGGGAAAGGATCGGGTTGGGCTCGGGTTAGTCTCGGGTTTGCATAGGGTATTAACAAGTTTAAAAAAAATAGAAGAATGAGAGGAAGGGGAAGTTTTCGTGAGTTGGGTTGGGCTTTGGGCCGGGTTTCCTTTTAAATAAAATTTTTTTATGAGGCAAACAAAGTTTAAAAATATAGAAATAAAAATAAAAGAATAAGGATAAATATAAAGGCATAAGTATAAAACAAACAAGTTTTTCCCAAGTAGAATTCTCTAACCAATTCTTTAATATTAAGTGTTTACTTAAGTATTATATGGTTTAAGGTTATAAATAAATTATTTTAACAAGCATGGAATAATTAAGTTATATGTCATTATTTAATTTAATTCTTGAGTTTATTTAAATTAAAATTAATACTATAATTTAGTAAATGGTTAAGATAAATGTTTTAAACTTTTAATTAATTTAAGTCTTAATTAATTATAAATGATAATTAATTAATTCTAATAATTAATAAAAATAAAATAAATGGCATGCAAATTAATTAATGAAAATTAAGTAGGGTTATAAGTAATTAATTTATTTTATGTTAAATTAAATAAATTAGAATGGCGTGACTAGTTATCTAGCTTATGAATGATCAAATTAAATTAAATGTTTTGGATTGCTTAATATCTCTAGTCCGTTAATTTGTGATATTCTGTGATATGAAATGTCTGGATTGAACTGTGATAAATGTGAGTCATTTATTTGAATAGTTATCTGTGATGAAATTTCTATTGAATATAATATCTGAATTTTAATTAAATTATTTTACTCAATCAACTTGGCCTTAAAGACGACGTTTGGATTTCGATGAGACCGGGATCAGAAATCAAATTGTTATCCGAAAACCACATCGATCCAAATTAAGCGATAGGTCATGAAATCTCAAGTGAAGATTGGGAATGAAGATTCTGAATGCAAGGGCTATTTGTCGTTAAGTCTGAGGGTGATTCCAAAACGAGTGTAACGGAGATAGTGCCTTCGGTTCCGTTTGGACCCGGAATGGACTTGTATGGACGAATGCTATCAGACCATCGTCATTGGAGGACGATGAGCATTCCAAGAAATGTGTGATATAAAGGTAATCATAGCCTCAAGCCTCATCAACGGGGAATGGCTAAAACATGGGAGGTACAGCAATGCTAAGTGGGTAGCACCCAAGTAGGATAAGATTTTTCTCTGTCTAGATGTCCATTTTTATTCGGCTGTGTGGGCGGTTGTTGGCCACAATTGCGGGGTTGTCTTATCGGACTATCCAGTAAGGGGTAGCTCCGGTCTTATGTTGCAGGGGATCAAGGGGGATCCTCGGTACTCTGATATAGACCAGATACTGTGACGGGCGGCACCCCAGTAGCCCTGCCATTATATGGAACCCAATCTCCAATAAGTGACCTCAGACTTGTTTGTATACCTATTATGCTAGAATTTAATGAATGTAACAATTTCGGCTATGTGAATAATTTATTTGAAAACCCAAGACACTATTATAATATAATTAGATTTCCTATCAAATGTTTTGGTTATCGTAAGGGAAAAACTTGACCGTGTTTATTTGCGGTGAGTCTTACGAGATACCCTTGTTTTCAAATGATTTTTAAGTTAAACAAACTTAAACCGTTTACTCACACCAGACCCATGTCTGACCCGGAATTTATTTTCTGTTTTCTTAAACTCTTGGGTACTCAAATTTTTATGTGTAGCCAAATGATCCAAGTTGGCTTTGACGTATTTTGGAGAAGACTTGGAGCATGAGGCTTTGGCATATCTATATATATATATCTATTTTGCTATATTAGTATCTCTGTTTGTATTTTGGGTTGTAATGGATAGGCATGTCGTCACGACTGTCTAATATGCTGTTGTAAAACTGTTTGACTTTGATGAATGGTATTAGTAATTATTATGTAATATCTATGTGATGTAATATATTTTTTCGTTCCACTGTGAGATTCTGAGATTGTTTAGTTCTTTCTTTCTATCTATTTGTTTTCTACCTATTTCTTTCTAAATTATGATACGTCTTTCTATGGAACGAAAGGCGGGTCATCACAGATATCGACTGATAGAATAATATATTTCTTATGAAATACCCCTGCGATTCAAGTGTCAAACACATCAGAAATCTTGGTACATGTACATTCACATATATATGTATTTTTCAAGTCTATTTGGGTATCTTTTTAATGTTCCACATTTAGTTTATATACATATCATATAAGTTTTATTGTAATATAACTTTTATATTTCATATTACTTATATGTTAGTCTTACGCATAATATATCATTAATTAAATCTTATCTAATTAATTTTAATCAATTGACGCTTTAATTAATTTTAAATTAGTATTCTAATATAACTTTTATATTGGACATGTCTACTATAACATTTATAGTGTATAATACTATAACCTTTATAGTGTAACAACATATATCATATATATGTGTATTTTATTTAATTAATTTCTTCAATTAAACAATTTTTATTAAAATTTATTAATTTCAAAATTTATCTTGTATACATGCACGTATACTTATGTTATCTTAAACATTTTAAAATAACATAACATATATCAACATATGTAATACATGCATGTATGCATTGATTAATTAACATATTTAATTTATTTATTTTATTAATTTTATTAATAAATTTAAAATTTGAAACTATTATATAAATATTTTCAAACATTTTGAAAGTATCATTATCCTTTCAAACATTTTGAAAACTTAAGTATTATTATAATTTTTATAATAAACATGTTTTGTTTTAAATTTAACTATTAAATTTAAAATCTTTAACATTAATTTTCAAAACGATTTTGAAAATAAGCCCAATGCCCAAATTAAGTTCAGCCTTTTCTATTAGAAGTAGCCTTTGGGCTCACTTCATCTTTCGGATCAGTCCGGTAACTAGGTATGACAGGGTACTTGATTACCCAATTCCAATCCTAGACATTACCTTTCTAGACATCGTACTAAGTGGGCAAGCTTAATTAGTTAGCCCTAATATGAGTAATTTAGACCGTTGTTGGAACTGGACCAGCCTGTAGTGGAAAGTTATGCGTGATTTCAAATTTTTTACCTTATTGGATCTTTATTGGGCCTATGAAGTGTAACTGAATTAGAACATTTATAAATTTCATTTAAATAAAATCATTTATTTTATTTAAATTCAAATATACTACGATATGAAATTAATTTTATTTGATTGAGTTTATACATAAATGTATCATATACATATATGTGTGAGTGCATGTGTAACATAATAATCCATGAAAGGTATAATATGCACATATGTAGATGTTGGGATTTACATCGCAACAGACATATTAGCTCATTTTGTATGTCGTATATGTTGTCCAAATATGTGCTTGTATATGTGTTACAATATATATATACATACATACATACATATATATATATATATATATATATATGTATGTATGTATGTATGTATGTATGTATGTACGTATGTATAAATATATTATATATTATATATCAACATAAAAAATTTATATATATATATATATAAATAGAGAATAATTATCAAAAATTATTTATAATTCAAAATTAACTTAGTTTTGCAAACATAGTAATTTTAGTGTTTTAATTTGTATATATTATGAATAAAATAATGTTTTCATCCATAAATAATTAACATAAATTAATCTATTTACAAAAATTCAAATTTTACAATTTTAGAAAATCTAGGATCATAAAATAGGGCTTAGAAAAAATCTGAAGATTTTATAAAGTTGAAATATTATTTTAAAAATAAATATATTAATTTCGACAATAATTATTTAATATAAAATAATATATTATTAAAAATTCAAATTTTAAAATTTCAGAAATTCTAGGATAATGAATGAAAGGTTACAAAAAACAGTAAAGAATTTTTCAATTAAATATCATTTTCAATAAATGATAAACAGTTTTTTCGAAATAATATTAATTATTAAAAATAATAAACTTTATTGAAAAATTCCTAAATTTTTTTACACTTTTTGGAATAATATATTATTTTAAAAAAATATAAAATCGAATTTTTAATGTAAGAATTATTTTATATATAATAAAATATTCAAAATTCAATAAATGTTAATTTAAAAATATGAATATATGTATGATAATTAATTTTTTAATTTATAAATTCATATTATACATAAATAAATGTACAAATTTTTTTAAATCATACATATATCTTATATATGCATATATGCTATTATGAGAGAGAAATATACACTAATACATACATACATACATACATACATATATATATATATATGAATTTATTAATAAATATATATAAAATAATTATTAATGATAATATTTGATTTTTTATAGTAAACAACATTTTTCTATACACAAATCAAATAGTATAATAAACAAATTATGCACATAACCAAACTGATTTGTGATAACTACATCTACTTACCAAATCTCACCTTACTAAACATATAGTAGCAATATATTTAAACAGATATGAAATTGCTCATTATAGGACCATAGGATATAATTTAATTATTGTAATATGAATTAAAATTACTAATTTACTGATGCCTTTGAATCCATGTTGAAGTAATGACTTCCCTTCTTTTTATAGTTCTTGATTCGTCGATTGCAAGTCCAGAATCACCGACCTCTAACTATCGAATAGTATTATTTTAGTTTGTAATATATTTGAGAATTTTGAAGTAGATTGAAAGCTATGATTTAACCAGCAATATAGAAGGCAGCGGCAGCCAAAAAAAAGTTTAGCAATTATATATATATATATTTGGTTGTATTAGAGAGAAACGAGGGAAACCTTTTTACCCATTCTCACTTGATCTCAACTCATTATCTCCAAGTCCATTCCCTATGTTTTAGGCACCCCTAGACCTTCCCAAAACTGAAATTTTGCAGCCCTAATGATGGGCCTTGAACCCATCTAAGCCCAAGCCAAAATACTATGCAATTAAATCTAATTTAATCGCTTGTCGATATTGTATATCGATCAATATAATTATAACTGTTATATATATATATATCTAACATTATTTATTTCTCAAATCATATGCAAATTTTATAATTAATATTTCATAAATATTAATTAATTTAATTAGTTTATAACAATTATAAACTAATTAAATCATCGGTTTTAAGGGAATTCATCATTTCGGCTGTCTAACTCTTGGGTGTAAATTTGGTGAGCGATTAACATCGAACTATTCTAATGTTCACATCACTTAGCAGGAGTGTGCCATTATGGCCAAATTTATTGCTTACTCATTTTTGGTAAAATCCAATTTTAGTTTAATAAGCCTTACAAGTTGTGACATTTGTTTACACCAATTCTCTTCGTCAAAACCATATCACTTTGGACTTATGGAATTTGGTAATGGTCAAAATTCCAACCTCATCCGCATTCAACTTTATAGTTTAAATACCAAGTTCTTGGTTCAGTAATCACAATTATTATTAACCGAAATGCTCGTGCCAGAGACTTCGACTTTGAGTTGACTGTGATACTAACCGCATATAACCGACGAGACGAATTCTCTCTTAAATAGTGCTTCACTTTCAATACTTCCACTCGACCCAACTATAGTCACTCGATGGACGCCATGCCATGATTTGGCGATAATTAAAGCAGGGCTTTCATATTGAAGATCCACAGTATTCTCAAGTCGAGAGAACTATGTAAATTAGTCACATCGATATTTTCTATTTTACCTTAGTTATATTAACCAACAGAATCAAGTGAGTCGTTCTATAGTTATCCAATAACTTTTAGTACGTAATCCCTAGGTGCCCCCAGCAGTCATGAGTAATGCACTGCCTAACATTTGGAGAGCGTTACGTACTCCAATCTCAACGGATACATCAATATTCAGTCTCGATGCATCTTGACTAGGAACATTTAAAATGGTATATTTGTTTTATTGTGATAAATTACTCACGGTTACAATACATTGTAACTACTATCACAAAATATACCATTTATGGATTTTTCTATTAAATATACTTTTAATTAAGTTAATTAATTAATATAATCACATTATATCAAGTATATAATTAGAAGAAAATACCTTTATTTCGAACAAGATAGGTCAATGAGTTAGATATATGTAATTGCCCCTAAGGCATACCCCTAATTCTATCAATATGCAATGAAGTTGTGAATAATTCAACAAGGGAAGACCAATTTAGTGCACACAAATTTTTTGGACTTCCGAAAGTGAGTTGTTGAATTCTAAAAGGGTAGATTTAAATCACCATTTTGATTTTGAATTCAATCTTTCTGAACAATTTTTCAATGACTAGCTTGAATTTCAATTTGGTGAAAATATACATGAACTTCAATCAATTGTTCCATCTACCCCAAAAATCATCGAAAATAAAACAAATCATACGACTTTTAATAAAATGACATTCGTTTTTCAAATCAACATTCAACTTTGAAATCTTTTATGGTTTGGTTTTCTGTGCTTAAGCTTTGTCTCTCATACTTGACGAGACAAATGAATTGGTCTTTGAAAGACTGTTTCATTTACTCTTTGACAATATATTTTCTGATATCGGGTAAATAATCATCATTTCATGTAAATATAGTTCATATTTTATTTTTCTCCTTTTCACTTGGGTTGACTGTAGGGACACGGTCAAAAACAAGTGTGAGGGGGGGTGTCTCGTCTTCGTTTTGTTTTTTCATGGTTTTTTTTGCATCGTTTATTTTTTTTTACATTGTTTATTTTTTTGCATTTTCTTTCCAAAACTAAAATAATTCCAAAAAAATTATAAAATAAACCAAAATAAATCCAAAATAAATTTTCATTCTATCATTGATTTACTTTTAAACAAACACTATACAATAAGTATAAGATTTTGGTTATTTGTCTTAACAAAAATAAAAATAAAGTTTGATTACAAGTAACTATGGTTTATCTATTATACAGGAAGGTTCATAAGTGATAATTATGAAGTATATCCTAATTGAAATTTTTTTTTTAAAAAGTGGTAGATTTAGAACAAAGGCTACAACAATTTTGATCTATTAAGTTAAATGATGCTAAGATGATTTCGCAAAACTCTCTCTTCAAAAAAAACAAAAAATATATATAACAAAAAAACAAACTAAAGAATTTTTTGTATACATGTATATATTTTATAAACACCTAGAGTTATGTGTTTACACGCAAGTGTGTACGCTCGCCATACTCTGTACCATTCTCACGTAAGCCCAAAAGGCAATGCATGATCGGTATATCTGGCCTCAGTTTATCTGAATTATGCGTATGTATATAAAATTCTTTCATTAATAATGCCTACAGTCGATAGGTGTACACACTCGTGTATTCACCCGCCACGCTCTGTATTCCCCCCACATAAGCCCGCAAGGCAGTGCATGGGTAATATATCTTGCCTTAATTTATCTGAGTTAGACATATATAAATATTGTTAATATCACTAAAATTTTCAAAAATAGAGAGAGAGTAAGCAATTGAAATCCGAGCACTATTTTACTTATTTGATTTGACTTGTTATTTAAAAGAAATGAAATTACGACTTTGAAAAACTTTGATAATCAACTAAGGATCAATTTCGTAGTTGCACTATGTTATCAACCAAAACAACTAGCCAAACTACAGTCTGTATGATCACTTAGTTTTTATTAGAAATTTTGACAAGTAAAATGATTAAAATTTCATGATGATGACCAAAATTTATATTTAACTTGTTCGTGTCAATTTGAAAGTAAATCCTTCATTTGTAAATGTTTTCAAAAACTTGTATTCATATCTTGTAAATAAATCTTGCATTTAGGAATCTTGCAGGTTGCATTTGGATTTTGTGGGTAGTATCCACTGAAAACCCTCACGAGACAACACTCTTTCTACTAGGGACACCTAGAGGTTTAACGGCTTGTTGCATACAATCAATGCAATCGTGCTCCCTACGAAAACAGATTTATCTTAGTTTTATTTTATTCGAGGACGAATAAAAAGATAAGTGTGGGGGTATTTGATGTGCACGTAAATGGACATATTTTTATTCCATATTTAATAGAATTTAATTAAATAAATGAGCATATAGGGTGTTCTAACATGTTTAAACCAAAATTCAAATTATTTTCAAATCATCATTTATTCATCTTCATATAGGTGCAAAATGGTCATTTTTGTACATATATTAATTTTAGAAAATTTACTTGGATATTTTAATATCATTTGTAGGAATTTGAATGGAAATGTGATGAAGGCTTCATGGAAAATATGTATGCACAAGAGGAAACAAAAGAATGAAGATGGAAATAAGTCATTTCATGACAACACGGAGAACCCTACCTACCCACTTACCATGATGTATAATTAGGAGCTAATGCACATGCTATTGAAGATTAAAGCTACATGCATATTTAAGTGGAGGATTAATTCATGTTAATGATAACATCGTGGTCGCATTTCCTTAAGGGTAATTTGGGTAGTTTCCAAAAATATGATTGGAGTTTCAAAACTTGTATAAATACACCATATGTTCATGTAATTAATCTCTTGGCCTCCTCTTTAGTTAGTTTAGTTTTAGGCTCAAAAATAAATGTAAATCTCTTCTTCTATTCATGGTTACTTATCCATTTTCTTCTTTTATGTAATTTATTTTTATGCAATGTTAATTCATGCTCTTTTCTATTTACATGCTCTCTTTCCTCTTATGTTGGTAGCTTAGTTTCATTTCTTATGCAAGTAGATTAGATTTTATCTAAGTAGTGAGTGTGTTATAGTTTGATGGCTTATGTTGGGCTAATTAATAGCACAAACAGGCCATGCCTACGATAAACACATCAACTAAATTCACTAATGACCAAAAGAGAGATAATAATTTCATATATGTTGATTTATGTGATCATGAGAGTGGATTTATCTCTAATTTATTTTAATCTCGTAGTTTTCATTCACATTTGTAGCTGTTAGTTTTTGCAATTTTTTTGTAGTCAACAACACTTTCAATTCTTATTTTAATTTGATTGACTAGAAATTTCAAAATCAATACAATTTCCTGTGGATCGATCCGTACTCGTCACGTACTAAAATTATACGCTGTGCGCTTGTGGCAATTTTCAATGTTAAATTTGATCGGCTATTTTCTAATCCGATAGGAAGTTATCCGGTAAAAAACATATCTTGCCTTCCATGGACAAATATGATGGAAGCACTAACCCATCTAATCATGTCACCTGCCTTTAACTCAATAATGCGATCTGGTCCGATTTCCAGCCATGCGAAATGTCTGATGTTTCCCTTCACTCCGACGGGGACAACATCTCATTAGTTCCTTTACCTATAGTGTGGTAGTATCCGTTTATGGGCCCCATTATATTCTGACTTTAAGACCATCTTCTTTGCATCAAAGACAAGAATAATGATGGCCAATGAGCTTGGAAATACAAGGCAAAGACCAAACAAATCGCTACGCTCGTACATCAACCACTTTAACAAGGAATTGATGAGTGCGAGAGGAGTTTACAAGAACAGCTTTGTGGTAGCCCTTTGTTTAAGGGGGAAGTATCAGTCTCGTATGAGGTAGGAATTGCATATGCATCCTACTTCATCCCTTAACGACTTCCTTTAAAGGAAGAGTGACATCATGAAAGTGGAGGAAGCAGACATCACCAACAGTGATGATGAAGGCAGCTAAAGGAACAAGATTAGCTAGAGAGAGGATAATCATCAAAAGAACAATTGGTAGGAGAATAGAAAAAAGTATTCCGATATTGGAGAATGCTTCAAGCCCAGATGCACCAGTCATGCAACCTTAAACAGGGACATGGAAACTATCTACCTAGCCACAAGTGACTGTATTGCGTTTCAACGGCCCACTCCCTCTCGATCAGGGAAAGGATGGAAACTAATGGCAATGGTAAATACTATGAATTTCACAAATTCAACAGACACTTTATCAATTAATGTCAGCACCTCAAGAATGAGATAGAGCGGCTAATCCATGAGGGGTTGTTGGTTCAGTATGTCAGGCAATAGGTGGCACATCGTAAGACCCGGCAAAACCTATCTACCCTGCCTCGGCAAGCAGAAAACCACAATATGACTGCGATTAGTACCATGATCCTATCATTACATGGTCATCGACATGTAGCTCGCATTAGTTGAGGGGTTAAGGCCTGCAATAGGAGAGAACTCCAGGATCTTGTTTATTCAGTAGACCTTCAGGTCCTAAAGGTCCCTTGGATCGATGAGGACTCCACCAATATTACATTCACCTCAGAAGGCAAGGGAGGAGTTGGCTTCCTCCACCTTGACCCCATGTTCATCTTAGTTAGCATAGCCCATCGGGTCTTCATTGATAGGGAAGCTTCGTCAATGTGATGTCCAAAGATGTTTCTGATAGGATGAAGCTTCCTACTTATTAGTTCCCGAGATGATGGTTTTGATGACAACAAACTTAGGACTTGTTATAAAATATAAATACTAATATTCTTGTCTAGATATATATGTATATGCAGGATATATATATATATATATGCAGATACTGAGAATGAAGACTGTACAATATAAAGATTCAACACTGAGTATAGAGATTCAAGACTAACGAATTCAAGATTGAAGAAATGTAACGACCCAGAATTTCTGTTATTTGGAATTCGTATATTTAATTAATTTTTAATATTAACAAGTAAAATTTGTAAGTCGAATAAATTAAATTTTGAATATCTAGATTTAGTTGGATAATTAAATCGATAATTTAATATTTGAAATTATAGAAATAATTGGAAATTGGGTTTAATGTGTATAAAAATGATTTGTAAAGTTATATCATATCATATTGGAGTTAGAATGATGTTGTAGAACTTTTAAAATTGAATTAAAAGTTAATTTGTGAAAATTGAATATTTTAATATTCAATTGACGAGTAAAAATAGTCATTTTTCAAACAGTCTCGGATTTCGACGAAACCAGTTTCATCAGATCCGTAATGTTATATATTGTAAGATTTCAAATTTCGTGTCAATCGGATTTACGGTTTGTCCGAGGCAAGCCAAAATGCATAGAAATTAGTTTAACCGATTTAATTTAAATTTGATCGTTTCTTTCCATAACTCGCACATATGATCAAATTAGCTTCCGAAACAAATTCCATTGTGTCCGGAACATGGGGTAAACCCTTGAAATGCTAGTCAGCATGCTTCGTTTGGAGTTCGGAAAATTTTGGATGAATAGTACTTCGATATTTTCTATAAAAGACCTTCATATTTCACAATTTACACAAACCCTACTTCTTCTAAGCCCTAGCCGCCAGTAAACAATTAATGGCCGAAATGCATCTTCGTTCTTCTTCAATTATCTTCCAATCCACACGTTAATTCAAGAAATCTTCAACTACAAAGTTGAAGATCATCACGAGATCTAGGATATCAACGGTCACGATCGTTTTTCATTGAGTGGATCGACGGCGATTGGGGCTCGAATGAGTGGAAGTCGAGCTCGGTTTTTGCGAGCTAGGCTCGACCAAGCTTCGCCGCATCTGGGGCGAAGGTTGAGGCCGCAATGGCGCTTCGAATGATGGGTGTTGATCGGAGTGGAGGTCGTCGATGGAGGCCGTGGCATTAGGGTTTTGACGGCGGCTTTTGGGTTCTTGGTCGCGTGTTTTACCTGGGGAGAAGAAAGTGATGCACGACCCTGATGAAATCAAGTGATATCAACGGCCAGAAATAGTTAGGTTGAAAAATTAATAAAGATAATTGTATATTAATTTATTTTAAATCGTTCAAACTTTAAAATGCAATAACTCTTTCATACGAGGTCGAAAACTGACGAAACGAATTACATTTGGTTCGTATTGACGAATACTACGCGATGGAGCTGGATTGGAATCGATTGGAGCTAGTGTAAATTTTGGGTAAAATGAAACGCGGTTTAATTTTATTTGAAATAAAACACTACAACTGTATTTGAAGTAAGGTGAGAACTTCTCACTCAATCGAACTGTTTCGATTTAAAATTTTAAATAGTTAGATTTAAAATTGGTTGATTATATGCTTAGATGATAAATTATTATCTATTTTATTGAAATAGACCCTATACGCCGTATATTAAGCGGAGGTTATTATATTAAACACATATACCGCGATAATTCCACCTCGAAGTGGAATTGGTATTATATATGTATTTGGAGTTGATTTTCCCACATTATATAGCTGATGAGACCCTACTGCGCCGCATAATAGAGGATAATATTTTACATAAACCCATATACTGCGATATTCCCTATTGAAACTGGATTGGTATTGTGCTAACATCTGTGGATGCAGGGAAACAGGTTGGAGGGATCCAACTGGATTCCTCAACAGTATTGATTTATTTACAGATATTTGCGATATATTCTGTTATCATATTGATATATGATGTTTGAATGTCGTGGTTGATGTATTGATGCTGTTGCAGCATTGGGCCTATTTTGAAGTTTTAAAAATGTTAAAGTGGTGATTTTCAAATTTAAAAGGATTTTAAAGTGATTTTTGAAAGTATACGTTTTATTAAATTTTTGAATTGATTCATTTTAAATAAATAAACGTTATAATTTTAATGTTAAAAAAATTATGATTTTTGAGAAATATAGTTGAAAAATTATTTTTTTGAAAATATGGAGTTAATGATTTTTTGTAAAATAGTTTAAATAGATATTTTTGAATTTAATATAAAAGCTTTATATAAAAGATTTATAAAATTGGATTTTTATAAATCAAAGTGATGAAATTTTAAAGGAGTTTTAAAGACGTTTAAAAATGATGTTATAAATGGATTTTATAAAAGAATAGAATCTACGATTTGTGAAGTTATAAAATGAATGAATTTGTAAATAGAGAATTATAAGTAATTTGCTTATAATTTGGATTTTGGCGTGTAAATGGGATATAGATAGAATTTGTTAATAAAGTGATTTTATAAATTGAAGTTATTATAAAATATAAATGGAATTTATAAACATTGTTTTATAAATCCGAAATCGACTTATTTTGATAAGTTAATTATTATAGCTTATTAAAGGAGATGTATTCATGATTTTGGACAGTGGATAATCCTTTAAATAAAATGTATTGAAAATGTTGAATTTGGTTAACGAAGTATATTCACGATTTTGGACAGTGAATAATATATTAAAGAAATATTTGGAAGTGATATTTTAAATAAAACTAAAATGATTTAAGAGGATGTTTTATAATGTATTAAGTATCGAAACCATAGATTTCAACATTCATTGTTGAAATAGACGTTTTCGAGAAATAAAAGGAAATGGTGGACTATAACACTGTTGTTATAGTAAATGATTTTCGAAAGGAAATGCTTTATATAGTATTGGGATTTATATATCTATCTTAATTTCGAATCCCTATACTAGTGATTTTGGGTTGTCGTAACGATGTTTTACGCAACGTTCGTTTTGACTCAAATAAATGTGTTAAGAGAATGTTTTCCTTAAAAAATAAAATATATACTTAATTGTGATTTAAGTATATTGAATATTTTCCAAATGTTGAAAATAAATAGATTTGTGAATTACTTATTATTAAATACGTATGGAAATATTTTCCAATATAAAGTGAAATGTTTTGAGATTATTTCCTTTAAAGATAAATTGAAAGTGGATATTTTAAATTGATTTGAAGATCGTATATCAGTGGATAATTGGAAATTTAAATTCGCCATGGAATTTATAAAGGAAAGGGAAATTTGTTTAAAAATAAAAATTGATTTATTTTTCAAGTGTGGAAATAAATTTACGGATTTGGAACGTAAGTTTAAAATAAATCGGTAAGGATTTATTTGATTGGTTTAAATGAACCATTTTGAAATGAGAATGTATTCTCCCTGGAAAGCCGAATAAAATTTCAAAAATATATTGTTAATAGTAATATAAATTATTTTAAAGTATTTGAACTCGGCAGATTTTCAGTGAAAATGAATAAACATTCGTGAACATATCCCGCGTAGGGAAATGATTTGAAACTTGTTTTCAAAAGTTGTAAAAGCGAAAAGTGATTTGAAATTTGTTTTCAAATGGTTGAAGTGTGGAAAAATATATCTTGTAAAGATATTTTGAAAAATAAATAATTTGGGAAATTATTTGAAATCTGGTGATGTTGTGCATATCTATTGATAGTTAAATAACCGACTATCAATATTTACCTTTAAATGGGTATTTGTTGTGATTTGCTTGAACTTGAATGCTACGCTTATTTTAAAATAAGCGCTCGTTATTCGGTTTAGTCGGGAGAGGACCTTTGGTCATAAACCCCATTTCGAATAGTGATACGTCGTAATGGATAGCATTTGAAGACCAGTGTTAAAGACCGGATATTTTCGAAAACGGAAGGATTACCGTCAAATGTTTCTACATCGGCTGATCTCCGATATAGAAATTTTATCACCCTTTGTGATGGGAATTCCGGACTTGATTAGTGAATATCCGGATTGCAAGAGCTTCTTGGAAGTGCCTTCGATTCCGTTCGATCACGGAACGGAATTGTATGGATGCGTGTCAGACGTTACAATTTGAGATGTAAAGCTGGTTTCTATCAAATACATTTCTGTTGGTGGCGGAGAATTTGTTCTCTTAGCTTAACACCCTTCTCTGAGACGTACGAGCTCAGAGGTTATGTAGTTGATGGTTACTAGTGATACATTTCCAATTTGGTAATGTGGTATACAAAGTGCTTCCGATCATTTGTTGATCAAAGCACAGCTTTTGTATAAAGCGTAGCTTTGTGGACAAGACTTCGTCGGACCTCACACTCCGGTAATGGTCAAAACAAGAAAGATGCGGTAAGGTTATTAGGGGATAGCACCCCCTTAGTGTATGTCATTTTCTTCTGATAGAGGTGGTATCATGGTAAGGAGCCTAGATACTTAACCTATGTTGTTGCTGCAAATTTATTTCTTTGTGGTTGTTGGTGAATTCCGGGATATAGGTCGGTTATGACCGGGGGATGGCATACTCGTGTCAGTAGTTACCCAACTAGGGGTAACCCGGCCTTGTGTTGGCAGAGATCTAGTTAGGTTCTCGGGGGGTTCTTCCAGAGGCGTACCCATGTGGCAATGGGAAGTTCCTTGGCCTGACCATTTGTTGGAAATCCAAAGAAACAATACGAGCCTTGTACGGTGTTAGTTGTAGAACCTGCCATCTAATATAGTAGCTATAGTAGGCATCCTATAGTGGTACCTATGCTGGCTAAGATTTATATTCTACTTTCGAAATGGTTTTCCACATTTTGCACTTATAGTAATAATAAAAAAAAAGAAATTCTCTGCGTAGTAAGCATCTTTGACTATCATAAGGAGAAATCTCCTCCAAGTTCTGCGTTTGCATTTGTGTGTGTGGCGGGATGCCTTATGGTAGTTACATTTTCTAAAAGCATTGCGAATTGACTTTAAAAATATTTCTTTGTTTGTTTTAAAAGAATAACTGTTTTAGTTCTCACACCAGTCCCATGATTGACTTGGAATTTATTGTTCCCTTTCTAAACTCTGGGTGCCCACCAATTTCCACACGGACAGTCTAGAGTCAGGTTATCAGGTCATTCTGGAATTCAGGAGTTGCTGTAGAGATCTGGAGGCAAGCTGGATGGGATGGCGTATCAGCTAGTATATAGTATTTTTTTCCGTTGTTTGTTGTTGTACACTCTGATAATGTAATGTAATGTGATGTAATGTAATAACTGATATAGTTCTTTGTTTTAAAGATATTCATTTATCTATTATATGTTGTTCCGCTGCGATATGTGTGATTCTGTTATTGTTTCTATTTGATTCTTCTTTCTTTTTCTACTACCTTTCCTTCTAAAACCCTAAGGGTTCGGTTTTCCGGCATTCGATTGCTCGGCAGTTGATACAGTGGACGTGTTAATGTCGATTTTCGGAAGTCGAAGAATCGGTATCTTACAATGTGGTATCAGAGCATTTGGTTAAGCGACAACCTTGGCTCTGTTGGGTGTTACTCATTAGAGAAAGAGTCAGTAGTACTCTAGAATGAGTGTGAGTGTAATAATAGATATGAGCGCGTATTTGTTAATGAATATAAATTGTTTTATATTGTAATGATTGGTTTGTTGAGTGGTATATGGATTCTGGTCAATACGAGTAATTAACGTTGTTCATAGGGATCTCTAAACACTTGTACCGAACAATTTGACACGATATCTTTTTAAAATTGGGTAAATGAAATAATTTTACCTTGATTATATTTTATGTATAAAGGAATAATTTTTCAGAATTATTAAATTGTATATAAATTGATTGTTGGTTGTTGAAAATTTAAGAATATATATATATATATAAGTTAATTAAAGGATGTTTGAATAATCTAAATAAAAACAACTGTAAAAGAATAAATTGTATAAGCAAAGAATTATAAGTATGGAACTATAATTGATATGATTTACAATTGTGAAATGATCTTATATAAGTAAAAAGAAAATAGTGAAATTATATAAGAAAAAGATTTGTAAATGTGATTTATGAATAAAAAGAATTTTTTTGAAAGCGTATAAACCACTGAATTCACTACTGTTACTAGGAAATAGTAAGGGTGATGACTGCAGCATCATCAGTATCATTTTCAAGTTTCTGTGTGATGGATTGTTACCATAGTAATTGAAAAAAATAATTGAAGTTTGGTTGTGATAATCAAATTTGAAATTAAAATCCAAGTTGTAATTGTTGAATATAAGTAATCAAGTTTTGAACTTATAATATGAAATAATAAAGATTTTAGCTTTGGTAAAATTAAAGGATTTGGTTTAGTATAGTAAATATATGATGTGAAATTTAACTAAAGGAAAGTTAAATAAATTGAATTGGATTAGATAGGTGATTATTTAATGAATTTGGAAGTTTAAATATATAAGTTGTATAACTTATTAAATGTGAAAGTGTAAGTGAAACCAAATGATAAAATGGTTAAACAATTTTGTTAAGCAAAATGAGATATAAATTTGAATAAGTGACGAAATTTAACTTCGATAAAAGTTAAATAGAATTTACTTGAGAATTGGAATTTGAATTGGATTTATAAATGGAAATTTAAGTTAAGTTAAACAAATGATGTTTAAATGGAATATAACTTAAGTAATGCGGAATGAAGTTGATTTTGGTATCGAAATAAAATAATAAAGTGAATTAAACGAATATGAACTTGAGTTATGTAATGAAATTCAACTTTTGTGGTTAAATGAATTAGCAATTGAATTGAACTAATGAATTGAATATTAATCAATCGAACGTAAAAGGATTGATATAGAATAAATGAATGTAAGTGTTAATTCATTAGAAGCTAATGAAGTTGAAAAATTGAATAATTGAAAGAAAAGCCAATAGATATTAAACCAATTGGAATTAAAACTGTTGAACCAGATTGAATGTTAGTAAAATCCAATGTTAATGAATCAAATGTGATTTAAATTGGAAAACCAATTCATTGAATATTAATGAGAAGTGAAAGTGTATTGATTTGGTTATGGATTGTAACGACCCAAGATTTTAATTTATTAAAATTTGAATATTTAATTAATTTTAAATATTAATAAGTGAAATTTATAAGTCGAATAAATTTTTATTTGAATAATTGGATTTAATTGGATAATTTAATCAATAATTTAATACGTTAAATTATAGAAATAATTGAAAATTGAGTTAAATATGATTGAAAATGATTTGGAAAATTTTATTTTATCATATTGAAGTTAGAATGATATTTTAGAACTTTTAAAATCGAATTAAAAGTTAATTTGTGAAAATTGAATATTTTAATATTAAAATCGACTAGTGAAAATAGTCAATTTTTGAACAGTCTCAGAATTGGACGAAACTAGTTCCATTGGATCCGTAATAGTTAGTTATTACCGGATTTCAATTTTCGTGTCAATCGGAGTTATCGTTTGATCGTGGCAGCTCGAAACGCATCGAATTATTTTTAATTTTAATTTGGCGAGTTAAAATAGCCATTTTTCAATCAGTCTCGGATTTCGACGAAACCAGTTTCATCGGATCCGTAATGTGATATTATTGTATGGTTTCAAATTTCAAGTCCATTGGATTGACCGTTTGTCCGGTACAAATTAAAACGCCTTGAAAATCGTTTAAATCGGTTTAATTCAAATTGAACGTTTATTGCCATAACTCGCACAGATATCCGAATTAGCTTTCGAAACCTGTTCCATTGTGTCCGGAACGCGGGATAAACCCTAGAAACGCTGGTTACGGTGCGTAAATCGGAGTTTGGAAAATCGAAATGAATAGTGTTCGTTTTTCTCTATAAATAGCCCCCCCACCCTTCATAAATTAAAAAAAAAAAAATTATAACCCTAGCCGCCACCCCCTTTCACCAATGGCCAGAAAACACCCACGTTCTCCCCTCGTTTTCTTCAAATCCAAGCCTCGTTTCAAGAATTCTTCAACTACAATATTGTAGAGGGCAGCGAGATCCTTATGTTCAACGGTGGAGATCGAGATTGGAGCTACGAATCAACGGATATTTGCGTTCAAAGGCCATAGGGTCGGCCTCGAAATGCACGCCAGGTTGATGACCGAGCTCTGTGCCCTTCTGGCCGAGCATGGAGTGGAGCGCGAGCTTCGATTTGGTGCCGATATGATGGGGTTTCGTCGTCGTTGGTGGCTCGCGTGTATTAGGGTTATGGACGTGAATGGGTCGCGTGTAACCTGTACGCGAATGTGAGTTTTGGGGGAGAAGATGATGTGTGGCCTGGATGAAGCGGGGGGGGGGGGGGGGGGGGGTGATGGACGGTAGTGATTAGTTTAGGTTTAAAATTAAAATATTTGTTGTAAATTAGTTAATATAAATACGTGTAAACTTATAAAAATCATAACCTTTTCATACGAGGTCGAAAACGCGCGAAACAAGAAGCGTTGGAATCGTATGGACGAGCACTACGCGATGAAATTGCATTGGTGTCGTTTGGAGTTAGTGAGAATTTTGGGTAAAATTAAACGTCCGTTTAATTTTATTCGAAATAAATCGCTAAAACGAAATTGAAAACAAGGTGAGAACTTCTCACTCAATCGAATCAGTTTCGATTTTTATTTTAAATAGTTAGATTTAAAATATTTGAATGCATGTTTGAATGATGATTGTTATCTATTGATTGTTAAAATAGACATTATACGCCGTTAGTAAGCGGATGTTATTTATTAAAAACATATACCGCGAATATTTCATAAACAGTGAAATTGGTATTATATATAATAGCAATATATATATATTGGCATATGTATGTATTGGAGTTATTGATTTCCCGCATTTGCATAGCGGATGAGACCCTATTGCGCCGTCTATTAAGCGGATAATATTTTAAATCCCATATACCGCGATAATTCCGTACTGGAGCGGAATTGGTATTGTGCTAATGTTTTTGGATGTAGGAAAACAGGTTGGAGGGATCCAACTGGATTCCTCAACAGTATTTATTTGAATTCAGATATTTTGATATTTGATGGATTATCATATCGATATATGATATCGTTGTTGTCGTGATTGACTATTTGGTATGTAGCATCATTGGACCAAATTTGGAATTTTAAAATGATTTTCAAAGTGATATTTGAAAGAAAACGTTTATAAAATATTTTTGGAATTGATCCAATTTAAATAAATAAACGATATAATTTTTAAAGTTATAAAAATTATGATTTTGAGAAATATGGTTAAAGATTTATTTTTGAGGAATATGGATTAATGAATTTTTTTAAAAATAGTTAAATCGGAATTTTTGAATTTATTATAAAAAGTTGAAAATATAGGATTTATAAAACTTAATTATTTTATGAGTAAAAATGGTGAAATTATAAAGGAATTTAAAGACGTTTTAAAGAATAATATAAATTGATTTATATTAAGAGATTTGTAAATGGATATTTATAAATTGAAATATTGACATTATAAAACGAGTTTTATAAGTGTTTGAATGAAGTGAAAATGAATTTTGTAAATGAATGGAATTTATAAAATAAAAAAATGGTGAAGTTATAAATGAAATTTATAAATAGTAAGATTTATAAATTTTATAAAATTGTTAAAAGAATAGTTTTGAATAAATCATTGAATCTTATAAGTTATAGGATTTATAATTATGAAGTTCCAAGGAACGGTTTTTGTAAACGAATAAATTATAAGTATTTAACTTATAATATGAACTTTTGGTTTATAATTGAGTCATAAACTGGAATAGGTTATTAAAGGAATTTATAAAAGGAAGTTGTTATAAAATAAATAGAAAAGGAATTTATAAACGTTGTTTTATAAATTCGTAAACGACTTATTTTGATAAGTAAATTGTTGAAACCTATTAATGGAGTTATATTCACATTTTTGACTGTGAATAATCCTTTAAAATGAAATGTATAGAAATGATGAAATTGTTAACGTAGTATATTCACGTTTTGAATAGTGAATAATATGTTAAAGAAAATGTTTAGAATGTGATATTTTAAATTGAATTAAAACGATCTAACGATGTTTTAAAATGTGTTGAGATTCGAAACCATAGATTTCAACATTTATTGTTGAAATGGACGTTTTCTAGAAATAAAAGGAAATGGTGGACTATAACACTGTTGTTATAGTAAATGATTTCCGAAAGGAAATGTTTTGTATAGTATTGGGATTTATATATCTATTTTAATTTCGAATCCCTATACTAGTGATTTTGGGTTGTCGTAACGATGTTTTACGTAACATTCGTTTTGGCCCAAATAAATATGTTTAAGAGAACGATTTCCTTAAAGAATGAAATATATACTTAATTTCGATTGAAGTATATTGAATATTTTCCAAGTGTTAAAAATAAAAGATTTGTGAATTACTTATTAAATAAGTATGGAAATGTTTTCCAATATAAGGTGAATATTAGAGAATTTATCTTTTTGAAGATAAATTGAAATGAATAATTGAAATCGAATATTCATAGATATTTTGGATTATAAATTCACTAAGGAATTTATAAAGGAAAGGGGAATTTGTCTAAAAATAAATATTGATTTATTTTTGAAGTATTGAAAATAACATATCTTGTAAAGATATTTTGGAAAATAAATAATTTGGAAAATTATTTGGAAACTGGTGATGTGTGCATATCCATTGATAGTTCAATAACCGACTATCAATATTTCCCTTTGAATGGGTAATTGATGTGATTTGTGTGAATTTGAATGCCACATTATTTTTGAATAAGCGCTCACTATTCGGGTTAACCGGGAAAGGACCATGGGGTCGTATAACCCATTCCGAATATGTGATACGTCGTTATGAATTGCATTTGAAGACCGGATCTTTTTGAAAGCGAAAGGACAACTCATCGATTGTCTTTGCACCGAGTAGCTACGGTATAGAGACTCCCTATGTGATGGGAAGTCCGGACGTGATTAGAGATTATCCGGATTGCAAGGACTTCTTTGTAAGTGCCTTCGGTTTTGTTCGAGCCCGGAATAGACTTGTATGGATTGTATGTCTGACGTTACAAATTGAGATATAAAGCAGATTTCTTTCAAATATATTTCTGTTGGTGGCGGAGAATTTATTCTTTTAGCTTAACACCCTTCTCTGAGACGTACGAGCTCAGAGGTTATGTAGTTGAAGGTTATCAGCGATATATTCCCAATTTGGTAATGTGACATGCTGAGTGTTGTTGTAAATGATCATTGTGTTGATTATTTGTGATAGGATCGTTTATTTGATCGTCTATCCTAGTGATCATTTCTATGATCATTTGTTGACCCAAAGCATGGCTTTTGTATAAAGTATGTTTTTGTGGACGTGACTTCGTCGAGCCTCACACCCCGTGAATGGTCAAAACAGGAAAGATGCAGCAAGGTTATGAGGGGTAGCGCCCTTTAGGATATGTGCATTTCCTTCTGGAAAAGGGTGGTATCATGGTATGGAGCCCAGATACTTACTCATGTTGAAAACACTTTATGATTGTGTGAATTGATTGCGAGCGCTCGGTTGAAAGGTCCCAAAGGACCGGGGGATGGCATATTCGGTCAGTTGTTACTCAGTTAGGGGTAACCCGGCCTTGTGTTGGTAGAGATCCGGTTTGGTTCTCGGGGATGTCCATCCAGAGGCATTCTCATGTGGCAATGGGAAGTTCCTTGGCCTGATCATTCGTTGGAAATCCAAAGAAACAATACGAGACTTGTACGGTTTTAGTTGTAGAACCTGCCATCTAATATGGTAGCTATAGTAAGCATACTATAATGGTACCTATGCTGGCTAAGATTTATATTCTACTTTCGAAATGATTTTTTCCTACACTATGCACTAATAATAATATGAAATGTTCTTTTTAAATGCGTATCAAGCATCTTTGATTATCATAAGAAGAAATCTCCTCCAAGTCTGCGTTTGCATTGTGTGTGTGGCAGGAGGTCTTATGGTAGTCTCATTTTTAAAAGCACTGCGAATTGACTTTAAAAATATTCATCTATTTTTTTTTCAAAGATAAATAAATTGTTTTGAGTTCTCACACCAGTCGCATGACTGACTCGGAGTTTATTGTTTTCCTTCCTAAACTCTGGGTGCCCACCAATTTCCACACGGGCAGTTACGAGTTAGGTTTATCAGGATATTCTGGATATTCTGGGATTGCTGGAGGCAAGCTGGATGGCATGGCGTATTACTAGTATATAGTATTTCTTTTTCCGCTGCACTGTTTGTTCTTGTATGATGTTGTACACTCTGATGATGATATGATGTAATGATGTAATGTAATGTAAAACTGATATAGTTCTTGTTTAAAGATTATTCATTTATTATTATATGTTGTTCCGCTGCGAATTGTGAGATTCTGTTGTTGTTCTGTTGTTTTCTTCTATTCCGTTCTATTTTCTATTGTCTTTCCTCTCTATTTTCTATCTTTTCTGTCTTTTTCTTTTTCTTAAACCCTCAGTGTTCGGTTTTCCGTCGTTCGATTGCTCGGCAGTCGATAAAGTGAGTATCGATGTTGAATTTTCGGAAGACGAAGAATCGGGTCCTGACAATGTGGTATCAGAGCATATGGTTAAGCGTCAACCATGGTTCTGTTGGGTATTACTCATTAGAGATAGAGTCAGTAGTACTCTAGAATGAGTTGAGTGTAATAATAGCTATGAGAGCGTATTTGTTAGTGAATATAAAATTGTTTTATATTGTGATGATTGGTTTGTTGAGTGGTATATAGATTCTGGTTAATACGAGTAATTAACGTTGTTGATAGGGATCTCTAAACACTTGTACAGAACAATTCGACACGATATTGTTTTAAATTTGGTAAATGAAATAATTTTACCTTGAGTATATTTTGTATATGAAGAAATAATTTTTCAGAATTATTAAAGTGTATATAAGTAGATTGTTTAGTTGTTTGAATAATCTAAATAAAAGAAGAATTGTATAAGCAAAAGAATTATAAGAATTGAATTATAATTACAGTGATTTACAATTGTGAAACAAACTTATATATATAAGAAGTGAAACTATATGAATATATGTATGAATATGAGTTGTAAATAAAAACGAATTTAAAGTTAAATGGAAATTTACTTTAGAATTTAGAATCTGAATTGATTTATAAGTGGAAATTTAAGTTAAGTAAAACCAAGTGATGTTTAAATGGAAATATAACTTAAGAGATATTGAATGAAGTTGATATTAGTATCAAAGTAAAATAATAAAGTGATGGTGTTAAACCAAATTGAATGAATGGATTGAAGGTTAATTAAGTTGATATGAAATAATGAATGTAAGTGTAAGTGTTAATTCATTAAAATCTAATGTTATTGGAAGTTGAATAATTGAACGAAAATCAATTAATTAAACCAAACTGAATGAATATAAGCAAAGGAATTTGGTTGTAATTGATATACATTGGTTGTTATATGGTTGTTAGTTGATTGTATATAATTCATTAAGTGTTAATGAAATTGGAAGCTAAAGTAATTGAAATTCAATTTGAAGTTAAGTGAATCTTGAATAAGAATTGAATTTGATTTGGAAGTGAACCAACTTGAATATGAATTAGTGAATATAAACTAATTGAAAATGAATGTTAGTAAAAACATCCACTGTTAATGAATCAAAAGTGATTAAATTGAAAACCCAAATTCATTGAATATTAATGAGAATATGAATGAATATATATTGGTTATGAATTTGTTAGATGATAGTTGGTTGATGGTTGAATATATTACTTTTGTTGCATTTGCTAGGTTGACATATATAGTTATTATGTTCCTATATGATGTGTATTGATACTATTATCTATATGCATGATTCTCATGTTGTTTGTTGAGTGATTAGTAGGTGCGGATCGTGTTTGCTTCGCATTTGGAGCTCGCTTTCGCGCTATATTAGCCGTATATGCTCGCTAATAAAATATAAGGTACATATCTCGGATTAAATACCGTACTTTTACATTTTTTTCCCTTCGGGATGCCTCATTACTTGATGAGATGTATATTTGTGATATATATACTGTCATTTTTTTTTCGGATCGAGCCACGCAAAGGAGACTATGGCGAATTTTTCCGAAAATTTAAGGCGTTAGAAATTTTTTGACAAAATTGGGAAAATTTTGAAAACTTTAACTTTGATTTGGAATTGGAAGTTAAACAATAGTAGTTATTTTTGAAAAGATAACTAAGTATGATATGGAAAACTTAGTAAAGTATTGTAAGAAGTTTAACTATGGATTTTAGAAAGTTAATAGATTCTGTAACTTTTCTTACTTAATAATTTCGAGGACGAAATTCTTTTAAGGGGGGAAGATTGTAACGACCCAGGATTTTAATTTATTAAAATTTGAATATTTAATTAATTTTAAATATTAATAAGTGAAATTTATAAGTCGAATAAATTTTTATTTGAATAATTGGATTTAATTGGATAATTTAATCAATAATTTAATACGTTAAATTATAGAAATAATTGAAAATTGAGTTAAATATGATTGAAAATGATTTGGAAAATTTTATTTTATCATATTGAAGTTAGAATGATATTTTAGAACTTTTAAAATCTAATTAAAAGTTAATTTGTGAAAATTGAATATTTTAATATTAAAATCGACTAGTGAAAATAGTCAATTTTTGAACAGTCTCAGAATTGGACGAAACTAGTTCCATTGGATCCGTAATAGTTAGTTATTACCGGATTTCAATTTTCGTATCAATCGGAGTTATCGTTTGATCGTGGCAGCTCGAAACGCATCGAATTATTTTTAATTTTAATTTGGCGAGTTAAAATAGCCATTTTTCAAACAGTCTCGGATTTCGACGAAACTAGTTTCATCCGATCTGTAATGTGATATTATTGTGTGGTTTCAAATTTCAAGTCAATTGGATTTACCGTTTATCCGGTACAAATTAAAACGCCTAGAAAATCGTTTAAATCGGTTTAATTCAAATTGAACGTTTATTGCCATAACTCGCACAGATGTCCGAATTAGCTTTCGAAACCTGTTCCATTGTGTCCGGAACGCGGGGTAAACCCTAGAAACGCTGGTTACGGCGCGTAAATCGGAGTTTGGAAAATCGAAATGAATAGTGTTCGTTTTTCTCTATAAATAGCCCCCCCACCCTTCATAAATTAAAAAAAAAAAATTATAACCCTAGCCGCCACCCACTTTCACCAATGGCCAGAAAACACCCACGTTCTCCCCTCGTTTTCTTCAAATCCAAGCCTCGTTTCAAGAATTCTTCAACTACAATATTGTAGAGGGCAGCGAGATCCTTATGTTCAACGGTGGAGATCGAGATTGGAGCTACGAATCAACGGATATTTGCATTCAAAGGCCATAGGGTCGGCCTCGAAATGCGCGCCAGGATGATGACCGAGCTCTGTGCCCTTCTGGCCGAGCATGGAGTGGAGCGCGAGCTTCGATTTGGTGCCGATATGATGGGGTTTCGTCGTCGTTGGTGGCTCGTGTGTATTAGGGTTATGGACGTGAATGGGTCGCGTGTAACCTGTACGCGAATGTGAGTTTGGGGGAGAAGATGATGTGCGGCCTTGATGAAGCAGGGGGGGTGATGGACGGTAGTGATTAGTTTAGGTTTAAAATTAAAATATTTGTTGTAAATTAGTTAATATAAATACGTGTAAACTTATAAAAATCATAACTTTTTCATACGAGGTCGAAAACGCGCGAAACAAGAAGCGTTGGAATCGTATGGACGAGCACTACGCGATGAAATTGCATTGGTGTCGTTTGGAGTTAGTGAGAATTTCGGGTAAAATTAAACGTCCGTTTAATTTTATTCGAAATAAATCGCTAAAACGAAATTGAAAACAAGGTGAGAACTTCTCACTCAATCGAATCAGTTTCGATTTTTATTTTAAACAGTTAGATTTAAAATATTTGAATGCATGTTTGAATGATGATTGTTATCTATTGATTGTTAAAATAGGCATTATACGCCGTTAGTAAGCGGATGTTATTTATTAAAAACATATACCGCGAATATTTCATAAACAGTGAAATTGGTATTATATATAATAGCAATATATATATTGGCATATGTATATATTGGAGTTATTGATTTCCCGCATTTGCATAGCGGATGAGACCCTATTGCGCCGTCTATTAAGCGGATAATATTTTAAATCCCATATACCGCGATAATTCCGTACTGGAGCGGAATTGGTATTGTGCTAATGTTTTTGGATGTAGGAAAACAGGTTGGAGGGATCCAACTGGATTCCTCAACAGTATTTATTTGAATTCAGATATTTTGATATTTGATGGATTATCATATCGATATATGATATCGTTGTTGTCGTGATTGACTATTTGGTATGTAGCATCATTGGACCAAATTTTGAATTTTAAAATGATTTTTAAAGTGATATTTGAAAGAAAACGTTTATAAAATATTTTTGGAATTGATCCAATTTAAATAAATAAACGATATAATTTTTAAAGTTATAAAAATTATGATTTTGAGAAATACGGTTAAAGATTTATTTTTGAGGAATATGGATTAATGATTTTTTTTAAAAATAGTTAAATCGGAATTTTTGAATTTATTATAAAAAGTTGAAAATATAGGATTTATAAAACTTAATTATTTTATGAGTAAAAATGGTGAAATTATAAAGGAATTTAAAGACGTTTTAAAGAATAATATAAATTGATTTATATTAAGAGATTTATAAATGGATATTTATAAATTGAAATATTGACATTATAAAACGAGTTTTATAAGTGTTTGAATGAAGTGAAAATGAATTTTGTAAATGAATGGAATTTATAAAATAAAAAAATGGTGAAGTTATAAATGAAATTTATAAATAGTAAGATTTATAAATTTTATAAAATTGTTAAAAGAATAGTTTTGAATAAATCATTGAATCTTATAAGTTATAGGATTTATAATTATGAAGCTCCAAGGAACGGTTTTTGTAAACGAATAAATTATAAGTATTTAACTTATAATATGAACTTTTGGTTTATAATTGAGTCATAAAATGGAATAGGTTAATAAAGGAATTTATAAAAGGAAGTTGTTATAAAATAAATAGAAAAGGAATTTATAAACGTTGTTTTATAAATTCGTAAACGACTTATTTTGATAAGTAAATTGTTGAAACCTATTAATGGAGTTATATTCACATTTTTGACTGTGAATAATCCTTTAAAATGAAATGTATAGAAATGATGAAATTGTTAACGTAGTATATTCACGTTTTGAATAGTGAATAATATGTTAAAGAAAATGTTTAGAATGTGATATTTTAAATTGAATTAAAACGATCTAACGATGTTTTAAAATGTGTTGAGATTCGAAACCATAGATTTCAACATTTATTGTTGAAATGGACGTTTTCGAGAAATAAAAGGAAATGGTGGACTATAACACTGTTGTTATAGTAAATGATTTCCGAAAGGAAATGTTTTGTATAGTATTGGGATTTATATATCTATTTTAATTTCGAATCCCTATACTAGTGATTTTGGGTTGTCGTAACGATGTTTTACGTAACATTCGTTTTGGCCCAAATAAATATGTTTAAGAGAACGATTTCCTTAAAGAATGAAATATATACTTAATTTCGATTGAAGTATATTGAATATTTTCCAAGTGTTGAAAATAAAAGATTTGTGAATTACTTATTAAATAAGTATGGAAATGTTTTCCAATATAAGGTGAATATTAGAGAATTTATCTTTTTGAAGATAAATTGAAATCGAATATTCATAGATATTTTGGATTTTAAATTCACTAAGGAATTTATAAAGGAAAGGGGAATTTGTCTAAAAATAAATATTGATTTATTTTTGAAGTATTGAAAATAACATATCTTGTAAAGATATTTTGGAAAATAAATAATTTGGAAAATTATTTGGAAACTGGTGATGTGTGCATATCCATTGATAGTTCAATAACCGACTATCAATATTTCCCTTTGAATGGGTAATTGATGTGATTTGTTTGAATTTGAATGCCACACTTATTTTTGAATAAGCGCTCACTATTCGGGTTAACCGGGAAAGGACCATGGGGTCGTATAACCCATTCCGAATATGTGATACGTCGTTATGAATTGCATTTGAAGACCGGATCTTTTTGAAAGCGAAAGGACAACTCGTCGATTGTCTTTGCACCGAGTAGCTACGGTATAGAGACTCCCTATGTGATGGGAAGTCCGGACGTGATTAGAGATTATCCGGATTGCAAGGACTTCTTTGTAAGTGCCTTCGGTTTTGTTCGAGCCCGGAACAGACTTGTATGGATTGTATGTCTGACGTTACAAATTGAGATATAAAGCAGATTTCTTTCAAATATATTTCTGTTGGTGGCGGAGAATTTATTCTTTTAGCTTAACACCCTTCTCTGAGACGTACGAGCTCAGAGGTTATGTAGTTGAAGGTTATCAGCGATATATTCCCAATTTGGTAATGTGACATGCTGAGTGTTGCTGTAAATGATCATTGTGTTGATTATTTGTGATAGGATCGTTTATTTGATCGTCTATCCTAGTGATCATTTCTATGATCATTTGTTGACCCAAAGCATGGCTTTTGTATAAAGTATGTTTTTGTGGACGTGACTTCGTCGAGCCTCACACCCCGTGAATGGTCAAAACAGGAAAGATGCAGCAAGGTTATGAGGGGTAGCGCCCTTTAGGATATGTGCATTTCCTTCTGGAAAAGGGTGGTATCATGGTATGGAGCCCAGATACTTACTCATGTTGAAAACACTTTATGATTGTGTGAATTGATTGCGAGCGCTCGGTTGAAAGGTCCCAAAGGACCGGGGGATGGCATATTCGGTCAGTTGTTACTCAGTTAGGGGTAACCCGGCCTTGTGTTGGTAGAGATCCGGTTTGGTTCTCGGGGATGTCCATCCAGAGGCATTCTCATGTGGCAATGGGAAGTTCCTTGGCCTGATCATTCGTTGGAAATCCAAAGAAACAATACGATACTTGTACGGTTTTAGTTGTAGAACCTGCCATCTAATATGGTAGCTATAGTAAGCATACTATAATGGTACCTATGCTGGCTAAGATTTATATTCTACTTTCGAAATGATTTTTTCCTACACTATGCACTAATAATAATATGAAATGTTCTTTTTAAATGCGTATCAAGCATCTTTGATTATCATAAGAGGAAATCTCCTCCAAGTCTGCGTTTGCATTGTGTGTGTGGCAGGAGGTCTTATGGTAGTCTCATTTTTAAAAGCACTGCGAATTGACTTTAAAAATATTCATCTATTTTTTTTCAAAGATAAATAAATTGTTTTGAGTTCTCACACCAGTCGCATGACTGACTCGGAGTTTATTGTTTTCCTTCCTAAACTCTGGGTGCCCACCAATTTCCACACGGGCAGTTACTAGTTAGGTTTATCAGGATATTCTGGATATTCTGGGATTGCTGGAGGCAAGCTGGATGGCATGGCGTATTACTAGTATATAGTATTTCTTTTTCCGCTGCACTGTTTGTTGTTGTATGATGTTGTACACTCTGATGATGATATGATGTAATGATGTAATGTAATGTAAAACTGATATAGTTCTTGTTTAAAGATTATTCATTTATTATTATATGTTGTTCCGCTGCGAATTGTGAGATTCTGTTGTTGTTCTGTTGTTTTCTTCTATTCCGTTCTATTTTCTATTGTCTTTCCTCTCTATTTTCTATCTTTTCTGTCCTTTTCTTTTTCTTAAACCCTCAGTGTTCGGTTTTCCGTCGTTCGATTGCTCGGCAGTCGATAAAGTGAGTATCGATGTTGAATTTTCGGAAGACGAAGAATCGGGTCCTGACATGGATGTTAGTTGAATGCTAGTTGGTTGATGGTTGGATTTGTTGATTTTTGTTGCATTTGCTATATTGGCATATGTAGTTGTAGTAGTGATATATGTTGTATATTGATATTACTTGCATATATACATGTTCTCATTTGTTTGCTGAGTGTTTAGTAGGTGCGTATTGCGCTTGCTTCGCAATTGGAGCTCGTTTTCGCGCTATATTAGCCGTATATGCTCGCTAATAATATATAAGGTACATATCTCGGATTACATATCGTACTTTTACACTTTTTTCCCTATGGGATGCCTCATTACTTGATGAGATGTATATTTGTGATATATATTATCACTTTTTTCGGATCGAGCTGCGCAAAGGAGACCATGGCGATTTTTTTTGAAAATTCAAGGCGTTAGATTTTTTTTGGGAATTTTGGGAAAATTTGTGGAAATTAAAATTTTGATTTTGGAGTTGAAAGTTAAATGATATAGTTGGTTTTGAAAAGATAACTAAGTAGATTTGAAAACTTAGTAAAGTTATTGTAAAAAGTTTAACTATGGATTTTGGGAAAGTTAAACACTCAAATGAATTTGAAGTTTAATTTGAACAAATGGTTTTGAAAAGTTAATGGATTCTGTAACTTTTTCTTACTTGGTAATTTCGAGGACGAAATTCTTTTAAGGGGGAAGTTTGTAATGACCCAGAAATTCTGTCATTTAGAATTCGTATATTTAATTGATTTTTAATATTAACAAGTAAAATTTGTAAGTCGAATAAATTAAATTTTGAATGTCTAGATTTAATTGAATAATTAAATCGATAATTTAATATTTGAAATTATAGAAATAATTGAAAATTGGGTTTAATGTGTATAAAAATGATTTGTAAAGTTATATCATATCATATTGGAGTTAGAATGATGTTGTAGAACTTTTAAAATTGAATTAAAAGTTAATTTGTGAAAATTGAATATTTTAATATTCAATTGACGAGAAAAAATAGTCATTTTTCAAACAGTCTCGGATTTCGACGAAACTGGTTTCATCGGATCCGTAATGTTATATTATTGTAAGATTTCAAATTTCGTGTCAATCGGATTTACGGTTTGTCCGGGGCAAGCCAAAACACATAGAAATTAGTTTAACCGATTTAATTTAAATTTGATCGTTTATTTCCGTAACTCGCACATATGATCAAATTAGCTTTCGAAAAACATTCCATTGTGTCCGGAACGCGGGGTAAATCCTAGAAATGCCAGCCTGCACGCTTCGTTTGGAGTTCATAAATTTTTTGATGAATAGTGTTTCGATATTTTCTATAAAAGGCCTTCATATTTCACAATTTACTCAAACCATAATTCTTCTAAGCCCTAGCCGCCAGCAAACAATCAATGGCCGAAATGCATCTTCGTTCTTCTTTAATTATCTTCCAATCCACACGTTAATTCAAGAAATCTTCAACTACAAAGTTGAAGATCATCACGAGATCTAGGATATCAACAGCCACGATCGTTTTTCATTGAGTGGATCGACGACGATTAGGGCTCGAACGAGTGGAAGTCGAGCTTGGTTTTCGCGAGCTAGGCTCGACCGAGCTTCGCCGCATCTGGGGCAAAGGTTCAGGCGGCAATGGCGCTTCGAATGATGGGTGTTGATCGGAGTGGAGGTCGTCGCTTGAGGCCGTGGCATTAGGGTTTTGACGGCGGCTTTCGGGTTCTTGGTCGTGTGTTTTACCTGGGGAGAAGAAAGTGCCGCACGACCCTGATGAAATCAAGTGAAATCAACGGCCAGAAATAGTTAGGTTTAAAATTAATAAAGATAATTGTATATTAATTTATTTTAAATCGTTCAAACTTTAAAATGCAATAACTCTTTCATACGAGGTCGAAAACTGACGAAACGAATTGCGTTGGGTTCGTATTGACGAATACTACGCGATGAAGCTGGATTGGAATCGATTGGAGCTAGTGTAAATTTTGGGTAAAATTAAGCGCACGTTTAATTTTATTTGAAATAAAACACTGCAACTGTATTTGAAGCAAGGTGAGAACTTCTCACTCAATCGAACTGTTTCGATTTAAAATTTTAAATAGTTAGATTTAAAATTAGTTGATTGTATGCTTAGATGATAAATTATTATCTATTTTATTGAAATAGACCCTATACGCCGTATATTAAGCGGAGGCTATTATATTAAACACATATACCGCGATAATTCCACCTCGAAGTGGAATTGGTATTATATATGTACTTGGAGTTGATTTTTCCGCATTATATGCGGATGAGACCCTACTGCGTCGCATAATAGCGGATAATATTTTATATAAACCAATATACCACGATATTCCCTATTGAAACGGGTTTGGTGTTGTGCTAACATCTGTGAATGCAGGGAAACATGTTGGAGGTATCCAACTGGATTCCACAACATAATTGATTTATTTACAGATATTTGCGATATATTCTGTTATCATATTGATATATGATGTTTGAATGCCGTGGTTGATGTATTGGTGCTGTTGCAGCATTGGGCCTATTTTGAAGTTTTAAAAATGTTAAAATGATGATTTTCAAATTTAAAAGGATTTTAAAGTGATTTTTGAAAGTATACGTTTTATTAAATTTTTGAATTGATTCATTTTAAATAAATAAACGTTATAATTTTAATGTTATAAAAATTATGATTTTTGAGAAATATAGTTGAAAATTTATTTTTTTGAAAATATGGAGTTAATGATTTTTTGTAAAATTGTTTAAATAGAGATTTTTGAATTTATTATAAAAGCTTTATATATAAGATTTATAAAATTGGATTTTTATAAATCAAAGTGATGAAATTTTAAAGGAGTTTTAAAGACGTTTAAAAATGATGTTATAAAAGGATTTTATAAAAGAATAGAATCTACGATTTGTGAAGTTATTAAATGAATGAGTTTGTAAATAGAGAGTTATAAGTAATGTGCTTATAATTTCGATTTTGGCGTTTAAATGGGATATGGATAGAATTTGTTAATAAAGTGATTTTATAAATTGAAGTTGTTATAAAATATAAATGGAATTTATAAACATTGTTTTATAAATCCGAAATCGACTTATTTTGATAAGTTAATTATTATAGCTTATTAAAGGAGATGTATTCACGATTTTGGTGGATAATCCTTTAAATAAAATGTGTAGAAAATGTTGAATTTGGTTAACGAAGTATATTCACGATTTTGGACAGTGAATAATATATTAAAGAAATATTTGGAAGTGATATTTTAAATAGAACTAAAACGATTTAAGAGGATGTTTTATAATGTATTAAGTATCAAAACCATAGATTTCAACATTCATTGTTGAAATAGACGTTTTCGAGAAATAAAAAGAAATGGTGGACAATAACACTGTTGTTATAGTAAATGATTTTCGAAAGGAAATGCTTTATATAGTATTGGAATTTATATAACTATCTTAATTTCGAATCCCTATACTAGTGATTTTGGGTTGTCGTAACGATGTTTTACGCAACGTTCGTTTTGACTCAAATAAATGTGTTAAGAGAATGTTTTCCTTAAAAAATAAAATATATACTTAATTGTGATTTAAGTATATTGAATATTTTCCAAATGTTGAAAATAAATAGATTTGTGAATTACTTATTATTAAATAAGTATGGAAATGTTTTCCAATATGAAGTGAAATGTTTTGAGATTATATCTTTTAAAGATAAATTGAAAGTGAATATTTGAAATCGATTTGAAAATCGTATATCAGTGGATATTTGGAAATTTAAATTCACCATGGAATTTATAAAGGAAAGGTAATTATTTTTAAAAATAAACATTGCTTTATTTTTGAAGTGTGGAAATAAATTTACGGATTTGGAACGTAAGTTTAAAATAAATCGGTAAGGATTTATTTGATTGATTTAAATGAACCATTTTGAAATGAGAATGTATTCTCCCTGGAAAGCCGAATAAAATTTCCAAAATATAATTTTAACAGTAATATAAATTATTTTAAAGTATTTGAACTCGACAGATTTCCAGTGAAAATGAATAAACATTTGTGAATATATCCCGCTTAGGGAAATGATTTGAAACTTGTCTTCAAAAGTTGTAAAAGCGAAAAGTGATTTGAAATTTGTTTTCAAATGGTTGAAGTGTGGAAAAATATATCTTGTAAAGATATTTTCGAAAATAAATAATTTAGGAAATTATTTGAAATCTGGTGATGTTGTGCATATCTATTGATAGTTAAATAACCGACTATCAATATTTACTTTTAAATGGGTATTTGTTGTGATTTGCTTGAATTTGAATGCTACACTTACTTTAAAATGAGCGCTCGTTATTCGGTTTAGCCGGGAGAGGACCTTTGGTCATAAACCCCATTCCGAATAGTGATACGTCGTAATGGATAGCATTTGAAGACCGGTGTTGAAGACCAGATATTTTCGAAAATGGAAGGATTACCGTCGAATGTTTCTGCATCGGCTAATCTCCGATATAGAAATTTTTTCACCCTTTGTGATGGGAATTTTGGACGTGATTAGTGAATATCCGGATTGCAAGGGCTTCTTTGGAAGTGCCTTCGGTTCCGTTCGATCCCGGAACGGACTTGTATGGATGTGTGTCTAACGTTACAATTTGAGATGTAAAGCCGGTTTCTATCAAATACATTTCTGTTGGTGGCGGAGAATTTTTTCTCTTAGCTTAACACCCTTCTCTGAGATGTACGAGCTCAAAGGTTATGTAGTTGATGGTTACCAGTGATACATTCCCAATTTGGTAATTTGGCATATGAAGTGCTGCTGATCATTTGTTGATCAAAGCACAGCTTTTGTATAAAGCGTAGTTTTGTGGATGAGACTTCGTCGGACCTCACACCCCGGTAATGGTCGAAACAGGAAAGACGCGGCAAGGTTAATAGAGGATAGCGCCCCCTTAGTGTATGTCATTTCCTTCTGGATAGAGGTGGTATCATGGTATGGAGCCCAGATACTTAACCTATGTTGTTGCTGCAAATTTATTTCTTTGTGGTTGTTGGTGAATCCCGGGATATAGGTCGGTTATGACCGGGGGATGACATACTCGTGTCAGTAGTTACCCAGCTAGGGGTAACTCGGCCTTGTGTTGGCAGAGATTCGGTTAGGTTCTCGAGGCGTCCTTCTAGGGGCGTACCCATGTGGCAATGAGAAGTTCCTTGGCCTGACCATTTGTTGGAAATCCAAAGAAACAATACGAGCCTTGTACGGTTTTAGTTGTAGAACCCGCCATCTAATATGGTAGCTATAGTAGGCATGCTATAATGGTACCTATGCTGGCTAAGATTTATATTCTACTTTCGAAATGGTTTTCCACATTTTGCACTTATAGTAATAATAATAAAAAAAAGAAATTCTCTACGTAGTAAGCATCTTTGACTATCATAAGGAGAAATCTCCTCCAAGTTCTGCGTTTGCATTTGTGTGTGTGGCGGGAGGCCTTATGGTAGTTACATTTTCTAAAAGCATTGCGAATTGACTTTAAAAATATTTTTTTGTTTGTTTTTAAAGAATAACTGTTTTAGTACTCGTACCAGTCCCATGACTGACTTGGAGTTTATTGTTCCCTTTCTAAACTCTGGGTGCCCACCAATTTCCACACGGGCAGTCTAGAGTCAGGTTATCAGGTCATTCTGGAATTCAGGAGTTGCTGTAGAGATCTGGAGGCAAGTTGGATGGCATGCGCATCAACTAGTATATAGTATTTTTTCTTCCGCTGTTTGTTGTTGTACGCTCTGATAATGCAATGTGATGTAATATAATGTAATAACTGATTTGTTTTAAAGATATTAATTTATCTATTATATGTTGTTTCGCTTCGATATGTGAGATTCTGTTATTGTTTCTGTTTGATTCTTCTTTCTTCTTCTTCTACCTCTCCTTCTAAAACCCTAAGGGTTCGGTTTTTCGGCATTCGATTGCTCGGCAGTTGATACAGTGGACGTATTAATGTCGATTTTCGGAAGTTGAAGAATCGATATCTTACAAGAAATCAAGACTGAAGACTCATGAGTATCAAGAGTTCAAGATTTCAGGAGTTCAATATATCAAGATAAGTAATAGCGTCTAGATTTATGTTAAAACTTCATAACAGCACTAAAATCTTTATTCGGATTTTAATTGTGGAATGGAATCCACCTGTTCACTTTAATAGTGGGATGGAACCCACGACCTTCTCTAGTGGAATGGAATCCATGAAATTTTCAAAATGATTTATTTTAACTATTTTTTCCAAAAACTATCTTTTTAAAAGTCATCTCTCTCGGTTTAAATATTTTAACCTTAAACTATTCTTACCATCTTTTATATTTTGATTTCAAAATCATCTCTTGTTTTTAAACTATCTCCTGGTTTTAATATTATAACCTTTAAATCTCAAAAATATATTATATATTTAGTTTTTAATATTACTTTTATATTAAAGATTATATTTTTTTAAGATTACTTTTTAAATCTCTTTTTTAAGTTTAAACTATATTCAGAATGGTTTATAAACTTTAGAATTTTTTTTGACAAGTTTTAAAAAGAAAATCTCTTTTAAAAACAAAAATCAATTTTCAAAATTTACTAGGGCATGTCGACATACCCCATCCCCCCATGCCGACATGGTAGCCGTAGAATTTAAAATACAAATTTTCAAAAGAAATGTCTATTCATCATAACCTTTCATGAATGAACATGACCGTTGTTCTCCTATAAATACCAGTTGTTTTCAACGAATTTCAAGTTAGTTTTTCTTCATTTTTTCACTCATTCTCCACTCAAATATTCTCTTATATTTTAACAAAAACCTACTGAAATCCTAAGTGAATCAAACTTGATCATCTCTAGTTTGATTCTCTGCCATTCTTTCTCAAAGATCTCAGTGCTATTCAGAGTTATAGGATCATTTGTAATCAAAGAAGTATATCGAGTCTCTCTATCTATCAAAGTGATATTGGAAACAGTGTGATTGTGGCCTGTAAATAATTGGGTGTAATTGTAGCCCGTAAATCAATTAGGTGATCTTGTAGCTTGGTTAAACAAAGAAGTTTTCTCTGGACTCAAAGACAGGAGGTTGTATCTCATGGCCTTGAAATCGAGATTGTAATATCGACATTATATCTGAAAAGAAATCTGCACAAGAAATTATGTGGGACTGAATGTAGGGTAACTCCGAACTAGTATAAAATTATGGCATGTTCTTTCCTTTTACTGCTTTTATTTACTACTTGCATTTGTGTCTAATTCTTTGATTGTTTTTGAGTTTATGAATTACATAGTTTTGTGTTTAATTTCAAAAGATTTCAAAAATTCCATAAAATCCATTAAACACTATTCACCCTTCCTCTAGTGTTAATCTAGCCTTAAGATCCGTAACCCGTATTTTCAACACTACCTCCAGCCTCACTCCTTATGCATTACCCATTTACAAGTTCCGAGGAGTTGACATAGTACCCATGTGGGTTACTTCTCATGTGGTCACGTTCGACGAGAAGCCGTTGGTGGCAAAATCCAAGTTCATTTCATTGCAGTAGATTCTGTCCGCATACAATATTTTAACAAACAGGCTAGCCCTGGTAGATATGGATGTGATAGTAGCTTACCAATGCTTGACAATGAAATTCCCGACCGAGGGAGGAGTAGGATGTGTTCGAGGCAACCAGCAAGCCTCCAGATATTGTTACAACATCTCCTTACAAAAGGCAAAGAAGGGAGTGTTTGTAATGCAATAGGAAATGACAACCATCAACAATGACATGCCTGAAAGGATCCTTGAGTAGCTTGTTGCTTCCGACTACTTTAGGGTCACCCTAGTTATTTAAAGCAAACCCCAGATGTTAATCATCACACCAAACCAAAACGGAATAGTCGATGGAGATAATATTTCACTGGCCAGCCTAAACAAGACCAGGGAACTTATCACTACATGGAAAGACCAGTTTCACCCCCGTTGGTATGTGGGGACAGAAGACACTTTTACTCCTTCCCGTTCGATGTTGGGGGACTCATCTATAGGAACTGTGGATAACATCAGACATTTAGCTCGAGCGCAGACATCCATACTAGTTGAGAATGTTATGAGCACATGATACGTGCATTGGACCAATGTAATTTGGAGGAGAAAGTAAAAAATGATAATGATGACCCGCTTGATCCATGAATGAGGGATTCTAGTTCCAAGGGTGGGCCAACTGGACTGCTCGAGCTAGTTTCGATCAATAGTGATGACCCAAGCATGGTCATCCATATAGGCAAAGAGTTGAAGCGAAAATAAGGGACGAGTTGGTTTTCTTCCCAAGGAAGAGCAAGGATGTGTTTGCTTAGGGGCATGACGGCATGATAGGTATCGATCTCTCAATTATATGCCATGCCCTTAACATCGACCCATCATCTCATCCAGTCCTTCAGAAGAGATGATCGCTTAAACCCAAATAATATAAGGCACTCAAGATGGAAGTGGAGAAACTTTTGGCGAATGGTTTTGTTTGCGAGAGGACATAACCTGTCAGGGTAGCCAACCCGGTACTCATCCGAAAACTTAACATGGCCTAGAGAACTTGCATTGACTTCTTAGATCTGAACAAGGCGTGCCCTGAAGATTATTTTCCTCTGCTACAGTTTGATCAGCTGGTGGACGCGACCAGTGGACATGAACTACTCACCTTCATGGACGCCTACTCTAGGTATAACCAATTTGCTGTGCACAGTCCTAACCAAGAGCATACCTCGTTCATTGCCAACGCTAGAATATACTGCTATTAGGCTATGGCTTACGGCTTTTGCAATGCTATCACTACATATCAATGGCTTGCTAACCAAATGTTCGCTCAGCAAATCGATCGTTCAATGGAGGTCTACATGGATGACATGCAGACCAAGTCTGAAGGACCTGGGGGTAGTGAAGAACTTGGTTGAATTCTTAGGCATCCTCCACATATACAACATGAAGCTCAATCCTAGGCAATTTCTATTATGGTACGATTTAGAAAGTTCCTCGGCTTTGTATTGAGCGACAAGGGCTTTAAGGCCAATTTTAACAAGACTCGGGAACTTCAAGAGATGTGGGTATCATGCATAGTCAAGCAAGTACAAAGTCAAAATGGAATGATTGTAGCACGCATCCACTTTGTGTCGAAAGCCATGGACCATTGTGCACCCTCCTTCGACCTCATCAAGAAGTGGAAGTTATTTGTGTGGAGCAAAGATTTCTTTAAATCCATTAAGGATCTGATGAGACACCTAGCAACACCTCCCATGTTGTTAAAGCCAATCAAAGGAGAGGACCTGTATTTGTATCATATGGTGATTGAACATGGGATCAGCACCATCTTTATCGCCGAATAAGAAATAGTCCAGTGTCCCTTCTAATACATTAGTAAGAGGTTAACCAACCCTTAATCCAATTTGGAAAAAATAACCTACTACCTACTCATAGCCAAATGAAGCCTACAACAGTATTTCCAGGCCTGTCCATCGAAGTCCTCACCAATCAGCCTCTGAGACAAATATTAAGTCAACCTAATGTAGTGGGTAGACTATTGAAATTGTCCATGGAACTTGGGCAATAACACATCAACTTCCACCCTCGCACCTCAATAAAGGGCCAAGATATGGCTGATTTCATAACTATATGCTTTAGCCTCGACAATGGCAGCAAGGGGACAACAAGCAATTTACCCCTTGGTAATTGTACACTGACATCACAGCTAATGAGAAATGCATGGGGCAGGAATGGCACTGGTTATGCTCGAATGGTAAGGAACTTTGCTTCATCATCCACCTAAGCTTCAAGGCTACGAGCAATGAAGCCGATATGAAGCTGTAACAACCCGCTATTTTGGACTATTCGCATCCGCACATGTCGGACTTGAAAAATTCAAAATATCGAATTGTTAATTTAAATTTGGCAAAACTCAGATATACAGTAAATAAATAATCACAGAATCACAGACACAGAGTAATAATATGCAGCGGAAGTAAAAGAGATAGTAGTTCATGAAGCTACTATATAAATATATAAGATACATCAGAGTTGAATAAGTTACAACAGAAGTCTCGAATACAACAGTCAAATATAAGAATCAGAATACATCCCTGGAATCATTGAATATCTGAAAGCTGGATAGATAGCTGGATCTCCAGGCGAAGCTCTAACTCCAAAGGTGAGTCTCAAATACCGGTACACTCAGTCTGACCCGAGCGTAAAGCAAAACACAAAACACTCGAGTCAGGATTAACATTCTCATATCAATAAATCCAACTCAAGTGAAATAGCAATCGAAATACAAGTAACTCAAAGGATGTTGGAATCACCATCCTCTAAGGATCCGTTAAACTATCTACTATGTAGTAGTGTACGCTAAATAGATAATGTCTATCGGTAATATAAAGTATCAAAATAGTGTTAAGGCGTTACCATTATCCCCCTTAACACATTTTATATAAATGTCATAGTCTATACAGCACTGTAAACTCCACCGTAAACTAGTGGGATATCAGGGAGTACTCCATAGGTATAACACAAAACAAATTCGTAGTGGTCGTGTATATAGGGATACAAGTATGACAAGGCACATGAGGCAATACCCAAGGTAGTGAAACTACCGTTTGCCTGATCCGGACTGGTGAGAACGCATCGCCGCAGCGATTGCAACACCGCGAAACAACACTCCTGAAATTCCGAGGGTGCACCAATCAATCACAAGTAATGAGTAGTAGTTACGAAGAAGTGTGTCCGCTCGAGGTGGCTAACCCCATTTGGCCCGGCACGGCTCCTGATTTTAGTCATTTCCAATTTAACACAAGTGTCAAGGCTATCCATTATCGTTCTCTTTCTTCAGTCATCACGTACATCATTCCAACCACTTCATTCTGGATCAGCACTACGCGTATAGTTATTAAAGTGGTTTTCGGTTTAGATAGAGAGTATATCCATAACCGATTCCAGACTCTTTAATAACTTTCGTAATTGTTACACCGATTGGTCGTTTAGTAAATTTCAAACCAAATCAAATTCAATTTTAATTCGAATTCATAAATCAATATTTCATTTGTCTTTCAAAATCAATTTCCAAAATCTACGTTTCAAACTCCCAAATTATCATTTCAAAGTCTCACAATTCAATTTCAATTTTATTTAAACAATTCAAATATTGATTCAAGTTCGTATATAGGTTTCATTCCGAAATCATTTAAATTTTTTAATTTCATTCAAATCAATTTAGATTCATTTATCGATTTCATTCAATATTCCTAAGTAAATTTATCCTTCAAAACAACTTCTATTTAAATTTCAATTCATTAAATCAATTACTTAAGTTCCACTTCATTATATCAAAACTTCAAATTTGAATTTAATTAGATTCGTCAAATCAAATTCTTAAATTACAAGTCTTACGTTAATTTCAATAAATCCCATTTATTTCAATAAATCACATTTTATTTTTGGTTAAAGAAATTAAATTTTCACTTATTTCTTTTCATAGTTACAAATTCAAAACTCAATTAAATAAGAAACTAAATTTCACATATTCGAGGGGTTCAATTTCACTTATTAACTTAGTTAAATAATTTTTCAAAAACTATATAAATAAAGCAACTCAATTTCATTTATTAACGAAGTTCAAATCCATTTATTCAAAAGTTCAATTTCTCTTATCAAAGAATTCAATTTTTATTCAATTATCAAATAATTAAATCTTATTCAATTATTAAATAATTTCAGTCTTAATTATTAATAATTTCAAAACTTAATAATTACAAACTTGATTATAAATTCAAACTTAATTATTAAATCATTTCCACTAAATTTTGAATTCAAACTTAATTATCAAATCATTTCAACTTAAATATAAATTTAACTTAATAATTTCAAACTTAATTATTACTAATTCCAAATTGTTTATTAATAATTCCAAACTTAATTATTAAATAAATAAATTTCAAACAACATTCTTCCATCAATTACTACGTTAATATTTGTTTCAGATTTCAATCTTTACATTTTCCTTTCAGAAATTACAATTCCAACTTCATTTCAAAACTTATTCTTTATTCGAATAATCATTATTTTATTTTTAAATCAAATTATTGACCAATCGGATTTATTTTATTCTCTATCCTAAGTCAAATTCATTTGGGTATTTATCATTTCAACCTGATTCCAATTCAATTCAAAATCAAAGTATAATAAAGGGAACTTGCATTGTGATAACTGGGATGGTGTCAAAGTAAATAAACAAGCAATAACAACAATCAATAGCAATCCAATAAATTAATTCAAATAATCCTGAAATAATCATACTAATTCGCATTGTTGTTTGTGCGAATTAATATAATTATTTCTAGAATCTACACTATCATTTCATGTAGATTAAAGATTATTACACAAATTATTTATACGGTTCTTCACTTGTCATTTTTATTCAATTTCGAACTACATCAATTTATACAACATACATTTAAATGGTTCAAGGTGTCGTTAACACTATTTCTACGTGTCAATTTATTTAACATTAAAAGGGGTCATATTATACAAATTTAACTAATCAACTACAACACATATGTCGATTCAAATTTAACTATCCTACGTCAAATTCAATTGCATAATATTTATCACTTATACATTTCAGTTTAACATCTAATATAAACAACAACAATAAATCAGTTATCAATCAAACGGGATTATCATTATATAATTTACAGATAACGGTGTCAGATGTCAAAGGTGAACTGATACAGGTAATAGCATATATAACAGTGTAAGTAACTAACAACGGCATATTTCAATTGTCGTTTCAATTGAAATCGAATTTAATAAATAAAAGAACATTAATCGTGAGTGATTGCTCACCTTTCGAGGCTAGAGACGAACGTCACATGGAATGAGATACGAATTCAAGTGCGAATTGCAAAGCAAAGTAGATTGGCACGAATCGACGAGCAAAGCTGATAAATAGGAATTGACGAAATCAAATCAGAACAGAATCGATGATGATAAATGTATAAGTGAAGTTATATATATAACTGTGTGTAACTGTTTACATATATAACCCAAACACAATTTAAATTAAATATATATGTAAAATTCAAAATCATCGTTTAAAAAAAAAAATCAAATATTAAGGTCAAGCATGCATTTATAATATTTTTAGATTGATACATTCAACTTAGCAGTTTAACATATATATTTGTATAACTTATAAAATCGACCAATAAACCAAAATTTTAAAACTGATAAAATATAAACACAATACGTTATGTTTAAAATAATGTATACGTGTACTATTCAAATATGTAGGCCTTCACTTAAAGACAATGTAATGTAACGGTTCTATAATATAATATACTTCCCAAACCTATATTTAAGTAAACGGTACAAAACGTGCAACATATATATAAGCCGATAACTTATGTATATAATAATAACAATTTACACTTTTAAAAAAAGTCAAAATTTCAAAATCAATACAATTTAACCTATTATAGTATAAACAGCACATTGATTACAAATAACCCATATAAACTAATATATACTACATAAATAAAAGGTTACATTATAAAACAAGACAGAAATAAGAAATAAGACTTGCTGCAACATACTTTGTATAATTATATCACTGCATTCTTTCTTCTTTATAGCAAAAGTAAGTTACTATGATACATATAATAAGTTTTCACTAAAACAATTTTTTTTTAAAACATATATTTAAAATAAAATGTACATTATTATTATATAAAATTTTCTTATTCAAGACAAAGATAATATAAATTCAAACATTAAGGATGAGATATATTGTAAACCGGAAAACCACATACTCAGACAACAATCTTAAATGCACTAAAAAAAACTGTTAGAAACCAAATGATATCTATAAACCATATGTAATTTAAGCTAAAATAATAATATATAAAGCTTAGATAACCGAAACACATATGTAACTATATAAATATCATCCTGACAAAGTTTCAAAACAAGCTAAACTTTATGCTTTTATATGAAATAATATAACATTCAGTAACTAGTGCATACTAGTCCAAACATATAAACATACACATAAGTGGTTACGGTCGGTACTTCAAGTATACTTCTAACATTTATATACAAACAGTATAATACATAACCCCTACGTACGATATTTACTATTATATATAAACTTGAAATAGTAACACAAATTGAAACATATATATATATATATATATATATATATATATATATATATATATGTACACACGCTTGAACTATCATCAGTCACTAACACAAATGTGTTATATCCATACTTCACTATCAATACAATGCTAGTATAAACTCATACTAACCAATCATTTACCTATCAGAGTATATATGTGTGCACATATCGACAGGAATAGCCGCAAGCTATTGGACGCCGGAGAAGACACAGCCAGAGGCGGCTCGGGCTCGGAAAAAGGAGAGGATGAAGGTCGAGATCTATGGTGCAGCGGAAGCGTGATGGGTTCGGAGAGTTTTGCAGTGGGTGAGGAGGAGCGGGGTGCTAGGTAGTGAACGTGGTCGATGGTACTCGTGCTTGTGTCGGTGTTTGGATGGTGAGGAGCTTCGGTTGTACGGCTTGGGGAGGGAGAAGGGAAGAGGTGCTAACATTGGTGGAGGACGGTGAGTTGATGTTCACGTGGGAGAGGTCATGATAAATTAGTGCATGCTTCCAGAACCCAAGCTTCAGAAGAAAAAGAATGCAACAGTAGAACAAATTCATTTTCTATGTCTGAGCAAGGAGGGAAATAAAACAGAGAGCAAAGTGGAAAGTAAGGAGCAGGTGAAAGCAAGTTTATAATAAAAGAATGAATAGGCAATGCGTAATGCTACATTGGAGACTGGTGGAATATTGAAAATAACGCATGCAAATATAAATGCAACAGCTGGAAAATTTAGGGAATTTATTGTTGTAGCCAGCGGTTCAAATTTTGAAAAGAAAAGAAATTCCAAAGGTTACCGATTCCGGTACCGATACGGAAGGCGTTTTGCAAAGTGCAACGAACACCGGGCTCTGAATTTGACAATCGAATATATTGTAGAGATCAGTGCGATGTGACGATCAACACGGTATACGGATATCAGTAGTACGATCGAATTATAAAAATTCAAAATTTTCAACTAGCGAAAATGCATAAAAATCGTAGAAAAATTAGATCGACGGAGCTAAAGATGTCCGAATTTGGAAAAACGACAAACTGACATCTTGCTCAGAAGATAGTTTAGAATTTTTCTATGTAAAAATATTTTAGTTTTGAAAACATTTTATTTTCATCGTTTTTTAACTGATTAAATTGAAGTAAATTTACGCACGAAATAAACTTTCATATTTTCGGACGAAAATTTACCAGTTGCTATGTTTAACTGGAAGCATTTCAAATATTAAATTTTCGTTACGAAATTTTATTGTTTTATTTTTATTTAATGAAAATTTTCATTTAACGCAAAACACACGTTTCTTACGTTAAAATTATTAATTTGGTTTCAGTTATTGGTTACGACTATTTCATATTATTACATTACGTTTTAATATATATTATATTATTGGTCTTATCGAAATTTGTCGTCTACGAATTTGGTTTTGGATTTGTAACATATATACAAAGAGATTTCCATTTAATAAATCGTAAAATTTTATCTCTATCGGATTTTTATTTAATTTAGTATTTTAAAAGCGTTAAAAATATACGGGTCATTACAGAAGCCATCCTGACTGGTCTTGGAATGGCTAAAGAGTTACGAGTGGAATCATTATATGTGTTCAATGACATTTTTAGTCATTAATCGAATTAAAGAATGCTTCCAGGTCAAAAGCAAGATGTTGTTCCTATTCATGGCATAAGCTAAGAAGCTCATCTGTACCTTTATGAATTTCAAGATAGAACAGATCCACCAAAAAAGAAATGTCAAAGCTAATCAATTGGCCAAAGTAGCCAACAATCCTTAAGAAATCATCGCTTGGGTCCTAATAGGCTGGGGCTAATCCTCTGCTTCAGACCGGGGGCAACAACTATGGAAATCGATGAAGCCTTGCTCGACTCTTGGATGATCCCAGTGATAAAGTACCTCGCAAGCGGCGGTATGCCTACTGAAAGAAAAGAGGCCTAAAGGATCCTATATCAGGTACCTCGCTACACTATTAAAGATACGAAGCTGTATCGACAAGGTTATTCAATTTCCCTTTAAAGATGTGTTACTGATGAAGAAGCCAGCCCCATATTAGAGGAATTGCATGAAGGGTTTTATGTAGATCACACTAAGGGGAAAGCCTTATAAAGAAAGCCATCCATCAAGGGTATTACTGGCCAACCATGATCAAAGATATAATCGGGCATGTTAAAAAGTGCGACCCTTGCCAAAGATTTGCCAAGATCCCGAGAGCCCCCTATGTCTCTTAACCACTATGACATCCTCCTGACCATTGATACTTAGAGACTAGACCTAATCAGAAAGCTGCCGAATGCCAAGGTCAGATTCAACCATGCCATATTTTTTGTCGATTACTTCACAAAATGGGTCATAGCAGAGCCTCTCACTGTGGTCACCAAATACTCAAGGTCCTAACTTTATGGTCAAGAATATCTTTCGCTGATTCAGCCTACTAAAGAAGATCGTGACTAATAACATAACTCAGTTTAAAAATGGACTGTATCATGGGTTCTCTGACTGGAATGGAATAGAAAAGTGCTTCTCCTTTGTCGCTTATCCCCAGGCTAATGGGCAAGTTGAGACCATGAACAAAACAATCCAGAAATCATTAAAGAAGCACCTCATAAAGGCTAAGAGAAACTGGGCCGAAGACTTGTCGCGTGTACTCGGGTCATACCGCATTAGCAGCTGCATAACAACTATCCACTCTCCTTTCTTTTGGACTATGGGTATGAAGCTATGCTACTTGTCGAGGTTAATATACCATCTTCAGGGCATCTCACTCACGATCCCAAAAAAATGGAGAGCTGCTCGAGCTCGAACTTGATGGATTGGGAGAAAAGAGAGCGAAAGATGAACTGCACCATAAAAGCATACAAAAGGAAGATAGCCAAGCAATATAATGTGAGAGTATAACTCCTCCAGTTCAAAGTTAGGACTTTCTTTGGCATCGTCTCTTCGCCAATACCAAGGATCTGGTTGAATGAGTCCTGGGACCGAACTGAGAAGTCTTGTAGATAGTCATTGCCATCCTCGCTAACGGGGCATACTATATTTCGAATCCTGATGGCACCAACGTATCCTCCGCAACGAACTCGAAGCACCTCCAGATGTATTCTGCCTAAAATTTATAGTTGTTGTTATAAGGTTGTGAAATATTACTGTATTTATAAGGCAATATGATTTATATCACCTCTATTTTGGTACGTGGAATGCAAATGGAACACCCTTGGAATGTTCTCGACCTAATAATCAACTGGAACCAACTTGTCCAGTTCTGTCATTGGGGCATCCTACAACATCGGCTATCTGGAGGTGTTGAGCCAAATACCCACTAGTACCATTGAGGAATGCCTAAGAAACTACTCCATATGGATGTGTAAGCCACTCAATGCTTCCTTGCTCACTAGAGGCATCGACGAACTGATAGTGAGACTACCCCCGTAGTTGTCCTAATATGTTCGCTGGTAATGTCGCCCATCCCTCTGGTGAGATAGGGAATTGGTGCACTAGCAGCACAGTTACCTAATTTGTACCTTTGAACTAGGCATCCATAGCTCTGCTTTGTGGAAATGCGCAAGCCATTCAATACTTCCTTCCAGGCTGAGGCAGCAACGAATAGATGGTGAGATCACCCCCATCATGGTCCCAATTCCTTCGCCTATAATGATAGCCATCTCCTTGGTAGGACATGGCATTGGTCTTGGAACTGGACCAGCTCATAGCGGAAGTTATTTGTCAAGCGGATTATGCAATATCTCACAAACCGTACGTCGAAATTGCAAGAAATTTGAAAAGCAAGTGGCTAACTCCATTGGGAACCACCTGGAGGGATTGCATCCCATTTGAACAACAAAATAGGGATATGTACCGATCCCTATTGTGCGCCCCAACGGGCCTGGAAATTTTTGGGTGGCCTCGTCTTGGTGTCTCGAACCTTCTGTCAAAGTTTCAGCCAAATCCGTGCATGTCTTCCCCTATAAATACAACAGGAATGGTGTCAAAAAAGGGTCTCCTTTACGCTTCTCTTTATCTTCAACCTAGGCAACACTCTATCAATTTTACCCTTGGATTTTGGATTGTAACTGTAAACAAACTGCTGTATAATAAAAAGGATAATTTGAGAGTGGACGTAGGCCAGAGTTAGTTGAACCACTATAAATCTTGTCTTCTTTTACTTGCTTTCTAATTGTTTTCATTTTCTTCTTCATTTATTTCTCTTCATATTTCTATGATTTTGGATTTTTTGCATAACTGGGTGTTGGTGGCTAATTTTGATGCCCAACATTTTGGTGCTTTCATTGAGAAGGACTTGCACCGGAGTATTTGAAAGCTAGGATCTTGAACTTGGAAGCTTGGATACTTGGATCTAGAAAGAAATGACTAGGTAATCAACAAGGAGAGTATTACCAGAAAGGAGCCACCATGGAGTGAGTCAGGAGGCTTCCTCAAAAGTTGGAGCTAATTAGGCATCTATCTACATCACCAGGGATGAAATGGAAATGATGATGGATGCTATGCAAGAGAGGATGCTGAAACGACAGGATGAGATGATGCAAAATTTGCTCCAACAGATTGGACAAGCTGGAGCACATAATCAAGGAGTTGAAGCAGCAGGAATCGCTGGAAATCAGAACCAAGAACATGAAGATGAAGCCAATAGACAAAGGAATAGAACAACATAGCCGGGAGCAATCCCCTGCCATCTTAGAGGGATTGGTACCGATCCCCAAAGGCTAAGGGAATGCCCCCGAGTCTAGTTGATCGTAATGTTGGAGGACTTGCGATCGATTCCATGGAGCTTAGTGCGAATCTGAATCTGGATGCTCGTCCGGAGGAATCCGTTCAAAAATTCTCTCGTAGACTTGGAGAGCAGCTTGGGCATAATGATAGAAGACAACCATTGTAAGACAATGACAGGTTTGCGGAGATGATAAAATGAGCTATGCATGGAGAATTAGTGAACATGGATCTAGAGGATGTAAATAGAAGTGCATTCGCTCCAAATATTAGGAATGCTAGGAATCCACCAGAATTCAAACTACCAACATTGGAAGCTTATAATGGAAAGTTGGATCCGACTATGCATATGATGAGGTATATACGTCACATGGAAGTGCTGAGGGCATTAGAAGAAGTCCTAGCACGATGTTTCCTCATGACTTGACGATTGCAGCTATGCTACGGTTCAGATAGTTGGAGAGTGGTTCTATTAGCACATGGACGAAATTGGTCGAAAGATTTATGAACCAGTTTCGGGTTCATATTACAAGACCCAAAAATGTGATGACATTGACATCAATAAAGCAGTGGGCAGGAGAATCACTTAAGAATTTCTTAACTAAGTTCAATGCAACAGTTGTTTCGGTGGATCGACCAGATCCATCAATGGTTTTGATGGCGACGGTGTCAGGAGTTGCAAATAATTTAGATTTTAAGATATCACTGATATGGGATCCACCGATGGATCTTGGGGAAGTCTACTATAACAACCCTAATTTTGATTAACACTATTTAGGACATTTAATTAGGTAAACTGAATGAAATAATATAAATGGTTAAGGGATTGAGATTTGAATAATATGGGGTAGCCATGCCTAATTAACTAATGAACAAAAAGGGAATAATAATGAAATAGAGAAGGGTAATAGGATAAGGGTAAAATAGGAATAAGTGATTTTCTTGTACCCTAAACCATCGTGCTACTTTCATTTACATGTTCAGAAGAAAAATTAAAATTTATTAAGGCCGGCCGCCATTAGAAGAAGTAAGAGGAAGATAAAGCTAAAATCAAGGGGAATGAGCTTAATCAATCTAATATAAGATCAAATCTCACCCCCTTAATCACAAGCTAAGGTGAATAATAGGTTACATCTTATATTTTCTTATTTTCGGTTCTAGATTAGATCTGAATATGATTTGCAATGTATTATGCCATGTTTTGAATGATAAATAGATATATATGATTATTGATGAATTTTGTTTGCTCATATTGATTTTATGATAAGTTATGATTGAAAAACCTATCAAATGACATCCAAATGCCTTGCGATATTGATATAAGGTCAGAAATAAAATTTTAGAGATGCATAATTTTTTGAATTAATGTGGATTTATTATGAATTTTCTAGTGAAGAAAATGGTTAAACTGGGTTTAAAATTAATTACGTTATTATATGTTAGCTTTGGGTCAGAAATTTATATATGTTAGAAGACATATTAAAAATGATTTATGGGAAATTTTGAAGGATTTTCCTAAGTGTTTTAATAAGTACATAAAATTATTTAAGGTATGAGACTTAAATGTTTTATATGTTTATAAAAGGAGAAGGGGCAATTTGTAAATATTTTAAATTGATTGTCTTTGAAATTCGGTAGCATTTTTAGAACATATTTTTGAAAAGTATTGGCAACCAATCATATGTTGACAAATAAAGCAAGTTAGTTAGAAAGAAATTACTTTATAAAGTTAAAAATCAGTTTTATAAGGTTTTGCTGTTTCACCACTTTTGGCAGCTATCTTTCGATACTATACTTCCACATCTATCCTAGTCAAAACCAATACACATGGTATCAAAGACTTGGTACACAGTGGATTGGAGATAGGCAAAAGAAATAGAGTCAAATGTGCTTTCGAAGGGGTCAAGTCCTTGTTTTGCTTTCAAAAGAAGCATTCGAATGAGATAGCTTTCGATATGATCAAGTGTTTTGAATAAAAGAGAACTTTCAAAAGGGGTTGCCGTCTTTGTTTTAAGAATATGTTTTCCAAGGGGTCAAAACCCCGCTACCGCATGTTATCTTTTAAAGCAATGCCTTCGAAAGGGTTTTTCGCTTTAAACCCCGAGCTGCTTCTCCAATGCTTTCGAAGGGAATGGTTTTGACACCTTCCACATCTTTTATTTAGGAAAATGCTTCTGAAAGAGTTGCTTTCGCCCCAGTTTTTATAAGATCTTTTTATATTTTGAAAGCTAAACACAAAGGTTTCGAAAGGAATGGTTTTAAAGGTTTTGAAACTATGCTCTACATACTTTTACTTGAATCCAATGCTTTTGAAAGGTTTGATTTATATAAAGGATTAATGCTTTCGAAAGGTATATGATAAAGGTTTTGAAGGGGTGGTTCTCTAATATTTTTGAAAGGCTTACATTTAGTGTTTAAATGAAGGGATTCTAATGTTTTTGAAAGGCACGTTCAAAGTGTTTTAAAAAGAGGATGTCTAAGGTTTTATAAAGCTTTCGAAAGGGACACTTTCAATGTTTTCAAAATATCTAATGTAAATGGTTTCAAAAGATATGTTTTGGCCTTACGACCTAAGGTTTTAAAGTAAAGTAGTTAACTTGTTTAGAAAGAGGTAATTTCAATAGTTTTGAAAGTGGAACTTTCAAAGGTTTCGAAAGAGGTTGTTTAATGCTTTTAAACAAAAGTTTCAAATGTTTTCATCATCAACAATGTTTTGAGTAAAGCATATATCATGGCAAAGATATTTAAGCAAAGACAATAGCATGTTTTCCTTGTTTATGTATGATTTAAAGGGTTAAATCAATTTGAAAAGATTTTCAAGGAAAATTCGATGGGTAGTTAACCCTAAGTAATGACTTAAATATTTGAATACCAGATGGGACTAATCTAGGGTCGAGCCCTATACAATTGTTATAACCTGTAGCTAATTTAGTCCAAAATTTCAGTGTGTAGGGCTTAGTCATAGGTAAGACTTAAATGATGTTAGATATAGGAAGGAATATATACAGAGAAGGAGACTAGGTTATTGGTGAGCTCGCAAAACCATTAGGATCAAGTGACCCTGAGAGAAGTAAGTTAAGGACAGACCGTCCAGAAGTGTGTCTAATAGATGTTAGATTATTTATTTTGTCTAGTAGGCCCGAGTCAACCAATGGTTAGTAGTTAACCAAATAAAGCTATATTATTCGGACAGATAGTCCATTTATTACATGATTTATGAGCATATATAATATTGCTATTATTGTTTTAATCAGTTTGATTGCAAGATTCTAATTTGCAAAAGATATGTTTTAAAGGGATACTAGTGAGGGGAAACCCGTTCCACTAAGTGGCATGGTCTCACTTAATATCAGTAAACCGATATGTAATAATATTATTCACACCAGGCTTTATGTCTGACTCGAAGTTTATGTTTTTCCTCTTAAACTCTTGGGTGATCAAAATTAATTTATGTAGATTAAGAGTTAAGGTCCTTTCAGGTTTAATAGGTTGGGCGAATAAAGCTTTCGAAGACGTGTAGGAGGCAATGTTTGCTATATAGGAGCTATTTAGTTTTATTTCCACTGTGATGTATTAAGACTTTTATGTCTATTTAGTACTCTGATCATTCATATCGTTCTTGGCATACTTTGTAATAATTATATTTAATCAAAACCTGAGAATCATTTTGGGATTATGTATTTGGATATGAAATACCGATTTTAAATGTAATTAGAGAGGTTGTTTTAATCTATGTTGATTTTATTTCATATTCAAGTGCTTCTGATATTATGGATACCATTAACATTACCATATTTTGCCACCGAAAATTAATACTATGGATGGCTGCAGTGTCTGTAGCGCTTAGCTTCGAGCCTTACGATAGAGGATGTTACATCTACCATGAAGTAGAGAGGTTTCTATGACAAGAAGACGCGAAATCTGTTGAAAAGGCAACGAAAGTTAATACGATACGGGGTGGAGAACCACTTGGTGAAAGCTCATGAAAGGAAAAGGGTAAATGGAACATGGATGATAGCTTCAATGGATCGAAGCGACAGAGACCCAAATTCTCTTCTTACTCGAAATTGAATGAAACCCTATAAAAAATATACCTGGATACTCGAGGGCACCTTCTATATTGGAGACTGACAAGGAGAGAATCCTCCAAATGAGAATGGAAATTAGGAAAGCACTGCCTATTCCATGAGCTAGATGGGAAAAATACAAATGATTACAGGCATTTGAAGGATATCATTGAGGAACATGTGAGAAATGGTCAGTCACAACAATACGTAAGGACTCGGGCTACGATGGTGGAATATGAGCAGCCACCATCCAGCTCGATTGAAAATGACATTGAATCAAGGCATCATCGTCAACTTGTCATTAATTGATCGGGATGGCATGAAATAAGTAGAGAACTCCACAGTAAGATGGCTAAGTCACTTATACATGTACGAAATCGAGGACAGCCCCTAGGCATGCTCTGAGACGATGGTATACCGTAATGCTAGGGTTTGTGAAATTTGTTTTTTTTTCCTTTCTTCTTCTTTGCTTTGAACTCTTGTTTTTCTGGTTTTATTTGAACTCTAGTTTATTGTTTGCATGGAATCTTATTTTATAGACCTAGGAATGATTAATTTTGGATCAATGTAATGGATAACACTGGTCGTCAGGTATGGATTATGTCTGGCATGGGGTAGGTCGCTTTGCCCGAACGTGATGGATCGACCTACTCAGGTCGTCGAGTATGGATTGTGCTCGGCAAGGATTCGAAGAGATCAAAGTCGTCAGGTATGGACTATGCCTGGCAAAGGGTAGGTCGCTTCGCTCGAACACGATGGATCGACCTACTCGGGTCATCGAGTATGGATTATGTTCGGCAAGGATCCGGAGAATTCAAGGTCATCAGGTATGGACTATGCTTAGCAAGGGGTAGGTCGCTTTGCTCAAACATGATGGATCGTCCTGCTCAGGTCGTCGAGTATTGATTATGATTAGCACAGATCCAATGAGATCGAGGATTTAGATTAGGGAAATAACTTAAAGAGGTTATGGTTATGTATATCTGCTTCGACAACATATGGATTTAGATATGGGCTCGAAGCAGTTTGGGATTTTCCTAATGACCTAGTGAGGTCGAGGGTTTAAGTAAAACGATCCAAAGAGACCGTAGATTCAGAATTGGATATTGACTCGGAATGGTCATGGATTTCACTAACGATCCGAAGAGATCATGGATTTGGGTTGGCAACGGATTGGATAATATGGCTATTGATAGATTATGGAGTTCGAATTTTGGATTTATGGCAATTCACAACAAGTCTTCCTATTGCAAGGTATGTTTTGGGAGGCAAAGTGTTAACCTATCTTTTGAAAAAGTAGTACATAGGCAGATTTAATCCAACAGAAATCATGATTTCCAAGTCGGTAAGCTAGGAGAAACGGTTACCAAGCTCAGAGAACGGCTATAAACGAAACTATGGATGATGGTCAAGTGGATTCAGGTCGGATCCCTAATTTTTGTCCTAATTAAGGTGCAAATAGTATGAAGTAATAAGGAAGGCCTCGTGAGGCTACATTTCAAATTTCAAGTCGATTGGAGTTCGTATGCTAGAGTTATGGGAAAAAGAAGAGGGACCGGATCATATTCAGCTCAACAACACAACTCAATGATGATCGCTCCATAACTCAACAACCACAAGGCGGATTGAAGCGAACTTTAGAAATAAGAAGAGGGGACGCTAGGTAGTCTACCCTAGGGATCACATGACATTTAGAGAAGTTGGAGGGATCAACATCTACCCCTCAATAGGGATCGGTACCTATCCCTCTTAGGGATTGACTAAGCCCAACTACATAACAAAGATCGATTAATATCTCAACATCTACACATCCAATTGACATTAATCTTGGCGGACAAACTAACTAGAACATGTGGAACACCCCATAGGGATCACATAGCATTTGGAGCAAGTTGGAGGGTCGGTACCTATCCCTCCATAGGGATCGGCTGTAATCAACCTTAACACCATATTGCAACAAAGATCGGTGTATAACTCGTGTTCTACTAATCCAATTGGCATGAAACTTAGAGAGTAAGCATAATAGAACATGGAGAAGCTCCTTTAGGGATCACATGGTATTTGAAGCAAGTTGGAGAGATCGGTACCTATTCCTTTAGAGGGATCGACAGAAATCAAAATTCAATTAATACCACTTCAAGGAAAATGCGATATCTCACAAACCGTACGTCGAAATTGAAGAAATTTGGAGAGCAAGTAGCTAACACCATGGGAAACCATCGAGAGGGATGGCACTCTATTTGGACACCAAAATAGGGATCGGTTCCGATCCCTATTGTGGGCCCCAATAGGCCTGGAAATTTCTGGGTGGCCTCGTCTTGGCCTCTCGAACCTTCTATCAAAGTTTTAGCCCGATCCATGCACGTCTTTCCCTGTAAATACACAAGGGCGTCAGAAAAGATGTCTTTTTTGTGCTTCTCTTTATCTTCAACCTAGGTGACACTTTGTCAGTTTTATTCTAGGATTCGAATTGTAAATGTAAACAAACTTCGGTATAATAAAATGATTATTTGGGAATGGACGTAGGCCAGAGTTAGCCGACCGCTATAAATCTTGTCTCCTTTTACTTGCTTTCTAATTGTTTTCATTTTGTTCTTCATCGATTTCTCTTCATATTTCTATTATTGGATTGGATATTGGAGCTTTTTCATGTTGGTGGCCAATTTTGACGGCAACAATATATATACCTTAATCTGCTCAACAAATACATATCTTACCTCATCTACTCAATATATTATTAATACTACACATAACATCTCCGGCTTGAGCCTGTTCAACAACTAAGGAGTATGTAAGTAATTTATTAATATATATGGTAGATTACAATATTATATTAAATGTTCATAATCTTTAATATTTAATATTGAGTGATACCGACTTATTGAATAATATAATTCTTATGAATTACTCTCATGATTCTAATGTCGGATACATCAGAAATCATGGAATACACATATTTACGTATGTATTTATTCCTTAAGTCTATTTGAATTTCTTTGAAGTTCCACCTTTATTTTATACATTCATACTATGTAAGTATTATTATTACATAACTTTTATATATTTTTTTTGGCAAAGCCAGCGGGGTTAACTGGACCCCTACCAGTTTATTGCAAAACAATAAAGGTTACACTTGAAAAATAAGGAGAAAACAAGGAAGAGGAACAACAAAAACAGAACAGAAAGGAAAAAAACTCAGGCTCGTTCCCAAATTTGAGTCAAATTTGGCGTGAAACCAGATTGGCTGTACTTTAGTTGGCAATGAATGGCATTCTTCACCTCTTGCCATAGAGCATCACCATTTTTTCTCTGATTTTCAAAAAAAATATCATTTCTTTCCCTCCAGATAACTGTCATATATATCTTCAAGCAAACAGTAAGTATCCTACCCTTATCATCTTTCTTCTTGGCAGTGTTAAAAAAAACTTCCCACGCATCAGATGTTCAAGCAGTTTGTAAGCAATGACCAGTTTTGTTTCCAATTCTAATGATGAGATGAAGAAGTGCAGGGCAGTCAAAAAAAATGTGTTGTGCAGACTCATCAAATAAGTCACAAAACAAACACTTTAGTGAGCAACCCATACCATATTTGTTCAGAACATTCCTAGTTAACAGAGCTTGGTTTATCACTTTCCAAAGCATCAAGTTGTGATTAGGAAGTGAATCAGAAGACCATATTACAGAGGTCCATTTAGCAGCAGGCAGAGGGGAAGTGTCTGTGATATGATTGTAAACTCCTTAAATATTATATTTTATATTACTTATATAATAGTCTTATGTATAATATTATATTAATTAAATCTTACTTAATTAATTTTTAATTAATTAACATTTTAATTAATTTTTTTAAATTTAATATAGCATTTATATTGAATAATTATTATATACTATGTGCTATATAGTATTACACATATATCATGTATATATGTATAATATTTAATTAATTAACCTTCAGCTAATTTATTTAATTAAGCAATTTTAATTAAGTTTATGTTAATTTCGAACTTCATTTATGTACATAAATGTATACTTATGTTAATTTAACATTTCAAAACAACATAAGATATATCATAACATACAACACATGTATATATTAATTAATTAATTAACTTATTTAATTAATATATTTATTAATCTTATTAATAAATTTTATATATTTCAAAATTAATTTATTTAAGTTTTAATCATTTTGAAAATTGATTATATTATATTATTTATAATATGTATAAATTATATTTTAAATTTAACCTTTAAATTTAAAAATCTTAAATTTTCAATTTTCAAAACAATTTGAAAATTTATATCATACCATTTATAATATTCTTCCTATTTTAAATTTAACTGTTAAATTTACAACTTTTATTTCAAAATGATTTTGAAAATTAGCCGAATGCCTAATTCAAATTTGACTCTTTTCTATTAGGGACAATATTTCGGTTATGAGCTTAATAGTTAATCCTAACATGGTTAATTTAGACTGCATGGGCTATTGGGCTTTGATACCATTGTTGGAATAGGGCCAGCCCGCAGTGAAATTTATGGGTGGATTTCGTATTTTTTTATCCGATTGGATCTTTATTGGGCCTTTGAAGTCTAATTTATTTAGAACATTTCTAAATTTTATTTAAATAAAATCTCTTTTTATTTAAATTTATAAATGTATAGTTTTATTTAATTTATATTTTAATGGGGGCGGCTATTTAGACACAAAATTAGACATAAATTGGGGACACAAAAAATCACGGCCGTTGGATGTTTTTGTCCTTATATGGAAGGTGGAAATCAGAAGGCAATCCAATGGTGCAGATCCATTGTGTCACCAATTGTGTCTACATTTTGTGTCTAAATAGACTTTCCCTATTTTAATACATATAAATATACACATATGTATCATTTACATATATGTATGTATGTGCATGTGCAATATGTAAGCCCGTGCAAGGTATAACATGTCCGGGTATATATGTTGGGATTTATATCACAACAGATATGTTAGCTCATCCGATATGTATTGTATGTTGTCTAAATATACGTATGCATTTAAACTTGTCACTTATATAACTATTATATATAAGTATATGTTAATACTGTTTAAATAATTTTACGTATATGAAAGTATTTAAAATATATATATACTTATATTTAACTATATGAATATATAAAGTTTATAATATAATAGTATTAATATATATGTTACCGGCATTTTAACCCGACTATATCTAAACTGATTGGACAAGTTAGATTCGACTGCCATCAACGTTGATTAGTCCAGGGCGAAGATTGTGGGGTCCAGAAGTCAAGTACATAAAGTAATATGAAGCCGTGGTTGAACGAGATTGAGAGATATGCAACGTAGAATGTTCAAAGTATGGAATATAGCTTAACGTAGAAAAGGGATCGGCTATAATCCCTCTCAATCATAGGGATATGCATATTTCGGCTAAGCAAGTGCTAGTCAATGCGAAACAATAAATATCTCAAAATCTGTAAGTCCAATGCATATTAAATTTTATGGGCAAGATGTGGAGACCCTATGGAGCCTATCCTAGGGATCGCACTCCGAAAGGATAAAGAAAGAGGGATCAGCCCTCTTCCTCAATAGGGATCGGTTAGAATTTGGTAACAACTCATATTGCTGCAAAGATCGAGCAATAACTCAAGTTATACTAATCCAATTGGCATGAAACTTGGAGGCTAGGCATATTGCAGTATGGGAAAGCTCCCATAAGGACCATACCCTTATATTCCTCCAAAATATGGATCAACACCGATCCCTATTCCTTGAGATTTGGGCCATAGATCCCTCTGATGGGTCCATATAGTCTTGAAGATCCTTCTGCCGAATTTTTAGAGAGATATTTCGCCATGTTCCTCTATAAATACAGGCTTAATTGTTCATTTTCGAAAATTTTACATTGTTGGTTTTCTTATACTCTATCTTAACTAAGGATTTTCATCCGATCCCTATTGTACTCAGTTAATAAAGTGATTAATAAAGCTAACCGTTCAAAGTGTACGTAGATAAATAACATCGAACCACTATGAATCGTTGTGTCTCCATTACCTGCTTATTTCCTTTTGTTTTAATAGCTTGTTTCTTCTGTTTCCATTTTATATTCTTTATTTATTTCTCTTTGAAATTTCTATTGGATGTTTGTGTCAATTTTTGGCGCAAACATTTTGGTGCTTTCACTAAGAAAGAGATTCTCATCCCTATATGGATCCCTTTGTTGCTACTAGATTGCATACATCCTCGAAGTGATCCGAAATTATCTTCAGAAGCTTATTCGTTCTATTCAGATTTGTAAAAGTCCAAAGGAAACTAGCGACAATGGTTAGGAACACCAGATCTACCTCTCAAAATGCAAAAATAAATGAGGATGCTAACATCCAGCAAGGAGGCCCAAGTAATCTACTAGTGGATATGAATGCTGCCAATCCAGTTGATGTCCAGAATCTGGTTGATTCCATTAGAAGAGCCAATTTCCAGAATCTCATGAGAGAGCAAGTGGATATCCTCCAATAATTGAACTAATAGATTCAAGCCAATATCGATCTGATGAATCAATTCAGAGATCAACAGTGCAAGAATGCTAGGAGGGAGCTAACCCCTTATTCTACATCAGAGAGTTCTAGTTCATTAGATGATTATCACAAACGCAAACATAATAGAATTGACGGATATCACGCAGAAGCTTCTGGACATCAACATGAAAGCCCACCTAGCTTTCCAAGACAGATCAGTGCCGATTCCTCCATAGGGATCGAGGTCGATCCCTCCACCAGAGGAAGAAACATTCCTCTTCATGTTTGAGCACAACTTAGAGCTACCGTGGTTGATTTGGATGCTGGAGTTCAGATGGATGCAGACCAATTACCTTCTTGGAATGATGATGGAGTGAACATACATGATATACTTAAGGAGGATGTTGAGCCAAGAAGGCATGGAACGAGCCGTAGACGTCGACCAGACCATTTACGTGAGATGGAGCACAACTAGCGCTTGGCTCCAACTATCCAAACGCCAGACTTGTCACCTATGGTTAGACAGCTAGTGAGAGAGAGCCAATGCTTGGCCAATGATGATTGGGAGATCTTGAGAAGCCATACCCAATTCATTGACAATATCTTACATGCAGAGTATACAAGGAGGTTCAGTATGCCATTAATGCCTGCCTACGAGGGAAAAACCGACCCTAGGCAGCACATCATGAGATATGAATGGGTGATGGATTCCGCATGAGCTGATGACACAACCGAGTATAAATGTTTCCTATCACTCTCTCTGACATAACAATGATGTGATTTACAAGATTACCCCCACAGTCAATTTCTAGATTTTATGATTTAGCAATAGAGTTTATGAAGCAGTTCCGTATGCACACAACTCCCCTCAAAGATGTAATGTCTCTATTCAGTGTGATCTAGGCTCCAGGAGAATCGCTGAAAGATTATTTGGAGAGATTTCATACGACCATCATGAAAGTTAGTAATTCAAATGACCATTCAATATTAATGGCGGTGACATGGGGGATTGATCCAAAATCAGACTTTAGTGATTTGTTAGCTGGCAAACCATGCACAACATTGAAACATTTCTATGCAAAAGCAGCTCTGTATTTGAGGAAAGAGAAAACTAGGTGCTCTAGGAAGAAGATAGTTGTAGGACCAAGTGGAGGAATGTAAAGTAACATTGCAGTGAAACAGTTAGGGGAGAGTTCCGAAAAATTTCATGTAAATGTCAAAAATAAACCAAATCAGCAAAAGAAAGGCGGTGATAGGAACCATGAACGAAAGAGGGATTCTGGAAGAGGAAAGCGTAGAATTTCAATGTATGAACCTACACACCACCAAATACATCTTTAGAGAACATTTACTTGTCTATGCAATACCATGCGGTGTAGGAAGCCACCTTCAAAAGAATCGATGAAGAAAAAAACAAACTGGAAAATATTGTCGATTCCACGAATGCTATTGTCATAAAATGAGGGAATGTAGGCATCTCCAAGATACCATCGAGAAACTCATTCGGGAATGAAAGTTGTAATAGTTTGTTAAAGCCTAGCAGGATGGTGGGCAGGAGACATCCAACCCCAATCGAGGACAAGCGTCGCATAGGGTAGAGGAGCCTGTGTGGACTGGTGGAAGATTAATGATCAGTACAACAGTTGGAGGACCACATCTTGCTGATAAGATTGGCACGAGATGGAGCACTATGTTAGCATAATCAAGTATATGAATTTTGAATGTTTTTCGAGTACATAAGATGGAGCTCTGGAAAAATAGCAGCGTACAATGGCAGATGGCATTATGTTCAAAAATAGGGATGCAGATAAGGTGGAGGCATCGACGATCGACCCAATGGTCATTTCATCCATGATCAGCCCCGCCTTAGTAAGGAGGATTTTGGTTGACAGTGGAAGTTCCGTAAATATAATTTTCAAAAAGGCTTACGATCAGATGAGGATGGCAGCCAAGAACCTGAAGCCGTCTAAAGCCCGTATTCCTTGCTTTAACGGTGGTACAACCGAAGCTATCGGTTATTTCAAATTACCTGTGGAGTTGGGAGAAGGTGACTGCCGAAGAGTGTGGATTTTGCCAATTGTTGTCTTGGATGTTTACTTTCTTCTTTGGGCCAACCAGCCCTAGATAAATTCTGAATAGCTCTTGCCCCATGGTATTTGACTTTGAAGTCCCTAATTAATAATGGCGTTGGAGTTATGCATGGTGATCAGGCAACCGAACATGCCTGCTATGTGGTTGAACTGAGAGATGCTCAACAGAGGGAGAAAGGTAAGGGTGTGGAAAACTCTTTTTGCATCCAAACCGTCAAAGATTGACAACCAGTGCCTAGGCCTTGGCTCGGGTGCCACAGTCGGTTCTATAATGACACAGATCTGAGGGATGATGAGGAGGAGCCCAAAGAGACTAACGCTGCACTGGTTGAGCTGACGATTGACATCACAGTTAGCCACGACGACCCATCATGGCTCCTAAGGATCAGATCATAGCTCAAATCCCCGATGATGAAAAAATTACTGGTTTCTTCAAGAGAATCTTGACATGTTCGCTTGGACTCACTCTGACATGTATGGGATCTCGCCTGCCATTGCGAAGATGCATTCAGTATTAAACTGAGGCATGTCCCGATGAAACAGAAAAGGCATGGCTGGATCCAAAGAGATCTGCCGCCCTTAAAGAGGAGGTAGATAGGCTCATAGGTAATGGGTTTATTTGTGATGCCCTCTGCCCTAAATGGGTACCTAATCCTGTACTTGTGAGAAAGGTGAGTGGAAAATGGTCGACATGCGTTGATTACTCAGACTTGAACAACGCGTCCCAAAAGATAATTTTCCCCTTCCAAGGATCGACCAGCTGGTAGACTCAATTTTCTATCTTTCATGGTTGCGTACTTTGGATATAACCAAATTTCGATGCACACTTTCAATTAGGAGCACACCAGCTTCATTGCCAATATGGGATTGTATTGCTATGTGGTAATGCCATTTGGATTGAAGAATGCTAGAGCGACCTATCAATGCCTAGTTAATAGAATGTTTAAAGATTAGATTGGAAAAATGATGGAGGTATATGTGGATGATATGCTTGTGAAAGTCACGATGATCAAGACACCACATTAGCGACTTAGTAGAAATGTTCGATATCCTTCGATATTACAAAATGATGATCAATCCTCTAAAGTGTTCTTTTGGCATTGCATCAGGAATGTTCTTGGATTTCATCATCAATGCTCGTGGAATCGAAGCAAATATCAAGAAGATTCAAGCAATTCACAACATCCAACTGCCGAAGACGGTCAAGCAAGTACAAAGTCTAAATGGGAAGTTAGCTGCCCTAAGTCGATATATTTCCAGAACCACTGATAAATGCATTCCTTTCTTTGATTTGATTAGAAGAGGGAAAATGAACTTTGAATGGATGCAGATTGTGAAGATGCATTCCGAGCTTTGATGAATCACTTAAAGAAGCCTCTAATCTTGTCAACGCCAGTGAATTAGGAAGACTAGTATATCTACCTGGCCCTATCGGTACATACTATAAGTGTCGTGCTGATTCGCGAAGAGAATCGTCTCTAAAGATCGTTCTATTATATTAGCAAGCGATTAATAGGAGCCAAAAGGAATCATATGAAGATAAAGAAATTGGTGTATTACTTGTTAATTGCTTCATAAAAGCCCCCCTCTGATTTCTGGCTCATTCCATAACTGTTTTTCACCGATCAGCCGTTATGACAGGTCCTACAGCAGCCAGAGAAATTTGAAAGGTTACTCAAGTGGAACATCAAACTGAGTCAATTCAACATCACTTATCAACCTTGAAGAGCCATCCAAGGACAGACACTGGTGGACTGTATAGTAGAATTCACTGCACACGATCTTTCAAAGAGCAGTGAAGCCCCTACCATTCGACGGAAAATGTATATGGATGGAGCATCGAATGGTCATTATTCTGGAGCCAAAATCATGCTAGTCACACCGGAAGATCGATCAATTTGCTATGCTTTGAATCTCGACTTCCCTGCAATGAACACCGAAGCTGAGTATAAAGCTCTGATTGCTAGAATCAAACTTTCCAAAGAATTGGGAATAAAATCTCTTGAAAATTTTTTCCACTCATAATTAGTAGTATACCAAGTCCGGGGAGATTACCAAGCTAAATGAAAACGACTCGCCCCGTACCTTATCCAAGTCTAAGAGCTATTGACCGGCTTTGAGTATTATGGCATCATGCACATTCCCCGATTAGAAAAGTTTGCTAGCATGGGGATGCACAATAGATGGGCTTGGTTTTAGTAGAAGTACTAGACACTCCGAGCATAAACCAGATGGAAATCAACTAGGTACTAGAGATGGAGCTTGAGAAGGAGTCATGGATGACTTCGATTTAAGACCATTTGCTACAGGGAGTCCTTCTCGAACGGAGGAATGAAAGGCGATAAGTCCTTCGCAAAGCTTCACGGTATATCATTCAAGAAGGAATCATGTATAGAAAGGGTTTCTTTGTTCCTTGCTCCGATGTATCACTCATGGTAAATTAAAATGAATCTTAAAGGAAGTTTACGAAGGGGAATATGGCGATCACACTAGAGAGCAAACCCTAGCAAAGAAAATATTTTGTTATGGGTATTATTGGCCGATTATCAACCGAGATACTGCTGATTACGCTATACGATGCGACAAGTGCCAAATGAAAACAAAAGTTCCAAGAGCTATGTCGATGGAAATCACACAAATGGTTAGTCCACGGCCATTTTCCATATGGGGCATAAATATTATCGGTTCCTTACCAATCTCTAAAGATGGTAAGAAGTACGCCATCGTCGCAGTTGATTACTTCACCAAATAGGCCGAAGCAGAATCTTTAGCCATGATCACAAAAAAGAAAGTAATCAACTTCATTGTCCGAAACATCATCTGTCGTTTTGGCCTTCCATGAACCATTGTAACTGACAATGGAACCCAATTTTCCACCATTGAATTAAAATACTTCTATCATCGGCATCATATCGAGAAGTGGTTTGCGGCAGTTGCGCACTCTCAAACAAATGGACAAGTAGAAACTATGAACAAAATCATAAATCCCATTCTGAAAAGGCGATTGGAAATTGCTAGAGGCAAGTGGATGGATGAACTTCAAACAACATTATTGGCTTACAAAACCACCCACAAGTCCATGACTGGCCATACTCCGTTCGCCCTTGCTTACGGCTCCGAACCGTTATTCCTGTTGAACTCGAAGTCCCTTCTCAACGAGTGACCTATTACGATCTCAGAACGAATAGAGATATCCTCTTAGAATCTCTAGACTTTATAGATGAGAAGCACGAAGAAGCTGATTTGAGCAACTGAACATCGACACCGAGTCACCCGATACTACAACGCTAAAGTCCAACCTAGAACCATTGAAGTGAGTGATCTCGTCTTGAAAAAACATGTTTTCCCTGCCCCATAGCACATGAATCCTACTTAGGAAGGACTTTATGTCATTGATTAGAGGCTTGGAGAGGGAACTTTCAAGTTAGCGATTGTTATGGCATCACACTCCCAAGAGCATGGAATAGTATGCATTTACGATGCTACTGCACTTAATTTAGTCTTTTTTCATTTAGATATATTCAAATTCCTAATTTTCTTTAGAATTTGATTTTACAAATATGCACTAAGACAAATTATGTCATTTCTTTCCATTTGATAAAAAATGTTTGATATTTCCTTTATATTTATGATTGTTGTAACATTACATATTAGTTATGTCACTCGACTAACCAATATTGACATGTCCAAGCAGGTTCACAGAGTCTGGAGCTAGACGATTAATAAGTTCATGATTGAACTAAACAAATTAAGAATGGTTCAGCTGTTCATCCGATGATTCTCGCTCACAACCCGATGGATGAAATACCTAATGAGGAATTGATGTGATTTGATCATCCAATAACCAAATTAACCCTACTGAGCTATGAGACAGACATGAATCAAAAGTGATCGTGGTATGACCGATTACTTGCTAAGTTAAACCCTGGACTTGGGAGGAAATCAATCAATTAACGAAAGTACGGTCCGACTATTTTTCAAAATAACTCTAAGTCCCCAAAGTGTGGACTAGATATAAATATGAATTGGGCTCGATCCGATCGCCCACCAACTAACTCTTATCCCTAAAATGCAGATATAATTATAAACAACTAGATGATTGCAGTACGACCACTCACTACACCAAAAAATCAGACCTGAAACCGATAAGAATGTAAACTCGCTAAGGAGATAGGAGGAGTATAAACTCGCTAAGGATAGAGTTTGACCATCTACTATCTAACTCTGCTAACTTGAGACTGGCCGTAGGAGTATAATCACTCAAATAGCTGAATCTAACGGGGTAACGCTAGGGCTTGAGCCCAGTGTTTGATACAACTTAAGGCCATGACCACATGGAGGCCTTGAGCAAAAATTAATGGACGATTGTTCGAATAAACGAGCAATGAATTACGAGCACATTTAATGGAAAAGTAATAGCTCGACTACTTAGACAAAATTCGCATAAGAGTTCAACATAAAACAAAGAACTTTTTTGTGCATATTAATCTTGAAAATTATGGTACAAGTTTATTCAAAAGCGGGGGTCGTACCCGCACAGTTACGACCAACAAAAATAGAAAAGCAATTACACAAGCTATATACAAACTAAGCTGAAGTGATGGCTATTTCTTTTGTCTCTTTTCCCTTTGGGATTTTTTAAGAGTGGCGCCACCCGAGCTTCCACCTGTTCTTTTTTTTGATCCTTTACCACCCTTGGTAAGAGAGCTTTTAGACATTGGAGGGAGTTCTTGGGAACCGACCCCTCGGATGGAATGACTTGTAGTAGGACGAGATTTGGATCATCGATGTCCACATCAGCTGGTTTAGCATTAGCTTTTTTCTTCAATAACTCCTCTCTCTCAATGCGCTCTTTCAAGCTGAGCTCATCGGTATGTTTGGAGGCACCAGTGATCACAACATCATCTGATTCATCTGGCAGCGGCTGGTCATCTGCTTTTTAATCCTCAAGTGCTCCGATAACTTGAGCATCAGGCCCTAGAATGTCTGTAGCCGTTGAAGATTCGGTGAAAACTTGTGGATTCATGGAAACAAGAAAACAAACCCATAACTATTGGGCATAAGGAACGAAATCTCTTGAATAATGGAGAATAAAGCAGGATACCTATGTCCGGTTGACTTTTAGTTGTCATTAGAGTGCTCCCATCTAGAATAGGAGTCATCACCTTTGATTGATAGCTGGGTCTGTCTGAATCATAGCTCAAATCCTATCCCGGCCAAGTGAAACCGACGCTCTGTTTGTTTGAAGTACAGGGGGACCTTTGGGATCGAACTTCAAAGACTCGGCAATGTTTTTCACTTTGCCGGAGGATGCTAAAATATCAAAGTATTGGAGTCTCGTAGCAGCATGTTCTAAAGGTTTATCCCCGGGAAGAATCTCCTATGCCAGATTCTTTTCATCTCAATTAGCTTCATCGAGGGCTTTCTTCTTCGTTTTAACCATATATTCCCAAGCCTCGGCCAGCGATTCCAGATAACCCTCTCTAAGAAAACTCGGATCACAATGGACTATGACTTTAGCATTATATTCAATAGTTAAAAAATGGAACATGTTCTTAATCTCATTCCAACCAGCATCTTTGGCATTTTCTAACTAGGCCTCAATCTACTCTCTAACCTCATTGCAGCCTGCTTCTCTTGCCTCTTCCTTGAGGACTTCAATTTGAGCGAGTTGCTCATTAAGTTTTATTTTCAGTCCCCGGGCTTCGATGGCCTCTTTGCAATATCTATGCGACTCCTCACGAGCTTTAAATTTTTCTTCCTTTTCTTTTTTAAGGAGTTCATTGAGTTCTTCAATGCGGTAGGCCAAAATGTTTTTCTCATTTTGCAGTGTATCCTTTTCCAAAGCAAGCACACTGCTACGGTTGAGGGAAGCATCCAACTTCTTTTTGTGAGCTACTTCTAGATGACCAATCACCTCAGGTGTTTCTTTTGTACTTTTTTCTACCACGATTGGCTTTGCTGTCAACTCTGAGATCTCATTATCTTGTGTTTAATTATATATTTATCATGGATCGCCTCTACTTGAGATGATCGATTTCATGTTGTCTCTCAATAGACACCTCAGAAATTTTTTTGGCTAAATGTTGGAATGCTTTATGCTGCACAAAAACCTTATTGACTCATGCAAGGGAACTCACTTTAGCACTCCCTAGAATTGTATGGATGGAAGGAACTTAAGCCTATTGGAACAAAATTTTGGAAAACTGATCTTAAGTTCGACTAATTTTTTTACCGTGGAAGCCTCAGGAGCTGCAATAGGCAAAGCTAGATCAGAAGTAACAATTGAGCATTTGTATGACCTACGATTGTAGGATTGTTTGGAACTAGATGAACTAGAATACTGCTCAAGCGGCACAGCAATTTTATTAACATGGAAAGAAGTATGATTGCCACCGTGTACAGGAAGAATGAGTTAAACTTCCTGATGAGACGATTAAGATTGGGACTTGTGTTTAAAAGATGAAGACTCCCTCGAACAATGACTTCTTTCTTGGTTGTCATCGCTTTCTCGACGCCTACCCGAGTCTGGATCGCTACTGGATCCATACTGTGTTGAGGAGCCCCTCAAGAAATTAAAGGCACGTGATTAAGACATAGCACCTGCAAGCAACCAAGAGTGTATTAGTCACTATCAAATGAAAGATAGACAAATATCATGCAGTGAAGTGCACATGGTTGTGAGTGTCCTAGTGTCCCCCGACGAACCAGCTGTTGTAGCCTTGCTCATAGGAGTGTTCTCCCCATTGCTAGTGAGAGGAATGTCATTACCACTCCTGGGAGGAGAATTGAGCCCTCTAATACTAATGTTGGGGAAGTCATAAGTTCTGATATCATATGGGATCAGGAGATTCGAGAACCCTTCCATTGAGCTTTCTAAATGTTGAGAGGAAGACTCTTCTCTAATGGTGGTGATAATAAACTCGGACTTTTTAGCGACCACTTTCCTACGGAGTTTATGTACGAGAATTTTTTCTCTCTCCTTGTTGGCACATAAGCTTATACGCCTTGTGATGGTTCGACTACATGCGCGTCGCCCGAACCTGCATCAGCATCACCAGGCTTGTTGGTTTCGACACCTCTAATTTCACCCTCTTCGACGTCGTCTTGAGCACCCTCGACTGGGGCACGATAAGGCTATTAGTATCGCCTTCTTGTTAGTAGCATTCCTTGGTGATGTAGTGCTTCCTAGAACCTCAATGCTGCGACCTTCTTCTAACAGCCTAAAAAGATATAACCATTCATCAATAACGAGCGATCTGATGTCCCTATCCTCAACTGGGGTAGCACAGACTGTAGAAACCGCCCTTGAGAAACTATCATCTTCTGGAAGTGGATGGATGCCTAAATTTTTTCAAAGTATTAGTTAGTTCAGGATATGACTTGGGCTAAAAAGTTCGAGAACAAAGTGAAGACAACACATATGTCCTTCTAACCATTTCCTTGCAAAGCCAGGCGGACAACGAACGTAAAACCATTAGTGTTTAAAGATGCTAAGCTTGTTCCAAGCGCTAGTTAGAACTTGACAGTTGGGCGAAGGCTCGAGGAAACTGTAAGAAAGGCTTCCTATCCATATTTTGAAATTGTAAATAAACCTGATGTCTTCAGGAGACGGCGGGCGGAACAAAACATCCATAAATAGCAAGAAAGTGCCATGAAGAAACGCACAGCTGTTCAGATGTAGTTAAAGAGGATCCGTTCCTAAAAAAATGGAGTTTCTTATTTTCTCGGATTAAAGAATTGAAAGCCGGTACGCATCCGGCCCAGCACATGGATTTATTATATGTCATATATCCCTTCGAAGGCAAATGAGTCCTGTCGTTCACTAAAGGGACTACAACATCTCCAAATGGAATCCCATGTTTAGAGCGTTGTCTACGAAGAGCAACCTCATCAATTCTAGAGGCTTAGGAATTCATCAGGTTATCTAGAAATGCAGCACCTTCTGTAGCGTCGGGAGCATGACTTGTATCTTCCTCCGAAAGGAAGGTAACATCAGGGAAAAGGTTGGTCAATGGCCTAGAAACCTTCAGTTGCTCAGTTTGATGATCAAGGGAAAGTCTGCCAGAAGAAGTTGCAGAACTTGACTCAGCTCTGGGATCAATAAGGTGTAAAGGTGTCTAGTAGGCATTGCAGCTAAATGCTCTGAACGTCTGAAGCCCATATCAACTAAACTTAGTAGATAATCGAGATTACAAACTTACCCGTCCCTCGATGCTAAGTGTAAATTAGTGTGGTGTGGTGTTGTGTGGTGAGAGATAAACAATTCAAAATCAAAAGCAAAAGTAAGTGATGAGACTTTGGATTTCAACCAGTGTAACCGTCATCATTGACAGTCTCAACTGGCATTTAGATTAATTGATTGTGTAAGCTTTGGGATCAACCATCAGTATGTTGAAGTGTGAAGTCCATAATTAAAGTCCATATGTTAAGTTTTAGTTCATATTCTAAGTCCCAGGAGTTTAGTCATTCAATTTCGAGTTTGATATTGGATACGCAAATCCCATTTACATTATCGTCATATGTTCAAGTTCACTGAGATGGGATTGGTTTTAATTGTTCATGCAAGAGAATTTGGATTGGTTTGCTAATGTTTTTAAGTTCAATTCAAAGCTTAGACTTGGCTAAGTACCCATAGCCGATCCTTGTATATAAAAATAGCCGATCCCTATTATGAAGCCTACAACTGATCTCTCTTATGAAGCGAAACAACCGACCCCTCTTAAAAAACCTACAGCCGATCCCTCTCCAAAAAACCAATGACCGATCCCTCCTCATAAACAAAACCATTGATCCCTCTTCTGAGTGATCCTCCAACCGATCCCTATACTATGTGATTACTAAATCGATCCCTCCTTTTACATCATTCAAGCAACAACAAAACCAATCCCTCCATCCCATCTATGAAACGAACCCTATACTTAGTAATTTTCACGCTTTCTACAAAACTTTATGCCGATCCCTCAAGCAGCATGCGAAATACCGATCCCTCTCCACCGTACCCCACTATGATTAACCCTTTGTTTCCTTCATCCTTTACTATTTTCTTTCTTCTCTTCTACTACTTCATCGAACCCTTCATCGCTGTTGTCGAACACATCTCCTCCAAATATAACCTCCAAATATAACCCATGTTTAACGTAATTGAAACCCATCATCTCATTACAAATCAAATTCATATGCAAAAAAACCTACTTAAGTGTATAGATAACGAGTTGCTTGAGGGGAGATGTTAGGTTACAATTCAAATTCAAGACCTAGTGGTGATCAAAAGAAAGATAGAAAGGAAAGTTCATGGATGAAGGCGGTGTTTGATTCGAAAAGAAGGGATCGGGTTTTCAAGTTGGAAGGAGAGGGTTCGGAGGCAAGTTTGAAGGAAATAAAGGCGAATCAGTAGAATGAAGTGAAGTTTAGAGAAGGAATGTTAGTTTATATATGTAGCCCATGGGTTCGGCCTGCTTCCTTTATTTGCGAAGTCAAAAAATTAGTTATGTCCTTCAAGCAATAGGGATTGGGTACGATTCCTACCCTAGCGAACAAAATTCCGATCCCTATTATATAAAAAAGAGAAGGAGGAGGGATCGACTAGAAGAAAGTCGATCCCTATGAACATTAAAAAAAGAAGCAAAAGAGGAAAAAGGGTTCCGTTTCAAAAAGACCGATCGCTATTAAAGCAAAAAAGAAAAAGGAAGGGATCAGCCCTATATACATTAAAAAGGAAGGGTTTGTTATGAACCCTATGTGCATGCAAACATGGGCATGAAAATCATATTAAGTACACACACGCATGCACGCACACGCACACACACACACAAATATATGTATGTATGTATGTATGTATGTATGTATGTATGTATGTATGTATGTATGTATGTATACAATGCAATGAAATTGCATCTAGTTCAACGAAAATTGGCAATGCCCATGAGCGTACAAACACATCTGAGAGCCAACGACAAGAATTTGTACCTAAATGTGCACATAAGTAGTCTACAATTTCAATTTTTGAAATTGATGGAAACTGAATTCAAACCTGAAGCTTTTAAGGTCAAGATCGGATCAAATAGCCAAAGCTTACTAGTCCTGTAGAACCGGACATAGATATCAACCAACGAAATATAATCCTGAAATGCTATTGGAAATCGACCAAGCGTCATGACGATCAAAGAGAGATACGACACTTTGGGGAAGTAGTTCGATGGAAGGACATCAACTATACAAAAAACTGGATGAAATTCTAGTCTATGACTCTAACTTGCTTCGATTCGAAGCACGTTATGTTTAGCATAAGTAATACTTTGGAGGGCAAGTTTTATCCAGCATTTTAACTCGGATATCCGAACTAATTGAACGAGTTCGATTCTACCATTACCACGGCCGGTAAGTCCAAAGCGATGATTGTGGGGTCCAAAACTCAAGAACAGAGGTAATATGAAGCCATGGTTGACCAGGATTGAGAGATATGCAATGAAGAATGTTTAAAGTATAGAATATAGGTTAACATAGAAAAGAGATCAACTATAATTCCTCTTAATCATAGGGATCGACATATTTCAGTTAAGCAAGTGTAAGTTAATGGGAAATAACCAATATCTCAAAATCCGTAAGTCCAATGCATAAGAAATTTTATGAGCAAGATGTGGGAACCCTAGGGAGACTGCTCTATGGATAGCACCCCAAAAGGAGAAGCAAGAGGGATCAACCCTCTTCCCTCAATAGGGATCGATTAGAATCCGGTAAAAACTCACATTGCAGTAAAGATCAAGCAATAATTCAAGTTCTACTATTCTAATTGGCATGAAACTTGAAGGGTAGGCATATTACAACATGGGAAAGCTGCCATAGGGATTGCATCACAAAATTCCTCCAAAATAGGGATCGACATTGATCCCTGTTCCTTGAGATTTGGGCCATGTGATCCCTCTAATGGGTCTGTACAGTCTTGGCGATCCTTCTATCAAATTTTCAAAGAGATATTTCGACATCTTCCTCTATAAATGCAGGCTTGATTGTTCATTTATGGGACTTTTATGCTGCTGGTTTCTTTGTACTCTATTGTAACTAAGGATTTTCATTTGATGCCTATTGTACTCAGTTTACAAAGTGATTAATAAAGCTATCTACTTAAAGTGGACGTAGGCAAACAACGTCAAACCACTATAAATCATTGGGCTTTTGTTACTTGCTTGTTTCTTATTATTTAATTGCTTGTTTTCTCTGTTTTCATTTTATGTTCTTCATTTTTTTCTCTTCGAAACTTCTACTGTGAATTTGTGACAATTTTTGGTGCAAATAATATACATATGCACATTATTATAATATGTATAAAAAATAATATATATATATATATATACATAAAATATTTTTTAAATTATGAACCAAATAAATATATATATATATATAACGATAAAAGTATTTTTTTTATAAATTTAGATATACATATGCATAAGAATATATTTTTTATAAATAGATATACATATGCGTAAAAATATTTTTTTATAAATATAGATATACATATGCATAAAAATATTTATAATATCAATATATACATATATTAATTTTTTTATAACTACAGATCTAAGCACATCACTACAAAATTTTATTATTGATTTTTATTATTTACAATATATAATAATTGGTTTTTCACTCGAAAATAGATAACATATTATTAAAAAAATTCTATGAAACATTTTATTCAAATTTTAAATTTGTAGACAATATTGTATGATATCTAAAATTTTAAGAAAAATCATAATTGTTTTAGGTCAAAATCTATTTTTTATTAATTAATTATTTTTCAACCATTAATTGTAATATTTTTAAAAATAGCAAAAATCTTTTCTTAATTTAATTTTTCCGACCGAGAGCTTTTCTTATGATAAAATAATTTAAAGAAATTTAAAAATTAATTTTCGAAATATATTTTATTTTATATAATTTATTTAGATAGTATATTGATTTATATAATATTAAAAAAATAATTGATAAAAATTTGGTGTAGAAAATTATTATTATTGTAAATATATATGTATAAAATTATTAGATCAGTTTTTCCATGGAATGATACTTTAATTAAATATAAACCATATACTAATCAAAGAATATATGCATATATAAAATAATAAAATAATAGTACTATTATATTTAATACCGGCTTTACAAATCTGACATATTTATAAAAAAAGTTGTTTTTCAAGGTGAATACACACATATAACCAACCCAGATTGTGACAACTACAATATATATATGAATCTCACCTAACTAATATAATAATAATATATAATGAAATAATAGTCAGAAATTATATGCTATGATATAATGAATAATATACCTAAGAACACTGCCTTATAGCATATCTTGTAATGATGAATACTCTCCTCTTATAAGCTTTTCGATTTGGCACATTGTTAATCCTTGAACCATTGACCTTTGAATATCAGACAGTAATTGATCTTGAATTAATTTAAGCTTGATATGACGAGGCTCATATGGATTGAAGTTGGCTAGCAATTAAAGGTAGTAATGGCAGCCAAAAGTCATTTTCAATTAAAGTTAAGGATGTTTCAATAATGGACGATAGAGAGAAAATAGTGGATCACATCTCATACCAATTCTCCCTCAATCTGAGCCATTCAAATCTAATACCTAAACTATAATTTGAGCTGCCTCTTATTGCCATATCGCAGCCAAAATTCTCAACATCGTGATCGGCCAAAATCCCGTTTAAGCCCAAGGAAAATATTATTTAATTAAATACAATTTAATCACTTATCGATATCGTATATCGATTAATATATTTATAATTGTTATAAATATATTTAATAGCGTTTATTCCTTAAATCATAATCAATATTTTATAGTTAATGTTTCATAAATATTAATTAAATAAATTAATTTATAAACTAATTAAATCATTTGGTCAAAACAAAATTCATCATTTCGATTATGTGACTCGTTAGAAGTAAATTTGATCAGTGATTAACATCCAACTATTCATATGTTAACGTTCACACATCACTTAGCAGATACTGTGGCATTTTTTCAAAATTTATCGCTTACTTGGCTTTGGTAAAATCCAATTTTACTTTGTTAAGCAGTATCCGGTTGTGACTTTTATTTACAACAATTCTCTTCGTCAAAACAATATCACTTTGGACTTATGAAATTTTGTATTGGTCAAATTTCAATATCGTCCATATTCCATTCTATAGTCTAAACACAAAGTCCTTGCTTCGATTATAATAATTATTGTTAACCGAAATGCTCTGGTTGAAGACTTTGAATTGACCGTGAAACTAACCCCATATAATTAAGGAGATGAATCCTCTCATATATAGTGCTTCACTTTTAATACTTGCACACGACCCAACTATAGTCACTCGATGAATGCTATACCATGATTTGACATAACCGTAGCATACCTTTCATATTAAAAATCCATGGTATTCTTAAGTCGAGAGAAATGTGTAAATCGGTAACATTGATATTTTCTTTTTGACCTTAGTTATATTAGCTAAATGAAAACTATTGAGTGGGTCGTTCCATAATTATCCAATAACTATTAGTACGTAACCACTAGGCACCCCTGGCAGTCATGAGTAATACACTTCCCAACATTTGGAGAGCATTACATGCTCTAATCTCAACAGACACATTGATATCCAGTCTCGATGTATCTTGACTTGGAACATTTCAAATGGTATATTTATTTTCATTGTGATAAATTACTCACGGTTACAACACTTCGTAACTACTACGACAAAACATACCGTTTATGGAGTTTCTATTAACTATACTTTTATTTAAATTAACTAATTATTATAGCACATTGTATCAAGTATATAATAGGAACAAAACACCTTTTATTTCAAACAAAGTTGATCATTGAGTTAGATATGTGTAACAAATTACATAACTGCCCCTAGGGCATACCCCTTACGTTATCAAATGGTACCTTCATGGCATAATTACCTATGCTATAACTCTAAACAAGGCATCTGCAGTTCTTCTCCATGAGGATGTGAAAACCACTTAATGCTTCCTTCCTCATCGAGGCATTGATGAACCGATGGCGAGACTACCCCCGTAGTTGTCTTGATTCATTCACTTGTGATGCTACCCATCTCCCTAGTGGAACGAGGCACTTATGCCTTGGTGGTGCAGTTACCCACTCCATCACTTCGAATAAGGCATCCATAGTGCTACTTCATAGGATGCGCAAGCCATTCAATGCTTCCTCCCTTGCCGCAGGCATCAACAAACCGGTGGCGAGATCACCTTCATGGTGATAACGATTCGTTTTCCCACAATGTTGCCTACTTCACCTAGTTGGGAAATACGTTGATGCCCAAGCGATGGAGATACTAGTGTCATAACCTTGACCTAGGTACCTAACAACGGCTCATACTCGTTATGCAAATATACAGGCTAAGTAACTTCATTGAAAGATAAATCTTATTTTTCCTAAATGCACTTTTCTTTCTTAATATTTTCTTATGTTATCTTATGCATGGATAGCCTACGCTTTTACTTATGGACATTGGGATCATTAGAGCCCCTGACCTAGGATCATAAAAAATAAGCTCGAGGGCACGCGAATATATATACTTAAGTATGTGCAGTGATTAACAAAATAAATGCAAGACAAGCACGGATAATTAAAATAGATTAAACTAATCAATAATCTTATTAAACTACTCAAGTGTAAAAACCATCAGATGGGGGAGGGATACCTCGAATGCTAACATATCCATCATAACCTCAGCACAGGCTAATTCGTAGTCTTCCAAGGAAATAAAAGAAACCAACAATGGAAGACGGTAGTTGTCCTAAACAATCAACTTTAACCTCCTATTCACCCTACCATCCCACTGGGCATTCATGGCCAGGATCTCCTCCTGAGTGGAGCAGCCTAGGTACCACTAAAGCTTATCTCTCAACCATCCGCTTCATTATGGCTCACCTCCAGGTCCTTCCTCATCTACCAGAGATCCTCCTCAAACCTTCTGCTCTTTCCAACAAGGTAGTTGATAACAACCTCCCTGGCCACCTCAGCCATGTGAGCTTCCTCTGCGAATTAAATTGGTTCTCTTGGAAGCCTCTTCCCTTAACTTAGCATCCCAAGCCCTCTTCCGTAATTCCTCACTTTCTTCCTCTGCCTGCTAATGTGCAGTCTTCTCCTCCTCCATTGGCTTAGTCAGATCTACCAGATCTGACTCCATGGTATAGGCTCACATTGTAGCATGCACAAGAAGCAGTTTGAGGTATAAGTTGTGGAAAGATGAATAGATTGTTTATCAAATGTGAAAATGCTTACCAAGTAAGCTTCCAACACTTAAGAGTTGAGCATCTCATCCAGGGGATGAGTCTCGCAGCCTAACCGTACCCAATGCTCGTTGTACATGGCTTCCTTCACTACCCCGACCAACACTCGTGCCAATATTGAAGGTTGTCATATGCCTCAACCGCCTTAAAAGTGGTCAACTCCATAACCTCGAGCACATCTAACCCTAATCAGGGGCTGATCACGTCTATTTTCTTAGAGAATCCAAGGTTGGGACACACCTTGAGCTCTCCGACTTTAAGACCCAAGGCATCATGGACAATCTCCTTTGCTCTGTCTCCTCCTCTTACCCCCTCGACCATCGCACACTCACGAAGTTGTAGGTCGATCGGAGAAAATTTTTTGTCCCTCTCGTTGGGAAGTCGGGAGTTGATCCATGTGTGCGGTAGAGAATGAGGGGTTGCTATGGTTGGGTGGTGCTAGTATAGGAATTTGTTATTGGACTCCACACATTCCCCTTGCAGTAGCAACATCAATAGCGGTACCTAAGCTCAAGTGGACCACTGCAACACAAGTACAAGTCAGAGAAGTGCGAATAAGGAAATAAAAAAGGAAGCAATACAAAGCTCGGCTATCTTCTATAGTTTGATCGCCCCATCGCCTCCGAGTTATGGGTGGAAAAGGGGACCCTATGCTACTAATACTAAGTTATGCTCCCTCGAGGTTGTATTTGTTAAAAGATATGTTTTAGGTCACTTGTTCTAGAGAGCCATGGTAGAGGGATTACCAAAGGAAGAACCCTCGCTGGTTGATGTATCTAGCTCATACGCTCATTCATTGGTCTTTTTTGCATCGGGCATCCCGACGAGCCAGTGTAATCTGATGACAAATTTATTACACTATCATGAAGATGGATCATGATGTTTTCCAAGAGGGGCGGGTCAAAAGATGCACAATCACCCCAATCATCCCTCCTTCGACTCATTGGTCCCATCCTCGTCATCAACTTCAATTCTTATGGTTGTGCCTCTCTCCTCTCTAACCACGATACCCATCGGTCTACTTTATCGCGTGATGAGGTTCTTAGCTACAAAAGCTCCTCTTTTCATGGTTTTCCTTAGGCCCAACTGTCCAACCTGGAAAAGATTGGCATCATTCAGGATAACTGATTCCGAGTGGGATCCTCAATCGCCTTGACTAGGAGAAGGCATTCCTCTTATGTAGAAAGGTTTACCCCGGTCCCCGTTGGGATTGCTACAACAAAAGAAGGAATGATTATTAAAATATCAGTGTTAAAGTATCTTCAACAAGTTAAAGAAAACTTATAATGCACTCTAAGGGCCAGAGTTTCACGGCACAGATTGATTCTATGGGAATGAAGAACCGATCTACGTTGTCCAAAACCTTGGGAGACCATAGATCAAGGGGCATTTCTTGGCCCTGAAGATGATAGTAACCGACCGAGTCAGTTCTTACCTATCAGCGGAGCTTACTGATCAAATATGTAAGTGTAGGATTAGGGTTGGGAAGACCCAGCTTGTGATAGGCATTGTAGAGCTCGGCTAGAAGCTTATAACTATTCATGGCTACTTGACCTGGCGCCAACCCATATGCAATTAAAACACTGATGAAGAACGACTGTAATGGAAGGGTTTCCCTGGCCTTCATAAAACCAAATGACCATTCAAAGTTGAAAATTGGGGGTTATTGGGCCTGTCCATAGGTATCACATACATGGGAATGATGTTATGACAAATAAAGTTGGTCAAAGAATTCTTAAGATTGACATGGTCCTCTCGGATATTGGAGGCCGCTCGTGGGATGGTTTACCGATTGCTAGTGGAAGCACCTTCGATTATATGCAATTAATAACAAGTCACCAAGGTTACTAAACCACCTCCAACCCATTTAAGAAAATATACAAACGTGGCCCTACGGGAAACCCTAAGCCCATGCTAATATGGGATACCGATCGACCTTAGTTCTATCTACGAGTCTGGGTTGAAATTTTCCTGCTACTAATCAAGTGAAGGTGATTCGATAGTGATGGAACCAAATGCCTCTGGTTTCCATTGTCCTTTATAAGGCTCGACATCGGACAATCGTCATTAGTAGCACAACAACGATTGCAAACATCAAAGGTCAAAAACAGTCGCGTATCAAAGAATGATTTTTTTGCAATAATGGGTGATAAATCCCAAAAGGGAATCATCATAACATTCAAGGCAAAGGAAAATTTCCAATAAAAAAAATCATTTTTAGAAAAGGTAATATCCAAACAAAAAACATTGCATGGAAAATCCATGAATCAAAGTCGAAAAGATTCACTTACTGATAATTTTGGAAGATTTGGAAGAAAGAATCGGATTTTCTATAGAAAACAGGAAGCATCGACGGTCTCTTAACGATAGAAAACTTTTGAGTCCAGTAAAGGTTAGAACAAAGGAAGGGGAAATGATATATACGCCAAGGGAAATGACGTTGGCCGATGGATTCACCACATATGGGAAAATTTGAACTGTCTAGGTGTAATCAATGCACTTGTCAAATCATCACATTAAAAAAGCGATTTGGTCCTACAGTATGTGGGAAAATGATCCATATCCATCATTTATCTAATAACTCATGCCGTCACACTTAATACGGAATTAAATGCATAATAAGCCCATTACCGCGTATGGGCATGAGATTGGGGCAGAATGTTGCTCGAATTTCTTATAAATAAAGAAATGGGCCGACCCACTTAGACATCCTTATTTCCCTTAGCCCACATGTCGTAACGACCCGTCTCCTCAACCGACCCGAGTAGTAGTGAGCAAAGCTTATGCATCATCTTCGTCCGGGGCACAGCCTATCTGCTTTGTATCTCATCTACTGACCTGGTCAGGACCATTCGTAGTACACCCTATCCACCTCGATAAGTTTAACGGTCGGTCTCCCTCAGGAATTTGGCGGCAAGGTCAACATGTATTATAGTGAGTAGTTGGGGCCCTTCGGTGGTCAACTTGGCCAGCCAACAAGTTATCAAAACAACCTCCTTATTCACTCTCATCCTTATGGTTGCCAACCACTGCATATAAGAACCTCTAGCTTTCCTTAGCCACGTCCACAAGCATCAAATCTCCCCTGCTTAAGAGACGCCCCACCTGCTATATCTTTGCGAGAGACTGGAATTCATAAAACATGGCTGATTTGATAAATGCGCTGCTATGAAGAAATCCCTTTATGTACCTAACTAACACCATAGTGCTTCTGCTATAGCCACCCTCTTCCACGTCATATGCCATGTTTTTGGTGCATTTCCACAGTATAGACCGCCAGCTATCTATAGCCATATCCTACAAATTACCTGGGGTCCCAACTGCCATGATCATCAATCGTAAATTAACTACAGCATCCCAAAGCATTTCCTAGGCTTGATCAGGCCAATCTCATCTATTCAAGCATCAAGTTCAACCATATAAATACATCATGCGCTGCCACTTCACAAAAATTGAAAAACATTAGCCTAAAAGAAAATACCACTGCATATTTAGCAACTCCATCATGTAACTTAGGCTATTATAATCGAAGCAGTATAACAAAAGGCTCCTCATAGTGGATATATACCGCCTTTATTCGAACCACTCTAAACCAAGGTCTCTTTACTTTTATGCATATTAGCTCGCTTCATTTATCAATTTTTAACCGAGATATTAACTGTCAATCCTTGATATCATACCATCGTGAACACATTTTTGAGGTTGGCTAAAAATATATTCAACATTTAGTATCTTTGTTTCTTTTAGTTAGTAGCATTTAGTCCTAAAAATATGGTAATATGGCCGATGTTGTGTTGAACGGTAAAGATACATGTAGCGTGCCTCAATATTATTTCAATTAGGCATAATAGAAAATTTTGTTGATTATAGAATATTGGTCATCTTAAAGTGTTATTTTGCTTGTCACGACCCAGGCACGTAAATCACATCATAGTCATTTATTTGATGTCTTTTTTATCTGTCAAATAACCACTTTTTTATTAAGTATTTTTTTAGTGTTTCTGTAAGCAAAAAAAAAAAATCAACTTTTCATTAAAAAAACCCAACATTTGGCAACAAAATTCTCTTTTAGGTAAGAATTACTTTTTGTAAACTAGCGGTATTCTTTTATTGGAAAAAATGGATTACAGATCCATTTTCCAATTCAATGCTAATGATAATTAAATATGAACAGAGAAAAAGTTATTTGTGTCTAAATTTTTTGGGAATTGAGCAAAATACGCATGCAATTTTCCTACATTTGGCATGTGCCATGCTTAAGAAGATGCTAACCTTGCTAATTACGAAGCTAATGGGTTGTTAGGTGAATAATTTAAAACTAATCTTTTAGAACCTTATAGTAAAATAACTAAAGGTGTAATATAAAACCACCATTATAACGTATTATATTTTCTCATTTTAATATATAGTTATTTACTCAATTAGTACCACACTTGTATTAATTTTAGAAATACCTTATAACAAACTAAATGAATAATAAATAAACATGTCCACGTTCTTTTACTTAACCTTAAAGTCCGATTAACAAAAACACATACATGTAGATATACACTACCTATGTAACATCAATATTCGAAGTTAAAAATAAAATAAGCACATTAAATGGATTTTGAAATTTGATTTTGAATATTTTAACTATAATTATTTGAATATAAAACATTAGAACTAAGAATTTAACCGAGTTTAAACGCTGAATAAGTTTTTTATGGATAAATAAAGTTAAAAGGATATTTTTGGATATTTTATTGAATTTTTGGATTTATTCGGTAATAAAAAGAAAGCAGTAATTTAAAATTCAAATTTGAAATTTGAATTGTTTTTAAACTCCAAAAGTTGGTTGAAATTATTTTGATAAAATAAATAATATTTAGAAATTGATTTGGAAAATAAAAAAATTGTTATAAATTTGTTGAAATCGAAAAGTGATATTTTAATAAAAAATTCATTGTAATGACGATTTTTTTATAAAACGCTTTGAGTATATTTTTAAATGGATGTATAAAGTTGATTAAATGGGCGATATGATTTATAACCGGTTAGGGGTATTGTTTAATTTATAAGGTCTTTCATTGGACAAAGTCCTTAACCCAGACTTCACCCATTCGCTCCCTGTATATGCTTTCGTTATTTTCCCTTTCTTTTTTCCTTACTTAGAAAAATTAATGCCCGAATCAATTGACGGACACAAAATGACAAAAAACCTAGTCGACCATGGCTGCAGAAATACGAAAAAGACGTTATCGCAGAGGCGTCATACACGAAGGAAGGTTGCGACATGTGCTAATTAAGTCTTGTGATGCCAACAACCATGGCAATGTCGAGGGAACAAATAATGTCGACTTGAGGGTGATGATGGCCTTATGTCTGCATTAGGTGGTGATGACATGACTGGAACCAGTGACGTTGGTTGCTTTGCGTGGCAGTGAAGGGTGTTTATGGTTGTGATAAGCTATAGCTCGCGGTGGCTGATAGAAGACAACGAGAAGGTGCAAGCTTGGCTTACCTGGTCAAAATTTGAAAAAGCATCATTTAGAACTACGATGCTATTAGTGAGTATAAAATACCCATTTAGTTTATAAAGAATAATTTACGAACTGATTAATTTGCTTTCTACGGAACTATATTAATCGAATTATATGTTTATCGTATTATTTTGGTTTTTAGTTAAAGTATATGGACTTGATACTTTTCGTTTAGATGGACATAATCTTTTTATTTAATGCTAGAATTAATATTAAGTGAGTATAACCTTACCTTTATTATCAGTGGGTTAACAACATATTTTAAATTCAACTTGCTTAACCTAATTTGTTTGATTTCTATGTGAGCATAATCCTATTATATTTTGATTAACAATATAGGATATTACCTGTTTTTATTTTAGACTATATTAAATCAACTTATACTAGAAGTTAATGAATTGGTAGCCTTGATTTTGGTTAGTAGATATTTGTTAGTTGATTGTTTAATCAATGATTATTTGAATTGAATTACATACGGTTAGATGAACACATTTGGATGCTAAATGGTTTATAGTAAAGAATGTTATTTGTAATTTTTTTTAAAAATATTACATTATTTATATGAAAATATGTGGTTGATGAAATTATACTTTTGATTGGAAAAATATACAATATATATTGCACAATTAATTTGAAGAAAATGAAAATAAGATAAATATTTAAAGCTAATATGGTGTTTTAAAGAATTTTATGTTGAATTATATTTGAATTTATTTTTGAAAGAAATTGAAATTGATCTATCAAAAATGATACTTACATATATATGTATATAGGTTTTTATTAAATATGAATAATATCATATGAATTTATCTTAAATTGTAAAGGAAATTAAATTGTTTTACATAGATAAAACAATATATGTGTTTATGTGTGTCTGTGTATTTATCACTTTTGAAAGTAAATAAAAGTGCAAATATTATTTGAAAACCACTTTCATTCAATGAAAATTTCCTTTTATATTCAGAAATGTTTCAGATTTTAGATATCCATTTAAAAAAATTATATATTTTGAAACTCCTCTAATTTTAAAAAATAACTTTGATATATAAATGATAATTTAAAAATATTAAACTTGAAAATTTTAATTTTTTTTGCTTATATTGTTTTTGAATTCAAAAGGAGGTATATTTCAAAGTATAAATATTTTAAAATGAAAAATTAAAGAAAGTACACGTATAATGATTTGAAAAATCACAAAATCATATTTGGATTAATTTGAGATAAAATTTAGAATTTTTGAGGATTAAATTTGAATTATTTGATTTTATTTGAATTTAAAATTAAATTTAAAATTTAAAATAAAAGAATGAGGAAAAAAATAAAATTCAAGCTTATTCTTTTGAAAATTCCTAAATACATATTTGAAATAATTCAAGAAATTTACGTTTTTGAAGTTTAAGTTTGAATTATTTAATGTTATTTTAAACTCAAACTAGGATTAAAATAATAAATCATAGTGAAATAATTAAAATCCACTTTGATTGGAATACTATGAATTTATGTGATTATATACTTGTTTCGATGATATTATACATGTTTATTTAATATAAATTCCATTATCTCTAGTTAATTACTTTATTTTAGCCCAATTATAAATATTTAATGTACAGTTTAAAATTGCTTTTACTGTAAATGATTTTATTAACTAGAAATTAAACTGTGATGCACAGACTGATAAATCAAATGAGTTAGATGATAGGTTAAAATGACATTTTAGGAATAAATGTCTATTAAAAGAGTAATTGTTCTAAAAGTAATAAATTTAACATTTATCGAGATTGATATAGGATATTGACTACTAGACTACTAGTATCCATCCTAGCGGACTGATTCAAGGGTCATAATTTGAATCGTGATGACCATGTTCCTTACCACTGTGTCTAAATAATTTGTTACTAGGATATATAAAGCAATTAAGGATAATGAAGATTGTCGGAGATGTAGTGCAAACAAAGAGAAGTAGCACCACAGATGGAGATATGATGAAATAGACCATGACACTAGTAAGATTTTTCATGCCTCTAAATTCCTAAAGTTATGGTAATAAAAGTATCATGTGAAATGCAAATCACAACCGACCAGAAATATATAGTGCTCTATTTCTTATAGTGTTAAATTATACATTTTTTTAATTTTTTTTATCAGTGTGCAAAGCACGGATGGGATGATTTGTCAAGGCATATTACTCTATGTAAAGGATAAATCCAAATATGAGAATTATCAATCCTCTTGGGATTCACAAGATGAGAAGATGATTTTGCCTTCTCATATGTATTTGTAGAAATATCGTTTACCACTAAAATGATTATTTTGAATACTGATTTGAATTTAAACGTAACTCATAAGTAAAACAATTGGATATGATATCCCAGTTGATTAGAGTTACAACTGTGTATATTATATTGAATAGTTCCATGACATCGGTGTTAGAACTGATTTATGAAAATATGGATTATGAATTTTTTGTTATGCATGACCCTATGTGTAATATGCCTTATAGAACCCAGCATGACATGTTCATTTTTAGTTATTGCATGATTATACTAGTAGCTAGATATCTAGCCCGACTTGAGATTTTGTTTTGTGATATCTCCTCTGGTCAGACTAAGGTTGTTATACTGGTTGATATTATAATTGTATGTTCTTTGTGAGCTACGATATGAAGTTGAAGCAGGTGATGATGACGAGTAAATACTTTGTTTTTACTTTTATTGAACTTCCATTATATTGATCGATATGATGTATTTGTGCGATGAGTTGTATATATATGAGATGGTGTAGCTTTTTTTAGAAATGATACAAAATTCATCATTTTTGTTCACTCCGGTTTTGTTTTACAAAATTTTATTTATGTCTCTAAAACTTTCAACACTACAGATTGATTACACTATCCTGTTTTGATACAATATATGTATTATTTCAGATATATTTAGGTATCGAAACGTATTCATGTTGATCCATAGAAGTGTGTACAAGAGGTCACTCACTCCGTTCCCATTTGTCCATATTATCGGACAATAAACTCTTTTGATATTTTAGCCATTGGAGGCTAGGCATTACAATACGGTATCACCGCTTAAGTTAGACTAATACAAAGATAGGTATATTAACATAGTATCAAAGCTTAGGTTGGAATAACATAAAGATAGAGATATATTTTGGCTTTCGAGGAGTGAGATTTATGATATTTTACCCATTTTTCTTATATGACCCTCATATGTGAGGTCTGAGTCATGAATGATCGAAAGGGTCAATCATTAGGCATACTATTTGTATACATGTATTTTATTGAATATTTATTAAGTAAAAGATACATAAATTTTTTAAGACAAAATAAAATATTATTCACACGTATGATGTGAACATTTTTGTGCGATTTTGATGTGTTAAAATGAATTTTATTTGGATGATATGGATGCTTACTTGATGTGATACATGGTTTATTTAGATGTTTGATTGATAATGTTGTATATGATTTTGTAATCTTTAATAACAATTGTAATACTTTGGTGTCATACTTTTTCGGTGTAAGCTTGACTTACCAAAAACGTCACTCTAGAGATATTATCATATTTTAATATCGCTTGAAAATAAGATCTAACAAATAAATTTCCTTTACAAATCAAACCACCCCTTTATAAATATTACCAAATTTTACTATCACTTAAAAATATAATCCAATAAATATCCATCTTTAGAAATTCAAAACTATTATCTACGGGTATTACAAAATATCAATATCACTTTAAAAATAGGATCTAACATATACAACATAGAAATAAAAGTTCAAACCAGCTACACATACTTTCATTGTAAAAATTTGGCTAAATATTTATGCAAATCATTTCTCTTTAATGTGTCAAACATATACAATTTGTAGAAAGATAATTCACGCATTAAGGGTGTACAATTATTACGCACGAAGCGTGTGTTGTAACGCTCACAAAATATAATGGAAATTATAAAAGCAAGCTTCTGGTTTCTAATCAGTAAGAAAATTTATCCATAAATATATTTCAAAGAGAAATATGGGTTTTGAAAAGAAATGGAAAGGCTTATATATCTATTCAAGAATATTTTGAGAAAAAAAACTTCGAGAAATCATTCTTGTTGAAGCATTGAAGCTAAAAAATGCAGAACTAGCATATTATAATTAAGAGGAGCTGAGGCTCTCCAATCTGATGCATTCTTATTAAGTAATTTAGTATAATCATTTTCAAAATTATTTTAAATATTTGAAATATTAATTTTATAGTTGATTTTTGAATTTAATATTGGTTTAAAAGCTTTCAAACTTGAATTAAATTATAGAGATTATTTAAAATCTTTGAATTGTGAATAAATAGTGGTCTAAATAACGGGATTTTCATATTAAATATAAAATTAATGAGTTAATTGTCTTATTTAACTCATTATAATTAATATATAACAATAGTGAATTCATTTTGTAAATTTGTTTAGAGTAATAAATGGTTCAAATATTTTTTTCTATTTTTACAATTCGAGCTTTTGTTGATATATTTTTATTTAATTTATTTGATTTTTCCATAATTTTAAATTGGAAAACATTCAAAGTATCATTTGACGATTTTTTGACAAACAACATTGTTTTTGTGATTTTTGAGAAATCAATAACTAGTGTATATTATTATTATTTTTGGATCGTACCATTGTTTTGAGCACTACCGTATTTTTTTATTGTTCCGAGTTCATATCAAACAGAAATCTGTGCAGTAGGATGTCGAAAATCACAAAATTAATATAAGGCAACACCAAGAATAAGTATGCACACACATTCTCGTTTCTTTATCTGCCTCCTTTCTTCTATCTTCATTCTCCTTTTAACTAATAAGAAAACGTATTCTTCCTCTTCACATAAAATCTCTAACTATTCAAATAAATTAGGAAAAAAAATAAAAGCTTGTATTTTTGAGCTTGGAGAGATTAACCTTCATGTTAATGGGTTTCTGGAGGATGCGGTTCATTTTCTTGGCTTCGATAGTTTACCAGTAGAGAATTTTTGTGCTTAATGTACTAAGGTTTGGGTATTTGAGAATTGTAGGCAACGATATGGAAATCGAAGGTTAGATTCATGTTTGTTGTGGTGTATAACATATTTATAGAGAGTTTGAACATGTGCGACTGCACGTGGGAGGAAGCGACTCTCTGGTGTCATGGCTACAGCGTCCAGATCGTGATAATGATGGTTTGTCGGTGAAAGCGGCATGTCATTTCATCGATCGGAGATGGAGAACTCAAAGAGAGAGGTCGGCGGTTGTGGGTTTTCGGAGTATCTGTGCATGACCTTGTTTTTGAACTAGGAGAAGATGGATTAACCGTGTTAAGATGGGTAACTAGATTAATAATTTATAATTAGCTTGTTTAACTATAATTTAAAATTCGATTACTAAAAAATTGTATAACTCTCTCATACAAGGTCCAAATCGTATACAGTCAGTCACGTTGGATTCGTAATGACAATGTAAATATTTTGGAATTTGATTCATGGAAATTAGAGCTTATAGAATATCAAACTAAAAGATGAAACTAGAATGCGGAAGCAATAACTGGACCTCTGGTGAGTTAAAATCAGCTCTTTGGATAAATCAATATATTATATAGTAGATAAATTTTATTGTTTGTATTTGGTTGAATTTATTAGCTGTATGCTTGGATGCTTAAATTGGTTGATTGTTTGAAATGTCGCTTTTGAAAATGGTCAATATATAAAATCATTTGCAAGAATTTATCCGATGTACAGGAAATTTGTAGAGGGACCAATGGCATTCCTCGCCATTGTTGATTTACTTTCAATATTATTCCTATTATATAAATTATTGAATGTCAAAGTTGGTTTGTTTGGCCTTATTAGTTATGACATTATTATATGTCAAAACTTAACCTTGTGTGATAAAAATCAATAACAACACTGGTTAAGTGCTTGGTGGATATTGGCCTCAATTTAGTATTTTGAAATACTATTAATTGTCATTGGGCTTAAAAATGATTTTGATTAGAGAATGATTTTTAAATCCAACTTTTGGGTTTTCTCGTACATTTTGTTAAAATATATTTTGAAACTTCTCTGTTCACTCAAGCTTTTTATTTATTAGTAATTGTGAGGACATGTTGTTATAACTATCCAGGCCGATGATTAGTGATTAAGTGCACTCTGATTTTGAAGTATGTATATTATAGTTCATTTTTGTAAAGATCTCTTGTATACTATACAATACTTGGCATGATGTGAGATCATGTTCTACCTTTATCTCTTTTTCCCAACAATCTATCTTTTTCGGCATGTGAATGCTCGACAAGTGAATACTGTGGATGTATTAGTGTCGACTTCTAAGGATCGAATAGGCGAGTCATTACACATGGTATCAGAGCTTAGGTTGAGCGAATACCAAGGATTTGGTGGGGATTACTCATTTGAGTGAGGGTAGGTGAAGCTCTAGGACGAGTTTGAGTGTATTATAAATAGAGTTCATATTTGTTAGTGCTATAAAAATGTTTTACATTACGTTGAATTAACTGTTGAGTGGTTTATAAATTCTAGTCCAGATGTGGGACGCCATGGTATCGACAGAGGTTTCTAAACACTTGAGCAAGACAAATTGACATAGTATTGTTTTGAAATTAGGTAAATGCGATAATTTTACCTAGAATATATTTTGCATATATATGTAACAACCCTGAGATTGCAATTACCGAATAATGAATTAAAATTATGATTTTAAGTTAAAAAGGGAGCTAAACAAATTTTTGGGAATTTAAATTTGCAATTGGTTCGCAAATTAAAATATTTTTGGGTTGAAATGGGAAATTTTTTTTATGTGATTATAGGTTAATGGGCCAAATGAGCAATTATATGGTTTTATTTAAAACTAGGATGCTTCTTAGAATTTTGTTCACATGATAACCTTAGGAAAATAAACTAAGTCCTAATGGGTTTTAAAACCTCTTACCATGACCCATTAACCAACCCACTCCTATTTAATATCTCAAACCCCTCCCATAAACCCTAACCCTCCTCCTCTTCATAAATTACTAAAACCTAAATCTAAACAAATTAATGGCCTCCATTTAGAAGCTCCATCTCCTTCTCTTCATAAGTTAGTTTAATCCTAAAAGAAAAAGAAAAGAGAAGAAGAAAGGTAATGCAATCTCTCCTATTCTCTAATCCTCCTTCTTAATCCCTACTTATCTCCTCCATCTTGTTGTAATTATTGTGTATTTTTTGTTGATTTTGGGTCCTTGAAGTCATTTGATCTTTGCTTGGAGGTTGAGGATTTTGGGCTTGCTTGATTGTGCACACTAGCCACTTGATCATTTGCTTATTTAAGGTAATTACTATTTATTAGTAATTATTGCTAGTTGAAATGCTAAGCTTTGGCCTTTGGTTCTTTTAATTTAGTGTTATAATCATTATATGGTGATTAGTGATGGTTATTAGTGATTTTTTGATGCCAAAACTTGAAAAAAACACCCCTAAATCATCAAAAATGCAAAAATTAGCTTGCTGGAAATATGCAGGCTGAAATCAGCCTGAAATAGGGCCCTGGGCTGCACCCAGACTGCTGCCCAGGTGCAGTGGGCTAGCCCAGAGGGGCTAGCCAGAAGCAGGCCAGCCCTTGGTGGGCTGGCCGCACCTTATACTCCCAGTCCAGATGGGTTGGGAGTCTGCACCCCAGCCCAGCTGGGCTGGGGTCTGCACCAGCTCCCCACCTGGGCTGGGGAGTAGTAGACGCGGGCCGCGGCCCGCGTCCCAGCCCCAGCCCAGGTGGGCTGGGGTCTGCACCAGCTCCCCAGCCCACCTGGGTTGGGGAGTAGTGGACGCGGGCCGCAGCCCGCGTCCCAGCCCCAGCCCAGGTGGGCTGGGGAGTAGTAGACGCGGGCCCCAGCCCGCGTCCCAGCCCCTGCCCAGGTGGGCTGGGGTCTGCACCAGCTCCCCAGCCCACCTGGGCTGGGGAGTAGTGGACGCGGGCCGCAGCCCGCGTCCCTGCCCCAGCCCAGGTGGGCTGGGGTCTGCACCAGCTCCCCAGCCCAGCCCAGGGCGGACAGACGCGGGCCGGGCCCGCGTCCAAAAAAAAATAAAAAATTCAAACCTCACCTCTGTTCGAGCTTTTGAGCGTCACTTCGCGATGCCGCCACGTTCGCATCGGAAGTCAGAATTCGATGTTTTTGGTCTCGTTGGAAAGGTGGAGTTGCGAACTCCATCTCTGGAAAATTTGGGTAATATTGGAGTTCGTTTGGTACTTCGATTTTCGTGCCAAAGTTAGACTCTGGTCGCTGTTGGAAAACAGTGTGAATCTTTTTTTGGGTTCAACTTTGAGACGTCGCTGCCACTTCGTCTCAACTCGGAATCCAGAAATTCTTTTTGCATCTTAAAGTAGGGATGTTGGACTATATGATTACAAGTTTTCATGCCATTTGGATACAGTATGCTGGTCCAAATAAGTTGCCGAACTTGGCTTCGCAGCAGTTTTTGAATGGTTTCAAACACTTAGAATATTTTTGATGATTTTCTGGTTTTCGTCGATTTCTTTAAGATTTGTCTCTGGATTTCGTACACGGGCTTTATAAAAAGGATTTAAAAGGATTTTTCACTCCAAAATGGCTTTTGAAAATTATTATATAATATTATTTTAATTATTAAATTAATTACTCCATAATAGGAGACTTTTCAAAAGACCGTTTTAAAGTGATTTCAAAATCAATTATAAATCCGTTTCGCACCATTATTTTCTATAACAAAAATCTCACACTCACTTTTAGCACATCGAGCGAAGTGGAAAGGTGCTTAAACGGTTAGGAAATCTCCGGCCTATGGAACCGTGTGTATTTTCTTTCCGGTTAATCCCCGACCTATTCGATTGATCGTTTTGACCTTTGGGTCTAGTTTACCGATGATACGAGGTGGACTTTTTATTATTGGAGTGTGAGCATGCTATTGGTTAGTAAACCGTTTAGTGCGAACGTGGGGTATGGGACTCATTGTTAACACTTTACGGGTTCCTCTCCAAGAAGTTTGTGACACATTAGCCTCTGGGCGGCCAGTACTGGACCTCTGGGTCACCACGCCTCTGGGCAAACGTCTCTGGACACCTGCTCTATGGAGCAGTTTTTATTCGGCATGTGCCTCTGGGCCTTTATCCTTCTGGGAAGGATCTTTCCGTTTCGCGCGTTCCGCATCTGTGCGAGTGATCGATCACAACTCTACAGTACTTGGCAACAACGACTCTGGTCGGTGCACGTGCAATATTTGTATTATCTGATGATTTTTATATCCATTCGAGTATCGCCATTCGGTGTTGGTTCTATGGAACCATACGATGTAAGTGCGATTACCTTGTGGATTCACAGTGTCTCTGGACACTGTTTTTCAGTATTTGATGTCATTGACTTTTTAGTATATCCCTATTGCTCTTTGGAGCATCGATCTTTGCTTGGGCATTGATTTTAGACTCTGGTCACTTTTGGGATTATTACCTATGAGCAACTTTATATAGCTTTGGCTACGCCGATGATATGAGGCGATTTTATTTATTTAACACTTTGGTGTTTGTATTCTCTTTGGAGATTTTTACTGTTTATTGATGATTAGGGATCGTCATTATATTCATGTAGTCCATATTACTCTTCTCTTTGGAGAAGTATTGTTTTATTTATGTACTACATTATTATATATATCTCAGTTATTACTGATTATTTAGCTAGCCTGACCCGAGTGTTTTCGCTCGGGTCAGATCGAGTTGTTTCAGGTTAGGTCTCTGGACTTAGCTTATGTGCTTCTGCTTGGACATCATCTGCTATGCTGATAGATAGCGCTTTTATTTGTCCACTATTCCGCTACTATGTTTTATTCGGACTTTGATATGTACATATTTTTGACTCACATATGTGAGCAGTGGCTTTGTACCCACTTATAGTATTTGGATCTGTATTGATGATGTATTGTTCTGGGATGTTATATCTGTTATGTGATTCTGTGATGATGATGTTATCATTTAGTATTATGCTTGTTTTGAACCTATTTTCCTTAGCCATTGTAATTTCGTTATAAATATCTATTGGATATGTCGAACCACTTTAGAAAAGAAAACCACCTATTCGACGTATTCAGTGGTTAGTTATAGCTTGATTACACATGGTCGCTTCCATTATACTCTATTCTCCGTTCTAGTAGACGGTATTACTCCGTAATACTCTTTACTAGAGTGGGTCTCGGAGTGGGGCGTTACAGTTTGGTATCAGAGCTAAGATTCAGAATTAAGCATAACAAACACAGAACGGATACACTTAGTACAATACATTTTAATTGGATCCGAATTAAATCAAATCCCTTCCTTATGCTTATTGATAGATAAGTTAGGAATATGTGTAGGAATTTATTATATTCCGTAGTATTCCTTAATTAAGTATCAATCATTGAATCATGTCTAACTCTAATTCCCGTTTGACTTTCAGTATGTCTGGAAGGGGAAGAGGGAGAACCACACGTCAGACTAGTGCTGCTGGGCAGTCCAGCAACACTCATCCAGAGGGCGTGTTCATGACTACCGACCAGATCATGGAGCTGGTTCGGAATTCTCAGTCTCATTCTCAGTCTCCAGCCCCAGTTGCTGATGCTCCGCGCATGTCTGTTTTTGCGCGTCTCTGCAGTGATTTTACCCATCTCGGAGGGAAGCCGTTCAGTGGCTCCTAGAATGTCTTAGAGGTCCAGGCTTGGATTCGGATATGCGAGCGCATTTTTACTCGTATGGATATCTCGGATCATGATCGTGTTCTTATTGCTTCTAGTCAGCTTCGGAGTCGTGCCCTGGATTGGTACGAACTCATTATTGCCGAGGTCGATGAGACCACACTTACTTGGGCTCAGTTTCGTCAGAGATTTGAGCTCAAATTCATCCCAGAGTCAGAGAAGAACTCCCTTGCTCGCCGCTTTCTTGATCTCAAGCAGGGGAAGTCCTCCGTATCCGACTATGTCTCTTCCTTCGAGGCCCTGTCCAAGTACGGCCTTGAGTTTATTGCTACTCCTTATAAGAGGAACCTCAAATTTGTTGAGGGCTTGAAGAAATATCTGAAGAGGCATCTTATGCTACAGCTTGAGCTCTCATTCGAGAAGCTAGTCGATGCAGCTCTACATCTTGAGTCTGTCGAGATGGAGCATAGTGATGATGATGGTGGGGGTTCCAAAAACCCCAACCAGAAGCGGGGTCCATTTCAGAAGAACAAGCCTTGGAACAAGAAGAAGAAGACTGGCAGTTCTGCTGTCCAGGCTCAGCCTCAGACCCAGCCTCAGATTCAGTCACAGCCTAGTGGAACCCGTCCTCCGAAGAAATGCTTCAACTGCGGTTCTCCAGATCACTTTATTCGAGAGTGCCCCAAACCTCTCTATTGCACTTTCTGCAAGAAGGAGGGACACAGGATCTCCACTTGTCCTATTGCTCCAGCTAGTGCCAAGCCTGGCAAGCTTAATGCTGCCAAGGCTCCTGCATCTTCAGCTCAGCCTCGAGGTACGCATCCTTCCGTTCTCGAAGGTTCTATTTTATTTCGTGGTAGATCTTGTAGAGTTCTCTTTGATACGGGTGCCTCTCACTCATTCGTATCAAAGGAGCTAGTAGATGCTTTATCGTTGGATGTTACTTGTCTGGTTTCTTCACTAAGGATTGTAAATCCCATTGGCGGATCCACGACCCTTAGCTTGCTTTGTGAGAATATAGATATCGATCTTTGTGGATTTTCTTTCCGTGCGAATCTGCACGTTATGGAATATTTGGGATTTGATATGATTCTTGGCATGGATTGGATCGTTCAGCATGATGCCAAAATTATTTGTTCGGAGCGGATATTATTCATTCATCACCCTGATTCGTCCTCTCCGTTAGCTATTGTTCTTCAGGATGTTGGGCTTTCTGATGTTACTCTATTTTCTCTTGATTCACGAGATGAGGATTTGGACTTATCTCGTATTCCTGTTGTTTGGGATTTCCCCGACGTATTCGAGCCAGTATCTGGCCTGCCGCCAAAGCGGGCCATTGAGTTCCGCATCGATCTCATTCCAGGCTCCCACCCAGTTGGGCGTCCTCCCACGAGGATGTCTACTAAAGAGAATGAGGAACTCAGGAAGCAGTTAGTGGAGCTTGAGGCGAAGCAGCTCATTCGGTCCAGTTCTTCGCCATGGGGTGCTGCTGTGGTCTTCGTTAAGAAGCCCGATGGCTCTCTTAGGCTTTGCATTGACTATCGCAAGCTTAATGAGTTGACCATCAGAAATCGTTATCCATTGCCACGGATAGACGATATGTTTGATCAGTTGAGCGGTGCGAAGGTCTTTTCCCAGCTCGACCTTGCCACCGGATTTCATCAGCTCCGAGTTGCGGAAGATAGCATTCCTCTTACCGCTTTCCGCACTCGTTATGGTTCTTTTGAGTGGTTGGTCATGCCATTCGGCTTGACGAACGCACCGGCTTTCTTCGTCGATCTTATGAATCGAGTATTTCGGGAATACATCGATAGATTCGTTCTGGTTTTCATCGACGATATTCTTATTTACTCTAGATCCGAGGCAGAGCATGCTCATCATTTGCGGATCGTCTTGGATACTCTTCGTCAGCATCAGCTTAAGGCCAAGCTCTCCAAGTGCCATTTTTGGGAGAGCAACGTCAAGTTCTTGGGCCATATTGTTTCATCTGAGGGTGTTTCTGTCGATCCTGCCAAAATCGAAGCTATTCAGAATTGGAAGCAGCCCGAGAACGTTCATGATATTCGCAGCTTCCTTGGTCCGGCGGGTTATTACCGTCGGTTTGTCAAGGATTTCTCTCGATTTGCACTTCCCCTTACGACGCTGACTCGTAAGGGTGTTCGCTTTATTTGGTCTGATAAGTGTGAAGCTTCTTTTCAGTGACTGAAGAAACTTCTCACTCATGCTCCTATTCTTGTGGTTCCTGAGAGTAACCAGGATCTTGTTGTTTATACCGACGTTTGTGGTAGCGGGCTCGGTGCTGTGCTTATGCAGAAGGATCGGGTAGTTGCTTATGCTTCCAGGCAGCTACGTCCGAATGAGGTTCGCTATCCGGCTCATGATCTTGAGTTGGCAGCTATCGTCTTTGCCTTGAAGACGTGGCGTCACTTTCTATTAGGCGAACGCTTCACTCTTTACACCGATCACAAGTCACTGAAGTATCTATTCAGTCAGAGGGATCTCAATATGAGGCAGCAGCGATGGCTTGAGTTTCTCGCCTCATATGATTTAGATATTCAGTATACCCCTGGCAAGGGTAATCGTGTTGCAGATGCGCTCAGTCGCAAGCACTCGGCGGTAGTTTCGATGATGATTGCCGAGTGGGATGTTCTTGAGACTCTATCTTTATGTGATATTAGAGATCGAGCTCTATCTTCTGATTCTCCTGTCTTATTATTTAGCTTGGAAGCTCGTCCTATCTTATTGGATCGCATTGCCCATGCTCAGCGGCAGAATCCAGACTTATTGCATCTTATTCACCTTCTCGAGTCGGGATCCAGTGATGAGACATTGCTGGATTATTCTCTTGATTATCATCGGTGTCTTCGTAGGAAGAACCGTATTGTTGTACCATCTGATTTATCACTTAGGCGTGACATTCTAGACGAGTGTCATCGCTCTAAGTACACTATTCATCCCGGTTCGAGTAAGATGTATGCCGATATGTGCTGGCTATATTATTGGGAGGGTTTAAAGAGAGATGTTGCAAGTTATGTAAGCCGTTGCATGACTTGTCAACAGATCAAAGCCGAGCATCAGCGTCCATCTGGTCTTCTTCAGCCGCTAGAGATTCCATTATGGAAATGGGATCAGATATCCATGGATTTTATTGACGGTCTGCCTCGATCGAGGTCAGGCCATACTTCTATCTGGGTTATTGTTGATCGCTTGACCAAAGCGGCTCATTTTATTCCTATTAAGTCCACTCGGACTGCTCCTCAGCTTGCCAAGCTATATGTGAAGGAAGTCGTTCGACTTCATGGCATTCCTAGCTCTATTGTCTGTGATCGAGACACTATCTTTACTAGTCACTTCTGGAAGTGCCTACAGTCAGTTTTGGGCACAAAGTTGAATCTCTCGACTGCTTATCATCCTCAGACCGACGGGCAGACGGAGAGGGTGAATCGTGTTTTGGAGGATCTTTTGCGCTGTTGTATTCTCGATTTCGGAGGTAGTTGGGAGGATCACTTATCGCTTGTAGAGTTCTCCTACAACAACAGCTATCAGTCTAGTATTGGCATGGCACCTTTCGAGGCTCTATACGGAAGGCCATGTCGCTCTCCTGCTTGTTGGTTAGAATCTGGCGAGAAGCTCATTCTTGGTCCAGATTCAGTTCGGTAATCTTCTGAAAAGATTGTTCTTATCCGTCTGAGAATGAGAGAGACACAGGACCGCCAGAAATCCTACGCGGACAACCGTAAGAAGCATCTTGAGTTCTCCATTGGCGATTCTGTCTTTATTCGGATTTCTCCTATGAAGGGGGTTGTGCGTTTCAGCTCTACAGGGAAGTTGGCTCCTCGCTATGTTGGACCCTTTCCTATTACGGAACGCATCGGCCCTGTTGCTTATAGAGTGGCTCTACCTGCTCATTTCTCTGGAATACATGATGTGTTCCATGTTTCTCAGCTTCGCAAGTGTGTGCGCAATCCTGATTCTATTATCGAGCCTCATATCGTACCTGATTTGGAGATCTCACCCGATCTATCTATAGAGCAGCAACCTCTTAGTGTGCTTGATTCGGAGATCAGACGTCTTCGAAACAAAGAGGTTCCGCTTGTGAAGATTCAATGGTCGTCTAATCCTAAGGACTGCACTTGGGAGACCAGAGAATTCATCAAGCGTACTTATCCTGCTTTTCTTTCATCTTCCGACATGGGTGAGCATCTATATTTTATCTTCTGTATTCCTTGTGTGGATTAGATGTTATAGACGACTTCGATATTTAAGGAATTGCGGGGACGCAATTTCCTTAAGGGGGGGAGTCTGTAACAACCCTGAGATTGCAATTACCGAATAATGAATTAAAATTATGATTTTAAGTTAAAAAGGGAGCTAAACAAATTTTTGGGAATTTAAATTTGCAATTGGTTCGCAAATTAAAATATTTTTGGGTTGAAATGAGAATTTTTTTTATATGTGATTATAGGTTAATGGGCCAAATGAGCAATTATATGGTTTTATTTAAAACTAGGATGCTTCTTAGAATTTTGTACACATGATAACCTTAGGAAAATAAACTAAGTCCTAATGGGTTTTAAAACCTCTTACCATGACCCATTAACCAACCCACTCCTATTTAATATCTCAAACCCCTCCCATAAACCCTAACCCTCCTCCTCTTCATAAATTACTAAAACCTAAATCTAAACAAATTAATGGCCTTCATTTAGAAGCTCCATCTCCTTCTCTTCATAAGTTAGTTTAATCCTAGAAGAAAAAGAAAAGAGAAGAAGAAAGGTAATGCAATCTCTCCTATTCTCTAATCCTCCTTCTTAATCCCTACTTATCTCCTCCATCTTGTTGTAATTATTGTGTATTTTTTGTTGATTTTGGGTCCTTGAAGTCATTTGATCTTTGCTTGGAGGTTGAGGATTTTGGGCTTGCTTGATTGTGCACACTAGCCACTTGATCATTTGCTTCTTTAAGGTAATTACTATTTATTAGTAATTATTGCTAGTTGAAATGCTAAGCTTTGGCCTTTGGTTCTTTTAATTTAGTGTTATAATCATTATATGGTGATTAGTGATGGTTATTAGTGATTTTTTGATGCCAAAACTTAAAAAAACACCCCTAAATCATCAAAAATGCAAAAATTAGCTTGCTGAAAATATGCAGGCTGAAATCAGCCTGAAATAGAGCCATGGGCTGCACCCAGACTGCTGCCCAGGTGCAGTGGGCTAGCCCAGAGGGGCTAGCCAGAAGCAGGCCAGCCCTTGGTGGGCTGGCCGCACCTTATACCCCCAGCCCAAATGGGCTGGGAGTCTGCACCCCAGCCCAAGTGGGCTGGGGTCTGCACCAGGTCTGCACCAGCTCCCCAGCCCACCTGGGCTGGGGAGTAGTAGACGCGGGCCGCAGCCCGCGTCCCAGCTCCAGCCCAGTTGGGCTGGGGTCTGCACCAGCTCCCCAGCCCAGGTGGGCTGGGGTCTGCACCAGCTCCCCAGCCTGGGGAGCAGTGGACGCGGGCCGCAGCCCGCGTCCCAGCCCCAGCCCAGGTGGGCTGGGGTCTGCACCAGCTCCCCAGCCCACCTGGGCTGGGGAGTAGTATACGCGGGCCGCAGCCCGCGTCCCAGCCCCAGCCCAGGTGGGCTGGGGTCTGCACCAGCTCTCCAGCCCACCTGGGCTGGGTCTGCACCAGCTCCCCAGCCCACCTGGGCTGGGGAGTAGTGGACGCGGGCCGCAGCCCGCGTCCCAGCCCCAGCCCAGGTGGGCTGGGGTCTGCACCAGCTCCCCAGCCCACCTGGGTTGGGGCGGACAGACGCGGGCCCGGCCCGCGTCCAAAAAAAAAAAATTCAAAACTCACCTCTGTTCCAGCTTTTGAGCGTCACTTCGCAATGCCGCCACGTTCGCATCGGAAGTCGGAATTTAATGTTTTTGGTCTCGTTGGAAAGTTGGAGTTGCAAACTCCATCTCTGGAAAATTTGGGCAATATTGGGTTCGTTTGGTACTTCGATTTTCGTGCCAAAGTTAGACTCTGGTCGCTGTTGGAAAACAGTGTGAATCTTTTTCTGGGTTCAACTTTGAGACGTCGCTGCCACTTCGTCTCAACTCGGAATCCAGAAATTCTTTTTGCATCTTAAAGTAGGGATGTTGGACTATATGCCTACCAGTTTTCATGCCATTTGGACACAGTTTGCTGGTCCAAATAAATTGCCGAACTTGGGTTCGCAGCAGTTTTTGAATGGTTTCAAACACTTGGAATATTTTTGATGATTTTCTGGTTTTCGTCGATTTCTTTCAGATTTGTCTCTGGATTTCGTACACGGGCTTTATAAAAAGGATTTAAAAGGATTTTTCACTCCAAAATGGCTTTTGAAAATTATTATATAATATTATTTTAATTATTAAATTAATTACTCCATAATAGGAGACTTTTCAAAAGACCGTTTTAAAGTGATTTCAAAATCAATTATAAATCCGTTTCGCACCATTATTTTCTATAACAAAAATCTCACACTCACTTTTAGCACATCGAGCGAAGTGGAAAGGTGCTTAAACGGTTAGGAAATCTCCGGCCTATGGAACCGTGTGTATTTTCTTTCCGGTTAATCCCCGACCTATTCGATTGATCGTTTTGACCTTTGGGTCTAGTTTACCGATGATACGAGGTGGACTTTTTATTATTGGAGTGTGAGCATGCTATTGGTTAGTAAACCGTTTAGTGCGAACGTGGGGTATGGGACTCATTGTTAACACTTTACGGGTTCCTCTCCAAGAAGTTTGTGACACATTAGCCTCTGGGCGGCCAGTACTGGACCTCTGGGTCACCACGCCTCTGGGCAAACGTCTCTGGACACCTGCTCTATGGAGCAGTTTTTATTCGGCATGTGCCTTTGGGCCTTTATCCTTCTGGGAAGGATCTTGCCGTTTCGCGCGTTCCGCATCTGTGCGAGTGATCGATCACAACTCTACAGTACTTGGCAACAACGACTCTGGTCGGTGCACGTGCAATATTTGTATTATCTGATGATTTTTATATCCATTCGAGTATCGCCATTCGGTGTTGGTTCTATGGAACCATACGATGTAAGTGTGATTACCTTGTGCATTCACAGTGTCTCTGGACACTGTTTTTCAGTATTTGATGTCATTGACTTTTTAGTATATCCCTATTGCTCTTTGGAGCATCGATCTTTGCTTGGGCATTGATTTTAGACTCTGGTCACTTTTGGGATTATTACCTATGAGCAACTTTATATAGCTTTGGCTACGCCGATGATATGAGGCGATTTTATTTATTTAACACTTTGGTGTTTGTATTCTCTTTGGAGATTTTTATTGTTTATTGATGATTAGGGATCGTCAATATATTCATGTAGTCCATATTACTCTTCTCTTTGGAGAAGTATTGTTTTATTTATGTACTGCATTATTATATATATCTCAGTTATTGTTGATTATTTAGCTAGCCTGACCCGAGTGTTTTCGCTCGGGTCAGACCGAGTTGTTTCAGGTTAGGTCTCTGGACTTAGCTTATGTGCTTCTGCTTGGACATCATGTGCTATGCTGATAGATAGCGCTTTTATTTGTCCACTATTCCGCTACTCTGTTTTATTCGGACTTTGATATGTACATATTTTTGACTCACATATGTGAGCAGTGGCTTTGTACCCACTTATAGTATTTGGATCTGTATTGATGATGTATTGTTCTGGGATGTTATATCTGTTATGTGATTCTGTGATGATGATGTTATCATTTAGTATTATGCTTGTTCTGAACCTATTTTCCTTAGCCATTGTAATTTCGTTATAAATATCTATTGGATATGTCGAACCACTTTAGAAAAGAAAACCACCTATTCGACGTATTCAGTGGTTAGTTATAGCTTGATTACACATGGTCGCTTCCATTATACTCTATTCTCCGTTCTAGTAGACGGTATTACTCCGTAATACTCTTTACTAGAGTGGGTCTCGGAGTGGGGCGTTACAATATAAAAGAATAATATTTATAAATTTATATGGTTATCATTGATGTGTTGTTTGTTAGTAAATGATCATATTTAATTATTATCATTTATTGTTTGATTAGTTATGCTTACTCGGTTAGGAGTATTGACTATTGTTTGTTGATTAAGTAGTTGTACTCGACTAGTTTATGAGCATTGACTATTGTGGTTGATTAGGAGCAGTTTTATCCTTTTCACTGCATTGGTTTGGTAAATAGTAATTATAGGAACATTGAAATGAACACCTTGTGAATTCAGCTTCACAATTTGACTATAAGAGATTCGATGATAATGTTAGATTAAAAATTAACTTCAATAAAAGTTGTTTGCTATAATTTATGTGACGACCCGGAATATTTAAGCATTGAAATTGGAACATTTAATTGATTTTAAATATTTAAAAGTTAATTTTTAACTTGAATTCAAATATCACCATTTATTCGGTAAATTAATTATTAAATTAAATTATTTGAAGATGGGAAAATGTTGAATCTGGGGTTTTAAGCCTGTTAAAAATAATTTAAAGGCTTGTAAAATTTATATTGATAATACTGAAGAAAATAGAAATGTTAAAATTGAATCAAGAAGTGATTTGTTCAGTTTTGAAATATAACGTTTAAATTGATATTTAAAAATAGCCTTCCGAGGCACAGTCTCGGAATTCGACGAAACCATTTCCATTAGATCCCCAATATTGAATTATTATCGGATTTCAATTTTCCTATTGATCAGAATTGTTGTGTGAGTGTACGATATATAAACGTGCTGAAATTTATATCGAAATTCAGTAATAACTGATCCAAAAGGCTATCTTCTCCATACGGTCGAATTAGGACTCGAAACCTTTTCCATTGCGTTCGAAATAGGTGTATAACATTATAAACGCCTAGCGGCACGCCTCGATAGGATGTCAAGATTTTAAGCTTTGAATTCAAGACAATTTAAATTTAAAATTTGAATTTAATATTTATATATACCCTAATCAACTCAGCCGAAATCCCTTCCCATCAGTTGCCTTTCTTTCACCATCACGCATTTTCTCCTCAGCAGCCTTTGTTCCCTCTGTAATCACTGCAGCAAGCATTCTTCACGCAACCCATCTTTTCATGTTCAAAATCATGTTCTTTTGCTCCCCTCGTTTCCTTTTTAAACTCGAGCCAGCTGAAGAAAAGCTATCCACAAAATCTTCTTTCATTTACAATTCGAAACGAGGCCGAACAAAAATTCCAAAAATTTAATTTCATCGTAGTCGAATCTCGAGCTCAAGGTAAATGGCGGCATCGAATTCGATTTTTAAAATAGGGATGGGCAGAGCGTAGCCTAATCGCGAGGGAGCAGGCAAGCCGAATTCGCCGGAGGGGTCGTGGCGAATTTCGCGAGTTCGAGGCTGGGTCTGTCGTCGCACGTGTGAAGGAGTGGCGATCTGGAGGCTCATCGACCTCTGGAAACAATAGCGCAAGAGATTCGCGCTCGTTTGGGAAGCACGAAGTCGCGAGATTCTGGCATCGACGAGGCACGCGTACTAGGGCATTCGTGATTTTGGGCTTGGGTATCGATCAAATTTCGAGCTCGATGGAGTTGGTGGCTCCGACGAAGTATCGAGGGCACTAAGGTATTCTTTTGTTTTTGCAATTTAATTTTGAAATTTAATAAATTACTATTGAAATTTAAATTATATACAGAGAGAGATATATCTACCATAGGATATATATAAACCATTCTGTTTAATCTAATATATATAGAGGATTTTGGAAATGTAAAAGGGATTTTAGATATTGACAGAATTTATATAAGTTAGGGTTTTATGAAAGCTATATTTGTATAGATATATGCGTAGCCTTAAAAAGAAAATAAATACATATCTATGTTTTAAAGTTATTAGTTGTTTTAGAATAACGTATTATGATGATTAGCTTGTTAAATTAACCTATTCAAATTTTAGTCAATAGAAATATTAAAGGAAAATTGTTTTAAATAAATTATTAGCTAATTAAATTAAATTTATAAAATGAAAATCAATTATGCAAATGGTTCGAATATTAATAAAATAATCTAATATTTATTCAAGGTTAAAACCAAAAAGGGAACAAGTCGAGGTTGGATTGGATTGCGATTTCTGAAAAAATAAAGCAAAAGATGAGTTAATCTTACTTAGTTAAATTTAAATTTAAATGATTAAATTTAAATAATTGTTTGAATGGTCGAATTGATTAATGTGCAATAGTATGATATTTTGGAATTGGAATATTATATTGTGCTAACGTCTGTGATGCAAGGAAAACAGGTTGGAGGGATCCAACTGGATCCCTCAACATTTATTTAAATTATTTAATACCCTCTGTTGCGATAATTTTATATTCTGTGACGAATATTATTGACAATTGGAATATTGGATGTTATGGTTTACCTGAATATGTTCCGGTGCACTAATTTTTCAAGATATATAGAATTGGATTTTGGAAATAAAATGAAGAGAATTTGTAAGTGAAATAATTATAGAGAATTTAAATAAATTAGGAATGAATTGGATAAGAATAATAATAGTTTTAAATTCCAATAAATAAATTCCGTATATGGAAGGGAAATTTTGAATAAACAGAAGATTAATGAATTTTTAACTTTAGTATGATTAAAACATATATTTAAAATTCAAGGTTTAAATTGTTTAAGAAGAATAAAAAAAGAAATTGGAAAAATCTGAAATTGGTATATTCCAGTTAAAAGACTTTAAATCAACGGAAAATAATAACAATAATAATAAGTCCATAACTAATGAATTATGAAAGGAATTAAGTAATTAAAGGAACTTATTTCAAAACAAAATAAATTGGAAATCAATTTGGGGAAATTGATTCAAGTGATTGAAGTTGGAATTTTCTCTGGATAGCCAAGTACATGTTTTTAAAAGTAAATTTTTAAATATAAATTAAATGTTTTAAAGTTGTTTTTTTTAAAAGAAAGCAAGTTTTGTAAAATTTATTATCTAATATTTAAAGTCTAAAGTAAGTATTTTCTTTTAATCTATTTTAGCAGTAATTATTAAGAAGTAACTTAGTATTTTGTTTTTAAAAGTAGAAATCTAGTTTTATATTTTTATTAAGTAACTTTATTTTCAAATGTTTATATAGTATATATTTTTAACCAATTATTGAAGTAGTTCTAACTTAAGTGTTTTAAAGCAAATTCCAAAACAAGCATTTTGTTTAATTTATTTTCGTAATAATTATTTAAAGAATGATTTGGTATTTTGATTAAAGAAGAAATCTAATGTATAGTTATAAGGTAACCTTATTTTAGTTATTTCTAAAGTATTAGTATAAATTAAGTATTAAAGTAAATTTTTATAAATTAAATTTTAAATATATTTTACATAAATTATTTTTAAAATCTAAAGTTTTGTGCTTGGTGATTCCAGTGGAAATGGAAATACTCGGAATTTATTCTGAGAAAAGGAAGATAGTTTGAAAACTGTTTTCAAAAGGGTTTGAAAGTGAAATTATATCTCGTAAAGATATTTTGAGATAACTAAATAATTTGGGAAATTATTTATTGGTTGATGGTTGTTTGTGAATATTAATTGATAGTTAAATCACCGACTATCAATATTAGCCAAATGCACTGGTCGTTTCGAAGAGACCAGGATCGAGATTAATTTCTCGAAAACCACTTCGATCCGGTTTGTACGTTGCGTGGAAACGAGTTTGGATTCGAAGATGGAGCAGTGAAGTACAAGGGCTAGTCGCTACTAATCCTGAGGATATTTCCAAAATGGATGTAGTAGGAATAGTACCTTCGGTTCCGTTCGAACCCGGGATGGACTGGTATGGATGAATGCCTGGGAAACATCGTCAGGTGGACGATGGGCATTCTAAGGGATTTGTTCTATAAAGGTAACGCTTAGCCTTAAGCCTCATCAAATGGAAATGACTGAAAATAATGGGTTATGCAGCAAGGCTAGGTGGGTAGCACACAAGCAGGGTGAGGTCATCCCTGTCTAGATGTCCCTTTTTATTTCGGCTTAGTGGGTAGTTGCTGATCCCAACAGTGGGGTGATCTCACTCGGGATTATCCAGTAAGGGGTAGTCCCGGTCTTGTGTTGCAGGGGAGCGGGAGTACTCCTCGGTACGGTGATCTAGGCCCCGTACTGTGACGGTGGTACCCCAGTGCCTAGTCATTAGTTGGAAATTCTTTTTCCCTACGAGCCTTGTACGAGTTTTGTTTGTATTACCCACTCTGTGGCTAGTAGCTGGAATTTAATAATGTAATAATTTCGGCTATTTTATAAGTATTTGTATATGGACCCTATTATAATATCAGAGGATTTCTATAAAAATTGTTTTAGCTATCGTATGATAAAAACCCGACATGTTTATTTATGGCGTGGTCTTACGAGATGCTTTTGTTTTCAAAGAATTTTTGAAACTTTAATAATTAATTGGGTGTGATTTTCTCACGCTGGTATTCCAGATTGACTCGCGATTTATTTAACTGTAATGCTCGGGTCAGACCGAGTATTATAGGATACATGATTTGATGCTTTGGAGCTCAGGCGACGAGCTGGACTACGATACGTACTCTCATACTTGTATATATATATATTCCGCTGTGTTGAGTAGCTGTGTATCCAGTTGTATGTTATTGATGTTGTTGAACTCCGATGATGTACTCTGATGATAATGTATGTATAAAACAGATATATATTTATTTATGTAAAGATTTGTTATTATATATTATATTTTATTACGCTGCGATGGTTAGATTCTATTGTTGTTTTCTATTTTCTTCTTCTACTTCTTCTTCTTTAACCCAAATGGTTCGTATTTCTGTACAACTTGAGTTGAATGTTGTAGAATAGTGTTGACTCAAGGGGTACGGATTTGCGGGTCATTACACTTGGTATCAGAGCAAAGGTTGGTGATAACCTTGGCTCTGGTGGGAATCACTCATAAAATAGAGTCTATGGTACTCTAGAATGAGTTTGAGAGTATTAATAGATATGAGCGCGTATTTGTTAGTGAATATATAATCGTTTTTATATTGCATTGATTTATCGGTTGAGTGTTTATGGATTCTGGTCGATATATGGGACGCCATATCATCGATAGGGATTTCTAAACTCTTAAACAAGATAAACCGACACAGTATTGTTTTAAATAGGGTAAATGAAATAATTTTACCCAAAATTATTTTTGTATATAAAAGAAAATGATTTTTCGTAAATTGTCATAGTTATATATGGATGTTTCGTAGTTAGAAAGTGATAATATTAAATTACTATCATTGTATGATATTTGAATAAGAAATTAGAAATAATAATCAGAAATGAAGGAATTGAAACCATAATTAAAAACTAAGAAACTAATTCATATATAAATGAAATTTGTAAATATAAATTATAATGTGGTTAATAATTAAAATAAAATAAAATTCCAAAGTAATGTTTGAATATAAACTTAAAGAGTTTGGAATTTGGAAATCTGGGAATTTAGATTCCTTTGAATTTGATAATGATTCTCAAGGGTTGGAAAGATAATATATATTGAGAAATATTTTTAAATCGAATGTGAAATCTAGAGAGATTTGGAATTTAAACATTTGAAGGGTTTTAAAAGAGATTAAAGCATTTAATTCTTACGGTAGCTGGAAAATAACTTCGTTGATGATTGCAGCATCATCGATGTTCATTTTCGAGTTTCCAAGAGAAAGATTGCTACCAAGTTGTTTGAAATTGAAATTGTTTGCAAAACTGGGTGAGTTTTGAAATTCAAAGAGATAAATTGAATTTATCAAAGGCATAATTTGGTGAGATATATATATATATATGTTTTCAAAATTTAATGTTGAACTTAAGTTTGGAAAAGAAAATTAGTCAAGTTGGACTAAATAAAACAACGTTTTGAGATTTAAAATTTATAAGTAACTGATTAGTTACTATGGTATGCAAATGAATTGAAAATTCAATGTTGGATGATGCTTGATTTAAATGTGTAAAATAAGGAGTAGAATAAGTTCAAATGGACTAAAAATAATTAATGTTGAAAAAAAAATTCATTGGTTGAAAATGAATTTGTGAATGAATAAATGAATCAACTATTGAACTGATAAAGTAAAGTTGATATAATAAGAAGGGATTGAAAATTTTAATCCGGCAATTAAAATTTAACTAAAGTGAATGAAAGTGAAGAAAATATATTTGAATTTAACTTGAGATAAGTTAAATAAAATTGAAATTTAAATTGAATTAAATTGGATTATAATTAGAAGTGTTGTTGAATGAATTGGATTAAAATGGATATGGTGTGAAATATAAACAAATCCAATTCAAGCATAAATTCAATGGCCTTATTATTAATAAATCCAACAATGAAGTGTTAATGTAATTAAAATTTAAAATGGATAAAAGAAGAAACTAATCGAATTAATTACTGAAATGGTTGGGGATTTGATCAAAGGAAAATCAAATCAAAGATTGTGAATATGTAATAGACTTTGGAGATAAAGCTTGAGTTGTATGGAATTGGATTAAAATAAAAATGATTTGTGATGAAATAAATCCAATTCGAGTACGAATAAATTAAAATGAGAATGAACTTAAGTTATGAAATGGTGATGAATTGAAGTAAATTAACTTAAGTTTAAAGCTAGTTTGAATTTTCAAATGAATCCAATTAGAGAAAGAATGAATTAAATATGGCCTGAGGTATAATTCTAACAAAATTTAAATGGATGTATGAGAATGGCTAATTAAAATAAATGGAATTTGATTACATGAGTATCAAATAAATTGGAAATGAAATTAAGTATGAAGTTGAAGTAAATTAACTTAAGATTAAAATTTATGGAAGGGTGATTTCGAGGGAAGTGGAAAATTTATTAAATAAAAGCCTGAATAATTAAGTTGAATGAAATAAAATCCTTATTCGAATAGAAATAGTTGGATAAGGATTAAATTGAATAAATAAAATTCGATTGCTTATCAAAAGAAATTTAATTGCTTGAAATGAAAGTATGTTCGGCTTAATAAAGGCAAGATCTTGAGTTAAAAGTGAAAGATAAATGTGATTGGGTGTAAATGAATGGAAGCGGGGGAAAATAAATGAGTATGTGACTTATAAAATTGTAAAAGTGGAATAAATAAGTCAAAATAAAATATTTTGTATCTTGGAAATGAAATAAACATCCAAACTTGAATTATAAAATTTGAATTGAACTCAAAAAAATATAATGAAGTGATTTTGTGATAAAAATCAATATTTAATTGAAAATGGAAGCAAACTAGTTTGGGGATAACTTAATAAGTTGAATTGAGAGTTAATAAACTTTGATTATGACCTAGAATTGAGTTATAAATAATATTCAATGCATATTGTCAGTAAACTAAATTGAAGTATTGTCGAATGAAAGAGTTAGATTATGGATTAAATTACAAATAAATTCAAGAGAGTGGAAATAAAATTTTGGATTGGCCTTATAATTAAATAAATAGATTCGGAAATGAACTGTGAATGTGAACTAAAAATTTTCAAATGAATACATGAATAAACAAAGTGAGTTAAGTTAGTAAGTGAAATGGGTTTAGTAAATAAAAATCAAATCAAGAATATAAATCGGAGATTGTTTATAATATATATATATATATATATATATATAGCCTTGTTGTTATTATAAACTGATGGAAGTAGCAGAAATTGATTTTTGAAATCAATTAAATCGAAAATGGGATAGTTTGGACATAAAAATGAACTGGAGATAAGTAAAGGGGTTGTAAATCACCTAAGCTGAATGTAAATGGTATATGAATCAGTGAAAAACAAATTGAAGTAGTTTGGAAACTTTATAAATTGGTTTATGGAAGTATTTATAATGCATTGCTTATGTTATTGATTGTGGTAGCAGTTCAAATGAATGAAATGTTATAAATTTCATAGATATGTTACTTACATGTTTAAATTGAGTAAGTACAGGTACCTGGGAGTCGTGTGGCTGGATTGGGTTGCGCTAATTGCTATAATTATAAGCCGCTTGCTTAAAAATGCTAAATAAGGTACGCCTACGCAATAAAAATAGGAAATATGAACTGTTTTTGGTTTTTCCGACCATGTGGGTCGATGTATATATATTTATATCTTTTGTCAAATTGCAAAAGCTCCTCTGTACAAAGGATACTCTGCCAAAAAATTTCAGGAATTTTGGGAGTTAGAAAATTTTTGGAAAATTTTGTTAACGACAAAATGGTTTCAAACTGGAAATTGAAATAAATTAGTAAATGAAACCAATTTAAAATAATGACATGAATTAGTTATAAATGAAAAATAAAATTTAAATATTCAGAGTTAAAGATAAATTGAATTCATATGGAAACGAAGGAATCAATTTAAATAGAAATAGATATAAACTAAAGTGGTAAGATGAAAATAAATATAAGAAACATATAAAATGCTTATACTAAACTTAGGTAAGGAATAGTGAATTCTTAATTGGAAATTGATAATACAAATATATTCCAAGTTAATACCTGGATGAACAAATATTGGCATTTTGTGAGAAAGTCGGTAAAATGTTTTGGGAATACTGTGATTGGATATTAGTGCTAAGCAGGATATGCAGGTATTATAAAAGGAAAAGAAAAATTGGTTTTGATTTCAGAAGATAAATTTGAAATGCTCGACAAATAGGTATGTGTTTAAATTTCTGTGAAATTTGATTTGGTTTTTGGATATAGCCACTTGGCTTTTTGTTTTCTTTTTGGATTTGGGAGCCCGTAGAGGCCTTTTGTAGTTGTACCGAGCTAGCCGCGCAAAGGAGACGCTGGTGAAATTTTTCGGAAATTTAGAGAGTTAGAAAAATTTTGAGAAAATTTTGATAATTCAAAATTTGGTTTTAAATTGAAACTTAAATGGTTAAACAAATAGTATTGTCTGAAACTATTGGGAGGGTCTAAAAATTAGGAAGAATCATAATGGGTCTTTTATAAAAAGATAGTTGATAGGATGTTGGATTGTGGGTTTTGGGAAAAAGGTAAACGGGTATTGGACTATTCTTCCTAACTAGTAATTTCGGGGACGAAATTCTTTTAAGCGTGGAGGAATGTGACGATCCGGAATTTTTAAGCATTTGAAATTGGAATATTTAATTGATTTTAAATATTTAAAAGTTAATTTTTAACTTGAATTCAAATATCACCATTTATTCGGTAATTTAATTATTAAATTAAATTATTTGAAGATGGGAAAATGTTGAATCTGAGGTTTTAAGCTTGTTAAAAATAATTTGAAGGCTTGTAAAATTTATATTGATAATACTGAAGAAAATAGAAATGTTAAAATTGAATCAAGAAGTGATTTGTTTAGTTTTGAAATATAACGTTTAAATTGATATTTAGAAATAGCCTTCCGAGGCACAGTCTCGGAATTCGACGAAACCAGTTCCATTGGATCCGTAATATTGAATTATTATCGGATTTCAATTTTCGTATTGATCGGAGTTGTTGTGTGAGTGTATGATATATAAACATGCTGAAATTTATATCGAAATTCAGTAATAACTGATCCAAAAGGCTGTCTGCTCCATACGGTCGAATTAGAACTCGAAACCTGTTCCATTGCGTTCGAAATAGGTGTATAACATTATAAACGCCTAACGGCACGCCTAGATAGGATGTCAAGATTTTAATCTTTGAATTCAAGACAATTTAAATTTAAAATTTGAATTTAATATTTATATATACCCTAATCAACTCAGCCGAAATCCCTTCCCATCAGTTGCCTTTCTTTCACCATCATGCATTTTCTCCTCAGCAGCCTTTGTTCCCTCTGTAATCACTGCAGCAAGCATTCTTCACGCAACCCATCTTTTCACGTTCAAAATCATGTTCTTTTGCTCCCCTCGTTTCCTTTTTAAACTCGAGCCAGCTGAAGAAAAGCTATCCACAAAATCTTCTTTAATTTACAATTCGAAACGAGGCCGAACAAAAATTCCAAAAATTTAATTTCATCGTAGTCGAATCTCAAGCTCAAGGTAAATGGCGGCATCGAATTCGATTATTAAAATAGGGATGGGCATAGCGTAGCTTAATCGCGAGGGAGCAGGCAAGCCGAATTCGCCGGAGGGGTCGTGGCGAATTCCGTGAGTTCGAGGCTGGGTCTGTCGTCGCACGTGTGAAGGAGTGGCGATCTGGAGGCTCATCGACCACTGGAAACAATAGCGGCAAGAGATTCGCGCTCGTTTGGGAAGCACGAAGTCGCGAGATTCTGGCCTCGACGAGGCACGCGTACTAGGGCATTCGAGATTTTGGGCTTGGGTATCGGTCAAATTTCGAGCTCGATGGAGTTGGTGGCTCCGACGAAGTATCGAGGGCACTAAGGTATTCTTTTGTTTTTGCAATTTAATTTTGGAATTTAATAAATTACTGTTGAAATTTAAATTATATACAGAGAGAGATATCTACCATAGGATATATATAAACCATTCTGTTTAATCTAATATATATAGAGGATTTTGGAAATGTAAAAGGGATTTTAGATATTGACAGAATTTATATAAGTTAGGGTTTTATGAAAGCCATATATGTATAGATATATGCGTAGATTTAAAAAGAAAATAAATACATATCTATGTTTTAAAGTTATTAGTTGTTTTAGAATAAAGTATTATGATGATTAGCTTGTTAAATTAACCTATTCAAATTTTAGTCAATAGAAGTATTAAAGGAAAATTGTTTTATATAAATTATTAGCTAATTAAATCAAATTTATCAAATGAAAATCAATTATGCAAATGGTTCGAATATTAATAAAATCATCTAATATTTATTCAAGGTTAAAACCAAAAGGGAACAAGTCGAGGTTTGATCGGATTGCGATTTCGGAAAAAATAAAGCAAAAGGTGAGTTAATCTCACTCAGTTAACTTAAATTTAAATGATTAAATTTAAATAATTGTTTGAATGGTTGAATTGATTAATATGCTATAATATGATATTTTGGAATTGGAATATTATATTATGCCAACGTCTGTGATGCAGGGAAAATAGGCAACGTCTGTGATGCAGGGAAAACAGGCAACGTCTGTGATGCGGGGAAAACAGGTTGGAGGGATCCAACTGGATCCCTCAACATTTATTTAAATTATTTAATACCCTCTGTTGTGATTATTTTATATTCTGTGATGAATATTATTGACAATTGAAATATTGGATGTTATGGTTTACCTGAATATGTTCCGGTGCACTAATTTTTCATGATATATAGAATTGGATTTTGGAAATAAAATGAAGAGAATTTGTAAGTGAAATACGTATAGAGAATTTAAATAAATTAGGAATGAATTGGATAAGAATAATAATAGTTTTAAATTCTAATAAATAAATTCCGTATATGGAAGGGAAATTTTGAATAAACATAAGATTAATGAATTTTTAAACATCAGTATGATTAAAACATTTATTTAAAATTCAAGGTTTAAATTATTTAAGAAGAATTAAAAAAAAGAAATTGGAAAAATGTGAAATTGGTATATTCCAGTTAAAAGATTTTAAATCAATGGAAAATAATAACAATAATAATAAGTCCATAACTAATGAATTATGAAATGAATTAAATAATTAAAGGAACTTATTTCAAAATAAAATAAACTGGAAATCAATTTGGGGAAATTGATTTAAGTGATTGAAGTTGGAATTTTCTCTGGATAGCCAAGTACATGTTCTTAAAAGTAAATTTTTAAATATAAATTAAATGTTTTAAAGTTGTTTTTTTAAAAGAAAGCAAGTTTTGTAAAATTTATTATTTCTTATATTTAAATTCTAAAGTAAGTATTTTCTTTTAATCTATTTTAGCAGTAATTATTAAGAAGTAACTTAGTATTTTGTTTTTAAAAGTAGAAATCTAGTTTTATATTTTTATTAAGTAACTTTATTTTCAAATGTTTAGATAGTATATATTTTTAACCAATTATTGAAGTAGTTCTAACTTAAATGTTTTAAAGCAAATTCCAAAACAAGCATTTTGTTTAATCTATTTTCGTAATAATTATTTAAAGAATGATTTGGTATTTTGATTAATGAAGAAATCTAATGTATAGTTATATGGTAACCTTATTTTAGTTATTTCTAAAATATTAGTATAAATTAAGTATTAAAGTAAATTTTTCTAAATTAAATGTTAAATATATTTTACAATAAAAATGTTTTTAAATTATTTTAAAAATCTAAAGTTTTGTGCTTGGTGATTCCAATGGAAATGGAAATACTCGGAATTTATTCTGAGAAAAGGAAGATAGTTTGAAAACTGTTTTCAAAAGAGTTTGAAAGTGAAATTATATCTTATAAAGATATTTTGAGATAAATAAATGATTTAGGAAATTATTCATTGGTTGATGGTTGTTTGTAAATATTAATTGATAGTTAAATCACCGACTATCAATATTGGCCAAATGCGCCGATCGTTTCGAAGAGACCGGGATCGAGATTAATTTCTCGAAACCACTTCGAGCCAGTTTGTACGTTACGTGGAAACGAGTTTGGATTCGAAGATGGAGCAGCGAAGTACAAGGGCTAGTCGCTACTAATCCTGAGGATATTTCCAAAATGGATGTAGTAGGAATAGTGCCTTCGGTTCCGTTCGAACCCGGGACGGACTTGCATGGATGAATGCTTGCGAAACATCGTCAGGTGGACGATGGGCATTCTAAGGGATATGTTCTACAAAAGTTAACGCTTAGCCTCAAGCCTCATCAAATAGGAATGACTGAAAATCAGGGGTTATGCAGCAAGGCTAGGTGGGTAGCACCCAAGCAGGGTGAGGTCATCCCTGTCTAGATGTCCCTTTTTATTTCGGCTTAGTGGGCGGTTGCTGATCCCAACCGCGGGGTGATCTCACTCGGGATTATCCAGTAAGGGGTAGTCCCGGTCTTGTGTTGCAGGAGAGCGGGTGTACTCCTCGGTACAGTGATCTAGGCCCCGTACTATGACAGGTGGTACCCCAGTGTCTAGTCATTAGTTGGAAATTCTTTTTCCTTATGAGCTTTGTACGAGTTTTTTTGTATTACCCACTCTGTGGCTAGTAGCTGGAATTTAATAATGTAACGATTTCGGCTATTTTATAAGTATTTGTATATAGACTCTATTATAATATCAGAGGATTTCTATAAAAATTGTTTTAGCTATCGTAAGATAAAAACCCGACATGTTTATTTATGGCATGGTCTTACGAGATGCTTTTGTTTTCAAAGGATTTTTGAAACTTTAACAATTAATTGGGTGTGATTTTCTCACGCTGGTATTCCAGACAGACTCGGGTGTTATTTAACTGTAATGCTCGGGTCAGACCGAGTATTATAGGATACATGATTTGATGCTTTGGAGCTCAGGCGACGAGCTGGACTACGATACGTACTCTCATACATGTACATATATATTCCGCTGTGTTGAGTAGCTGTGTATCTAGTTGTATGTTATTGATGTTGTTGAACTCCGATGATGTACTCTGATGATAATGTATGTATAAAACAGATATATATTTGTTTTATGTAAAGATCTGTTATTATATATTATATTTTATTCCGCTGCGATGGTTAGATTCTGTTGTTTTTTTCTATTTTCTTCTTCTACCTCTTCTTCTTTAACCCAAATGGTTCGTATTTCTGTACAACTTGAGTTGAATGTTGTAGAATAGTGTTGACTCAAGGGGTACGGATTTGCGGGTCGTTACAATTTAAATAAATATATACATTTGCGAAATCATTTTATATAAGGAAGTGAAAATTATATAAATATGATTTATAAATGTAATTTATAAATAAAAAGGATTTAGGTGAGAATTTGAGAACTTAAATCCCGGTATTTTGGAAATGGCTTTTCAAAGTTTTGGAAAAATAATACTGTTATTATTTGAAATTATTTGGAATACAGAAATATTTTTGAAAAATATTTTAGAGGAAAGAAAGCACTGAACTTATGCCAGTCGTTGGAAAATAATTTTGGTGATAACTGCAGCATCATCGACGTTCATTTTCAAGTTTCTAAGTAAGAAATTGCTGCCATCGTGATTTGTCGTAGAAGTTTTGTTTTGCGTAGAACAAATTTGTTTAAGATTCCAGAAAGTATGATTTGATAAACGAATGAGATAATATATACATATATATATATATATGTATGTATGTATGTATGTATATAATTTCAAAATAATTTGAAAAAAGATCGGATGGTTATTTCTCAAATTTTCAGTTAATTAAATATTATATGGACCCAAGTATCCTATGTATTAGAATAATTTAGATTGTGCATCTCGTTTTGTGATGTTGTTTGGATTTTTCCATTTATTAAAATAAAATGGGATTTTCGACTATTTTGGGTAGTCAAAAACTCCTGAATGGATATTGAAATTTAAGCTAAGTGATTTTGTTAAATTATAAAAGAACAAGTTTTTATAACTTATAAATTTGAGAAATAGTAAGTTAAAACAGATTTTGAATTTGTTGGACATATGGGTTAAGTAAAAACAAATCTGAAATTTGTATATATACTCTGAGATTATAGCGGAGTGTTATACAAACATGGACAAGTTTAAAATGTATAATAAGCATATGTGCTTTAATAAATGTTTATAATAAACTCAAGTATGAAATGGATTTAAAGGATGAAGTTGTGAATTTTTGAAATGTGCATAAATTGAACTTTAAATTGAGTAATTTACATAAATGGTGTTATAAGATGTCGTGAACTTAAGTAATGGTTTTATGAAAAAGTTAATAAATAATTTTAGTATTAAATAAAACATACTAAAATTGAAAATGAAGGAGAATAAAAAGAAATTGGTATAATTTAGAAACCAAATGAAATAAATATATAAGTGAACGTAGACCATTTTATTCGCATAACTGTTTGATCCAGTTTCGAGCACATTAATTCGAGGTGATTTACACGGATTTGAGTTAGGATTTTTACTCGATTCTTGACAGCGAACACTTGATACGGATTTTTGAGTTGATTTTGAAGTTTTCTATCACAGTTGATGGCTATGTAAGAAGAATGATGGTTTCTAATCAAGGATCTGAATCAGAGTCCGCACTAGAGTGTCGAGTGAGTGACATTAGTTCTGAAGTGAAATTGTGCGATCGAGCAAGCAATCAGATTTGATATTGCATGTGGATGGTATATGTATATCTTATGGGCTTAAATATAATTCTATGTTTTAACATTAGAAAATGCAAATTATATGGCTATGAACTATATGGTTGGATATCAATTGTAAGTGAGACGTAGGTTCAGGGAAGCAAAGACTCGTTAGATGCTTTTGGTGTCATGAGTAGAGTTTGATTGTCCAACTAATAGGTACATGTTTATATTTTTCGTTTTGGTTGATGGTTTTATGTCTCAGATATAGGAGACCACTTGACTTTTGTTTTCTTTTATTGGTTTGGGTCCGCTATGGTAGTTTGTAGTTTTTCCGATAGAGCCACGCAAATGACTGCTGAAATTTTCCATAAATTTAAGAGATTTTGAAAATTAATTACCTATTTCAACTAAAATGAATTTTGAAATTTATTTAATGGTTTAGAGAGATTTTTTCTACCTTTGGTATTTTGGGGATAAAATTCCTTTAACCGGGGAGAATGTAAGGACCCAGAATTTTAGTCATTTGATTTTGAATATTTAATTAATTTTAAATGTGGAATAATTGGATTTTTAAAATTTAATATCTTGAATCAAATATAGGAATTATTTAAATATTTGAATTGTGAATTTTATAGTTGAGTTTTGAATTTAATATTGGTTTAAAGCTTTCAAACTTGAATTAAATTATATAGATTATTTAAAATTTCCGAATTGTGAATAAATAGTTATTTAAATATTGGTATTTTTAAATTGAATATAAATTTAATTGGTTAATGGTGTTATTTAACTTATTATAATTAATGAATAATAATAGTTAATTCATTTTGTAAATTTGTTTGCAGTTATAAATGGTTCAAATCAATAATCTAAAAAATATTTTTATTTTTACAATTCGATTTTTTGTTGTTGTATTTTTATTTTATTTTACTTTTTCATAATTTTTAAATTGGAAAATATTCAAAGTATCGTTTGACGATTTATTGGCAAACGACAGTGTTTTTGTGATTTTTCACAAACCGATAACAAATGTGTATTATAAATATTTTTAGGGCTGCATCGCTGTTTTAAGCATGACTTATTTTTATTTTATTGTTTGGAGTTCATACGCAAATAGAAATCTATGCGGTGGAATGTCAGACATTACAAAATTAATATAAGTCAACATTGAGAATAAGTACACACATGCACATATTCTCGTTTCTTTATCTGCCTCCTTTCTTTTATCTTCGTTCTCCTACTAGCTGATAAGAAAAAATATTCATCCTCTTCATATAAAGTCTTAGACAATTCAAATAAATTAGGAAAAAATTAAAACTTGTATTTTTGAGTTAGGAATGATTAGATCTTTATGTTAATGGGCTTCTAGAGGGTGCAATTCATTTTCTTAGCTTTGGCAGTTTATCAGTGAGGACTTTTGTGCTTAGTGAACTAGGGTTTGGGTGTTGGAGAATTGTACGTAACAATATGGAAATCGAAGGTTAGATTCGTGTTTGTTGTGGTGTATAGCATCATAGTGGAGAGTTTGAGCATGTGCGGTTGCACGTGTGAGGAAGCGACTTTCTGGTGTCCTGGCTAGCGCGTCTAGGTCACGTTAATGATGGTTCGACCGAGCTAGGAGTGGGTGGCACCATTGCGAAGCTTTGGTGGAGGAGAGTTCGTCGGTTAAAGCAGTATGTCGTTTTGTCGACTAGAGATAAAGAACTCAAGAAGAGAGCGTCGGCGGTTGTGGGTTTGTGGAGTTTCTGTGCGCGGCTTGGTTTTTGAATTTGGAGAAGATGGTCTAAGTGTGTTAATATGGGTAATTAGATTAATGATTTGTATTTAGCATATCTAATTATAATTTAAAAATTGATAACTTAAAATTTGTGTAACTCACTCATACAAGGTCCAAATCGTACACAGTTAGTCGTGTTGGATACGTAATGACGATGTCCACATTTTGGAATTTGATTCGTGGGAATTGGAGCTTGTAGAATTTCAAGCTAAAAGATGGAACCAAAACACGGAAGCGATAACTGGAACTCTTATGAGTTAAACTCGCCTCTTTAGATAAATCGATATGTTATATAGTAGATAAATTTTTTTGTTTGTGTTTGGCTTTGGTTGTATTCTTGGATGTTTTTATTGGTTTATTGTTTGAACTGTCGCTTTTGAAAGTGGTCAATATATGAAATCATTTGTAGGGAATTTATGCGATGTGCATGAAATTTGTAGAGTGATCCAACGGGATTCCTCACCATTATTGATTTATTCTCAATAATATTCTTATTATATAAATTATTGAATGTCAAACTTATTTTGCTTGGCCTTATTAGTTATGACATTATTATATATCGAAACTTAACCTTGTAGTGATAAAAATCAATAGCAACGTTGGTTAAGTGCTTGGTGGCTATTGGCCTCAATTTAGTATTTTGAAATACTATTAATCACCGTTGGACTTAAAAATGATTTTGATTCAAAGAATGATTTTTTAGTTCGACTTTTGGGTTTTCTAGAACATTTTGTTTAAAATTGATTTTAAAACTTCTTCGTTTAGTCCAACCTTTGTATTTGTCTTTCCTAATGTACTAAGAAATGGTTTATAATTGTTTTAGTATTTTTTTAATAATGTTTAAAGTTGTTTAATTAATATTGTATAATATTCTAAAGTTGTTTAATTATTATTTAATAATGTTTAATATTTTTTTAAAGTTGTTTATTTACATTTAATATTTTTTAAAGGTTATTTATAGAAATTTTAATATTGTTAAAAGTTATTTAATTAAATAATTAATATTGTTTGAAGATAACAATATATATTTATTAGTAATGTTTTGGAATTAATAGTAATTATTTAGTAGTAATGTTTTCGAAGTTAATAATTATTTATTATAATAATGTTTGAGGATTGATTATTATTGTTTATTTAACAATGTTTTAAATTATTAATTATTTTATTTATAATGTTCTAGAGTTAAATATTGTTATTTATTTATACTGTTTTGTTGATAATAATTATTATGATATAATAATGTTTTGAAGTAAATTATTATTATTATTATTATTATTATTATTATTATTATTTATTTGTGATGTTTAAAATTTGTTTATTTATTTAATTAATTGTATTTATAAATAATAAATTGATTTATAAAGGAATTTCATTTAATAAAGAGTTTATAAATGAAATTGGAGTCTTGAATTTGTAAGGGACTTTTATAAATGCTTTATAAAGGATTTTATAAAGGGATTTTTTGAAAGAACTTTATACAGTAATTTTTATAAAGGATCTTTATAAAAGACTTTTACAAAATAAAAAAAGTGCTATAAATGAGTTTATAGATTTATAAAAGAAGTTTTATAAATAATTTTATGGGTTTATAAAAGAGCTTTATAAATGGTTTTAGAAATTTATAAAGAGAGTATGGTTTTAGGAGTTAATAAAAAGAGTTTTATAAATTATTTTGAAGATTTATAAATGAGTTTTATAAATTATTTTGGAGATTTATAAAAGGAGTTTTATAAATAATTTTAGAGTTGTATAAATACATTTTCTAAGTAGTGAAAGTGTAGTGTTTTGTGCATAAGCTTATATATTGAGATAAATATATGAATATTTTTCCAAGTATAAAAAGGAGTACGAAGGGTTTGTGAATATGTCTTTGCGAAAATATTTTAATACAAGTATCTACAAAGTAATTGTAGTTCATGAAAGATTCCATTAAAGAGGTTAGTGGTTGCTTATATGCTTAGCCAATGTTGGTTTTCCTATGGAAATAAATTCTCGATTTTATTGATGCTTGTTTGTTTATTTGATAGTTAAATAATTGACTATCAAACATAGTCAGTTTAAACTACGGTCGGTTCGGAGAGACCTAGATTAGATATATTATCTAGAAACCACTTCGAACTAACATAAGCGTTCGAATGGAAGACATCTTGAAGATGATTGAAGAAGGGGTTCTTGAAATGTAAGGGCTACTTGCTACTAATCTTGAGGGTGATTTCAAAATGGATGTAGAAGAGGTTGTGCCTTCGGTTTTGTTCAGACATACAACGAACTTGTATGGATGAATGCTAACATTGCATTTTAGGCTGGGGGGCGATGTCACCATTCCAAATGGAATTTCTATATAAAGGTATCATATCATCAAGCCCCACAATCTGTGAATGGGCAAAACGGGAATACTTCAAGCTATGTAGGTCGCACCCATTAGGGTATTGTAATCACCTTTTCTAGATATATACTTATGGATTTGGTTGTGTATGAGAGCTCCCGAAAAAGGTTGCAAAAGTGACTGGGGTGATGAAATATTCGAAACATATCCAGTAAGGTGTAGGGCCGTAACTGATTTGCACACCTTGCAATAGAAGAGCAAGAACTCGGATTGCAGCTGCAAGATGGAAGCTTGAAGATAGATTTGGCTTCAAGGGCCTGTAAATGCTCAAAACAAAAACATGAAACAGAAGAAAACACTATCACAGACAAACCCATCTCAAAAATGGCAGCTAAAACAAGCAAAATGGCCTGCTCAAATGCAAAAAAAAATCATTTCTGTAAATGAAGTGTTCTGAATTTAGTATAAAATCTGTTCTGCGTTCAATTTTGAGACACCATAACTTTCTCATTCATTTTCCAAATTGCGTGACTCTTATCCAGTCTAAAGTACAGCTGTTGAACTTCATGCATGTCAAATCTCAGGTCATTCCGACCTCCGTAGCCTATAGAAACATGCCGTCAAACTTTGAATCAGAGCATGTTTTGCTCAAGCCGTTTACGGTAAAATCTGGCTGTGAGTCCAACTTTTGACACTATATCTCTCCCGTTTCTTGTCTGATTGTATCTATTCTTTTTTTTATCTAAACTAGAGTTGTTGAGCTCTATGCCTGTAAAATTTCAAGGCTTTTAGACCTCTGTAACTAGTTGAAAATTTGCTTGGAACTTTGAATCGGAGCATGTTTTGCTCCAGTTGAAAATTTCTGAATTGCTTTACATGGATTTCTTTCGATGTTGTTTTTGATCGGCTTGATTTTATGATGGAAGAGCCAATATTACCACTTATCCCTATTTTGGATTGGTGAGTTTTTAGGAGATTTTCATATAACGACTTTATGAATAATTTCATTGAATTTTTATTGATTTTTTTTATTTCTTTGCACTGGCTTTCTAAACTGTTTTCGGAAGATTTTTTTTAAGCTAGCTTTCGAAATAAATATTTTATAATATTAATAATTATTTTAAAGCTATTAAAATTATATATTCTTTAGTGGGGACTAATGTCGGTATATATATTGTGGTTGTACTACCACTTCCGTCACTATGTATTGTATTTGATGTATATGTATGTATTTGACTGTATTTGCTGTTCTGTGATCTGTGTTGTTATTAATTTTGTATTCTGTTCTGAGTAGATCCTGTAGCCACCATATTTTTGTATTAAGAGTTTATTGAATATGTCGATCCACTTGAAAAGGAAAAAAATAGAGCACCTAATCGACGTATTTAATAGATGCTTAAGACAAAGCTATGGATGGTCGCTCCTAACCAGCCCTATTCTCCGCATTAGAAGACAGTATTACCCAGTAATACTCTTTGTTAACGTGGATCTCAGGGTGGGCGTCTTAGCTTTGTCTTAAACAGCTTGGTAAGCTGTGACACCCCACCCCGAGACTCACATTAACAAAGAGTATTACTGAGTAATATTGTCTGCTAATGCGGAGAATAAGGCTGGTTAGGTGCGACCATCCATAGCTTTGTCTTAAACATCTATTAAACACGTCGATTTGGTGCTCTATATTTTTTTTATCTCAAGTAGATCGACATATTCAATAAATGCTTAATACAAAACCACAGATGGCTAACATGTCTATCAGAACAAAATACAACAACTAAATGTACAATATATTATAGAACAACAAACAAATATATATATACACACACACACACACATATACATTGATACATCCCTAGTACAATACAAAATTATACATTATAAGTGGTTTGAAGACCACACTATATACAACGAGTCAAAACAATATACATATCAGAGTCAATCAGAAAGACTACAAAACTACACAAATTAGAGATAAGCTGATATCCAAGCAAAAGCATCAAAGCAAAGCTAAGTCCAAAAGAAGGTATCTAACCGGAAACAACGCGGTCTGACTCGAGTATAAAATACATGGGTCAGTCTAGATTAAACAACCAGTTTAGTAACATAAGTGATAATATGAAGCATAAGTTAAAGAGTAGAGTATCCTCTCGAATGAGAAGAAACCATGATAAGAGCATGTCACTACTTTATATGAGGTAATTCACTAAGTGTATGTCCTCGAAAGAGGTAAGCTCATCAATAAAACACTAAGAAGTACAACAAATGTCTCGTATCATCAGCTTTATCCATTAGCTATATAATAGCTAAGTTAAACAACATCAATTATCTACAAATACACGCCTCATCTCATCGGCGTATACAAATCACTAAAACGCCAAAGAATGGCAATATGAATCACAATATAAATAGAACTCGAATAAGAGTTCAAAACTCCGAATGTAATCACCATATAGTTAATACTATAGCACTCATGCTAAATAGATAACTCAACAAATGTGACTATGGTGAAAACACATATAAATCATCAAAATTCTAGAAATTGTCACAAAGAAATCTAGAAAACATTAATATAAGAAATAGGACCCAACAGTCCAATAAAAGCCAAACAGCTAAATGAATATAGGACCCAACGGTCCAATAAAAGCACAACAGCCAAATGGAAATAGGACCCAACAGTCCAATAAAAGCCCAACAGCTAACTGAAAATAGGACCCAATAGTCCACTAAAAGCCCAACAGCTATAAATAATTAGGACATCCAATATAAGGCCCAACACCTGCCAAGTTCTTATGCATAAGAGACCCAACAGTCTTTATAGATCCCAATAGTCCATGGATAGCCCAACAGCTGTATATATGCAAATAGGACTCAACAGTCCATACGCGACCCAACAGTCTAAGTACTGGCAATCTGTAACGACCCAGAATTTTGGGCAATAACAATTTAATAATCTGTATTAATAATTAAATTGATTTGATAATTGTTCTTTGTAATTTCAATTTAAAATTGGTAAATTTAATCTTTTAAAAGTCAATAAATATTTAATCTGGTAATTCTGATCAATATCTTTCTATCAATTTAAAATGGATAAGAATTGTTTTTCAAAGCTAATGAAATTTTATTCTATTTATAATATATACATTTGATATACATTGTGAATAGGAGATCTTTTGTTTTAAATTAAAGATGAATTTTCAAATTGTAATATATATGTATGTATATGTTATAATTTGACATTGTTTTGGAAATTTAATTTAATCTATTAATTTTTATGTGTATGAATTTTAGATTAAAGTTTTGTTTTAAGACTAAATATTTTTCAAAAGTTAATTAAGATTTATCCAATTGTTTTCAAAGTATAAGATTTGTTATTTATTTTAAATATGATAGTTTAAAAAGGATTTAAACAAGCTTTGTTTTATTTTCTTTTAAAATGCTTAAATTTAAAATGGTTATAAATGTATATGTATAATGTTTAGGATTTTAAAATACATGTATAATAATATATTTGAGTTATAATTAGTTTTAGAATAATTTCTTTTAAAGGTAATTTATTTATACATATGTAAATTTTATTTATTAAGAGCATTAAATTATGTAAGTTCATATTTACATTTTAAATTAAATAAAAATTTATTATAACACTTAAAGACATGTGTAAACATATTAATTACCTTAATAAACACATGTAAGTAAATTAAGCTAGCTTATGACAAATGTAAATTCTTGAGAACATGTGGCAATGTTTTCATTTTAATTTTTAATAGTTTTAAGAAGAAAAATTGTTTTCTCTTTCATTTTCCAAACCTTCTTTCTTCATCTTAAATTCTTTATCTTTATTTCTTAACTCAAATTAATGGCAACCATAAACTTTTTTCAAATCTGAATTTAATCAAAAGCAAAAGTAAATTTGAGATTAAAATCTGCACAATAAGTTCTTCTCAACAATTTAAAATCTGCAAAATCAAGTTGAAAGTAAAACCTGCAACATCAACTTATATCTGCAAACTTCAAACTGCAAATCAACATTTGTTTCAACCTGCAAGTTCAAGATCAACAGTTTCAACTTCTAAAATCAATTGAAGCATGCATGCATCCATTTTCATCAGCAAAACACTTTAGATGTTCAAAGCCTGGAAAATGAATCAAAACCTGCTCTGTGCTCTGCAAATAACAAGTGAGTAAACATTTTTAAAAACAGTTTTTAAAATCTGTGATTCAACTTTGATGCATGTGATGGTTGGTGCTGCGATGATGTATATATGTTTATATGAATATTTTTTACGAATGCATGTTGAAATTGTGAAGTATCTGCATATATATAAGTGTCTGTAAATTCATCTGCTCTGTTCTTATTATAGGGTTTAAATTTCTTAAGGAAATTTTTATATCTTTTATTTCAAGCAAATTTAAGCTTGGACCTTTAAATGAAAGTTGGTTGTTAAGACATGATGATAATTTTTAAAATAATATCAGGGTTTAAAATTCAACAGATTATTTTTAATTTTGAAACAAGAGTGAAACTCATATTTATGATAAAAATCAACAACCTTAATTTCTAATTTGAATTACATGAATGTATTCGTAATGGAAAATCACGAATTTTGATATACATTACATGATTTTTAGGTTGTTAATTTATGGGAATTTTCGAGTTGTTCGAAATTGGGGTTTTGGGCTATTGCCGATGAACGGCGCGGTGAAGTTGGCCAATTTTTGGGTTGAAGGTGGTTGAAGTGTTGACGGCCACGGGAAAAATGTTCGTGGATTTTTCGTATGGTTGAGGTGATCGGATATGATCATAGTAGGGTTTAGCGAGTAGTTGTTGAAGCCGACGTTCCAGTGGAGTTCTCGGGATCGATACGTGGCCGAAGGCGTGCACACTTAGGGAAGTTGATGTTCTTGGGTGTGGCGACTCGATGGTAGGGTCGGCGAGGTGGACGGTGTCGGGGTGTCAGCGATGTGTGTGGATTTGTGTCGAGTGTTCTGCAGTTTTTCATGCTCGAGGTTGAATTTTTGATTCGAGTGCCTTTTCTTCGATTTGAGTTGAGGAGATGGTCGTAGAGGTCGTTTTGGGTTGGTCGACGTTTGGTTTGATGGTCGGAGGGGGTTTGGATGGTGGTGCAACGTGCACTGTGCACGATCATGTACACTGGAAGTGGAGCTTTTGGGAAGACGAGATTCGCTCGGGTGGGTTCACGCGTTGTTCTCGGGGACGACTCGAAGATAAAGGAGGCTGGGAATCTTTGGGAAGGACTCGTGTTGTTACTGTGTTCGACTCGGGTTTTTGGGTTGCGTGTTTTTCTTTAGGCTTGGTCTGTGTAGTGGCAAGATTGCTGTGTAACTTTTGTTGAGTTAATGAACGTAAGCTTTGTATTATAAAGGAAGTTCATAAAGGAAACCAAAATACAAAGTTTAACTTGTTGTTTTAAAATAAATGTAAACCAAAATTTAAAAAAAAGTGAATGTTAATTAAACTTATAAAAGGGTAAATTGAATTTATATTTCAGGTTTAAAATGTTTCAAGATGATTGTTTGAAAATGATTATCTTAATTAAATTTTGAAATCCAATTTAAAAGAAGTGTTTGAATTTAAATACTGGACCAACGTTTTAAGCAGAATTTTTAAGAAATGTTAATAATTTAAGTTTCAAATTATTTGAAATGAAATAAGTTTAAATTTGAAATTATTCTAATAATTTATTTATGAAAATAAATAAGGTTAAATTATTTGGATAATTAACTTAAGAATACTTATTTAATATGATTTGTAATTAAGTAAAGAATTAATTAAGATTTCTTAATTAATTGAGGATTTTTAAATATAAGATGTTAACTAATTAATTGTTTAATTAATTTTAAATAATTAGTTAATTATTTGTTTAATTTTAAATAATCACTTAATTATATTAATTAAGTGTAATTACTTAATGAAGTAATTAATGGTTAATTATTGAATGTAATTAAGAATGGAGATTACTCATGGAAGTAATTAAAGTTGAAGTGATTAATGGATAATCACTCGAGGTTATTAATTAAGGGATTAATTAATATAATTGTTTTGAAGTTAATTAATTATGGAGTAATTAATTAAGAATTATTTAATAATGGAATTAATTATTTGTTAGGTAACTAATGAAGAAGTAATCAAGATTTAATAATGATGTAATTAGAAGATAATTACTTATGTAAGTAATTAAGGGTTAATTACTTAGTTAATTTTAGTTAATTAATTAATGTGATTAATTAATTAATGAATGTGATTAATTTTAAAGATTAATTACTAAGTGTAATTAATTAAAATGTAATTAATTAATAAAGTAATTAATTAAGGATTATTTGTTAATGTAATTGAATAATAATTACTTAATGAAGTAATTAAAGATTAATTAATTAGGATAACTAATCAAGGGTTAATATAATTAATTAAGATGTCAATTAATTAAGATAAGTAATTACAAATTGTTAGTTACTGTTTATGATTAATTACAAGTTAATTATTTAATTAATTAAAAGCTTAATTAATTAATAAGGATCATTAATTAATTGATGTAATTAATGATATTAATCAAGGTTGATTAATAAAAGTAGTAATTAAAGTGTGATTAATTAATTGTAATTAATTAAGGTTTAATGTAATTAATTATAAGTAATTAATTATTGAAAGCAAGTGAAGGATCATTAATTATTGTAATTATGATAGTAATTAAAGGTTAATTACTGAATATGGTTAAGGATAATTACTTGAACGTAAGTAAAGTATAATTAATCAAGGAAGATTAATTAAAGAAGATCATTAGAGATGATTAATCTATTTATTTGCAATAAATAAATGAAGAAGGATTTAAGTAATCCAATTGATTAAGAGATAATCAATTCTGTTTATGGATGATTTGTTAATTGGATGATTGATATTGGATGATTGATATTGGGTGTTTGGTTGATACTGGATGATGTGGATATCTCTGAGATACGTGATATGCTTCTTTGTGAGATGAATGTTTGATATGAATTATCTGCTGTGATAATGTGATTCATATATCTTTTTATATCATCCTGAATATAAGTTAAACTGTTTAAAACCCTTAAGAACAACTTGGACATTAAAATGGCGTTTGGTTTCGGTGAGACCGGGATCGGGTTTCCATATTTGGATATCCGAAAAACCACATCGATTCCAATTAAATGTTAGGTCGTGTATCTAAGTGGAGCAAGTGAAGACTCGAGGTGTAAGAACTATATGTCAGTATAACTCTGTGGGTGATTCCGTAATGAGTTTGACGGAATAATACTTATAGGTTCGAGATGGTGATTTAGAGTGCAAGGGCTATGGTCGTTGACTCTCAGGGTGATTCCAAAATGAGTACAACTGGATAGTGCCTTCGGTTTCGTTCGAACCCGGAACGAACTTGTATGGATTGAATGCTTTCAGCACATCGTCAGGCGGACGATGAGCATTCTAACTGATGTGTACTATAAAGGTAATCGCAGCTTCAAGCCTCATCAATCAGGAATGGCTAAAACATGGGAGGTACAGCAAGGCTTCGTGGGTATCCCCCACTTGAGAGTGAGATTTACCCCTGTCTAGAGGTCCCTTTCTATTTCGGCTTAGTGTGTGGTTGTTCGCGCCAACTACGGGGTGGTCTTGTTCGGGACTGTTCAGTAAGGAATGGTTCCAGCCTTGTGTTGTAGGGGAGTGGGCGTACTCCTCGGTACATTGATCTAGGCCACATACTGTGACGGGCGGTACCCCACTAGCCCTGCCATTGATGGAAACCCATTCTTCCTACGAGACCCTACGGTTTTGTTTGTGTTACCCACTTTTGTGGCTAGTAGCTGGAATTTAATAATGCTACAATTTCGGCTATTTCTTATTTACTTGAAAACCCTAGACACTATTATAATATCACTGGATTTCCTATCAAATGTTTTGGTTAGCGTAAGGTAAAAACTTTTCCATGTTTATGTGTGGGAAGTCTTACGTGATACCTTTTCTTTTCAAAGGTTTTTCTAAAGTTAAGCAATTTTAAACCGTTTACTCACACTAGACCCCTGTCTGACCCAAGTGTTTATTTTCTGTTTTATTAAACTCTTGGGTACTCATATTATGTATGAGTAGTCAAGTGATTCAGGTTTGCTTGACGAATTCTGGAGGAGTTATGGAGCAGGAGGCTTCCACGTGTAGATATATTATGGTTCCACTGTGTTTGTTTGGTATCTGTATCTTGTTTATCTTGAGTTGTATAGTTAGACAGATGTTATAACCGTCTAATATGTGTTGTATAAGTTGTGTACTCTGATGTAATATGATACTATGTAATATTGTATGTGATATATTGTATTTCATTCGTTCCGCTGTGAGTTCTCTGTTGTTGTGTTTCTTCTTTTCTCTTTCTTTTCTTCTTCTATCCCTTTCTTTCTTCATTGGTGATGCGTCTTTTTGGAGATAGGAAGACGGGTCGTCTCATTTGGTATCAGAGCATTAGGTTGAGTGAATATCTAGGCTCTGGAGTGTGTCTTTCTTGAGAGAGCGTACTTGTAATTTTTATATATAACTATATATATATTTATATCTACCTGATCTGTTGGGTTATCTGTTCAGATTTTCCAGCATAAGTTTTAGAAGTAGATGGAGTAGTGGTGTTTGTGTGTAACACGACTACCACTGATGGAAGAGGTCCATATTATGAGGTTGGAGGTGTATTTGTTGAGATTGTAGACCTAATACCGTCTCGAGTGAGTTTTGTTGTTTGGAGTAAGAAGTTCTTTGATATCCGAAGGAAATCTTTTTAAAGATTCGGAGTTCTTCTTGGAAGTGTAAGTTTGGATTTCGATCGGGTAAGCGAATTTTCTAGAGTTGGATTTGTCTGAAGTGCAGAAGTAAGTGTTGATATCTTGATAACTGCGTGATGAGATGCAGTATCCATGGATATTTACAGAAGATGTTTTCTCTTGAAGCATTTTTAGAAGTGGTTGAGGAGCAGTCTTTACCCGCCGTAGGGAAGATTCGTCTGTGTGGAAGTTATCTGAATCTTTAGCAAAGAGGTTGGCTATTTTGGAATATGAGACTAAGGTCTATAAGTTGTTTTTCTTCGGCAAGGTCTCATTTGTCATTCCTTAAGGAGAGCGAGATGCTGATGCTTGGTTTGGAGTCCGAGTTTCTTTTGGGTTGTCTGCCATCTCGAAGGTTTTGTTGTGTGGTTTGTTGATGAGGAGCCTTTGGATTAGAAGTCTTTGGTTAGATGTGATAGCAGTGCAACTCGAAGTGTTCGGTGTGCTGACGAGAAGGTCTTTTAGCTTTGTAGTATCATCGAGGTAGAGTTTGGAAGCAGCAGTGTGGTTTGTTTCTCCGATGGTTCAGGAATCTTGGTGGTTCTTCTTTTAGCAGTCTGGCAGTGGTGATGTTTTCTTGAAGGGTTAACCTTGTTTGGAAAAGCTTAAGGCTGTTCTAATTGGTAAAGAGAGGACAGTTTCTTTGGAATCCGAACTAGGTAGGATCGCAAAAGTGACTTGCGATTAGTTTGGGAATTTTTCTTGGGCAATCTTTTGTTTGAAACTGAGAGTTCTCATGTGGAAGTAGGAGCTACTGATGTAATTAGAAATTTTTCTGCATCTGGAGTTGAGTTCCATATTGATTTGGTTCCAGAAGTGATTTTGGTAGTTAGACGAGTAGTAGGATGGTTTTTGGAGAGAGAAGAGTTGGTGTAGCAGCTTAGATATTTTTGGAATTTGGATTGGTCAGATCTAATTTTTGAGTTGGATTTTTGTTATAAGGATGTGTGGCCGAGTCAGATGAGTCACTAAGATTATATGGATTTGACGAACAAAGTTTTCGGATATATTGGATAAGTTTGTATTCGTGTTCATCAACAGTATTCTCATTTATCTCAGAATCAGAGTTGTGCAGCGTAAGCGAGGTAGCAGCTGTGTAAGGAAGGAAGCGAGTTCTGTTTGCTATTGCTTGAGGAGTAGAGCTTGTATTCTGGATTTCGATGGATTTTGGAAGACTTTTCTGTTGGATATGATCCAGAATCTAGTTGGTTTTGGTCATGTTGTTTCTGGATGCATCAGCATAGGTTGAGCTGATCAGGAAGAATATTGGCAGCCCAGGATTGTCTGTTGAGTTATGCTGATATGAGATAAGGAGTTTGGAATTCGAAGTTGGAGACTTCATTGTTGATTAAGATTTCTCTGGTTAAGAGAACAGTGATTGGATGGTTAGTCGGAGGCATTTGAGATTTCTCATCTGTTTTTTTAATAGGATGAGATTAAATTGCCAGTTTGGATAGCTGGAATTCATTGTATTTCACATATCTCTGAGGGAGTACGTGTATGATTCATTATTGGTTGTTGAATCTGCAGTTCAGTTGAATTTGGAAGTTGTGCTAGACTTGAGTATAGTCTGATGTTCTGTTCAGACTGATGGATCTAGAGATGAGTGGAGCTCTGGATTTTGGTGGTATAGTCTGTTAGCTTTTGTAGAGCAAGTCTCCCAGTGATTTATACTTGGGAAACTCTAGATAGTATCAGAAATTTATTTTGATTTGTGTCAGGATAATTAGTTAGAGTTGTTTGTTTGATTGGTTGCTATGGTTGTTAGTAATTGGATAATAGGAATGCTTTGCTGTTTAAAATTAAAATCTTTGCTGGGTTATTAAATTACCTTTGCTTTTAAATTTCGGGGACGAAATTCTTTTAAGGGGGGAGGTTTGTAACGACCCAGAATTTAGGGCAATAATAATTAAATTGATTTGATAATTTTTCTTTATAATTTCAATTTAAAATTGGTAAATTTAATCTTTTAAAAGTCAATAAATATTTAACTTGGTAATTTTGATCAATATCTTTCTATCAATTTAAAATGGATAAGAATTGTTTTTCAAAGCTAATGAAATTTTATTCTATTTATAATATATACATTTGATATATATTGTGAATAGGAGATCTTTTGTTTTAAATTAAAGATGAATTTTCAAATTGTAATATATATGTATGTATATGTTATAATTTGATATTGTTTTGGAAATTTAATTTAATCTATTAATTTTTATGTGTATGAATTTTAAATTAAAGTTTTGTTTTAAAACTAAATATTTTTCAAAAGTTAATTAAGATTTATTCAATTGTTTTCAAAGTATAAGATTTGTTATTTATTTTAAATATGATAGTTTAAAAAGGATTTAAACAAGCTTTGTTTTGTTTCCTTTTAAAATGCTTAAATTTAAAATGGTTATAAATGTATATGTATAATGTTTACGATTTTAAAATACATGTATAAGAATATATTTGAATTATAATTAGTTTTAGAATAAGTTCTTTTAAAAGTAATTTATTTATACATATGTAAATTTTATTTATTAAGAGCATTAAATTATGTAAGTTTATATTTACATTTTAAATTAAATAAAAATTTATTAAAACACTTAAAGACATGTGTAAAAATGTTAATTACTTTAATAAACACATGTAAGTAAATTAAGCTAGCTCATGGCAAATGTAAATTCTTGAGAACATGTGGCAATGTTTTCATTTTAATTTTTAATAAGGTTTTAAGAAGAAAATTTGTTTTCTCTTTCATTTTCCAAACCTTCTTTCTTCATCTTAAATTCTTTATCTTCATTTCTTAACTCAAATTAATGGCTACCATAAACTTTTCTCAAATCTGAATTTAATCAAAAGCAAAAGGAAATCTGAGATTAAAATCTGCACAATAAGTTCTTCTCAATAATTTAAAATCTGCAAAATCAAGTTGAAAGTAAAACCTGCAACATCAACTTATATCTGCAAACTTCAAACTGCAAATCAACATTTGTTTCAACCTGCAAGTTCAAGATCAACAGTTTCAACTTCTAAAATCAATTGAAGCATGCATGCATCCATTTTCATCAGCAAAACACTTTAGATGTTCAAAGCCTGGAAAATGAATCAAAACCTGTTTTGTGCTCTACAAATAACAAGTGAGGAAACATTTTTAAAAACTGTTTTTAAAATCTGTGATTCAACTTTGATGCATGTGATGGTTGGTGCTGTGATGATGTATATATGTTTATATGAATATTGTTTATGAATGCATGTTGAAATTGTGAAGTATCTGCGTATATATAAGTGTCTGTAAATTCATCTGCTCTGTTCTTATTACAGGGTTTAAATTTCTTAAGGAAATTTTTATATCTTTTATTTCAAGCAAATTTAAGCTTGGACCTTTAAATGAAAGTTGGTTGTTAAGATATGATGATAATTTTAAAAATAATCACTGGGTTTAAAATTGTAACGACCCAGAATTTTTATTAATTTAAAATTTGAATATTTAATTGATTTTAAATATTAATAAGTGAAATTTATAAGTCGAATAAATTTTATTTTGAATAATTGGATTTAATTGAATAATTAAATCGATAATTTAATATGTGAAAATACAGAAATAATTGTAAATTGGGTTTAATATGATTGAAAGTAAAATTTTATTATATCATATTGAAGTTATAACGATATTTTAGAACTTTTAAAATCGAATTAAAAGTTAAATTGTGAAAATTGAATATTTTAATATTTAGTTATCGACTGTAAAATAGCCAATTTTTGAACAGTCTCAGAATTGGACGAAACTAGTTCCATTGGATCCGTAATAGTTTGTTATTATCGGATTTCAATTTTCGTAGCAATTGGAGTTATCGTTTGACCGTGGCAGCTCGAAACGCATCGAAATTGTTTTAATATTAATTTGGCGAGTTAAAATGGTCATATGTCAAACGGTCTCGGATTTCGACGAAACTAGTTTCATCGGATCTATAATGTGATATTATTGTATGGTTTCAAATTTCGTGTCAACTGGATTTACCGTTTGTCCAGTGCAAGCTAAAACGCCTAGAAAATCGTTTAATCAGTTTAATTTAAATTTAACGTTTATAGCCATAACTTGCACAGATGACCGAATTAGCTCCCGAAACATGTTCCATTGTGTTCGGAACGCGGGGTAAACCTTAGAAACGTCAACCGGCACACTTCGTTTGGAGTTCGGAAATTCCGGGTGAATAGTAAATTGGAAAATTTTCTATAAACCCCCCCCTCTCTTCATTTTTCACAAATATTCAAAGCCCTAGGTCAAAAACTTACAGCCGCCGCCTCCCCTATTATGAATGGCCGAAATCTTCCTATCTATCTCCTCAAATTTCTCCAAATCCGTTCATTAATTCAAGAAACTTTCTACATGAAAGTTGTAGAGCATGACAAGATCTTGATATTCAACGGCTATGATCGGAAATCTCGCGGTGGATCGACCAGAAATCGCTTGTGAAGGCGCTGCGTTCATGCACGCATTTCGAGCTCAGGTCAAGGCCGAGATTCATGCTTTTTGAGCCGAGTATGGTGCTTGCGACGAGCTTCGAAATGGTGGCTCCTGATCGGCTTCACGTTGCTCGAGTGGGTCGCGGCCTTAAGCCCTAGTTCGTGAACTATGGGTTGCTTGTTGCGTGTATTACCTGGGGAGTTGTTTTCGTGCGTGGGAGAGAAGCTTGGGGACGTGCGGCCTGATGGAGTGGAAAATCAAGGGCCGAGATCTGTTAAGGTTTAATATTAGAAAAGAAATTGTAAAATAATTATAGTTTAAATCGTGTAATTTTCAAAATGTTGTATCTTTTTCATACGAGGTCGAAAACGTGCGAAACCAGTTGCGTTGGAATCGTATGGACGAGCACCACGCTATGGAATTGGATTGGAGCCGTTTGGAGTTAGCGAAAATTTCAGGTAAAACTTATTCGAAATAAATCGCTAAAACGAAATTGAAATCAAGGTGAGAACTTCTCACTCAATCGAATCGGTTTCGATTTTATTTTAAATAGTTAGATTTAAAATATTTGAATGCATGTTTGAATGATGATTGTTGTCTATTGATTGTTAAAATAGACATTATGCGCCGTTAGTAAGCGGATGTTATTTATTAAAAACATATACCGCGAATATTTCATAAACAGTGAAATTGGTATTATATATAATAGCAATATATATATATTGGCATATGTATATATTGCAGTTGTTAATTTCCCACATTGTATAGCAGATGAGACCCTATTGCGCCGTCTATTAAGCGGATAATATTTTATAAATCCCATATACCGCGATAATTCCGTACTGGAGTGGAATTGGTATTGTGCTAATGTTTGTGGATGCAGGGAAACAGGTTGGAGGGATCCAACTGGATTCCTCAACTGTATTGATTTATTTACAGATATTTTGATATTTGTTGATTATCATATCGATATATGATATTTGGATGTCGTGATTGACTATTTGGTGCTGCTGCATCATCAGATCCATTTCTGAAGTTTTAAAATAATGATTTTTGGTTTTAAAAGGAATTTTAAAGTGATTTTCAAAAGTATACGTTTTATTAAATTTGAATTGTTAAAATAAATAAAACGTTAAAATTTTATTTTCATAAAAGTTATGATTTTTGGAAAATAATGCTTAAGTATGATTTTGAAGTATATAAGCTTTAAATAACGATTTTTAAGTTATTAAAAGAATAAATTGATTTAAATTGGGATTTTTTTTGAATTATTAAAAATGATGTGTATAAAAGACTTATAAAATTGATATTTTATAAATTAAAAATATTGGAATATTAAAACAAGTTTTATAAGTATTAAAAATGAAATAAAAATGGATTTCATAAGTGAACGAAATTTATAGATTTATATGAAGTTAGAAAATGGATAGATTTTGTAAAATATAAGATTTATAAGTAATCAACTTATAAATCGGATTTTGGCATTTAAAATGAGATATAAAAAGGATTTTTATAAATAGAAGTTTATAAAAATATAAATGGAGTTTATAAACGTTGTTTATAAATCCGAAATCAATTGAATTTGATAAGTTGGATATAGGAATATATGAAAGGAATTATATTCATGATTTTGGACAGTGAATATATTATTAAATGAAATGGATATGTTTTGGGGAAGGAATATTATGAAATGAAGTTAATGATTTTAAAGACGTTTTAAAATGCATTAAGTATCGAATACATAGATTTCAACATTCATTGTTGAAATAGACGTTTTCGAGAAATAGAAGGAAATGGTGGACTATAACACTGTTGTTATAGTAAATGGTTTCCGAAAGGAAATGTTTTGTATAGTATTGGGATTTATATATCTATTTAAAATTTGAATCCCTATACTAGTGATTTTGGGTCGTCGTAACGATGTTTTACACAACATTCGTTTTGGCCCAAACAAATGTGTTTAAGAGAATGATTTCTTAAAGAATGAAATATATACTTAATTTTCGATTTAAGTATATTGAATATTTTCCAAGTGTTGAAAATAAATAGATTTGTGATATACTTATTATTAAATAAGTATGGGAATGTTTTTCCAATGTGAAATGAAATGTTTTGAGAATTTATCTTTTTGAAGATAAATTGAAAATGAATAATTGAAATCGAATATTCATAAATATTTTGGAATGTAAATTCACTATGGAATTTATAAATGAAAAGGGGAATTTGTTTAAAAATAAACGTTGATTTATTTTTGAAGTGTGGGAATTAATTTACGGATTTGGAACGTAAATATAAAGTAAATCGGTAAGGATTTATTTAATTGGTTCAAATGAACCATGTTGAAATGAAAGTATTTCCGAGTAAGGAAAATGATTGAAACTTGTTTTCACAAGTGATAAAGGTGAAAATTGATTTGAAAATTTGTTTTCAAATGGTTGAAGTGTGGAAAATTTATATCTAGTAAAGATATTTTGGAAAGTAAATAATTTGGGAAATTATTTGGAATTTGGTGATGTTGAGCATGCCTATTGATAGTTAAATAATCCGACTATCAATATTTACCTTAAATAGGTATTTGCTGTGATTTGCTTGAATTTGAATGCCACACTTATTTTTGAACAAGCGCTCACTATTCGGGTTAGCCGGGAAATGACCTTGGGGTCGTATGTGATATCCCGGAAATTTGGGGCAATATCAATTTAATAATCTACGATTAAAAATTAAATTGATTTGATAATATTTATTAATAATATTAAAATTTATTTAATCATCTTCTTTTAAATAAATATTTAACTGATAATTTATCTTTTAAAAGCTAATTTAAATTGTTCTATTTATAATGTATATATGTATAGATTGGTATATATTATAAATAGATCAGTTTTGTTTTTAAATTTAATAGATAATTTGGAAATTTAATATTGTATACATAATAGTATGATCTTTAAAATACTCAAGATAAAGTTTGATTTGCTTAAAATGATTTTAGCCTAGAGTTTAAATTTAAATAAAAAGATTGTTTTGTTCTTTTTACTTCAACTTTATAAAATAGGTAATTTGTTTATGTAATGATTTCATTTATGAATCATTTTAAATTAGTAATGAGTGATTTTAAACAACAACAATAATGCGATATTTTTATAAATAGATTTTAATATAAAAGAAAGTGTTATTTTAAATTCATTTATATATATAAGTATTTTGCAAAGCTATGGTTTGTAAATTTAAAATGAAGTAAACTTTATAAATATTTAACTTAAGAATGAATCTGTATGAGGTTAACATAATTACATAAGTCAAAAACATTCACAACAAATATTGAAATAAAGTACTCAAAGCAAAGAAAAAAAATAAACAAAGCAAGATATATAAAAGCAGCCTGTAAAGGAAATAGACAAGGCAAGAATATAAACATGTGAAATCGAATGCAAAGCTTAAAAAAAAGGGGAAACAAGTAATCATGTTATACAATAATTATGTTGGCAAATAAAACAAAATAAAGTAAAGAAAAATATATGCAGACAAGTATAAAACATAAGATAAAAATGTTAGTAGCTTATAGAATAAGATTCAGAGAAGCATAAACATCAAGTATGAAAAAAAAAGTACAAACATTTGCAAGTTGTTTGTAAGAGAGATGAACAAAGCAAAGTAAATAAATTATATTTGCAGGTTAGAGCAGAGGAGTGCATAGCTTAAAAAAAAAGAAATATAAATATCTATACATAACAATGAGTAGTTGTAGACACTAAGTACAATATCTAAACATATGCAGGCATTAGAAGATAGTGTCAACCTGTAACCTACTGCAAAATAAAAAAATATCTTTGTACATAAGATAAGATTAGGTGTAAAAATCTAGTACATTTACATTTAATGCTTTCATTTATTAGCACATAGTAAAATCATTTCGAACTGTTGAAATCAACTCAGCCACCTAATTAAAAAGATTTGGCCTAATAAAACAAAACACAAATAAAAATCTGCAAATTTGCTTGTCTCAGATGCCATCTTCCCCTGAACTTCTTTATATATGCATATTTTGTTTTAGTTCGTTCATTAAAAACTGAAACAAAGAACAATAGCAAACAGTTTTAATTATACAAACTTAGTAACATTACAACTGAGAAAGCAAGAAGAATCAAAAGGGAAAATCAAGTAGAAACATTTCCAGTTTTTAAAGTTCAAGTTGTTCAAACACAAGAAGACTCTGTTCTGCCAATTGCTGTGAGTAACACCTTTAAATTTTACTTAAGTTTTTAAATCTGTTGCATGTTGATATTGGATGCTTAAATATATGGTGTGAATATTTATTTATTCATTATTCTCTGGGTGATTTGTGATAAAACTGTTTATTTCAAACCTGCAAATTCAAATTACATGTATTGAATTTGTTCTATTTTATTTGCTGTGAGTAAACTTTTAAACTAAAACTTAAATACTCTGAGAATTTCTGTGATTATGTTTGTTTTTATGTATGTGTATGTGCAATGCTTTGTGAACTTATATATGTGTGCATATCTGTTGATACTAAAACTTCTCTGATCTTAGATAAGTCTCTGCCTTTAAACTGTTAACAGGAGACATCTATTCATTTTGATGCATACAACCTATGATTGAAGTAACTTGTGATATATACTTGAAAATATGATTGTATGATGGTTTTTAATCCTCTGTAAACTTGTGAGTATGTTAGATAATGCTTGTGACCATCTCTGTTTTAATGTTCCAGGGATTTAAACTTAGATCTAACTGCAAAAATACCTCACACTCTAATTTCATTTTGGCTTAAGTATTTATAACAAAGTTAGTTGTTTTAACTTAACTATGCTTAGAAGAATAAGTTGCAAGAATTTTAGTTTGAAACATTTGTCTGGTAGAAGAAAACACAGAGAAACATGAACTATGATAAAAATCAAATCTTGTAATTTGTTGATTTAAATATATATATGGAATTGTATATAAAAGTTAAGATTTTTAAAATCAGATTCACAATTTTTAATGTAGTATTGAAAGTGTCATTTGAGTTTGTCTGGAAATCTTGTTTTCGAGTTTTTCCGGTGATCACGAGGTCGAGGGTGGTCGGGGTTGTGTGAGGTGGTGGAGGAGCCTATGGGGGTGATTGGAAAAATGGTCGTAGGTGGCCACGGCCATTGTGGCGACAGCGGTTAGAGTTTGAAGTCTAGAACCCTAATTTTACTAAGCTAGGGAAAATGATCACCGTGGTCCCTATTGTTGATCGAGTTCGACGAGTCTTTGGGGATTGGTAGAAGACGTGAAGGGGAAGTCAAGGCCGGAAGGGTTGACTTTCAGGTGGTCGGAGGTCGGCGAACGATGCGTTGCCAGGTTTGGGCAAGTTTGAGATGTTGGGTTTCCAGGCTTCAGCTTAAATCGAATTTTCGTTTCGAGTGGCCGTGATGGTTCTGGGCGATCGCAGTCCTGTCTGAGGTTGGAGGGCGAGGTGGTGACGTGCTGGTGGGTGGCCGAAGGTGGCCGGAGCCACGGTGCACGTGCACCGTGCATTTGTGTAGCGTTGAGGATTTTTAGGTGTAGCAGGGACGGTGCGCGAGTTTCTCGAGTTAATTGAGGGTGAGACTCGAAGATTTTGTGTATTCGACTCGAAGATAATAGGGTAGACTCGGGTTGTTATTGTGTTGCCAGTTTTTGAAAGCCTGTCAGGCTTTAAGTTTAAATTTAAAAGCAGAGTTTTAAATATAAGTTAAAACCAAAATTTAAGATAGGATTCAAATTTAGTTTTGTCTCCTAGTTTAAATAAATATAAGTTTTATAAAAATAAAATGTTTTAACAACTTTTTAATGTTTAAAGTAGATTTTAAATTGTGTTAAGTTTTGCTAAAGATAAATTTGTATTTATTTTGAATTTAAATTTGAAATGAGAATTTGATCATAAATAATAAATGTTTTATCCTTAAATAAATGTAGATTTAAGGATTTGTAACTTTTAAGTTAATTAAATTGAATGATTAACTAATTTGATTAATTAATGAACGGATTAATTAATTTAGTAATTAAAAGTGAAATTAGTTAATTAAGGTTTAAGATAATTAATTCAGGATAAATAAACGGGTAATTAAGAATCATTAATTAAATTGGATTTGAATTTTAATTTATGATTAGTAATTAATTAATGAAGTAAGTAAGAATTAATTAAGTTATATTGAATACTTAATTAATTAAATCATTAAGGATTAATTAATGAGTTATTAAAGATGAAATTTAATTGTAATTAATAATAAATCTTAATTTAATTACTTTGGGAAAAGTAATTGAAGAAATATTAATAAATAAATGAAGGTTATTAACTAGGATGATTAAATAATGAATTAATATGATTAATTTGATAATTAATTAGATTTATTTAATTTAAGATAAACAATTGTGAATTAGTTAAATATAATTACTTATGGAAATAATTAAGAAATTTATTTCTCATTATAATTAATTAAGTTTAATATGAATTGTTCAAGTTAATTAATTAAGTTTAATTAATTTAATTATCCATTTGATGTTGTGATAAGTATAATTACTTAAGGTAGTAATTAGTTGTGGATGATTTAAAAACGAAAGTCATTTGAGTATAATTACTTTATATAAATTAATCAAGAGATTAATTAGAGGATAATTAATTATGGAGTAATTAAATTATTTATTGAAGTAATTAAGGTAGTTAATTACTAAATGGAGTTAATCAAGATGATTAACAATTTGGTTTAATTGAAGATAATTTGCTAAATGAAATAAATGTAATTAGAGATCATTAATTATTATAATTAATGATGTAATTTAAAACGGATTTATTTGGAAATAATTAATAAATGAAGGAATTCATTTATGAAATTAATTAACAGAAGTAATGTAATTAAATTTTAGTAATTTAAAGGTTACTTTCTGTATTTGGTATAAGATAACTAATTTGTGAAAGGATAAATGTATTTAATTATAGTTAATTCAAAAATGAAGTAATTTAATGTTAATTACTATGAGTAATTTAGGATAATTAATTAGTGAAATTAATTAAAGAATAGTTACTGATTGTACTTAGAGATTGATTAATCAAAGGTGTTTAATCAAGATGAATATTTAGAAGATGATTAATTAATTTGATTTATAATTAATTAATGGTTGTATAAGCAGGATTTATAGATGAAGTAATTAATTTAATTTACTTTAAATTAATTAGAGATAGAAGTAGTTAATTTAATTCATTTTAAATTAATTACAAATGGTAAGATTATAAATCATTGCTTACGGATGAATGATATTGATATTTCATTTGATGATTGTGATCTTACTTGAATAATATCTATGTGATATGGATGCTTGATTTAAAGTATGATGATATTTAATTATCTGTTTAGATGATAATATTGATTATCTGTTTATGAGATTATCTATGATTATCTGTTGTTATATTGTGAATTATCCATCTGTGTGTATATTGATGATTTTAAATTAAACTGTTAAGGCTAAATAGACAACTTGGCCCTAAAAGACACGTTTTGGATTTTGATGAGACCGGGATCGGTTTTCCGCATTTGGAACATCCGAAAACCACATCGATTCCAAATTAACGATAGGTCGTGAATCTGAAGTGAAGATGAAGGTCCAGAATGCAAGGGTTATCGTCGTTAACTCTGAGGGTGATTCCAAAATGAGTGTAACGAGATAATGCCTTCGGTTTCGTTCAAACCCAGAACGAACTTGTATGGACTGAATGCTTTCAACACATCATCAGGTGCGCGATGAGCATTCTAAGAATTATGTTCTCTAAAGGTAATCGTAACCTCAAGCCTCATCAACCGGGAATGGCTAAAACAGGGGAGGTGCAGCAAGGTTAGGTGGGTCATGCCCAAGCAGGACAAGGATATTCCCCTGTCTAGATGTCCCTTATTTTCGGCTGTGTGGGCGGTTGGTCATGACAACTGCCGGGGTTTATCTTATTTGGGACTGTTCAGTAAGGAATGGTTCCGGCCTTGTGTTGCAGGGGATGAAGGGAGTAATCCTCGGTACGGTGATCTAGGCCCCGTACTGTGACGGGCGGTACCCCAGTAGCCCTGCCATTGTATGGAATCCACAATCCAATAAGTGCCAACGGTTTTGATTGTATTACCCACTTTTGTGGCTAGTAGCTGGAATTTAATGAATGTGACAATTTCGGCTATTTTCTATTTACTTGAAAACCCTAGACCTATTATAATATCACTGGATTTCCTATCAAATGTTTTGGTTAGTGTAAGGTAAAAACTTTTCCATGTTTATGTGTGGGAAGTCTTACGTGATACCTTTTGTTTTCAAAAGATTTTTCAAAATTAAGCAACTTTAACCTGTTACTCATGCCAGACCCATGTCTGACCCGAAGTTTATTTTTGTTTTTCATAAACTTTCGGGCACCCAAATTTTTACGGGTAGCCAAGGGATTCAGGTTTAGCTTTGACGAATTCAGGAGGAGCAATGGAGCGGGAGGCTTCAGCGTTATAGATATATATATAGTTCCACTGTGTGGTATCTCTGTGTTGTATTGTGTATTGAGTTGTATTAACTAGACAGGAGTTTATAACTGTCTAGTATGTGATGTAATATATGTATCACTCTGATTGATGTTATATACTATGTAAATACTTATGTGACTAATATATTTTATTCGATCCGCTGTGAGATTCTGATGTTGTTGTTCTTTCTTCTCTATCTTTTCTACTTTCTCACCTCTTTCTTTTCTTAAAAACGATACGTCTTCCTGGGCGTAGGAAGTCGGGTCGTTACAGTGGTATCAGAGCGCTAAGTTGAGTGAATACCTAGGCTCTTAAGTGATTTCTTCCTTGAGAGAGCGTATTTGTAATTTTGATATATATATATATATATATATATATATATATATATTATTTCTACCTATTGTTGGGTTACCTGTTCGGGTTTTCCAATAAGCTATAAAGGTAGATAGATAATGGTGTGTGTAGCACAACTACCAATGGTTGGAATTTGAATGATTGAGGTTGGAAGTGTAATTGTCGAGACTATAGATCTAATACCGTCTCAAGTGAGCTTTGTATGGTGTAAGGGTTTCATCGATTTGGGAAGGAAACCTATTAAGATTCGGAGTTCATCTATGAAGTGTAATTTGGTTAAGTTAGAGTTTGGATCTGTCGGGTGGACAGAAGCCAAACATGAGATATTGATATATTAAGGTATAGTAGCTGTGTGATGAGACACAGTGACTATGGATGTCTCCGAAGATGTTTCTTTGGGACAAGTTAGGAAAGTATATCTGTTCGATGTTGTCGCTGTGTTCAGCTGGGTGTTTCTGTTTGCTTTGAGGTCCGAGCTTCTCGAAGAGCTTTGGATTAAGTAATCTTTGGTTTCTAGGTCAGCAGCGGAGTTTAGAAGCTGCAGAGTAGTTCCATTTCTTCGATGGATTGGCCACATAAGTGTAAGCTGTTCTGATTTGTAAAGAGAAGACAGTATCTTTGAAAATTAGGCTGGATTTATCGCAAAAGTGACTTGCGATAGTTTTAGTGTTCTCTTATGTTTCAGAATTTTTTCTGGATGCCTTCAAGGAGTCAAAGTTTTGCTAATATCTGAAGATTGAGTTTAGTGAAGAAGCTCAGAATTTTGGAGGAACTTCTGAGTTTTATTTTTGGAATGTGTTGACCAGTCTGTGCTTGAGTTCATAATCAGCATTTTCATCTGTTCAATCAGAGTTGCGCAGTGGAAGCATGATGGCAGCTGTTTTAGTTTGGGAGCAACTGGATGTTGCAGTGTTTGGATGGGAGAGTTCTATAGGAAATTTTTCAGGATCTGAGGCCAGATTGGAGTGCACCTGTTAAATTTCTTTTGGATAAGAGACGGACGAATTTGGATTCCGAAGTCGGAGATTTGATTTTGGATAAGTGTTTAGTCTACAGAATTGAATTATCAGTTTGGATAACTGGAATTTGTTGTATTTCACGTATCTCTGAGGGAGTACGTGTAAGACTATCTCTGGTTGGAGAATCAGCAGTTCAGGGAGTTGTAGTTGTTGATTCAGACTTGCCTGTAGTCTGATATCCCGCCTTGTTTTGTACATCTAGATGAGTGGAAGCTCTGTAGCTTAGTAATATTGATTGTTGGGATTCTATAGGGCGAGTAACCCGGTTTTATACTTGGGGAAACTCGAGGAAATTCTATCCGGAATTTTGTCTGGATAGTTAGATTTGTTTGTTTGGATGAATTGGTTGCTATGATTGTTAGCTTATAATTAATATATGCTTGTGTTTTAAAATAAATCTTTACCTAGATTATTAAATTACCTTTGTTTTAAATTTCGGGGACGAAATTCTTTTAAGGGGGGAGGAATGTGATATCCCGAAAATTTGGGGCAATATCAATTTAATAATCTACGATTAAAAATTAAATTGATTTGATAATATTTGTTAATAGTATTAAAATTTATTTAATCATCTTCTTTTAAATAAATATTTAACTGATAATTTATCTTTTAAAAGCTAATTTAAATTGTTCTATTTATAATGTATATATGTATAGATTGGTATATATTATAAATAGACCAGTTTTGTTTTTAAATTTAATAGATAATTTGGAAATTTAATATTGTATACATAATAGTATGATCTTTAAAATACTCAAGATAAAGTTTGATTTGCTTAAAATGATTTTAGCCTAGAGTTTAAATTTAAATAAAAAGATTGTTTTGTTCTTTTTACTTCAACTTTATAAAATAGGTAATTTGTTCATGTAATGATTTCATTTATGAATCATTTTAAATTAGTAATGAGTGATTTTAAACAACAACAATAATGCGATATTTTTATAAATAGATTTTAATATAAAAGAAAGTGTTATTTTAAATTCATTTATATATATAAGTATTTTGCAAAGCTATGGTTTGTAAATTTAAAATGAGGTAAACTTTATAAATATTTAACTTAAGAATGAATCAAATGTATGAGGTTAACATAATTACATAAGTCAAAAAAATTCACAACAAATATTGAAATAAAGTACTCAAAGCAAAGAAAAAAAATAAACAAAGCAAGATATATAAAAGCAGCCTGTAAAGGAAATAGACAAGGCAAGAATATAAACATGTGAAATAGAATGCAAAGCTTAAAAAAAAGGGGAAACAAGTAATCATGTTATACAATAATTATGTTGGCAAATAAAACAAAATAAAGTAAAGAAAAATATATGCAGACAAGTATAAAACATAAGATAAAAATGTTAGTAGCTTATAGAATAAGATTCAGATAAGCATAAACATCAAGTATGAAAAAAAAAGTACAAACATTTGCAAGTTGTTTGTAAGAGAGATGAACAAAGCAAAGTAAATAAATTATATTTGCAGGTTAGAGCAGAGGAGTGCATAGCTTAAAAAAAAAGAAATATAAATATCTATACATAACAATGAGTAGTTGTAGACACTAAGTACAATATCTAAACATATGCAGGCATTAGAAGATAGTGTCAACCTGTAACCTACTGCAAAATAAAAAAAATATCTTTGTACATAAGATAAGATTAGGTGTAAAAATCTAGTACATTTACATTTAATGCTTTCATTTATTAGCACATAGTAAAATCATTTCGAACTGTTGAAATCAACTCAGCCACCTAATTAAAAAGATTTGGCCTAATAAAACAAAACACAAATAAAAATCTGCAAATTTGCTTGTCTCAGATGCCACCTTCCCCTGAACTTCTTTATTATGCATATTTTGTTTTAGTTCGTTCATTAAAAACTGAAACAAAGAACAATAGCAAACAGTTTTAATTGTACAAACTTAGTAACATTACAACTGAGAAAGCAAGAAGAATCAAAAGGGAAAATCAAGTAGAAACATTTCCAGTTTTTAAAGTTCAAGTTGTTCAAACACAAGAAGACTCTGTTCTGCCAATTGCTGTGAGTAACACCTTTAAAATTTACTTAAGTTTTTAAATCTGTTGCATGTTGATATTGGATGCTTAAATATATGGTGTGAATATTTATTTATTCATTATTCTCTGGGTGATTTGTGATAAAACTGTTTATTTCAAACCTGCAAATTCAAATTACTTGTATTGAATTTGTTCTATTTTATTTGCTGTGAGTAAACTTTTAAACTAAAACTTAAATACTCTGAGAATTTCTGTGATTATGTTTGTTTTTATGTATGTGTATGTGCAATGCTTTGTGAACTTATGTATGTGTGCATATCTGTTGATACTAAAACTTCTCTGATCTTAGATAAGTCTCTGCCTTTAAACTGTTAACAGGAGACATCTATTCATTTTGATGCATACACCCTATGGTTGAAGTAACTTGTGATATATGCTTGAAAATATGATTGTATGATGGTTTTTAATCCTCTGTAAACTTGTGAGTATGTTAGATAATGCTTGTGACCATCTCTGTTTTAATGTTCCAGGGATTTAAACTTAGATCTAACTGCAAAAATACCTCACACTCTAATTTCATTTTGGCTTAAGTATTTATAACAAAGTTAGTTGTTTTAACTTAACTATGCTTAGAAGAATAAGTTGCAAGAATTTTAGTTAGAAACATTTGTCTGGTAGAAGAAAACACAGAGAAACATGAACTATGATAAAAATCAAATCTTGTAATTTGTTGATTTAATTATATATCTGGAATTGTATATAAAAGTTAAGATTTTTAAAATCAGATTCACAATTTTTAATGTAGTATTGAAAGTGTCATTTGAGTTTGTCTGGAAATCTTGTTTTCGAGTTTTTCCGGTGATCACGAGGTCGAGGGTGGTCGGGATTGTGTGAGGTGGTGGAGGAGCCTATGGGGGTGATTGGAAAAATGGTCGTAGGTGGCCACGGCCTTGGTGGCGACAGCGGTTAGAGTTTGAAGTCTAGAACCCTAATTTTACTAAGCTAGGGAAAATGATCACCGTGGTCCCTATTGTTGACCGAGTTCGACGAGTCTTTGGGGATTGGTAGAAGACGTGAAGGGGAAGTCGAGGCCGGAAGGGTTGACTTTCAGGTGGTCGGAGGTCGGCGAACGATGCGTTGCCAGGTTTGGGTGAGTTCGAGATGTTGGGTTTCCAGGCTTCAGTTTAAATCGAATTTTCGTTTCGAATGGCCGTGATGGTTCTGGGCGATTGCAGTCCTGTCTAAGGTTGGAGGGCGAGGTGGTGACGTGCTGGTGGGTGGCCGAAGGTGGCCGGAGCCACGGTGCACGTGCACCGTGCATTTTTGTAGCGCTGAGGATTTTTGGGTGTAGCAGGGACGGTGCGCGAGTTTCTCGAGTTAATTGAGGGTGAGACTCGAAGATTTTGTGTATTCAACTCGAAGCTAATAGGGTAGACTCGGGTTGTTATTGTGTTGCCAGTTTTTGAAAGACTGTCAGGCTTTAAGTTTAAATTTAAAAGCAGAGTTTTAAATATAAGTTAAAACCAAAATTTAAGATAGGATTCAAATTTAGTTTTGTCTCCTAGTTTAAATAAATATAAGTTTTATAAAAATAAAATGTTTTAACAACTTTTTAATGTTTAAAGTAGATTTTAAATTGCGTTAAGTTTTGCTAAAGATAAATTTGTATTTATTTTGAATTTAAATTTGAAATGAGAATTTGATCATAAATAATAAATGTTTTATCCTTAAATAAATGTAGATTTAAGGATTTGTAACTTTTAAGTTAATTAAATTGAATGATTAACTAATTTGATTAATTAATGATTGGATTAATTAATTTAGTAATTAAAAGTTAAATTAGTTAATTAAGGTTTAAGATAATTAATTCAGGATAAATAAACGGGTAATTAAGAATCATTAATTAAATTAGATTTGAATTTTAATTTATGATTAGTAATTAATTAATGAAGTAAGTAAGAATTAATTAAGTTATATTGAATACTTAATTAATTAAATCATTAAGGATTAATTAATGAGTTATTAAAGATGAAATTTAATTGTAATTAATAATAAATCTTAATTTAATTACTTTGGGAAAAGTAATTGAAGAAATATTAATAAATAAATGAAGGTTATTAACTAGGATGATTAAATAATGAATTAATATGATTAATTTGATAATTAATTAGATTTATTTAATTTAAGATAAACAATTGTGAATTAGTTAAATATAATTACTTATGGAAATAATTAAGAAATTTATTTCTCATTATAATTAATTAAGTTTAATATGAATTTTTCAAGTTAATTAATTAAGTTTAATTAATTTAATAATCCATTTGATGTTGTGATAAGTATAATTACTTAAGGTAGTAATTAGTTGTGGATGATTTAAAAATGAAAGTAATTTGAGTATAATTACTTTATATAAATTAATCAAGGGATTAATTAGAGGATAATTAATTATGGAGTAATTAAATTATTTATTGAAGTAATTAAGGTAGTTAATTACTAAATGGAGTTAATCAAGATGATTAACAATTTGGTTTAATTGAAGATAAATTGCTAAATGAAATAAATGTAATTAGAGATCATTAATTATTATAATTAATGATGTAATTTAAAACGGATTTATTTGGAAATAATTAATAAATGAAGGAATTCATTTATGAAATTAATTAACAGAAGTAATGTAATGAAATTTTAGTAATTTAAAGGTTACTTTCTGTATTTGGTATAAGATAACTAATTTGTGAAAGGATAAATGTATTTAATTATAGTTAATTCAAAAATGAAGTAATTTAATGTTAATTACTATGAGTAATTTAGGATAATTAATTAGTGAAATTAATTAAAGAATAGTTACCGATTGTACTTAGAGATTGATTAATCAAAGGTGTTTAATCAAGATGAATGTTTAGAAGATGATTAATTAATTTGATTTATAATTAATTAATGGTTGTATAAGCAGGATTTATAGATGAAGTAATTAATTTAATTTACTTTAAATTAATTAGAGATAGAAGTAGTTAATTTAATTCATTTTAAATTAATTACAAATGGTAAGATTATAAATCATTGCTTACGGATGAATGATATTGATATTTCATTTGATGATTGTGATCTGACTTGAATAATATCTATGTGATATGGATGCTTGATTTAAAGTATGATGATATTTAGTTATCTGTTTAGATGATAATATTGATTATCTGTTTATGAGATTATCTATGATTATCTGTTGTTATATTGTGAATTATCCATCTGTGTGTATATTGATGATTTTAGATTAAACTGTTAAGTCTAAATAGACAACTTGGCCCTAAAAGACACGTTTTGGATTTCGATAAGACCGCGATCGGTTTTCCGCATTTGGAACATCCGAAAACCACATCGATTCCAAATTAACGATAGGTCGTGAATCTGAAGTGAAGATGAAGGTCCAGAATGGAAGGGTTATCGTCGTTAACTCTGAGGGTGATTCCAAAATGAGTGTAACGAGATAATGCCTTCGGTTTCGTTCAAACCCAGAACGAACTTGTATGGATTGAATACTTTCAACATATCGTCAGGTGGGCGATGAGCATTCTAAGAATTATGTTCTCTAGAGGTAATCGTAACCTCAAGCCTCATCAACCGGGAATGGCTAAAACAGGGGAGGTGCAGCAAGGTTAGGTGGGTCATGCCCAACCAGGACAAGGATATTCCCCTGTCTAGATGTCCCTTATTTTCGGCTGTATGGGCGGTTGGTCATGACAACTGCCGGGATTTATCTTGTTCGGGACTGTTTGTTTGATGTGATTTTTTGTTTGACGATAACAAAATATATATATATATATGTGTGTGTTTGCAGTTTGGACTATATACAGAAAGGAAGAAATATTCATATTGAATAATTATACTATTGCACAGAATTTATATAATTCAACCAGTATTTTTTTATTCAATATAATATTTTATTACAACACTTAAACAATACAAAGTTTTTCAGCTCTCTCTATATATACATACACCAGTTCATACATTTTACACTACAACACTCAACACTCAGTTTTTCACTCTGTCTGCACATCTACATCTATCTGCATTATCCAGCTCCATTTCTTGTCCTGTCTCCTGTGTACCTGTATAATTAGCAACTACAACAGTAATCTAAAAACAAACAAATTTGAATGTGCAAAAATAGAAATTTGTTTGTGTCAGATACATGGGTTATTGTCATCATCTTTGATTTTGTAATATCTGTGCATATCAGTGTTCTTACAGATAATCGTGAGTGGCTGCAATACACACGTGTACATTTATACACGTGTGCACTGCCTCGCCAACTCGTGTGCGTTATCAACAAAAGCAATCAATACTTCAATGAATTCAACATGAAGCAGTGCAAACTCCCAAAGACACAACAGTGAAGGAAACTGCATCACAGCAGCTTGAATAAGTGTATACAACATCAAGATACACAAAATATGGAAACTGCACAATGCAAATCAAGACAGAGAGTATATATATAGTGATGCATAGCAACTGCATAGCAGCTACACAACAAAGCAATGACCAGAACACAAGTACAAGCAAATAAATGCAGTGTGAAGTGATGTAACAGCAATTACAGGTACTCAACAAGGTGAAGCAGTAGCAAATCAAAGTGTGCAACTCGAGAATGGATACAAGTGACTCAGACCAAATGCAGTGACATACTGCAACAAACAAAGTCACAACCAAAATCAGTAACACAATGCAAATACAACAACAGAGCACAATGCACAAAAGTCACAAACAAGGTCAAACCCAAGATAGGTTCAACTCAAGGTAACTTGAAGCATACAAGGTCAGACAAACCACTGCAACAGCAAACACAGTGAAGCTACAAACATCGAGTGCAACAACAAACTCTGTGCACATGTACAGGGATGAATACAACATGATGAAGCAGTGGAAACAAACTCAAGTGCAAAAGAGAAGTTGAATACATGAATAAGTGTAGCATCTGATACAGTGAAAAAGCCCAAGTCAAGATGGAGCTACAATGCAACACAGTGATAATGCAACATGGAGTGTGCAAGTGCAATTCGAATTGACAAAACAGTTTCAAGTTACAACAAAGAAGTCAGTGGCAGCTCCAAAATCAAGATCAACAGAACATGAAGCAGTTCAAATCCAAGTACAAACCCAAGAATATATGCATACACACATACATATGTATATATGCATATATATAGTAAACAGGTGAATGTGCAGTAGGGAACACAAGACAGTGGCAAGTACAAGTCAGTGCAGAAATCAAGCCGATGTTAAAGAACAAATTCGTATCTTTTGATTAAGTCTTTGATTAAGTCAAAGAAATCTAATTTGGAAAGAAATCTCTGCATCAAATTTCTCGAATTCATATATGGTCAGTATTAATTCAAATAGGGGCCGAGACAACAAATATAGGAAGAAATTTTCGAATTAATTAATTCGAAAACAAATATGGACAGCAATAATTCGAAATCAAATCAAGAAAGGAATACTCCAAATCCAGAACAATTTCAGGAAAAATAATCAACGACGTGCAAAAATCAAATCTGACAGTGGTTATTAGGGTTTCAACCCTATAAATAAACCCCAAGAAATCATCATAGAACACAGAACAATCGAGTTAAAAAGCAAGCAATCAAACAAGCAACAAAAGAAATTACATACCGAACCATCAACAACTCGATCAACAGAGAACGAGCTAGCAACAAGCATCAATCATCAGAGGACAAGCAAGAGCTTAATCAGTCATCAGAAAGAAGCCGAAGCCCCAATTCGAGAAAGAAACAGAAGCCCTAATTCAGATCGAATAAACAGAGGGCCGCCATTTTTTTTTCTCCACAAACAAAAGACAATGGACCGGGTGAAATAAGATAAGAGGGAAGTGACCGCATATTTTTTGTTTGTTTTGGGTTAGGGTATCTCTATTTTTATTTTTAAAGGCAAGATAATTTAAATTGTTTTAAATTTAGTGCTTGCTCTTATAATTTGTTTTATTTGTCTGTTCTTTTCAAAACAAAACATGGTAAATCATCACCTAGGATTTAGGTGTTGTCAGATTGTCTAGTTAGAGTTAGTCCAGTTAGCAGGGTTTGCGAGTTTGCAAAACTCTATAGGCGGTAGCAGGGTTTGCAAGTCTGTTAGAGTGTTTGTAAGCGAGAAACTGTTTAATTCTAATAGAAATCTGGGAATGCAGCAGTAGGAAGGGGTTGCCGAAGCTGGATAAATTTTGTGTGTGATTTATTTTTCAGCATATTTATTTCTGCAGTTTGCTTCTGTGTTTAATTCGCAAAAATTTGCTATAACCCTATTCACCCCCCCCCTCTAGGGTTAATCTAGATCCTACAAGTGGTATCAGAGCTAGGTATTTTACTTTAACTCTAGAGTCATGAATCCATCAAATAATGCTTTTTCTGAGGGGCAATCTATTGCTAGGCCACCCATGTTTAATGGGAATGATTATGCTTATTGGAAAGTTAGGATGAGTATTTATTTTAGTTCTGTCGATTATGATGTTTGGGATATTATTGAAACTGGCTATAAATCTCCCACTATAGTTATTGGTGATACTGAGATTCCTAAACCTAAGGATAGGTGGGATGCTAACGATAAGAAACTAAAAACTACAAATGCCAAAGCAATGAACGCTTTGATCTGTGCTCTTGATAAAAATGAGTTTAATAGAATTTCTCATTGTACAACAGCACAGGAAATTTGGCACACTTTGGAGGTGACACACGAAGGAACTTCTCAAGTCAAGGAGTCACGTCTAGCTCTATTTAGCAATGAATACGAAAACTTTGTGATGGAAAAGGGCGAGAGCATAAAGGATATGTTTGGACGATTTTCAACTTTGGTGTACAATGCTAGAGCGCTTGGGAAGGTCTTCACTGAAGTAGAGCTTGTGCGGAAGATACTGCGAGTCTTACCAATGAACTTTGAGGCAAAAGTCACGGCAATACAAGAATCGAAAGATCTGAGTAAACTAAGCATGGAGGAGTTGATCGGAAACTTGATGACATATGAGCTTGAGCTAAAGGCAAAGGAGGAACGTAACAACTCCGAATCAAAAAAGAAGACAATTGCCTTGAAGAGCAAAGAAGAAAGCGATGAAGAAGATCCAATTGAAGAGCGTGCGATGGCTGTCAGTAATCTTAGAAAATGGTCAAAATTCAGGCCACGCAAAAAGAAAACAAGTGGTAATAGGTCAAAAGATTCTGACGATTCCGATAATGAATTGACATGCTTTAACTGCAAAAAGCCTGGCCACTTCAAACAAAAATGTCCACTTCTCAAAAACAACAAAGGAAAGAAAAAGAAGAAGAAGGCCTTTGCAGCAACTTGGGATGATGAAGAAGGAGAAGAAGTTTCGGATAATAGCTCAGAAGAGGCTAACTTATGCCTTATGGCAAAATCAGATTCAGAAACAAGTTCAGAGGAATCCAGTGAGGTACGTGACTATTCTTATAAAGAACTTGTTTTGATGTGTTATGATCTTGCTAATACAATTGATACTCTTGAAACTAAAATTGAAAAATTGAAGTCTGACAGGAGAGAACTTGTTCATGAGAATACTAGGTTAGAAACTGAACTTGAAAATATTCAAAACCTAGACTGTAAAAAATGTAAAATTTTATATTCAGAGATATCAAGACTTAAGAATAGCTTCGACAATCTTGAAAAAGAAAACTCAAGTCTTAAGGAAACCATTGACACTAGGAAAAAGGATTTTATAAATAGATGCACCACACTTGTAACTGAAAACACAACACTAAAAACCAAAGTCCAAAATCTTGAGAAATCTCTGAATAACTTTTCAAGAGGAGAAAAATCATTTAACATGTTATTGGGAAATCAACTCTTTGCTAATAACAGAAAAGGACTAGGTTTTGGGAAAACACAGGTTGATGATTATGCAAAAGGTAAGAGTGTCTTTGTTAGAAGTGAAATTGGACATCGTGTTGAAAATTGTAATCATAGGAACAAGAACACAAAATTTATACAAGTTTGGGTTCCTAAGAATTCTACAAACAAATTTCATGTCTATAGGAACAAAAATGAAAGGACAAAACAAGTTTGGGTTCCAAAGGGATTGTTTATTCACAATGCTTCAGTTACTAATATCATTGGACCTAAGAGTTTCTCTAGGTCATCCTCCTCTCTCTTTATGTAGGTCTGTTGGCGGGCTAAGGAGCAACAAGAATGGTTTCTAGACTCAGGTTGTTCTAGACATATGACAGGTGATAAATCTAAGTTCCTTAGCCTAGAGAATTTTAGAGGTGGAAATGTGATCATGGGAGACAATAGCAAGTGTAAGATTATTGGGAAAGGTGAAGTAAGTAACGGTACTTTTTCATTGACTAATGTTTTATACGTTGATAATTTGCATCACAATCTCATTTCTATCAGCCAACTATGTGACAAAGGTATGAATGTGGTTTTTGATAGTGATACTTGCAAGATCATTGATAAAACTTCTAATAACATAGTTTTTATGGGCAAAAGAAAAGGAAATGTTTACTCGCTTTCGTTTGACAATCTAAATCTTTCCAGATGTTTGGTAGCCACTGACGAAGAGGCATCTTTATGGCATAGGAGACTTGGACATGCTAGCATGAGTCTCTTAAAAAATCTTGAAATGAAAGAATTAGTCAGAGGGTTACCACATCAGAAATTTAAAGATAACAAAGTGTGTAAAGCATGTTCCTTGGGCAAGCTTAGTCGATCATCATTTCGCCCTAAAAACATTGTAAGCACATCAAGGGTCCTCGAATTAATTCATATGGACTTATTTGGACCAAATGAAATTGCAAGCTTGAATGGAAAACGTTATTGTTATGTATTGGTTGACGATTATTCTAGATTTACATGGGTTTATTTCTTAGCCAAAAAGTCTGAATCTTTTGATTATTTTTCAAAATTTGCTAAACTTGTTCAAAATGAAAAAGGAGTTTCAATTAAAACTTTAAGAAGTGATCATGGAGGCGAATTTGAAAATTCGGAATTTGAAAACTTTTGTGAAGAAAATGGTTTAAAACATGAATTTTCTGCTCCACTAACACCTCAACAAAATGGGGTGGTTGAAAGGAAAAATCGTACATTGCAAGAATTGGCTAGATCCATGTTGAGTGAGTATAAACTACCTCTAACTTTTTGGGCAGAGGCGGTGAATACTTCGTGCTACGTAATGAATAGAGTAATGATTAGACCAATACTTGGCAAAACGTCTTATGAAGTGTGGCATGAAAGGAAACCTAACATCTCTTACTTTCGTGTTTTTGGATGCCCTTGTTTCATTCTTAACACAGGTGATCAACTTGGAAAATTTGAATCAAAGGCCGATGAGGGAATTTTCATGGGCTATTCAACCAGGAGCAAGGCTTACAGGATATACAACAAACGAACAAAGACAATTGTTGAATCAATCAATGTGAAATTTGATGAATCTGATCTGGAAAGGACGACTGAAAAAACGATTGATGATGGGGTGATCATGAAGGCATTAAAGAAGGGACATCTAGTGAGAAAGATGAAAGTAGGACTGTTGATGCTGATAGATTGAAGTTCAAAACCAATCATCCTCCTGAATTGGTTATAGGAGATCCTACGGAAGGTATACGCACTCGCTCTTCATTTGATAAAAATTTGTGTGCGTTTTGTTGTCATAGTGGTTTTATTTCTGAAATTGAACCTGATTCTGTTGAAATGGCTCTTAATGATGAAAGTTGGATTCTAGCAATGCAAGATAAACTTAATCAATTTGAGAGAAATAAAGTTTGGAAATTAGTTCCTAGGCCAAATGACTATCCAATTGTAGGAACTAAATGGGTGTTCAAAAACAAACTTGATGAATCAGGAAATGTAATTAGAAACAAAGCTAGGTTGGTCGCAAAAGGATATAACCAAATAGAAGGCATAGATTTTGATGAAACATTTGCTCCAGTTGCTAGGTTAGAAGCCATTAGGATTTTGCTAAGCTTTGCTTGTTATAAAGGTTTCAAACTTAAACAAATGGATGTAAAAAGTGCTTTTCTAAATGGTGATTTGAAAGAAGAGGTTTTTGTTGAACAACCCCCCGGTTTTGAAAATCACGATTTTCCAAATCATGTGTATAAACTTGAAAAAGCATTATATGGTCTTAAGCAAGCTCCTAGAGCTTGGTATGACTGCCTTTGTACATATCTTTTGGAAAATGGCTTTAAAAAGGGGAGTGCTGACACGACACTGTTTCTATTACATAAAGGAAATGATTTTTTGATTGTTCAGATTTATGTAGATGATATCATTTATGGTGCTACTAATGAACTCTTGTGCGAGAAATTTGAACAAGTCATGCAGGCTAAATTTGAGATGAGCTTGGTTGGAGAATTGAAATATTTTCTTGGATTTCAAATCAAGCAAAGCAGTGATGGCATTTTCATTTCACAATCCAAGTATGTGTTGGAACTGTTGAAGAAATTTGGAGTTGAGAACTCCAAACCATTGAGAACTCCTATGAGCCCATCAACAAAGTTGGACAAAGACGAGAAAGGAAGTGCTGTTGATCAAAAGAAATATCGAGGGATAATTGGTTCACTTCTCTATCTTACTGCTTCTAGACCTGATATTATGTTTTCTGTGTGTCTGTGTGCACGTTTTCAATCTAATCCTAAAGAATCTCATTTGAAAGCCACTAAACGAATTTTGAGATATCTTTCACACACAAACAAACTTGGGTTATGGTATCCTTCTTGTGAAAATTTTGATTTAGTTGGCTATTCTGATGCTGATTATGCTGGTTCATTGGTTGACAGGAAAAGCACTAGTGGAACATGCTTTATGCTAGGACACTCGTTAGTTTCATGGTCAAGTCGAAAATAAAACTGTGTTGCATTATCCACCACTGAAGCAGAATATATTGCTTTAGGGAGTTGTTGTGCTCAAATTTTATGGATGATGCAAACTCTTTCTGATTTTGGCTTAGTTTATAAACAAGTTCCATTAAAATGTGACTGTAAAAGTGCAATAGACTTATCAAATAATCCTGTTCATCATTCACGCACAAATCACATTAATGTGAGACACCACTTTCTTAGAGATCACATTGCTAAGGAAGACATTTGCATTGAATATATTTCAACTGAGACTCAACTTGCTGATATTTTCACAAAACCCCTCCCAGAAGAAAGATTTTCCAGATTACGTTTGGATTTGGGGATTATAGAAATTGACTAACCATTTTTCATTTTCTTTGTTGAAATATTCTTGGATATATACTTTCAACTTAAATTTCTAGGATTCAAACCAGTTTTGGATATTATCCAAATATTGATTCGAATATGGTATTCAGTATTGGATATTACATAATATAATTAACTTGGTAACTTATTCCACGATCATTTCTATTTCTACCATCTTTCTATCGTTCATAATGGTTTTGTAAAATAAGAAGAGTGAATTAATTTTTTAAATATATATATATATATATATATATATATATACAATTATAATAATAAATAATAATAACTCTCATGCATCCATTCTCATTTAAACGTCCTTATGGTTATGCATGGATGGAGCATGTGAGTGAATTATTTTTATCATTACTCAATTCTCATTTAAAAGTCCTTATGGTTATGCATGGATGGAGTATGGTAACTAAGTATTCTGGTCTCACTTAAAAGTCCGGATGCTTAGACTAATAAGTAACTGCTTATCCCATTTAAAAGTCCTTATGGTTATGCGTGGTTAGTAAGTGCTTATTTTTTTTTTGTGCTTAAATGTCAAATTAATGTTAAAATATCTCTCTTCTTAAACCGATCATCGATCCATTCTCTACAATGTGGAAGTTGTTATCTCGTTATGATATATTATTTTTTGTTCCTACTGTTCCATTGTTTTTTGTCAGTCTTTTGATAATGCCAAAAGGGGGAGAAAAGAACTAGATTTTGATAAGTAAATATTTTTTTGGAATACTTCAACAATATTTGTTTAATGTTGTTAGATAATTTTCCTTAGTTCGTTTATTCATCAGTAATTTTTGTTATCTTCTAAATAGGGAGTGATCTTGGTTGTAGGGGGAGCATTCAAATAGGGGGAGCTAAAACATTTCATGCTCAAACACATGTATTAGCATTTCAAAATCTTTAATATATATGTTTGTCATCATCAAAAGGGGGAGATTGTTTGATGTGATTTTTAGTTTGATGATAACAAAATATATATGTGTGTGTTTGCAGTTTGGACTATATACAGAAAGGAAGAAATATTCATATTGAATAATTATACTATTGCACAGAATTTATATAATTCAACCAGTATTTTTTTATTCAATATAATATTTTATTACAACACTTAAACAATACAAAGTTTTTCAGCTCTCTCTATATATACATACACCAGTTCATACATTTTACACTACAACACTCAACACTCAGTTTTTCACTCTGTCTGCACATCTACATCTATCTGCATTATCTAGCTCCACTTCTTGTCCTGTCTCCTGTGTACTTGTATAATTAGCAACTACAACAGTAATCTGAAAACAAACAAATTTGAATGTGCAAAAATAGAAATTTGTTTGTGTCTCAGATACATGGGTTATTGTCATCATCTTTGATTGTGTAATATCTGTGCTTATCAGTGTTCTTACAGATAATCGTGAGTGGCTGCAATACACACGTGTACATCTATACACGTGTGCACTGCCTCGCCAACTCGTGTGCGCTATCAACAAAAGCAATCAATACTTCAATGAATTCAACATGAAGCAGTGCAAACTCCCGAAGACACAACAGTGAAGGAAACTGCATCAGCAGCTTGAATAAGTGTATACAACATCAAGATACACAAAATATGGAAACTGCACCAATGCAAATCAAGACAGAGAGTATATATATAGTGATGCATAGCAACTGCATAGCAGCTACACAACAAAGCAATGACTAGAACACAAGTACAAGCAAATAAATGCAGTGTGAAGTGATGTAACAGCAATTACAGGTACTCAACAAGGTGAAGCAGTAGCAAATCAAAGTGTGCAACTCGAGAATGGATACAAGTGACTCAGACCAAATGCAGTGACATACTGCAACAAACAAAGTCACGACCAAAATCAGTAACACAATGCAAATACAACAACAGAGCACAATGCACAAAAGTCATAAACAAGGTCAAACCCAAGATAGGTTCAACTCAAGGTAACTTGAAGCATACAAGGTCAGACAAACCACTGCAACAGCAAACACAGTGAAGCTACAAACATCGAGTGCAACAACAAACTCTATGCACATGTACTGGGATGAATACAACATGATGAAGCAGTGGAAACAAACTCAAGTCCAACAGAGAAGTTGAATACATGAACAAGTGTAGCATCTGATACAGTGGAAAAGCCCAAGTCAAGATGGAGCTACAATGCAACACAGTGATAATGCAACATGGAGTGTGCAAGTGCAATTCGAATTGACAAAACAGTTTCAAGTTACAACAAAGAAGTCAGTGGCAGCTCCAAAATCAAGATCAACAGAACATGAAGCAGTTCAAATCCAAGTACAAACGCAAGAATATATGCATACACACATACATATGTATATATGCACATATATAGTAAACAGGTGAATGTGCAGTAGGGAACACAAGACAGTGGCAAGTACAAGTCAGTGCAGAAATCAAGCCGAAGTTAAAGAACAAATTCGTATCTTTTGATTAAGTCTTTGATTAAGTCAAAGAAATCTAATTTGGAAAGAAATCTCTACATCAAATTTCTCGAATTCATATATGGTCAGTATTAATTCAAATAGGGGCCGAGACAACAAATATAGGAAGATATTTTCGAATTAATTAATTCGAAAAACAAATTTGGACAGCAATAATTCGAAATCAAATCAAGAAAGGAATACTCCAAATCCAGAACAATTTCAGGAAAAATAATCAACGACGTGCAAAAATAAAATCTGACAGTGGTTATTAGGGTTTCAACCCTATAAATAAACCCTAAGAAATCATCATAGAACACAGAACAATCGAGTTAAAAAGCAAGCAATCAAACAAGCAACAAAAGAAATTACATACCGAACCATCAACAACTCGATCAACAGAGAACGAGCTAGCAACAAGCATCAATCATCAGAGGACAAGCAAGAGCTTAATCAGTCATCAGAAAGAAGCCGAAGCCCCAATTCGAGAAAGAAACAGAAGCCCTAATTCAGATCGAATAAACAGAGGGCCGCCATTTTTTTTCTCCACAAACAAAAGACAATGGACCGGGTGAAATAAGATAAGAGGGAAGTGACCGCATATTTTTTGTTTGTTTTGGGTTAGGGTATCTTTATTTTTATTTTTAAAGGCAAGATAATTTAAATTGTTTTAAATTTAGTGCTTGCTCTTATAATTTGTTTTATTTGTGTGTTCTTTTCAAAACAAAACATGGTAAATCATCACCTAGGGTTTAGGTGTTGTCAGATTGTCTAGTTAGAGTTAGTCCAGTTAGCAGGGTTTGCGAGTTTGCAAAACTCTATAGGCGGTAGCAGGGTTTGCAAGTCTGTTAGAGTGTTTGTAAGCGGGAAACTGTTTAATTCTAATAGAAATCTGGGAATGCAGCAGTAGGCAGGGGTTGCCGAAGCTGGGTAAATTTTGTGTGTGATTTATTTTTCAGCATATTTATTTCTGCAGTTTGCTTCTGTGTTTAATTCGCAAAAATTTGCTATAACCCTATTCACCCCCCCCCCCTCTAGGGTTAATCTAGATCCTACACTGTTCAGTAAGGAATGGTTCCGGCCTTGTGTTGTAGGGGATGAAGGGAGTAATCCTCGGTACGGTGATCTAGGACCCGTACTGTGACGGGCGGTACCCCAGTAGCCCTGCCATTGTATGGAATCCACAATCCAATAAGTGCCAACGGTTTTGATTGTATTACCCACTTTTGTGGCTAGTAGCTGGAATTTAATGAATGTAACAATTTTGGCTATTTTCTATTTACTTGAAAACCCTAGACCTATTATAATATCACTGGATTTCCTATCAAATGTTTTGGTTAGCGTAAGGTAAAAACTTTTCCATGTTTATGTGTGGGAAGTCTTACGTGATACCTTTTGTTTTCAAAAGATTTTTCAAAATTAAGCAACTTTAACCTGTTACTCATACCAGACCCATGTCTGACCCGAAGTTTATTTTTGTTTTTCATAAACTCTCGGGTACCCAAATTTTTACGGGTAGCCAAGGGATTCAGGTTTAGCTTTGACGAATTCAGGAGGAGCAATGGAGCGGGAGGCTTCAGCGTTATAGATATATATATAGTTACGCTGTGTGGTATCTCTGTGTTGTATTGTGTATTGAGTTGTATTAACTAGACAGGAGTTTATAACTGTCTAGTATGTGATGTATTATATGTATCACTCTGATTAATGTTATATACTATGTAAATACTTATGTGATTAATATATTTTATTCGATCCGCTGTGAGATTCTGATGTTGTTGTTCTTTCTTCTCTATCTTTTCTACTTTCTCACCTTTTTCTTTTCTTAAAAACGATACGTCTTCCTGGGCATAGGAAGTCGGGTCGTTACATCGTATAACCCATTCCGAATATGTGATACGTCGAAATGGATTTGCATTTGATGACCGGTGTTGAAGACCGGATATTTGTGAAAACGGAAGGATTACCGTCGAGTTACTCTACATCGGCTGATCTCCGATATAGAGGTTTTATCACCCTTAGTGACGGGAAGTCCGGTCGTGATTAGTGAATATCCGAATTGCAAGGACTTCTTTGTATGTGCCTTCGGTTCTGTTTGATCCCGGAACAGACTTGTATGGATTGTTTGTCTGACATTACAAATTGAGATATAAAGTTGATTTCTTTCGAATATATTTCTGTTGGTGGCGGAGAATTTATTCTCTTAGCTTAACACCCTCTCTGATACGTACGAGCTCAGAGGTTATATAGTTGAAGGTTATCAGCAATATATTCCCAATTTGGTAATGTGACATGCTGAGTGTTGCTGTGAAATGATCATTGTGTTGATCATTTGCGATAAGATCATTTATTTGATCATTTATCTCGGTGATCATTTCTATGATCATTTGTTGACCCAAAGCACGGCTTTTGTATAAAGTGTGGCTTTGTGGATGAGACTTCGTCGGACCTCACACCCCGGAAATGGTCAAAACAGGAAGGATGCAGCAAGGTTATTAGGGGGTAGCGCCCCTTTAGTGTATGTCATTCCTTCTGGATAGAGGTGGTATCATGGTATGGAGCCCAGATATTTAACCTATGTTGTTGCTGCATATTTTGTGGTTGTTGGAAATCGAGGATCTTCGGATAGATCGGTTACGATCGGGGGATGACATATTCGTGTCAGTAGTTACCCAGTTAGGGGTAACCCGGCCTTGTGTTGGCAGAGATCCGGTTTGGTTCTCGGGGACGTCCTTCCAGAGGCGTTCTCATGTGGCAATGGGAAGTTCCTTGGCCTGACCATTTGTTGGAAATCCAATTCCCAATACGAAACCCTGTACGGTTTTAGTTGTAGAACCTATCATTCACTTATGGTGGCGCCCCACTGTTTTGATGGTAGCTATAGTAGACATAGTTCGAAATGTCTATGTTGGCTAAGATTTATATTCTATTTTCGAAATGAATTTTGCCTACACTATGCACTAGTAATAATATCAAATGTTCTTTTTAATGCGTATCAAGCATCTTTGACTATCATAAGGAGAAATCTCCTTCGATTCTGCGTTTGCATTGTGTGTGTGTGCGGGAGGCCTTATGGTAGTCTCATTTTTAAAAGCATTGCGAATTGACTTTAAAAATATTCTTCTATTTTGATTTTAAAGATAAATAAACTGTTTTGAGTTCTCACACCAGTCACATGACTGACTCGGAGTTTATTGTTTTCCTTCCTAAACTCTGGGTGCCCACCAATTTCCACACGGGCAGTCAAGAGTTAAGGTTTATCAGGATATTCCGAAATTCAGGAGTTGCTGGAGGCAAGCTGGATGGCATGGTGTATTACTAGTATATAGTATTTCTTTTCCGCTGTCGATGTTGTTGTTGTACACTCTGATGATGTAATGTAATGAAATGTGATGTAATGTAATAACTGATATAGTTCTTTGCTTAAAGATTATTCATTTATTTATTATATGTTGTTCCGCTGCGAATTGTGAGATTCTGATGTTGTTCTGTTATTTCTTTGTGTTCTGTTCTATCTTTTTCTCTCTTCTTCTACCTTTTTCTTTTTCTTTAACACTAACATTTCGGTTTTTCGGCAACGAAAAATCGCAAACGTTACAAAAATTCAACAGATTATTTTTAATTTTGAAACAACAGTGAAATTCATATTTATGATAAAAATCAACAACCTTAATTTTTAATTTGAATTACATGAATGTATTCGTGATGGAAAATCACGAATTTTGATATACATTACATGATTTTTAGGTTGTTAATTTATGGGAATTTTCGAGTTGTTCGAAATTGGGGTTTTGGGCTATTGCCGATGAACGGCGTGGCAAAGTTGGCCAATTTTTGGGTTGAAGGTGGTTGAACTGTTGACGGCCATGGGAAAAATGTTCGTGGATTTTTCCTATGGTTGAGGTGATCGGATTTGATCATAGTAGGGTTTAGTGAGTAGTTGTTGAAGCCGACGTTCCAGTGGAGTTCTCGGCATCGATACGTGACCGAAGGCGTGCGCACTTAAGGAAGTTGATGTTCTTGGGTGTGGCGACTCGATGGTAAGGTCGGCGAGGTGGACGGTGTCATGGTACCGGCGATGTGTGTGGTTTTGTGTCGAGTGTTCTGCAGTTTTTCGTGCTCAAGGTTGAATTTTCGATTCGAGTGCCTTTTCTTTGATTTGAGTTGAGGAGATGGTCGTAGAGGTAGTTTTGGGTTGGTCGGCGTTTGGTTTGATGGTCGGAGGGGGTTTGGATGGTGGTGCAACATGCACTGTGCACGATCATGTACACTGGAAGTGGAGCTTTGGGGAAGACGAGATTCGCACGGGTGGGTTCACTCGTTGTTCTCGGGGACGACTCGAAGATAAAGGAGGCTGAGAATCTTCGGGAAGGACTCGTGTTGTTACTGTGTTCGACTCGGGTTTTTGGGTTGCGTGTTTTTCTTTACGGTCGGTCTGTGTAGTGGCAAGATTGCTGTGTAACTTTTGTTGAGTTAACGAAAGTAAGCTTTGTATTATAAAGGAAGTTCATAAAGGAAACCAAAATACAAAGTTTAACTTGTTGTTTTAAAATAAATGTAAACAAAAATTAAAAAAAAAAGTGAATGTTAATTAAACTTATAAAAGTGTAAATTGAATTTATAATTCAGGTTTAAAATGTTTCAAGTTGATTGTTTGAAAACGATTATCTTAATTAAATTTTGAAATCCAATTTAAAAGAAGTGTTTGAATTTAAATATAGGACCAACGTTTTAAGCAAAATTTTTAAGAAATGTTAATAATTTAAGTTTCAAATTATTTGAAATGAAATAAGTTTAAATTTGAAATTATTCTAATAATTTATTTATGAAAATAAATAAGGTTAAATTATTTGGATAATTAACTTAAGAATACTTATTTAATATGATTTGTAATTAAGTAAAGAATTAATTAAGATTTCTTAATTAATTGAGGATTTTTAAATATAAGATGTTAATTAATTAATTTTAATTAATTAATTATTTATTTATTTAATTTTAAATAATCACTTAATTATGATTAATTAAGTGTAATTACTTAATGAAGTAATTAAAGGTTAATTATTGAATGTAATTAAGAATGGAGATTACTCATGGAAGTAATTAAAGTTGAAGTGATTAATTGATAATCACTTGAGGTTATTAATTAAGGGATTAATTAATATAATTGTTTTGAAGTTAATTAATTATGGAGTAATTAATTAAGAATTATTTAATAATGGAATTAATTATTTGTTAGGTAATTAATGAAGAAGTAATCAAGATTTAATAATGATGTAATTAGAAGATAATTACTTATGTAAGTAATTAAGGGTTAATTACTTAGTTAATTTTAGTTAATTAATTAATGTGATTAATTAATTAATGAATGTGATTAATTTTAAAGATTAATTACTAAGTGTAATTAATTAAAATGTAATTAATTAAAATGTAATTAATTAATAAAGTAATTAATTAAGGATTATTTGTTAATGTAATTGAATAATAATTACTTAATGAAGTAATTGAAGATTAATTAATTAGGATAACTAATCGGGTTAATATAATTAATTAAGATATCAATTAATTAAGATAAGTAATTACAAATTGTTACTTACTGTTTATGATTAATTACAAGTTAATTATTTAATTAATTAAAAGATTAATTAATTAATAAGGATCATTAATTAATTGATGTAATTAATGATATTAATCAAGGTTGATTAATAAAAGTAGTAATTAAAGTGTGATTAATTAATTGTAATTAATTAAGGTTTAATGTAATTAATTATAAGCAATTAATTATTGGAAGCAAGTGAAGGATCATTAATTATTGTAATTAATGGTAGTAATTAAAGTTTAATTACTGAATATGGTTAAGGATAATTACTTGAATGTAATTAAAGTATAATTAATCAAGGAAGATTAATTAAAGAAGATCATTAGAGATGATTAATCTATTTATTTGAAATAAATAAATGAAGAAGGATTTAAGTAATCTAATGGATTAAGAGATAATCATTCTGTTTATGGATGATTTGTTAATTGGATGATTGATATTGGGTGATTGATGTTGGATGTTTGGTTGATACTGGATGATTTGGACATCTCTGAGATATGTGATATGCTGCTTTGTGAGATGAATGTTTGATATGAATTATCTGTTATGATAATGTGATTCATCTATCTGTTTATATCATCCTGAATATAAGTTAAACTGTTTAAAACCCTTAAGAACAACTTGGACATTAAAATGGCGTTTGGTTTCGGTGAGACCGGGATCGGGTTTTCATATTTGGATATCCGAAAACCAAATCGATTCCAATTAAACGTTAGGTCGTGTATACAAGTGGAGCAAGTGAAGGCTCGAGGTGTAAAAACTATACGTCAGTATAACTCTGTGGGTGATTTCGTAATGAGTTTGACGGAATAGTACTTATAGGTTCGAGATGGTGATTTAGAGTGCAAGGGCTATGGTCGTTGACTCTGAGGGTGATTCCAAAATGAGTGTAACGAGATAGTGCCTTCGGTTTCGTTCGAACCCGGAATGAACTTGTATGGATTGAATGATTTCAGCACATCGTCAGGCGGACGATGAGCATTCTATGTGATGTGTTCTATAAAGGTAATCGGAGCCTCAAGCCTCATCAACCGGGAATGGATAAAACAGGGGAGGTGCGGCAAGGCTTCGTGAGTATCCCCCACTTGAGAGTGAGATTTACCCCTATCTAGAGGTCCCTTTCTATTTCGGCTTAGTGTGTGGTTGGTCGCGCCAACTACGGGGTGGTCATGTTCGGGACTGTTCAGTAAGGAATGGTTCCGGCCTTGTGTTGCAAGGGAGCGGGCGTACTCCTCGGTACATTGATCTAGGCCACGTACTGTGACGGGCGGTACCCCATTAGCCCTGCCATTGATGGAAACTCATTCTTCCTACGAAACCCTACGGTTTTGTTTGTATCACCCACTTTTGTGGCTAGTAGCTGGAATAATGTAACAATTTCGACCATTTCTTATTTACTTGAAAACCCTAGACCCTATTATAATATCACTGGATTTCCTATCAAATGTTTTGGTTAGCGTAAGGTAAAAACTTTTCCATGTTTATGTGTGGGAAGTCTTACGTGATACCTTTTCTTTTCAAAGGTTTTTCTAAAGTTAAGCAATTTTAAACCGTTTACTCACACTAGACCCCTGTCTGACCCGAGTGTTTATTTTTTATTTTATCAAACTCTTGGGTACTCATATTATGTATGAGTAGTCAAGTGATTCAGGTTTTCTTGACGAATTCTGGAGGAGTTATGGAGCAGGAGGCTTCCACGTGTAGATATATTATGGTTCCGTTGTTTGTTTGGTATTTGTATCTTGTTTATCTTGAGTTGTATAGTTAGACAGATGTTATAACTGTCTAATATGTGTTGTATAAGTTGTGTACTCTGATGTAATATGATACTATGTAATATTTTATGTGATATATTATATTTCATTCGTTCCGTTGTGAGTTCTCTGTTGTTGTTGTGTTTCTTCTTTTCTCTTTCTTTTATTCTTCTATCCCTTTCTTTCTTCATTGGTGATGCGTCTTTCTGGAGATAGGAAGACGGGTCGTCTCACAATCACTCGTGAATGTGTCACAAACTCCTAGAGAGGAACCCGAACAGTGATAACAGTGCGTCCCATACCACACGTTCTCACTCAATAATTTCCTAATTGCTAATTAATGCCACACTAGAAAGTAGTAAAAATATTTGCCTCGTCTCATCGCCAAACATGAACCGAAGGTCAAAATATTCAAATGCTCAATTTAGGAATTAACCGAAAAAGGTAAACACACGTGTCCCATACCACATGTTTCACTGGATCGTTTAATTCTCCTTCTCATTCGCTCGAATAATGCAAAAACGCGTATTTTTATATGGAAAATAATTTATTATAGAAAACAAGCTTTTAAAACAGTTTTCGAAATCGTTTTGGGAAAATGACTTTTGAAATTCTCTTATTATAGAGAATAAATAATTTTAATAGCTTTAAAATATTTATAAATATTGTAAAATATTTATTTCGAAAGCTATCTTATAAAAAAATTCTTCCAAAGATGGTTTAGAAAACACATACAAAGAAACAGCAAAAAAAATCAACAAAAATTCAATGAAATCATTGATTCAGAGCATGTTTTTGCTCAGATTTTCGTAGTGAAATCATTGCCTGGGTACAACTTTGAGACATCATAACATTCTCATACCTTGTCCAAATTGTGAGATTCTTTTTCCAGTTTAAAGTACAAGTTTTGAACTCTATGCATTTCAAATTTCAGATCATTACGACCTCTGTAGCATATAGGAATGTGCTGTCAAACTTTGAATCAGAGCTTGTTTTGCTCCAGCCGTTTACGGTAAAATCTGGCTGTGAGTCCAATTTTGTGACATTGTATCTCTCCGTTTCTTATTCAATTGTATTCATTCTTTTTTTATTTAAATTAGAGATGTTGAACTCTATGTCAGCAAAATTACAAGAATTTTAGACCTTTGTACCTAGTTGAAAATTTTCGTGGATCTTTGAATTGGAGCATGTTTCGCTCCAGTTGAAAATTTCTGAATTGTTTTACATGGATTTCTTTCGATGTTGTTTTTGATCGGCTTGATCCTAAGATGGAAGAGCCAATATTACCACTTATAAGTATTTCGGATTCGTGAGTTTTAGAAGATTTTCGTATGATGATTTTATGAATAATTTCATTGATTTTTTATTGATTTTTTTTGTTATTTCTTTGCATGTGTTTTCTAAACCATTTTCGAAAGATTTTTTTATAAGATAGCTTTCGAAATAAATATTTTACAATATTTATTTTTATTTTAAAGCAATCAAAATTATATATTCTCTATAATAAGAGAATTTCAAAGATTTGTTTTCCAAAACAATTTCGAAAATTATTTTCAAAAGCTAGCTTTCTCAAACAAATTATTTTCTATATAAAATACAAGTTTTTGCACTATTCAAGTGTATGAGATAGAGAATTAAATGATTTAGTAAAACATGTGGTATGAGACACATGCATTTACTTTATCGGTTAATTCCTGACTTGTCTGTTTTAATGTTTTGACCATCGGGTCGTGTTTGTCGATGAAATAAGGCAAATAGTTTTACTGCTTTCTAGTGTGGATTGGCTAGCGGTTAGGAAACCGTTGAGTGAGAACGTGTGGTATGGGACGCAATGTTACCACTTATCAGATTCCTTTCTGGGAGTTTGTGACACATTCATAGGTGATTGCCAGGTACTTAGACTGTTGGGTCGCGTATGGACTGTTGGGTCCTATGTGCATATATACAGCTGTTGGGCTATCCATGGACTGTTGGTTCCTATAGAGACTGTTGGGTCTCTTATGCACAAGTACTTGGCAGGCTGTTGAGCCATATATTGGATGCCTTAATTATTTATAACTATCGGGCTTTTATTGGACTGTTGGGTTCTATTTTCATTTAGCTGTTGGGCATTTCTTGGACTGTTGGGTCCTATTTTCATTTAGCCGTTGGGCTTTTCTTGGACCGTTGAGTCCTATTTCCATTTAGCCGTTCAGCTTTTATTGGAGTAAGCTATGATGCCCCACCCCGAGACCCTCATTAACAAATAGTATTACTGGGTACTGTCCGCTAATGCGAAGGATAGAGCTGGTTAGGAGTGACCATCCATAGCTTTGTCTTAAACATCTATTAAATACATCGATTTGATGCTCCATTTTTTTTCCAAACTCAAGTGGATTGACATATTCAATAAATGCTTGATACAAAACTATAGGTGGCTAACGGATCTATCAGAACAAAATAAACAATGAAATATACAACACATCACAGAACAACAAACAGATATATATATATATATATATATATATATAAACACACATGTACACTGGTACATCACAGTACGATACAAAATGATGCATCATAAGTGGTTCAAAGACCACACTATATATAAAGAGTCAAAAATATACATATCAGAGCCGAACAAAAGGCTACAAAAAAATGATAAATAGATATCCAAGCGGGAGCACCAAAGCGAAGTTAAGTCCAAAAGCTATCTAAATTGACGTTTTCGCTAGATTGACCTATGTATTTTATACTCGGGTCAGACCAAGTTGTTCCATATGAGGCCCTTGGTACATTATCTAGAGATGTACCGTACGAAAGGTAGTCCATTACCTTGTCAATGTTTGGAATACATTCTCTAATAAGTGCCTTTCGAAATAAATTGTACACCTATTTTAATTAGTGTAATAATTTCAGTTATGATTCAGTATTTATTTTAAACCCTAGATATCATTATAATATGTGAAGATTTCCTACAAAATGTTTTGGTTATCATATGATAAAAACCCTTCGGTGTTTATGTGCGGCGTGGTCTTAAGACATACCTTTATTTGAAGGGTTTTTATAATATTTAAATCCAATTGGGGTGTATTCTCATGCTGGTTTACTAGATTGATCCAGACAATGTTATTTTTTTATATCGTGTCAGACCGAACATATTTTCAGATCTAGTTTGGATGCCTTGGAGCTTCAGGACATGAGCTGAATGTCCAAGACATTCTCTCGTATATTCTTTATTTTTGTTGCATATGTTGTTTTATTTGTCAGTGGTAATGAGGACATGTTGTTATAACTATTCTATTGTCATTCATTCTCTTTTATCTAGCTATACTATACTATTAATGCTGAGCATGGATTCTATAGCTCCGAGGCCCCTCTAATTACTCAACAAAAGTTGCCATGGTATTCAGGCTCGGCCCATATGGTAGGCAATATAGGCCGTTGCCTAGGGCAACACGAGAAGGAGGGGCAACAGAAAAAAATTCTTTCTCTTCTTTGCTCACGCAACAGGCGACAACGGACGAAGAAAAAAACATCATCGTTGCAGCACAACTTGCCTGCGCCGCCAAGCCACCAACCGCCTATGCCGCCAATCGCCTGCACTACCCCTTCTTCCTTTTTCCTTCCTGCTGCCCTAGCCTCAGTTGTGCCGAGATTGTGGATCCAATTTTCCAGCTAAACCCTAGGAGCTAATTGCCTAAAATGAATTTGACGATGTGAGTATATATATAATAGTTAAATTATTATTTTATAATTTTATTTTAAGCAACCTCAATTACTGCAACTAGAAATACTGTTGTTTTTCTTTGTACCTGTAGGCTAGGCTGTATGTGCCTTTGCAAGAACATTTTTTTCTTTAAGAATGAGAGACATAGTTGCTCCTTTAACTTATTTAATTAAATTATAGTCATGGTTAAGTATAATTCGGTGATGTTGAAACCAATGCAATGTTTATTTGATTGTTTTATTTGTGCTTCCCTCTACATTAAACTACCTAGGCCCTTATTAGATTTTTCGTCAATTTAATCTGCCCCGGTTTGATGTTGCCCCTATTTGATTAAGTTATGTATAATTTCACACTAAATAGCAACTTAAAATTTTATGTTATACTACTTAAACCATGTTCATTAGCTACTTATTAATTGATTATTAAAATAATTGTTGTTGAAAATTAACTGTTGAAAATTTATTGAGATTATTTGAATCATTGTATTATGCAATTTCTCAATGTTTAGGTGGCTTATCAAACTTTATTGACTATCCATGTTACGGTTGCTTCGGCGGAAAGAAGCTTTTCAAAACTGAAATTGTTAAAAACCTATCTTCAGACTACAATGTCGTAAGAGAGATTAAGTGGACTAGTTATGGTTTAAATTGAAAAAGAGTACTTGGATATGCTTAACTATGAAGGGTTAATAGACGAGTTTGATTCTAAAAGTGCAAAAAGAAGTTGCTTACGTTGATATCTATTTATATGTTCGTATATCAAGTAGACATTTAGAATTTTTGGTATGTAATCTAAATGATTTAGTTGACCTATGTTTTGTAATCGGCGTTAAATTTTATAATAGAATTTTCATGTTATTTTGCATATACAAATGTATTATTGTTTATCTAGTAACGTGGCAACAAAAATATTTTTTTTCTATTGGACTAGGGCATCAGAAATGTTCGGGCCGGCTATGATGGTATTGCTACATGTATTCTTAAAACCAAGAGTCGCTTCCCCTGCAAAACATTAATGTATCAGTTTGTTGTCGTTCCAGTCTCATACCAATCAACCCAAAATCTGCTACGACCTCCTCTCCCATCCAACAATTAAATAATGTGAATATTAGGACACATCCCTAAAAGCAAACTTAATTCACTAAAACTCCTCCCGTAAGAAAACTTACTTTGTAGGTCCCTGTTTTTCATTTCGGATGTTTTTTCCCTAAAATACCCCTCCGCTTCTTGCACGATTGATTTTAATAACGAGTTTATCTTTCTTGATTTCATCTTCTTCTTCATTGGCAAACTTATGTTTCTTGATTTCATCTTCTTCTTCAATAGCGAGCTCAGCTTTCTCGATTTCAATGGAAAACTGCAATTATACACGATAGTTGCAGAAATGTCTGCAACTATATGCAATAGTTGCAAACGTTTCTGCAACTATACCATATAGTTGCATTTCTACAAATATGCAATAGTTGCATAAATGTCTGCAATTATTGCATATAGTTGCAGAAATTTCTGCAACTATATGGTATAGTTGCAGAAATTTCTGCAACTATATGTAATAGTTGCAGACATTTCTACAACTATAGCTTATAGTTGCATTTCTGTAGATATGCAATAGTTGCAGAAATGTCTGCAATTATATGCAATAGTTGCAGCATACATTTCTGCAACTATACCATATAGTTGCTGAAATTTCTGCAACTATATGCAACAGTTGCGGACATTTCTGCAACTATAGCATATAGTTGCAGAAATGTCTGCAATTATTTGCAAATGTTGTAAATTTGAAAAAAAATTTGAAAGTTTTCAAAATTTGTTGAATTGTGTGCAAATACATGAAATAATTGCACCTTTACTACAAATTTGAATTTTTGGTATCAACAATGAAACTCATTTTAAATATTATAAAATTTGCGATTTTTTAGTGAAAATGGTACGTTGATCCGATTTTTCTACATAAAGTTATACGCGTTTGAAATGTTAAAAACATAAAAGGGTATTTGGGTCTTTTTGCATGCGTGAATTTGAATATAGGGACCGAAAATGTAAGTTTAGTTTGAAAATAATGTTTTTTCTAGTTTGAAACTTATCTTGAATGTGAGCCAAACTTACCCCTTCAATAATTATAATTCAATGTTTACCGCTTTACAGTCGATGGAATTTCTCCAAGTCACGAATCTGGTTACATCTTTACCCACCGCCAGAAGAGATTGCGATCTATCCAATTCAATCATCATCGATTAGCAGCTCTCTCTGGGTTCAATTTAGTTATAGGAATTGAGTTACGCTTACCGCACTAGCGTAGGCACTCTCCATCTTCCTTATCCCGATGATGCCAGATAGCAGTCTTCCGGGTTAGTTTCAAGTGGTGACCTATTTATTATCTATTAGCTTTAGTTTCCTACTGTTGATTGGGTTCGACTGCGATTTATTGATGGTGGTGAACATGTGCCATCTTTGCGCTTAACCGAATTTTTAGATTCAAATTTCACGCATTCAATGTTTTTTGACCTTTTTTTAGAATAAATCACAACATGTATTTATCTGTATAATTAGATATATCGATAAATTTTGTTTGGGTAGACCATTAAATGAATAGTAGGTCTTCTATTGGTCGTCTTCGAAAATAAAGCCTTCAATAATTTAATTGATAATTGGCCATGTGTGAAATTCATCTCTATTTTATTCTAGCATGTTTAAGAGCCTAAGAAGTTACTAACCTTGGAATTTGAGTTTGATAACCTCATGGCAAGTTGTTTTAGCAAAAGTCATCTTGGATCCTATTGTACTAATGGTCAGAAGTAGCATCAAGATGAATTTAGACATGGGTTTTCCATTCAAAAAGGGAGAAGGGAAAACGTTAACACCGACACCACAAATAGTATATCATTGAAGTGAAGGGGTTTAACTAAGTTCTATGTTAAAAAAATTTAAGGTGTGCCTTTGATCTTTTCTATATTTAACTTTTGAATCATATCCCAAACCTAGCTCTTCATGCTCAAACCCCTATGCATGAAAATGAAGACAAAAATCATGGATAATGATTCAACATGCCCTTAATGATTTCGTATTGTATACATTTTTGTACGCAATTTCTATAAGGTGAACTTTTGGGCAAACATTAATAAAATAAAAAAAATAAAAGATAAACTTAGAAATTTGATTATTATCACATATAGCCTATTTGCAAGATAAAGTTATGTTACTTACAACTAACATTGAATCTGAATTTGTATCAACCAGGATACGGTTATGTTGACTTGCATGTGTAATTTTGTTATATAGAGTCTTTAACATGTTGTTATCTACTCATGTGCACAGTGCATAATTTTTTATCACGTCCATTCCTGTTTTATTATCATGTCTTTTAGGTTTTTTTCTTCCTATAGTGTGGTACTAATTCACTTATTGCTTTTTAGAAATAAAATGATTAAGTACATTTTGGTTCCATAACAATAGTGTGGCGCAGTTGGTTGATGGTCCGGACTGTGTGATCGAAGGTCACGAGTTCGAGCCCCGAAACTGACAACCTTGTAACAAGTACCCGAAGTATGTGTTTGGCAGGCACATACTTCCCTAGAGTTTACAAGCGAAGCTTGGTTTTCTAGGTAATTCCAAAAAAAAAAAACAAAAAAAAAACCATAGAAAATGTTGTATTCCTTTTTTGCTTGCAGGAATATAACTGTTGTCTATTTGCAAGATAAAGGTATGTTGTTTACAATTAACATTGAATTTGAATTTATATCAACCAAGATATGGTTATGTTGACTTACATGTGTAATTTTGTTATATCGAGTCTATTACCTGTTGTTACCTACTCATGTGCACAGTACATAGTTTTTTTATTACGTTCGTTCCCATTTTATTATCATGCCTTTCAGGTATTTTTCTTCCTGCAGTGTTTTACTTGTCTATTTTCTTTACACACATAACTATAGAATTATAAATTACTTACCTTTTTAACTTAAATTACATAGTTCCATGACCAATAGCAGTACAATGTTTCAATTACTACTTCCACACAAAATCGTAAATAATAAGGACTATAGTCCATTAGTATATTGCAAGAATGAAAATTCTAACAGTGTTATCTCCTCATACGAGTTTGACATTAGGAGTGGAAATTTCTCTTAACACCAAAACATATATTTTTATTGCTATATGATGTTAAAGTTCATTTATGTTGAGCTACATAAAAATGAAAACACCATGAATTTTTCAAAATTTTGCTTTTCGGATTAACATTTGATTTTCTTATCTTTACTCATTTGTAAGCAAAAAATTCACAGTGTACCATTTTTGACCATTAAATCATCTTATACAATTTTTTATCATCAAACTCATGTTTTGCGAGTATCTAGCACTAAAATGAAGGTTTTGAGTGATTAAGAAACAATTAAAAAGGTCATTATGGACAATCCCATGTGTGTAATGTTTAAGAGAAAAATAAATAGATAAATAAATTGAACCCATTATAAAATGTCTAAATTTGGAGAATGTATATGGCTTCTTATGTTTTCCATTCAAAATTTTATGCCAATGAAAAAGAGGTAAACATTTGTAATATTTTATGTGTTTTGTTTACTTGGTCCACTCTACAAGTATTTAATTTGATCATTTTCCAAGTTTATTAACAGGTAATCTGTTGATAATTCTCAAATCTATTGTGGATTGTAAAAAGTTACATGTTTGTTGCAAAATTGAAGTAGAGTTCCAACCAACTTATGCCACATTTACAAGGTTCAATTCCTATAAAATATAGTTTTGAGATTATATACTCAATCTGATATTGGTTACATAACATTTCATTTTGGGATACTGATTCAATAACTTAGTTGAAAATTTATTGATCAAGCTTTATAATGTTTCTTGCAGGTTCTTACCTTAATAACCATAGTTATTTAAAATTATAACTTGAAAAAACAAATTTATACAATAATAACCTCATAACTTCACTTACAAAACCTTTTACAAGCTTTCATTCTTGATGGTGGCATAGTTTAAAAAAAGATAGTGATGATACAAATAAAGTGTCGATGAAGGGACAAAATTGCCTTGGCCTACTACAGGTTAATATTTTCTAGAGTTTGACCATAGCTAAATTCCAATTGGAATAAAGGTACACAGAAAACCAAAATTAATTCTTCTTCTTTATGACTTTTAGTGCTCATTCATTTTTAAAAATATGTATAGGACACAATCTGTTGTCATAACATAACGAGGATATGATGACATCATGCAAACACAATTAGGATAGCGTGTTTATTTTAAAAAATACAAATTATTATAATTATATCTACTAAAGGAATTTTGTTACTACATATTACTTCACAAATAATCACATTAATTTGGACAAAATTTGCAAAAATAGAATGTAATTTGATGGATAGGCTAACGGTTTAATGAAGAAGTTTGAAAATATAATGATCAATTAGCTCAAATTTTAATACTTGATCCTTATCTTCTTTAAATCGACATTTATTTCTAACACCTACCCATATATAAGTTGTTTAAAAATAACGAACACATGAATGTTGTTTCTCTAGGTTTCCAAAAAAAAAACTAATACACAAATATACTTGGCAGATAATTATTTCATTACCTTTTGTAAACAACAATTCTATTAACTCCACTCTATTTAGATAATTCTACCCAGCAATCATCAACTATAGATAAGGCCAATGATTAATCTTCCACATGTGTAACCAACACCAAAATTAATAATGTTTATCGCAATTTAATCTTTACTATTTTAGAATATAGTTAGTAAAACGCCTCATAAAATTGATTTCTTAATTGGATTGTGGTACATTTATTGATTAAATGAACCATATCAGTATCTATAATATAATAATATGTCAATATTCATATATTAGTTTATACTTATACCGAAAGATTTGGTGATACAATATTTCCAATTGCAGAAGATTTAGACGATATTGTTGATTCAGTGATACAATATTTCCAAGTGCAGAAGATTTGGGAGATATTGTAGATTTTAGTGATACAATATTTCCAACAGCAGAAGATTTGAAAGATATTTGAGACGATTACTGAAATATATATTTCCTCTTTTTGTAGCATTAAAGAGAGTAATAAGTTACCTACGTGAAAAAGAAGAATTATTTTGGAAGATTGAGGTAATCAATTAATTCCTTAATTAGCTGGTTAAAGATGGAATCTTATCAGATGCGTGTAAATTGGAGGAAACTAGAAAATCAAATGGATAAATGTTTCATGTCTGAGTAGGAGAATTAATGAGGCATTGATTTATGACCATAAATCAATTACTCTGACCCCAGGTAATAATCTCTGTACAAAGACAAAGATTAGCATAAGTAGAATTATCTCTCTCGGTTGTATTTTTATTCTTCTTCTCCATTATCGATCTTTTAACATTTTCTCCTCTTAGAAAGTAATAAAATCTCCACTTCTCAAGTGGCTATGCATTACCTCGCAGTAGTGGAACCACTATAAATCATGTGTGTTATTTTTTTTATTGCTTGATCTGTGATTGCTTTTAGCTGGCGACCATCAGTTGTTTGTTTTGCCTTACTATCAATCTAGTCCTATCAATTTTTCTACAAGGTTGGGTTTTTGTTTCTAAGGCGACCTTGAGGGATTTTTCCACAACAGCTAGGTATCAAAGCGACAAGGTTGATTGAGAGAGCGTGTTAGGCATTATGGTAGGAGATGAGGAGACTCTTATGGTTATATCAAGTCCCTATGTTAAAGGGACCTATATTGCATCAAGATCTAGTTTAACAATAGAGAAGTGGAAATGTGATAAAAACTATGAGAAGTGGCAATGGAGGATGAAATCCATTCTGTTGAGAAATGAAGTTCATCTTGTGGTGTTTGCTCTTGAGGAGTTGACGGCTGAAATTTCAGCCACGGAAAGGAAGGAGATGCAAAAATTAGTGTTTACTACTTTGCAATTAACTATATGAGAAAATATTATTTCAAAGATTAGCGGTGAAACTACTGCTAATGGCATTTAGACCAAGCTGGAAAATCCCAATCTGAAGAAATCTTTAACTAACCGTTTGATTTTGCTGAAGACATTTTCACCATGAGGATGAGAGATGGACTTCTATCAAAGAGCATCTGGGATTCTTCAACGATCTAGTGATGAAGATGATGACTATGGATCTGAAGGTAGAGGAAGAGCATAAGGCTATGATGCTTTTGTATTCCCTTCCAAGGAGTTACACAGGTTTCATTAATTGCCTTATCTTTGTGAAAGATATTTTGACCGTTGAAGATATGAAGTCGGGTCTTCTATCTGATGACTTGAGGGATCAGTGAAGGAAATGGGTGAAGGTACAGGAGGAAGTAGTAGTCAAGGCCTATTTTCCGAGAGAGGGTAAGAGGAGAAGAAGAATTGGAATTTTAGGGGGTGTTCCAAATCTAGAACACCCAGTAATAATTATGAGGAAAATCTAAGGATGGAAAGTGTCACCATTGTAAGAAACTAGGTCATTGGAAAAGAAACTTTGCGGATTGGAAGAAGAAGGAAGAAGATTGTTCTTCGTCATTTGCGATGAAGATAGGTGTATCTGATGATGCGTTATCTGCAGTGGTATCAGATGTATCAAATCATTGGGTGCTTGATTTGAGGCGTCTTTACATATGATGCCTAATAGGAATTACTTCAGTTCTTTAGTCGACAGAGAGGGAAGTGCAATCCTTGTTTAGTAATGATGCTGGTTGTAGAGCCATGGGAGAAGGTACAGTGTGGATTAGGATGTTCGACAGAGTGATACGCACTTTGATAGGTATCTGGTAAGTTCTATGTCTTTGGAAGTCCTTGATTTCTTTGGGGCGGTTGGCATCCATGAGGTGCAAGGTCACTTTAGAGAAGGATGGTTCGAAAGTTTCGAGGGGTGCTCTTGTTCTTATGAAGGGAGATGTATTCCAGAATCTGTATCTGTTTAAGGGGACCACAGTTCTTGGGGATCCGTGTGTTGGAGTTTATAGTTCTCATGCTTTGGATGCCACTGGATTTTGGTATCTCAGGTTTTGGTTCATATTTCCAAGAAGGGCTTAGAGTTTCTTCAAGGGCGGAAGATGATCAAAGGTGGCTTCGACAAGTTGGATTTATGCTAGGAGGGTGCGTTAAGTAAGCATTATAAGGCATCCTTTGGAGTTGGACTCTATAGATCGGAGAGGGTGCTTGATTATGTGCATACATATGTTTATGGACAAGTTGCTACTGCTTCCATTGGGGGAGCGAAGTATTTTATCTTTGTTGTTGATGATTGATCTTGAAAAGTTTGGGTGTATGCGATGAAGGCCAAATCAAAGAGCTTTGAGAAGTTTATGGCTTGGACGGTGCTTGGTGAGAACCAATCTGGTTCTAAGTTGAAGGTGCTGAGATCTGATAACGGCGGCGAGCTTGTCTCTAGGGAGTTTCTTGACTTTTGGAGACAACGTGGCATTGAGAGACATTTTAATATACAAGGTGATCCGCAATCCAATGGGGTTGCTGAGAGGATGAATAGGACGTTACTTGAGAAGGCTCCTTGCTTGATATTGACGACGAGCTTATCTGGAGGCTTTTAGGCTGAGACATTATCGATTGTGGCGCATATTATTAATCAGATTCCATGCTCAGCTATAGATGGGAAGATTCCAGACAAGAAGAGGAGAGGAAAAGATATGTACCTTGTTTATTTTCATATTTTTAGTTATCCTGTGCATGTTCACCATATAGGTGATGATAAGTTGGAGGCTAGAGCATACAAGGGCATCTTCTTGGGATATATATTTGGTATCAAAGGGTACTATATTTGGGACCCTGTTGATAGGAAGATTGTTTATTCCAGACATGTAACTTTTTATGAGCCAGCAGTGTTCAATCCAAAGAAAGACTTACCTACTACATCAGATGTTTCTTGCAAGCCTAAGGTGATGTAAGAGATTCCTATTTCACAGCCTAGTAGTAGAGTTGTTGATGTTGTTGAGAGTGAGATAGATGCAGTTGATGTGACATCATAAAGTAGTTGACAAGTGCCTTTAGGTAGTCTTGGTGATGTGCATGAGACTAGAGAAAGTTCAGTTCAAGGTGGAGCTGAATGGAGTTTAGGCCAAGTTGTACCTACTAGGGCAAGTCGTAAGACTACTAGGCCACCTAAGAGGTATGGTGATTTTTCGTATGCAAACCTTAGCTTTAGTGAGTTGTTTGATTATGACCTTAATGTGGTTCATGAGGAGCTGCTTGACCTTAATGAAGCTTTGAATTCATGTTACAGTTTGAAGTGGATGTGTGCTATGGAAAAGGAGCTAGAATCATTGAAGAAGAAAAAACTTGAGATTTGGTATCTCCCCTCAAGAAAGTCGAGCCATAGGATGCAAGTGGTTGTTTAAGGTGAAGAATGATGGAAGATACATGGCTAGAATTGTTGCTAAAATGTTTTCACAGAGGAAGAGATTGGAGTACGATGAGATTTTCTCTCCTGTAGTGAGACACACCTCCATCTGTATTTTGCTTGCTATAGTTGCAGCTCATGACTTGGAGTTGGAGCAACTTGATGTGAAGACCGCTTTCTTGCATGGAAACTTGGATGAGACCATTTATATAAACCAGCCAGACGGATATGTCATAGATGGAAAAGAGAATTGGGTTTGCAAGCTAAAGAAGTCATTATATGAACTTAAGAAGTCGCCTAGATAGTGGTACAAGAGGTTTGATTCTTTTATGCTTTCACTTGGTTTCGATCGTAGCCTCAAAGATGCTTGTGTGCACTCCAAGCATTTGAAGAATGATTATTCTATGTACTTACTCTTGTATGTGGATGATATGTTGATTGTTTCTAAGGATAAAGCTAAAATTAATAGTTTGAAGTTGAAGCTTAAGGCCTAATTCGAGATGAAAGACCTTGGAGAAGCAAGGAATATTTTTGATATGGAAATCCAAAGGGATAGGAAGCTTGGACTTTTGAGGTTCACTCAAAAGGAATATACTCTGAAAGTACTTATTCGGTTTAGCATGTAAGGAGCAAAGACAATTAGCACACATATGGCTTTGTACATACAGCTTTCTAGTAGAGGCTCTCCAATCTCAGAGATGGACAAGGCTTATATGGAGAAGGTTCCCTATATAAGTGCAATTGTTAATCTGATGTATGCCATTGTTTACACTAGGCCTGTCATTGCATAGGCAGTTGGTGGTGAGTAGATTCATGTCAAATCAAGGAAAGACACATTGGGAGGCAATGAAGTATATTTTCAGATATTTTAGAGGGACTACAGACCATGAGCTTGTCTTTGGTGGTAGAGGTAGAGATTTCAGCTTGGTTGGGTTTTGTGATTCTGACTATGTCGGTGATAGAGATTGAAGCAAGTCAACCTCAGGTTATGTTTTCACCATTAGTAGGATAACTATTAGTTAGAGAGCAAGGTTGTAGATGATTATGGTTTTGTCGACTACAGAGGTAGAGCTTATAGCTGCTGTTGAACCGGTTAAGAAGGCTCTTTACTTGAAGTGTTTGTTCTGTGACTTGGGCTTCATACGTGAAGATATAGAAGAGAATTGTGATAGCCAAAGCGAAATTCACTTAGTTGAAAATCTTCCTTTCAACTCAAGGATGAAGCATATTAAAGTGAGAGTTCTTTCTTATCTCTATAGATGAAGAGAAGCATGTGCATCTTTAGAAGGTTCACACAGAGGAGAATATAGCGGATATGTTTACCAAGTCGTTACTTATTGCAAAGTTTGAGTATTTCTCAATCTTGATTCACTTGATGAAGTACTATATGCCATAGGGTGGCACATGGGAGAGTTAGTTGGTAGATGGAGATGTTTTTTTTCATTATGGAGATTGATAGGTCCTACTTGGAGAGGGTACTTTCAACACTTTGTTGGTAGGCGGTGACCTTGTTGGAGTTCGTTGACAAAGTGTAATGGGAGATAGTTGTGTCAAAGCTCATTGAGAAAGTATATGTAGTGTCTTGTCCGAGAGCTACTTGGAGTAAGAGGATGTAGGTGGAGTTGATAGGCTTGCGGGGAAATATAGTATTAAAGTGGAGATTGTAAGATATGGTGATACAATATTTACAATTGCAGAAGCTTTGGAAGATATTGTTTATTTCTATGATACAATATTTCCTATTGCTGAAGATTGGGAAGATATTGTTATGTTATTGATTTCAGTGATACAATATTTCCAGTTCCAAAAGATTTGGATGATATTTTTGATTTCAGCGATACAATATTTCCAGTTGCAGAAAATTTGGAAGATATTGTTGATTTGAGTGTTACATTATTTCCAATTGTAGAAGATTTAAGATATATTTGAAATAATTATTCAAATATATATTGTCTCTTTTATAGCATTAAAGACAGTATCAAATTACCTATGTGAGAAGAAGAATTATTTTGGGAGATTGAGGTAATCAATTAATTCTCTAATTAGCTAATTAAAGAAGGAATCTTGTCAAGCGCATGTAAATTGGGAGAAACTGGAAAATCAAATGGATAAATGTTTCCTAGCATGAATAGGAGAATTAACGAGACATTGATTTATGATAGTAAATCAATTACATCAACCCAAGTAATAATCTCTATATAAAGGCAGAGATTAGCACGAGTTGAATTATATCTCTCGGTTGTATTTCTTATTCTTCTTCTTATTTTCAATCTTGTAAAATTTTCTCCTCTTAGAAAGTAATAGAATCTCCACTCCCTAATTGAATATACATTACCTCACAGTAGTGGAACTACTATAAATCACGTGTGGTATTTTCTTTTATTACTTGATTTGTGATTGCTTTTAGCTGGTGACTATTTATTGTTTGTTTTTCTCACCATCAATATGGTCCTATTTATTTTTCTACAAGGTTGTGTTTTTGTTCCTAAGGCGAATTTAAGGGTTTTTTTCCTATCAAATACTGAGAAGAATATATCAATATTCAATTCGTTGATTAAATTAGCTATATCAGCATAAGTAATATAGGAATATCTTAGTACCTATAGGAATATATCAATAATAAATGCCTAAACTAAATATGTAAAGTTCTAGAATTTCACATTATATTTCAACATGAAATATTATATATATTTGTGTTTGTGTGTTGATGCATTTTATTTGAATAATACATGTTAACTTACTACTGACAATTCAAGTGAAGATGAATATTGCCTATCTAAAGAATCAAAGGTAACTTATTGATTAAGTTCACCGTTAATTTTATTTACCTCTTCAATGGATTTATTCACTTATCAGCCACTTGATGGTTTATAATTAATCTCATTAAGCCAGAAGTGAAGTAAAGAACACTGCATTATTTTCAAAACATTGTGATTTAGTTAGTGTATTATCCAAATCTATTTTCCAAACATGCTTATTGATATTCAATTAATCTACTGCTCTACATTAAAACAACATAGTTTTCAAATTTTCATACAATGTCATTGGTAAACACCGATCTTGTATTTTTGGAACATTAATAATATTTGTAGGAATATAATATTTACTATTGTAGAATATGGTTTGTACGATAACTGACTCATTAAATTGAGTGCTTAATTGGAATGTGCGAGGGCAACTGATTGAATATACCATATTGGTATTTATAATATAGGAGTATGTCAATATTCCTATATTAATTTAAACTAATATAGAGAATGTTATTTCATTATTCGATTTGTTGATTAAATAGCAATATCAGTTAACAAAAATGTATCTATTTTATAAGAATATTTTGATATAACTGTCCAAATTAACTAGGTGTAAATTTGAACTATTTCGCTTTATATTTTAGTATGTGATGCCTCTTATGGAAATAAGCTGTAAGATTTGGTGATACAATATTTTCAATTGTAGAAGATTTAGAAGATATTGTTGATTTCAGTTCAATATTTCCAATTACAGAAAATATGGAAGATATTGTTGGTTTCAGTGATCCAATATTTCCAATTGTAGAATATCTGAAAGATATTTGAGATAATTACTTAAATATATATCGCCTCTTTTAGCATTAAAGAGAGTAATAAATTACCTATGTCAGAAGAAGGTTTATTTTGTGATATTGAGGTAATCAATTAATTCCCTAATTAGCTGATTAAAGAAGGAATCATATAAGGCGCATGTAAATTAGGAGAAACTGGAAAATCAAATGAATAAACATTCACTATATGAATAGGATAATTAATGAGGCATTGATTTATGACTATGAACTAATTACTTCAATCCAAGTAATAATCTCTATATAAAGGCAGAGATTAGCATGTGTGGAATTATCTCTCTCAGTTGTATTTCTTATTCTTCTTCTCCATTATCAATCTTGTAAAATTTTCTCCTCTTAGAAAGTAATAAAATCCTCTCCCCCTAAGTGGATGAACACTACCTCACGGTAGTGGAACAGTTATAAATTCCGTGTTTTGTTTTCTTTTATTGCTTGATCTATGATTGTTATTAGCTAGTGACTACCTGTAGTTTGTCTTGCCTCGCCATCAATCAAGTCCTATTTGTTTTCCAGCAAGGTTGAGATTTTGTTTCTAAGGCGACCTTGAGGGATTTTTCCCCAATAGTTTGGTATCAGAGCGACAAGGTTGATTGAGAAAGTTATTAGACATTATGGAAAAAGGTGAGGAGACTCTATTGATTGTACCAAGAACCTATGTTAGAGGGACCTATATTGCATCATTATCTAGTTTAGAAATAGAGAAGTGTAATGGTGATAAAGACTTCGAGAAGTGGAAATGGAAGATGAAATCCATTCTGATGAGAAATGAAGTTCATCATGTGGTGTTTGCTCTTGAGGAGTTGACGGCTGAAATTTCAGCCGCAGAAAGGAAGGAGATGGAAAAATTAGCATTCGCTACTTTGCAATTAACTATGGGAGAAAATGTTATTTCGAAGATTAGCGGTGAAACTACTGCTAAGGGCATTTGGACCAAGCTGGAAAATCTCAATCTGAAGAAATCTTTGACTAACCGTCTGATTTTGCTGAAGACATTTTTCACCATAAGGATGAGAGATGGTACTTCTATCAAAGAGCATCTAGGATTCTTCAACGATCTAGTGATGAAGATGAAGACTGTGGATTTGAAGGTAGATAAAGAGCATATGACTATGATCCTCTTGCATTCCCTTACGGAGCGTTACACAGGTTTCGCTAACAGCCTTATCTTTACGGGAGATACTTTGACCGTTGAAGATGTGAAGTTGGGTCTTCTATCTGAGGACTTGAAGGATTAGATGAAGGAGATGAGTGAAGGTAGACGAGGAAGTAGTAGTCAAGGCATATTTGCTGAGAGAGGAAGAGAGGAGAAGAAGAATTAAAATTCTAGGGGCATTCCAAATCTAGAAAGCCCGGTAATAATTATACAGGAAAGTCTAAGGATGGAAAGTGTCAACATTGTAAGAAACCAAGCCATTGGAAAAGAGGCTGTTCGGATTGGAAGAAGAAGAAGGAAGAAGATGGTTCTTCATCATTTGTGATGGAGAAAGATGTATCTGATGATGTGTTATCAGCAGCGATAGAAAATGTATAAAACCATTGGGTGCTTGATTCGAGGGCGTGTTTTCATATGACGCATAATAGGGATTACTTCAGTTATTTAGTCAACAAGAAGGGTAGTGCAATCCTTATGGGTAATGATGCTAGTTGTAGATCCATGGGTATAGTGCATATTTGGACATTAGACGGAGTGATACGCACTTTAAAAAGTGTCAAGTATGTTCCTGGTCTTCGAAAGTCGTTGATTTCTTTATGGCAGTTGGCATCCATGGATTGCAAGGTCACTTTAGAAAAGAATGGTTTGAAAGTTTCAAAGGGTGCTATTGTTCTCATGAAGGGAGATGTGTTCCCAAATATGTATTTGCTTAAGAGGACCACAGTTCTTGGTGAGTCATGTGTTGGAGTTGATACTTCTTGTGCTTTAGATGACACCAGACTTTGGCATCTCAAGTTGGGTCATATTTCTGAGAAGGGCTTAGAGTTGCTTCAGGATGGATAATGATCGAAGTTGATTTTGACAAGTTGGATTTCTGCCAGATGTGTGGTTAGGTAAGAAGACTAAGGTATCCTTTGGAGTTGGCCTCCATTGATCAGAGGGGGTACTTGATTATGTGCATATAGATGTATGGGGACCAGTTGTTACTACTTCCATTGGGGGAGCAAAGTATTTTATTTATTTTATTAATGATTTTTATTGAAAAGTTTGGGTGTATGTGATGAAGGCAAAGTCAGAGAGCTTTGAGAAGTTTAAGGCTTAGAAGGTGCTTATTGAGAACCAATCTGGTTCTAAGTTGAAGGTGATGAGATTTGATAACGGTGTCGAGTCTGTCTCTAAGGAGTTCCTCGACTTTTGTAGACAGCATGGCATTGAGAGACATTTCACTACATCAGGTGATCCACAATCCAATGGGATTGCTGAGAGGATGAATAAGACTTTACTTGAGAAGGATTATTGCTTGAGGTTGATGGCGGGATTATCTAGAGGCTTTTGTGCTGAGGCATTATCGATTACGGCGTATATTATTAATCGGATTCTGTGCTCAGCAATAGATGGAAAGATTCCAGAAGAGAAGTGGAGAGGTAAAGCCGTGTGCCTTGGTTATTTTCATATTTTTGGTTGTATTGTTTATGTTCACGATATAGGTGATGATAAGTTGGATACTAAAGCATAAAAGGGCATCCTCTTAGGATATATGGATGGTATTAAAGGTTATCGTATTTGGCACCTTGTTGATAGGAAGATTGTTCATTCCAGACATGTTACTTTTAATGAGTCAGCAGTGTTCAATCCTAAGAAAGACTTACCTACTACATCAAATTTTAATAGGCTTAAGGACGTGGAAGAGATTCTTATTTTACATCCTAGTAGTAGTGTTGTTGATGCTGTTGAGAGTGGGATAGATGCAGTTGATGTGACATTACAGAGTAGTCCACATGTGCCTTCTAGTAGTGTTGGTGATGTGCATGAGACTAGAGAAAGTTCAGTTCAAAAAAATTAGAGTTTTACTCATCAAAACTTACTAATTCAAACCAAATTTTTGCTGAAACTTGGATATAAGCTAGAATTTTGCAAAATGAAGACTTTAGATGACTACACACTCAAAATGGACCCGGCCTTGGATAATTTGGGCTAAGTCAAGCACTATTTGTGCTTGGATATATAGGGTTAGGTGGACGATGGTGCTTGTATTCGAATGCGAAGTGAAGAAATGGATGAAGAAGGGTTTAACAAGTTGTAGAAGGAATTTAAAGTGGAAAATGTGAGATTTTCATACATAGAAAATATGTAGGAAGCCATGAAAACTTTCTTAAGCTTTAGGAAATTTGACATGAAGAAGATAAGTTGTAAAGTGGAAAATATAAAATGGAAGGGGTATTTATAGGCTTAGGAAAATATTTAAAAAGAAATAAAGTGGTTATAATTTAATATACACATATGCATGCATCACCATACTCCTCCCCCATGATCCTCCACCCTATACCACCCCCCTTACCTCGCAACTATTCGTGCCATGATCTCATGCCCTTTATGTTGAAAGATGTATTTTTATATATTAAAATATATACCTTTTTATAATAAAAATCTCACTTATTTATACCCACACATATGCTTAAGTGAAAAATATGTACATACATATATATATATATATATATATATATATATATATATTCTCATAACAAAATAGTTTGTAGTGTATATGTATGTGTTTACGATAGTGTTTTAACATTTTCAATAGCATTTAGCCAATGAAAATTCGAAATTTTCGGAAAATGAGTTTCGGTCACATTCTTTATTTTTTAATGAACTATATAAATTAGTAAACAAAATTTGAAAATGATTTTATTATCATTAGTTATTATTAAAAATAAGTTTATTTTTAATAAAAAATACATTTATTAATTATTTAAAAATATAATTAAATATTCATTTAAATAGTGATTAAATACCAGGTCACTAAAGAAGTCGATACTAATACGTCTACGATATTCATGTGCCAAGCATCCGAGTGCTGGAAAGACAGATAGTTGAAAAAAAACAATCTCACATCATGCTAAGTAATATATAATATACAACAGATCTTTATAAAAGAAAACTATAATATACATACATCAAAATCAGAGTACACTTAATCACAAATCATCAGCCTACCAAGCCTTTCTTCCCAGTTTACCCCTCTCAAATTTATTTGCCGTCACAAATTTTTTAGTTAACCCACTCAAATTTATACCCTTATTAATTATTCATCCCCCACGATGAAAACTAAAAATTTAACCTCCTACATTTCCACGTCTTATTCTAAAAGTTTACATTTTGTTAGAGTGTTGCTATTTACCCAAAAAAAAACTTAAAATTGCCCATAATCATTTTAAAATAAATAGATAATAACTATCTTAAAATTACCCAAACTCTTTTTGCTTTACATTGTTGTTTACTAATTATGTAACAGCAAACCATAATCCCTAAAACCACTCAACTTCATTCTCTTCAAATAATTCAAAATTCAAGTGCAAACAATGGATGATCTGAGTACAAATGTAGACGGAAAGAGAGTAATTGAGGTATAAAAAATTTACAATTCTATTTTTTTAAATTAAGGCTAGAAAATTCAAAAATCCATTTGAAAAATCAATTTGAAAATCGATTTGAAATATGGCAGCGGCAAAATTTGTTTGAAAATCAATTTTGAATGTAGTATAACTCCGATTGATGTACATTACTATCGGCTCCATGATGCCATTTGAAATTTTTTTTTTTGCTTTATTTTTTTTTATTTTTTATTATTTACACGAGAATAAAAAAGTGATTTGACTACAAACTCAGCTGTTTTTATTATGTGTTGCGCGACATAACCATTGAAGATGTTAGGCTGGGGGAAAGTGATTTGAACATAGGAAGAAAGGATATTCAATGTAGTAATTTTGTGAACGAAGGAACAAATTAGAAAGGAAAATATGTACAGTTAAACAAAGATGAGAATATTGAACTAGACCTCACTCATCACTTTCTGACCGACGAAGCGATTATTTTTTTGAGAAATAAATGTTGTTGATGTTCAATAATTAATCAAAATATATTTCATTGCAGATATTTTCTTCTCGTTATACATTTATTCATTGGTGTCAAATGGAGGAGAAAAAATGAATATGGTTATGGTTATAACAAAATCTGATAAAGATGAATCTAGTAGAAAGCCTAGAGTTTAGCTAGCTTGTGAAAGAAGTGGGAAACATAAAACGTACAAGTTAATGGTTGACACTGTGAATGTCCATTTTTAATCAAAAGCCTTTACAAAGGCAAAGATTGGTGGGGTGTAGATATTTATTATGATTGGCATAATCATTCATAACTAATAGTTTGGTAGGTCATCCATTTGCTGCTAGAATGACCACGAAGGAGAAAAAGATGTTAAGAAAATGTGACAATGGCTTGTGTTCCTCCAAGGGATCCACTTATTGGAATTAAGTAAAAGTTTTTCCAAAAACAAATCGACACTAAAAACCGTATATAATGCGAAGGACCAAATGAAAATTACCGAAATAGAGGGAGATCTACCTACAATATCTCATGAAACTACTAGAAGATAAACATTATGTGTATTGATATACAAGAGATGAGTCAACGAATAAGGTTCTGAATATTATGTGGTCGCATCCGGAGTCTAGTGCATTATGCAAGTGTTTTCCTTCTGCCTTACTCCTCAATTGTAGCTATTAAACCAACACATTTGAGATGTCATTGTTTGAAATGGTAGGAATGACATCGATGGGTAAAACCCTTTCGATTGCACATTATTTCTTATCTCATGAAAGAGAAAAGAATTATGAGTGAGCTTTAACCAATTTAAAACATTTGTACAATCATAAATGATATCCTAATTTAGTTGTGACAAATAAAGAGGCTGCATTACTCGCTGCATTAAAATGAGTATTTCCCGCTACTATCTGGTTAATGTGTGAATATCACATGTCAAGAAAATGCAGTTTAAAATTGTGCAAATTTGTTCAAAAAAAGGACGTTGCAAAAATGTTTGAAGTGGACTGGATGTATGTGACACGAGCTTAATCCGAAGTGGAGTTTCAAGAGTCTTGGGCAAAACTTACAGAAAGTTGGAATGATTACCCAAAGCAATGAATTATATCACCATTACTTGGTTGGGTGTAAAGAAACATTTTGTTCATGCATTGGCCAACAAGTTGAAACATTGAAATAATCGAACCTCCAATAGAGTGGAGATGACACATTCTAGCTTGAAAAGATATCTTCGGACTTCCAACTCAACATTTAGTGTCATATGGCTTCGAATGGATAAATTTTTATTGCTACAACATATAGAATCAAAGCTACTTTTGAGAAAAGTTTAGGTTGCATTTGACATATTTAACTAATACCTTTGTTTGGAGAACTCCTATTTAGAGTGTCCATCTATGCTTTAGATTTACTTTTTCAAGAAATAGTGAAAATGCGAAATAGTCAAATCATTCATATTTCATGTGATCATGTGCTTAGAACCTGTACGGTTTACCATATGCTCACGAGCTCCTGAATTATCACAATAGTGCTTTACCAATACTAATTCAAATATCAATGAGCACTGGCGAAAACTTAACTATTATCCTTAAGCTGAAGAAGCTCAAGATTTATTTCATTATCTGAAATTTATGCATTTCAATAAAATGTTTGATAATGGCATAAATGATGAACGAAGAATAATGATATTAAAATTAAAAGATATTGTTTTTTCATCTATAACAGCCGTTTTGGAACCGAAGCCCATATTACATAAAGATAGACCGAGAAGAAGCAAAAAGAGAAAGGGTATAACACAAAAAAGATATTACTTTACCGTCTACACATGCACACATACACCACATAAACACACATACATCATATCAACATACAACAAAAAATCAACATACACATAAAACGTGCCATTTACAAAATCAACATACAACACAAAATCAACATACACAGACAACATGTCATTCACAAAATTAACACAGAACACAAAAGAAACATACACATACAACACGTCGTTCACAAAATCAACATACAACACAAAATCAACATACACAAACAATATTTCCATTCAAAACATATTTAACCATTCACCACATCTTTAACCATTCAAAATATATTTAACCATTCCATACAACAACATTGTTTTATATCATCATTTAAAGCCACCATTCAAAACAATAACCATTACACACATAACAAAATATGGATGACTTTCTTCACAAAATACAAAGTAAACAACATGGATTTGTATCAAGCGGTGGATTTCTTCTTCTTTTGATCAGCTTTCTTCACCCCACGCAGCTTATCATGTATTTTCTTTAATCTCACTTCTTCCTTTTCTTTTCGTAAACCTGAGTGTACTAAACTAGTTAACAATATACCTTTAACCTGTTTCAATCTTGCATGAAACACATCAATGTCAACTTTATTAGTGTCAAGAACGCCTGCATTCGGAACGTCAAGAGCTTCGTCAACAACATCAACCATAAAATGAGTATTTATGAATAAGTACACAAATGTATAACTAGTACTGCTATAAAATAATTTATCAAGTAGAAACATATCAATTTGATCTGATTAAATGTTTTATTGGTTGCATTACTTTTTCTAACTTTGGGATTTTGTATCATAGGATGGCATTTCACAATATACCAATCCATATAGTCCTAGTACAATCGCATGGAAAATTAACTACCGTGGACCTGGTGTCAGCCGCCAAAACATGATCTTCCGGATGTTGACTACAGAAAAACCATTATCGTAAAAAATCTTACACTGATTCCCAAATTCTCCTCTATGGCAAACACTAGAAAACATTAGTTCTTTAGGAATATACTGAATGCATTCAAATTGTCTTAGCATATGATCGGGATAGTACGGTTCAGCAATGTCGAAGCAAACATGATGCGGTTACAAAAGCAAACTCATTTAACGGGTAATGACTTCTTATTTCACAATAAGGATCCAACAAACCTATTTTTTTATAACCAAATTATTTCAATATTAAATATTTTCAAAACAGAATAACATGCACAACTAAAAAATTTACACCTTGCTCAGTTAAAGAGTGGAGTTGCTCTATAAGCCAAATAATTTCATAGGCCGGCTCTGCACGTTGTTTCGTACTAGTCCACTTGCACATCTGTAGCATTAAATATTTATACTCTTCATTAGGAACTCCAGTCGGAATCAAATTCGGAAACTGGTCATAAATCCAAGCTTACAAAATTTAACACAAGTATTATTTAATTTTGAAAAAGTAAAAAATGAACTGTTAATAAATATGTTTGTGAGCATACCAAAAAACAAAGTTAAACATCCACTGATCTGCTTTATTTTTTCCCAAATGCCAAACTAAGTTGACTGTATAAATAGGCTAATATTGCCATGCACCATGCTTGCTCATAAAGAGGACCAACTTCTTTTAATGCATTCACGTAATGGACAAAAATCTTTATACCTGATTTAATCGACAAAACTGAACAACCAAACATATAAATAAGAAAAGCACGAGTGACTCGATTAGATGCATTTGTATTAGCATTTTCCACTTTTGATGTACCGAAAATTCACTTTTCAACAATCCATCCTTTCTGAATGCTTACGTTCTAGCTCTTCTCATGCCTCGTTTTCACCTAACCCAAGATCATTAACAAAATTTTTCGCACAATCACTTAAGGAGATATCTTTTCCACATTTTCTTCGAGTAAACTCATCGCTAGAATAGGAAATCTAAGAATGTGATAAACATCATCTAAGCTAATCGACATCTCACCGAACGAAAAGTGAAATGAATTTGTCTCTGGATGCCATCTCTCTACAAAAGCTGATAAAGCAATGTAATTTATCAATTGATAAGAATGCTCAAGTATATCATGCAATCCTAATATCTTGACCTTCTCCAAAACCACACTTGCTTCATAGCTAATCTTCCATTCTTTTCTCTTCTGAGAGTGTGAAATACATCTTAAATGTTCACGTTCCTACAAATATAAAGTTAAATATTACTGAGTGAAATAAATTCAAATAATGAAATTCAAAAGAAAAAATTACTTACAGGTTTGTTAGCCCAAATATCATTGGCTATATGAAATTTGATAAATTTTCACCACTATCTTTGCTTTCAATGATAGTTGTAGAGGAGCTAGAGCAATCAACGTGTACAACATGAACTTCTTCATTTGTTTCTTCTTCAAAGCAGGGTCTGACTGCGATTAGAATGATCAAACACCATATCACTGCTAGGCTCTGCAATTTTTTTCCTTTTTCTTTGTTCTTTTATGCCTCACATTTCCTCCGTAATGAGGCCATCATAGGTTCTACAAAAATATAATCCAAAGTATGACTATTAGGAAAAACAGTTTTGACATCAATAAGCGTCAATAGCCTTTGCAAAAATTCTAATTACATGCTAAACATCGATATTTATCTAATTAATTAACTTAGGTATAACATGTCTTGTTACAAAGGCTAAACAAAAATCAAATGGTAGTATCATCTAATAACACACAATGTTTCCATCGGTAACAAAGCAAATTTGAATAAATGCAGCTCCATTTGGTGGTTTACTGCCATTTATATTAAGCAAATTAAAAATACCGAGTTATTTACAATCGGTCAGTAACTGCCATGTGTGCTTTAAAACATACAAACTATCAACCACCATTTGCAACATACAAGTAGGAGGAAATTTTATTTAAGTTCTTTCGACATTACATTATCGTGGGTATTATAAAACATATACAGTGTAAACCACTGATGAGCACATTTATAAACTACAAAATTGAAGTTCTTTTAATTGGTTCTTTTCCATCATTTGTATTTAGAATCAACTACACTTTGGAAAAATGATTGACATGACATATTGTTTGAAAGTTTGAATTTATCAGTTCAAGTTCTTCATTGTTTAACTTATGCAAAACCCTAATTTGGAACCCTGATATGCAAGCCCTAAAAACAGTGGATCAAGAAAATCATAAAAACTTATAGCTTGTTTCTTGAAATTTTGAATCCCCTCCATGAGATGATTTCTTCGATATTTTAGACCTTGCTGTCAAATTTCTGAAGTGAGAAACACGATTTGAGTTTCCGTTTGATAAAATTTTTTTACTTTGACGGCGAATAAGGATAAAAATAAGAAACGAAGGTAAAAACAAGAGGTGTGTTATAATATATTTATAAGATGGGTGAATATGCTAAATGGTCAAGGACAGTATTGTAATTTTCTTTAGATTTGGAGTCTATAAATATAGAGCTCATTTGTATTATAATGGTATCTGAAGTGAATAAAATATCTTCTCTCTTTAATGACTTGTTCTTATTTTATTTTGTAACACGTTATTAGCACGAGATGCTATGTTATCACATTCGATTATTATTCCTTTTACCAATTTTGTTTTATGTGAAATATTTATATCATTTACGTATGAAATTATAACGTTCCTTTTGGCTCGCTTGACGCTATTCTGGTTACTAGTATTAAGTATCTAATAAAGCTGTTTGGAAGACTGATCTATTTAATAAGTCTGCACGTTGCAATAAGTGTAAATTTTGTGAACAGTAGTTATAGGAAACATTATTTTGTTTAGTAATGTAATGATAAAAATTGGTGGCGAATGAGTGGAGATGCATGCTCACATTATATGTTGGACAATGTATTTTTTGAACAAATCATATACGTTCGTAGTATTAAATCTGATTTTAGGCGAATTGAGAAATTGTCGTAGCTATTATTATTATGTTATGCACATTTTGATTTGTTCGGATATTTACCTTTAAACAAGTGATATTTTTCCATAACGCATGCTTTTACTCAGTTTTACTAGGACAACAAATAACAGGTACATGTTTATTTTATTTTGCCTAGTCAAATGGTTAGCTATTATTAATACCTAATAATTAGTTACTACCTATTCTTCTGGCTATTCCACTTCTCAATATGAAATTTTCTATATATATAGTACATACAGATTGCTCACATAGCAACATACCTACTCTGTTTCTCTGAATAGCAGACCTAAGGTATCAGTTCTTCTAATCTTTAAACTTTATTATTTTAGATCTATGTACTTTTTCATTAAAAACTGCCATATAGATTAGAATAAAATTGCTGAATTAAGGGATTGAAACACGATTCATATTGATCTGTTTGTTGATATGCATTTGATAATGATGGCCATACAGATAATCAAGGTACAACTTGGTTTTATATTATATTTTTCCTTTCTTTTTCAATGCAGGCTACTTTGGAAATCATTATATTTTATTACTATAGCTAGCACTTCTAATTTTCATTTCATTTCAAGATAGCAATACCTACTGTCATGCATGAACATCAATTCCAGGTCTAAGACCTTCCTTTATGTATCGTTTATTGTTTTTCATGGCTAAGATTTTTGGCATGGATATTTAATGCTATATGTCCAGTTTTTATTCTGCATATTATATATGTACTAAAATATAACTTCATGTTTAAATATGCATGTCATAGTTTTAAATAATTACATATATATCAACTTCCATATAATATTATTTTTGTTTTCAGATCTTCACTGCTGTGTCACTGCATTTGATTAAAACTTGGTTTCACATTGCACTGCACTTGTATCTTGCTGTGCACATAGATGTTTATGCATTCATCTCCTTATATTTGCATGCTTGCCACTGTGTTGCATGAAACTCTATCATATAAGTTTGATGCATGGATTTACTCGTGTACTTAATTTGCTCCTCTGGCAACTTGCCCAAGGCAATCTCGCCCCTATCTCGGTTGACCAGTCTCCTCAAGCTATCTTGAGCCTTTGCTTGATAGATCTCCTTCCCTCGTAATATCTGAAACTATCCGTCCCACTCCTAGTCATTCTATTTTGTGGTGCCCAAGCAAGCATGCCTCGGTGCACTCTTCTTTTAAGTTGCATATCATGTCATCCCATGGTCTTTTGATTTGTTGTATTCTAATTGCATTCCACACTTAAAATATGCATTATATTCCCCATCACTTGTTGCAGAGCGAAACCTATAATCTTCTGTATATAGCATATATTAATTTTCATTATTTCTGTCGCTAGGCTTCTTGTTTGTACAAATGTTTATGATCTCCAAGTATGTTTTGAATTCTGAATAATATTTTTTACTTTGGGACTTGCAACTCTTATACATACAAATCAAGTACTGCCCAACAAAAATCTGTGGATCCACAGATGAGCTATATTATATTTCTCCTACTGTAATAAGTAATTTGGCATTATATTCTTGGACTAATATTCATCCCCAACAGCGTGATAGATAATTTCATATTTGTTAATATATTAATATTCTAATTCCATTAGTATAATTGAGATTAACCCAGTTCATATATTTAATTATGTGGTGCAATATGATTTCAGATTTTCAAGACTTATACCCTTTTGTATGATCTATATACATTTATTTATTTGTTTCCATTTTGATCGTTGAGGAATTTATGTGCCGATTAATGTTTCTTTGCAAGTATGAGTCCTTGGTTTTACTAAATATTTTGCATGCCTTGTCTTACACCCAGATTTTTCTATCTACAAATAAAGTATTTCTTTAATCATTGACCTTGGCCTTTTTTCTCCTTCCGCTGTACTGTATATTTTGTTTTCTCTAATTGGTAATATATCATTTAATGTTCTGCATACTCCTAAGACATGCTTCCGGCAATTGATACTGTATTTAATATTTCAGAATTCTTTTAGAAAAAAAAAATGATTCATATATTATGCACTTTCGGTTTATCTCAGTTAACATTTTGATGATTTTTTTTTTATATCCTTGTCCCTTTAACCTTTATTTTATTTTCTGCCGACTTTTAGAATTGATTTTTTTCTAATGAGTAACCATTTATGTTTTGTGCTTATAGATTGATTCATGGCAAAAATCACTAAGCTTGAATTCAAAGCGTTGGACATATCTGGAGACAACTATTTGTCATGGATATTGGATGTCGAAATCCACTTGCAATCTCAATGCTTAGAAAATGCAATTAAAAATGGTAATAATATGTCCCAGCAGGAAAAAGCAAAGGCTTTAATATTTTTAAGACGTCACATCCACGATGATCTAAAAACAGAATATTTAACGGAAAAGGATCCTCTCCACTTGTGGAACTCCCTGAAGGAGCGTTATAACCACCAAAAGACGGTCATACTTCCAAATACTAGGCAAGAATGGTTGAACCTGAGGTTTCAAGACTTCAAATCTGTAAGAGAATATAATTCTGCTATGTTTAGAATTACTTCTAAACTGAAATTATGTGGAGAAAAGGTAGATGATGCACAAATGCTTGAAAAGACATTTTCAACATTTCATGCCTCGAACATACTCCTGCAGCAGCAATATCGAGAGCGTCATTTTACAAAATATTTTGAACCCATAGAATGTTTATTAATTGCTGAGCAAAACAATGAATTGCTTATTAAAAATCACTCCTCAAGACCAACTGGTTCGGCTGCATTACCAGAAGTTAATGCTAATTTTGCCCACTCCGGTAGAAGCAGAGGTCGAGGTAGAGGACGTAGTCGTGGTCGTTGACGTGGAAATAACTCCAGCAGAGGCGGTTATGGTGGTTTTAAAGGCAACAAAACTACCAACTTTAAAAAGCAACAAAAGAAAAATGAACCTGAAAAAACAATGATTTTACTTCAGAAAATAAAAAGCATTATGAGGAAGTCTGTTACAGATGTGGATGCTTTGGTCATTGGTCGCGTACATGTAGATCATCAAAGAAAATAGTTGAAGAATATCAACGTTCGAAGAATATTGAAACAAATAACACTGAAAGATTGTTTGATAACACTAACTTGAAGTTAGATGATTTCTTCGAAGATGATGATGGAAATTTCATAAATGTTGAAAATCTCAATGCGATGATTAATGATATGACCGATCTGATCAACTTGAAATAGCCTGAAGCTTTTTACTTAGTTTTTCCAATTTATTTTAGTTAATTTGAATTTGATTTTTGTTCTTTTATTTTCCTGGAACCATTTGAAATAATGTGCATCAGTGGATATTGATTTGATTGATAGTTTGCTTTATTTATTTATTTAAGTTCAGAATTATTTCAAAAATTGACTAACTGTATTGTCTCTAATTCTTAAGGTATGGACCATCAATACTTGAATGATGATATATGCCTACTAGACAGTGCAACTACTCATATGATTTTCAAAAACCAAAAGTTTTTATCTGAATTATCTGAAAAGATTTCAGCTAAAGTTTCCACCATAGCTGGATCTGCCAATATAATTGAAGGCTCTGGAAGAGCCCATATAGTATTACCAAATGGTACACACATCTTCATTCAAAATGCATTATACTCAAGAAATTTTAAAAGAAATCTGCTAAGTTTCAAAGATATAATAATGAATGGATACCATATTGAAACTATAAATGAAAACAACAAAGAACATCTTTGTGTTATTTCTAGAATTGAAAGCCGGAAGCTTATCCTAGAAAAATTTCATACAATTTCAACTGGTTTATATTTTACAAAAATTGGCATAGTAGAATTTCACTCTATAAACATGAGCCAGAAGCTCACACATACAAAGACATTGATTCTTTGGCATGATCGCTTGGGTCATCTTGGATCAACCATGATGCGTAAAATCGCTAAAAATTCAAATGATCATGATTTATCAAACCAATTGAATTTACCAAGTGATTACTTATGTGCCCCATGTGCACAAGGAAAATTAATCACTCGACCTTCATATAGTAAAATCACTTCGGAATCTTCAACATTTCTACAAAGAATTCAAGGTGATATATGTGGCCCAATCCACCTTGAATGTGGACCATTTAAATATTTTATGGTATTGATTGATGCATCAACTCCTTGGTCACATGTCTGTTTACTTTCTAAAAGAAATTTGGCATTCGCCAAGCTGCTTGCTCAAATAATAAAATTGAGAGCACACTTCGCTGATCATCAAATTAAATCAATTCGACTAGATAATGCTGGAGAATTTACTTCTCAAGTATTTGATGATTATTGTCTATCATTGGGAATTGAAATTGAACATCCAGTAGCTCATGTTCATACTCAAAATGGTCTAGCAGAGTCATTAATTAAGCGCTTGCAACTTATTGCAAGGCTATTGCTTATGCAGTCAAAACTACCCGTTTTAGCATGGGGACATGCAATTTTGCATGCATCAAAATTGGTTAAAATTAGACCAACAGCTTATCATCAGCTTTCACCATCACAGCTTTTAACTGGATCTCAACCAAATATTTCACATTTACAAAAATTTGGTTGTGCTGTGCATATACCTATTAATCCCCCACTTCGTACTAAAATTGTTCCTCAACGACGGTTGGGAATTTATGTGGGATTTGATTCCCCATCGATAATTCGTTACCTTAAACCTCTTACAGGTGATGTCTTCACTGCAAGATTTTCAGACTGTAAATTTGATGAGACAATCTTCCCGCCGTTAGGGGGAGGAAAGACTGTTCCAGTAGAACGGCGTGAAATATCATGGAATAATCCATCTATGTCTTATTTGGATCCACGTACCAAACAATGCCAATATGAGGTACAAAGAATTTTGCATATTCAAAATATTGCAAATCAACTGCCAGATGCATTTAGTGACATCGCAAAAATAACTAAATCTCACATTCCAGCAGCAAATGCACCAACAAAAATTGATGTCCCTGAAGGATCAAAAGTAAATATAGCAGCAAATGAATCTAAAGCGAGACAAAACGTGGAAGGCCAATTGGTTCAAAAGACTTGGCGCCTAGAAAAAGAAAGTCTAATGAAAAATCATCAATTATGGAACCTCCTGAAGAGGTTAAAAATGATCAAAAGGATCACTTAAATGAAAATTCCAATTCTCCTAGAAGTGCGGAAGGAACTATTATCCCAGAAGTGATAAAGAAGCCTCCAACGATAAAATGGTACCTAATAATAATGAGATCTCAATATTTTATACAAACTGTAGAGAAATATGGAATCGAAATAAAATAATAATTGATGATATATTCTCATTCGCAGTAGCTACTGAAATAATTGAAAGTCATGAGTATAATGAGAATGACGATAATGAACCAAATAGCATAAACGAATGTCGAAAAAGACACGATTGGCCAAAATGGAAAGATGTTATCCAAGTGGAACTACATTCACTTCAAAAACATGGTGTATTTGGGCCAATAGAGAAAACACCAGAAAATGTTAAACCAGTAGGTTATAAATGGGTATTCGTTAGAAAACGAAATGATAAAAATGAAGTCGTAAGATACAAGGCACGACTTGTAGCACAAGGTTTCCTACAGAGACCAGGTTTTGACTTTAAGGAAACTTACTCCCCTGTTATGGATGTCATAACATTTCGATTTTGATAAGTCTTGTAGTTTCTGAAAAACTCGATACAAGATTAACGGATGTTGTAACAGCTTATCTTTACGGTGAATTTGATACCAATATTTACATGAAAATTCCAGATGGATATAAATTGCCTGAAGCAAAATCAAAGTCCATGTACTCATTAAAATTAAGACGATCACTATATGGCTTGAAACAATCTGGAAGGATGTGGTATAACCGTCTTAGTAAATATTTAGTAAAAGAAGGATACGAAAACAATATCATTTGTCCATGTGTCTTTATAAAGAAATCGGTAAAGGGATTTGCTATTTTAGCAGTTTATGTTGATGACATAAATTTGATTGGAACTCCAGAAGAGATTGATGAAACAATAAATTACTTAAAGAAAGAATTTGAAATGAAAGATCTTGGAAAAACCAAATATTGCCTTGGTCTACAAATCGAGCACAATACCAATGGCATACTGATTCATCAGTCAAACTATATTGAGAAAATTCTGAAACGTTTTCAAATGGATAAAGCATATCCACTTAGTATGCCTATGGTTGTCAGATCTTTGGATATTAAAAAGGACCCTTACCGTCCAAAAGAAGATGATGAAAATGTGCTTGGTCCAGAAGTACCATATCTTAGTGCCATTGGTGCATTATTACATTTGGCCCAATGCACAAGACCAGATATTGCATTTTCAGTAAATCTTCTAGCAAGATACTGTTCAGAACCAACAAAAAGACACTGGAATGGTATAAAACATATCATGAGATATCTACGTGGAACAACAAATTTGCGTTTGTTTTATTCTAACACAGGCAATAATCCAAATCTAGTTGGCTATGCTGATGCAGGTTATCTTTCTGACCCACATAAAGCAAGATCACAAACTGGATATGTGTTTAATAACAGCAATGCAGCAATTTCATGGCGATCTACAAAACAAACATTAGTGGCAACATCATCCAACCACTCTGAAATACTAGCACTACATGAAGCAAGTAAAGAATGTATTTGGCTGAGATCACAAATTGAGCATATTCGAAAAAGCTGTCAACTCCCATCAGTAACAGAAGGTTCAACAATTATTTATGAAGACAATGCAGCTTGTGTAGCTCAAATTCAAGCAGGTTACATTAAGGGTGATAGGACGAAACACATTTCTCCTAAATTTTTCTTCACACACGAACTACAGAAGGACAATAAAATAGAGGTGAAACAAATCCAGTCTCAAGAAAATCCCGTTGATCTATTCACAAAAGCACTTACAAAATCAACGTTTCAGAAGATGGTGTATAAAATTGGTATGCGTCGGATTCATTCACAAACTAACTGAATAATGCATTATAAATCAAGGGGAACATTCAAATATATGCTATAATGTACTCTTTTTCCTTCACTAATATTTTTTCCCACTAGGTTTTTGTGAATAAGGTTTTACTGAGGCATTATATTGATCCAGAAGCATCAACCCCCATAATGCCATAAGATTTTAATGAGGCTATTATTATTATCAAACACATATTCAAGGGGGAGTGTTATAATATATTTATAATATGGGTGAATATGCTAAATGGTCAAAGACGATATTGTAATTTTCTTTAGATTTGGAGTCTATAAATATAGAGCTCATTTGTATTATAATGGTATCTGAAGTAAAATATCTTCTCTCTTTAATGACTTGTTCTTATTTTATTTTGTAACAACGTGGATAATTTTAAGTGTTTATTTTGGGTGAATAGCAACACTTTTTTGTTTGGTTCTTTACATTCTCACTGTTCATACATAAACATTTTCAAGTCCATAGACCCAATCAAAACCTAATTTTATATTAGAACCTTTTCTTCTAGAAATTTGTAGCTCCCCTGTATTTTTGCCTGCTACTTTTGCCTGCTACTTTTATCTCCATGAAAGCTCCTACATACTGATAATTCAGTCCATAGAAATAGAATCATACCAATGCCTATTGCTGTATAATTTGAGGCTCATATCAGCTCAATCTGTCTCGTAGGATCTTCAACACTTCCTCTGAATCACATCTTCAGCACCACATGAGGTAACTTTGCCTTAATTTTTTCCTTTTATATTTCTACCATATTTGTTGACTGAATTGTTTCATCTACCGCAAAGGTTTTTTCCTTTCCCTTTAAAGGTTAATAATTAGGGAAGAAATAGCTTGATTTAGTAATCTATTTTTTACATATGGAATAGATTGGATATACTGATTACGATCGCCTTTGTATATTTTTAACTTGGGCAAAAAACAATAAAACCCATGCTATCATTTTTTATTAATTAATTGTTTTGGATACATTAAGATTGTACTTTTATTATTTTAAAATGTTGATAAAAGAAATTACGTTGCAGCTTCAATTTTTTAGTTGGTTGTTTGGGTTTTACAAAGTCATTGTAACTTATTAGTTTGTTTCTTCTACTCAATTAGTACATATGATATTTTTTGGTTTGATTTCAATTATTGCTCACGATTATACAATTATTTTTTGAATGTCTTAACTATTGCAGTTTGCTAAATGAAACTATCATTTTTTCTGCTAATTTACATGCATTTGCATTTTTTTGTTTCAAAATATAAACCAGCTTCCTCTTATGCTAAAATTTTCAAGTCATTGTAACTTATTAGTTTGTTTCTTCTACTCAATTAGTACATATGATATTTTTTGGTTTGATTTCAATATTGTAATAAATTGGTTACTTATCCAGATTTTTAGCTTAATAATTGGATTTTATTTAAGGTTTTGTTACCTTATGACAGACGACCCAAAAACACAATGGAAGATGAACGCAACAATTACAAGATACCGATCCCCAATATTAAATCCAGCGATAAATACGTAGCTTTACTTATAAGCTCATTATGATCTATGGTTACATGTTTATACTGAAGTATTTAAATCTATACTTTTACAGGTATTATAAAAAAGTGGTTTACAACTTTTAAAATTTTGTTTATTAATATTTATGTGGTATTATTTACTTATTTATGCTCAAGTATATATATTAATTGTAACAACCTGCATATTTTACGATTTCATATTTAAATATTTTATTTAAATTGTAACGACCCGTATTTTTACGGATTGAAGAATCGTAGAACTGTTGTTATTAGGTTGTTAGTGTTGTTAATTCGTTTAGACTTTAAGTCGTTTGGAGCTTAAGTCGTCCAGAGATGAGTCGTCCAGGGTTGGGTCAAGTTGTAGCATGAGTCGGTGGAGCGACTTAGAGGATGGAGCGACTTAAGGAAGGTGACCGACTTAAAGAGTAAGCGACTTAAGAGATTGGCCGGTTTAAAATAGTGAACGACCCATAGGATTTGACCGACTTAAGGTTTGAGACCGACTTAAGGGATAACGGTTTAAGGGGTAGCGACTTAAGGAAGTTAGGACGTGTTGAGGCTTAAGTTGTGTGATAGTTTAAGTCGGTGGAACGACCTAAGGAGGATGAGCGGCTTAAGGATAGTAGCGACATAGGTGAGTGACTTAGGAGTTAACGGCCTAAGGAGGGTAAGTCGTTCGAGCGACTTAAGGGTGATAGCTTAGGTCGCGTAGTAGATAGGTCGGTTGAACGACTTAAGAGAATCGGCGAATTAAGAGAGTTGCGGCTGGGTTTAGTATAGGTCATAAGTCGTTGAGCCGTTGTGTGTGTTAAGTCGCTGCAGTAGTTAGGTCACGACTTTTGTTAAGTCGTCCAAACTGCTTAGGTAGGAATGTGCGCATGTGTTAAGTCGTAGGTCGCATAAAGGCTTAAGGAGTTAGGTCGTGCATGTTTTAGGTCGTGCATAGGCTTGAGTCGTTGGGTCGGCTTCTTGGTTAGGTCGTAGTTCGTGGGGTCGGCAATGTTGTTAAGCCGTGAGTTGATGAGTCGTGAGTCGTGGGCTTTGATGAGTCGTGAACGACTCATAGGGGCGAACGACTTAAGGATTCAGCCTATAAATATACGGCCTTATCTCACTTTTTGGGATCCGGATTTTGAAGCGACGAAGTTCTGCCTTTTTGAGAGCTCGACTACAACACTTCTTCACTTCTTTTCTCTACTTTAATCTAGTGCTTACATCCATCCAAGAGCCAAAGTTGAAGATATCCATCCATCGAAGAGAGATTTCATCGTTTGAATCGGAATCTTGTCGGATCAAGCTAGATCCTTTGCTGTCCTGATCTGAAGTTTGTTGCTTTTGAAGTGTTTAGGTGATTCGGTGAGTGGTGGTTATCTCTCACACGGACCCAAAGGAGTATATTGGATCGGTGGCTTGTTTGTGTGTTAAAGATAGTGATTTCATGCATTTTTCTTAAGTCTGCATGTAGATCCATCGTTCATAAAGTTTTGATATCCATTTCACTACATGTTAACCTATGCTAGTTCATTCATCAAAATATTACTTAGAATTCATGCTTGTTAGATTTGGACTCTTTATTTACGAAATTGCCATTATTGTTATAACTGTTTATTTAGATCTTGTTTGAATGATTGATTACTTGGATTAATGATTGATTTGATTGATTGATAGAAGTTAGTTAATTGATGATTTGATTCGGACAAGTTGGTCGAAGATGATTCAAAAGCTAAGTGGAAAGGCTCTTGAATAAGAAAGCTGCCCGTGGCATATGAAGCGGATGACAAAGCTCATATGGATAGATTTGAAGGGACTTTGCTATGATGCGATGAGGCAAAGCATGATGTTGAGATGGGACTTTGCTATGATGCGATGAAGCAAAGCATGATGTGAGATAGCCTTGGTTTAATACAGACGGGATCATCCCAAGCATGTTGATAACTCGGTGATATGGTTCGAGTTTGTGGATAATGGTTGGCTCGAGAGGCGCTTGAGCTAGTATGGGAATAGTCGTCGAGGAGGATGACTAGAAGGCTGAGATCTCATCATTGTTGAAGGTTCTAGCATGCTCAAAGCAAGAGTACGCTGGGCAGATTCGATAGTCCCAAGACGAATAGTTGATGGTCTAGTACTCTGGGCAGATTCGATAGTCCTAGGCACGGGTCACGACGACGTGCGGAGTTATGTCTAGAACCGGAGTTACCATTAGCCCTTGACGGACGGATGAAATAATGAGCCGGTCATTCAATTAACGGTGATATCGAGGCAATGATAACAGTGATAGCCAGAGTCATGGATGTTTGGATGTTTGATTGTATCATCACTAAGTCTCAAGAGCGATGTTTTGTGGGTGCTTATCTAATCTTGGTTTAGGCCTTGGGAGTTTGTACTGGGAAAACATCGACCTTGACTCGAGTGATAATTGCTTTACTTTAATTGTCTGCTTTGCTATGTTTATTTCTGCTTAGTGGGTCTGGGGGCTATCACTGTAGAAAGAGGTGGAGTGGGATGGTTGGGTTCCTATTCCTTTTTACCCTTTATGCTCTTTTGGTATGTTTGATAGTTGATTTACCGCTCACTAGGACTTTTGTCTGACTCAAGGTTTTATGTTCAACTCTTATTACCTTGGGCTGTTCATCCATTTTCGGATGGGCAGACTAGGTAGCAGGTGACAGGTGCTGTTCTTAGTGACCAACGCTGTTGATGACGAAGACGAGCTGGAGGCTTTTGCATATTGTTTTCTTACTATATGTACTGGATGTTCCGCTGTTTGTATCTCCTCTGAGTGATATGTAGTGAGACTTGCTGTATTGACTTTTCAGATTGTTGTACCAAACTATTATGAGTTTATATGATGAGATTCTGTTCTATGGAGCTTCACTATGTATACTTTTCTATTGTATTTTATCCATGCGCTGCAAGTAATACGATAGACTATTCTGTGTTTATCTTACCTTGATGATCGTCCATGGCAGCCTGGCACACTTTACAGCGCACTATTTCCTTGTTAGGTGCAGGAGTCATGGGCGGTCCTCACATTTGGTATCAGAGCTTTGGTTAATCGATTTTAGCCAACGCTCGCTGACGCAGCTACGTATGAGAGACGTAATTGTATTTTTATGGTTGATTACTATATATATAATATAGTAGCTTAGAAGGATTTGAACTCCTTATGCAGTTGTTTCTCAAGGTATATTAATCATTTCTTTTAGATATTAGGAATGAGTCGAAGAGGGAGACCAGCTGCTAGGGAAGGCCGTATTGTTGAGGGGGCTGTTGATTATACTTCTATGTTCGAGGCTATGATGACTTCGATCATGAGAAGGATGCCAGCTCCAGGGCCATCAGTAGATGTTGGAGTTCAAGCTCAAGCTCCAAAACCAGTGGATTTTGCTAAGTTGTGCAAAGACTATATTGCTCTTGGAGGAAAGGTTTTCTTGGGAACAGAATCAACCATAGAAGTCTAGAGATGGATAGATGCTTGTAGAAGAATATATGGTGACTTGGGAATTGAGGATGCAACTGAGAGGAAGCTTGCATCAAGACAGCTTCAAGGGAGAGCTTCTGATTGGTGGAACTCTATCACCATTGATACTCCAGAGGAAGAAATTACCTGGGAGCAATTCCAAGCTAGATTTGAGGCTAAGTTCATTTCTACAGCTCAGAAATCTGTTCTGTTCAAGAAGTTTGTGGAACTCAAGTAAGGAGGAAGACCAGTTCTTGAGTATGTTTCTGAGTTTGAAGCTTTGTCCAAGTATGCTCGGTCGTATATTGAATCCCCATATCAGAAGAACGAGAAGTTTGTGACAGGCTTGGATAGTTATCTTGGGAGACAGTTGGTGGATCATTTGGATGACCCATTTGAGAAGCTTGTGGAGAAAGCTCTCAGGCATGAGAATTTGTTTCCTAAGGAAGGATCTGTTGTTGCTGTAACCAAGGAAGGGTCTAAACCACAGCAGGGTGGAAACAAGAAGAGGAAGCAGCAGCAACAGAAGGGTAAGGATGGCCAGAAAAAGCCGAAGGGTGAAGTGACCTGCTACAATTGTCAACAGAAGGGGCATTTGTCCAGGGATTGTAAGAATCCAAAGGTGCCAGTGAAGTGCCACAACTGTGACAAGCTGGGGCATAGTAGGAAGAATTGTCCAGAACCGAGGAAGGACAAACAGATTGTGCAAGCTTATGCTTTGGGGACTGTGCCATCGTCTTCGAAAGCTCCTATGGCGGAAGGAAAAGGAAAGAGTGTGGTGGTTCAAGGTACTCTTTCCATTTGTGGTGTTCCAGTTAGAGTGTTATTTGATACTGGGGCGTCGCACTCCTTTGTTTGTAGTGAACTTGTAGACCGGTTGGGTTTGGAACCAGATATTGTTGATAGACCATTGGTTGTGACTAATCCAGTTGGGGGTTCGTCTTGTTTGTGTATGGTATGCCGTGGTCTAGTTGTATCGAGTCATGATTGCTCTTTTGTTTGTGATTGTTTTGTTCTGAACTTTGCGGGGTTCGGAATTATTTTGGGTATGGACTGGCTTAGGAAGTATGCGGCAAGGGTTGATTGTAAGAGGCTGGAGGTGACAGTCGAGAATGTGGAGGGGCGAAAGGTTGTGATACGATGTAAGCATGAAGAAGGTGTCTTCATGAGCTTCATGTATTCACTAGTTGTTCCACGGGATGGACTGTCATCGGTGCCTATTGTGAATGGATTTGAGGATGTCTTTGACGAAGTCAAAGGGTTACCGCCGCATAGAGAGATCGAGTTTCGTATCGATCTAGTCGAAGGAGCCAAACCTGTTATGATGCCTCTTAGGCGGATGGCGCCTAGGGAACAGCAAGAGTTGAAGGTGCAAGTTGATGACCTTTTACAGAAAGGATTCATTCGGCGTAGTGTGTCCGAATGGGGTGCACCAGTTGTGTTTGCAACCAAAGCGGATGGATCGTTGAGGTTGTGTGTGGATTATCGTGAGCTGAATAAAGTGACTAAGAAAAACAAGTATCCATTGCCGAGAATAGATGACTTGTTTGATCAGCTTCACGAGGCTAAGGTGTTTTCTCAGATGAATTTGGCAACGGGATTTCACCAGTTGAGAGTGGCAAAGGATAGTGTGCCGAAGACTGCTTTTAGGACACTATCCGGTTTCTATGAGTGGCTGGTAATGCCGTTTGGATTGACCAATGCACCAGAATATTTTGTGGATCTTATGAATAGAGTGTTCAGGGATCAGTTGAACAAGTTCGTACTTGTGTTCGTGGATGATATTCTGATTTATTCCAGAACTGAAGAAGAGCACAAGACGCACTTGCAGTTTGTTTTGGAAATATTGCGAAAACAACAGCTGAGGGCTAAGTTTTTGAAGTGTCACTTCTGGAAGAGCGAAGTGAGGTTCTTAGGCCATATTATCTCTGGAAATGGAATAGCAGTTGATCCCGCCAAGGTGGCAGCGATCCAGGATTGGGTTAGACCTAAGAATGCATCTGATGTGAGAAGTTTTCTTGGATTAGCAGGATATTATCGTCGGTTTATCAAAGACTTTTCCAAGATAGCTGCACCATTAACAGGATTGACAAAAAAGAACCAAGTGTTCAGATGGGATGCTAAGTGTGAACAAGCTTTCGGAATCCTGAAAGAGCGACTGACAAGTGCTCCTGTTTTGACTATTCCAAGTGGAAATGATGAGATGGTGGTTTACACCGATGCATGTGGTACGGGACTTGGAGCAGTGCTAATGCAGAAGGATAAAGTTGTTGCATATGCAAGTCGACAACTGAAGCCGCATGAAAGGAATTATCCGACTCATGATTTGGAGTTAGCGGCGATTGTATTTGCTCTGAAGATGTGGAGACATTACTTATTGGGAGTTCGATTCGAGTTGTTTACAGATCATAAGTCGTTGAAGTATCTTTTCTCCCAAAAGGATTTGAATCTCCGGCAGCAACGATGGCTAGAGTTTTTAGCATCATATGATTTTGGTATAGCCTATACTCCGGGGAAAGGTAACGTAGCGGCAGATGTGTTAAATCGAAGACATGTAGGATTGGGAGCCGTGTTTTCAGAATGGAAGAGCCTTGAGTATTTGGCTGGATTTGACTTCAGGCCTAGATGTGAATTGGAACCTGAGATGTTGGCAAACTTATCGATAAGACCTACTCTTGCGGAAAGGATTGGCGAGAGCCAAAAGCGAGACGATAAGCTTGTCAAGATTATCCATGATTTGGAATCTGGGTTGGATCCAGAGAAGGATAAAGGATTCGAGGTCGATCAAGAGGGTTGGCTTCGGAAACAAGGACGACTAGTTGTTCTCAATATAGATGAATTGAGAGATGAAGTTCTGAAGGAGAGTCGTCACTCGAAGTTGACAATTCATCCAGGTGGAAATAAGATGTATCGGGATATGAAGAGAACCTATTACTGGGAAGGTATGAAGAAGGATGTTGGAAATTTTATTTCCAAATGCATGAACTGCCAGTTGGTAAAAGCCGAGCAGAAGAAGCCAAGTGGATTGTTTCAGCCGTTAGAAGTTCCTACATGGTAGTGGGAGCAAATATCGATGGATTTTATCGATGGACTACCTAGAACAAGAGAAGGGAATGAAGGGATTTGGGTCATCATAGATCGATTGACTAAGAGTGCGAGATTTATTCCTGTTCGATCAACTAGGACTGCATCGAAATTGGCTGAGCTATATGTTAAGTGGATAGTTCGATTCCATGGTATTCCGAAGAGTATAGTGAGCGATCGAGACCCATTGTTCACTAGTGGATTTTGGAAGAGCTTCCAGGAAGTTTTGGGAACCGAGTTGTGTTTGAGTACAGCTTATCACCCCAAAACAGATGGTCAGACCGAGAGAGTCAACCGAGTTTTGGAAGATCTTCTCAGAGCATGTGTTTTGGACTTCGGAGGATCATGGGAGGATCATCTTCATTTTGTGGAATTTTCATACAATAACAGTTACCAGTCAAGTATTGGTATGGCACTGTATGAAGCATTGTATGGAAGACCGTGTAACTCTCCGACATGTTGGATAGAAACAGGAGAAAAGTTAATACTTGGGCCAGAAATGATTCGACAGACTAGGGATTGTATAGAGATCATTCGGCGGCGAATGAAGGCAGCCCAAGACCGTCAGAAAAGTTATGCCGATAAGCTTCGTAAGGATTTGGAATTCGACGTAGGAGATATGGTTTTTGTGAAGATTTCTCCACTGAAGAATGTTATTCGATTCGGGAAGAGAGGGAAATTGACTCCGAGATTTGTTGGACCATTCCCGATCGTCGAGCGAATTGGAAAGCTCGCTTATAAATTGGAATTACCAGAAAAGATGTCGGGTGTGCACAATGTTTTTCATGTATCATATCTACGAAAGTATGTGCACGACCCAAGTACAGTGGTTTCTGCTGATAGCTATGGAGATTTAGAAGTTGATTCAGTTGTTAGAAGACCTCGTAAGCCGCTTCGTGTTATGGAAACTGACACGAAACAGCTTAGGAGGAAGGTAGTCAGGTTGCTCAAGGTACAATGGAGTGATGATGTTAACGACTGTACAAGGGAGGAGGAAGAGAGGATGAAGGCAGCTCATCCTGAACTCTTCGAGGTATGGCCCTAAGGTGTCGTGGCATCTCATGAAATTGTAACTTGTTCTAGTCTTAGAATTCTGCATGCTAGGCTAGTAATTGGATGCATGGTTTGTTGATTGCTATGGATGGTAGGCATGCAGAATAGTTTTGGTTGCTCTTGTTTGTTTGGAATTTTGAGGGCGAAATTCCTAAGCGGGAGAGAATGTAACGACCCGTATTTTTACGGATCGAAGAATCGTAGAACTGTTGTTATTAGGTTGTTAGTGTTGTTAAGTCGTTTAGAATTTAAGTCGTTTGGAGCTTAAGTCGTCTAGAGATGAGTCGTCCAGGGTTGGGTCAAGTTGTAGCATGAGTCGGTGGAGCGACTTAGAGGATGGAGCGACTTAAGGAAGGTGACCGACTTAAAGAGTAAGCGACTTAAGAGATTGGCCGGTTTAAAATAGTGAACGACCTATAGGATTTGACCGACTTAAGGTTTGAGACCGACTTAAGGGATAACGGTTTAAGGGGTAGCGACTTAAGGAAGTTAGGACGTGTTGAGGCTTAAGTCGTGTGATAGTTTAAGTCGGTGGAACGACCTAAGGAGGATGAGCGGCTTAAGGATAGTAGCGGCATAGGTGAGTGACTTAGGAGTTAACGACCTAAGGAGGGTAAGTCGTTCGAGCGACTTAAGGGTGATAGCTTAGGTCGGGTAGTAGATAGGTCGGTTGAACGACTTAAGAGAATCGGCGACTTAAGAGAGTTGCGGCTGGGTTTAGTATAGGTCGTAAGTCGTTGAGCCGTTGTGTGTGTTAAGTCGCTGTAGTAGTTAGGTCGCGACTTTTGTTAAGTCGTTAAGTCGTCCAAACGGCTTAGGTAGGAACGTGCGCATGTGTTAAGTCGTAGGTCGCATGAAGGCTAAAGGAGTTAGGTCGTGCATGTTTTAGGTCGTGCATAGGCTTGAGTCATTGGGTCGACTTCTTGGTTAGGTTGTAGTTCGTGGGGTCGGCAATGTTATTAAGCCGTGAGTTGATGAGTCATGAGTCATGGGCTTTGATGAGTTGTGAACGACTCATAGGGGCGAACGACTTAAGGATTCGGCCTATAAATATACGGCCTTATCTCACTTTTTGGGATCCGGATTTTGAAGCGACGAAGTTCTGCCTTTTTGAGAGCTCGACTACAACACTTCTTCACTTCTTTTCTCTACTTTAATCTAGTGCTTACATCCATCCAAGATTGAAGATCAAATCAAAGATCCAAGAGCCAAAGTTGAAGATCTCCATCCATCGAAGAGAGATTTCATCGTTTGAATCGGAATCTTGTCGGATAGAGCTAGATCCTTTGTTGTCCTGATCTGAAGTTTGTTGCTTTTGAAGTGTTTAGACGATTCGGTGAGTGGTGGTTATCTCTCACACGGACCCAAAGGAGTATATTGGATCGGTGGCTTGTTTGTGTGTTAAAGATACTGATTTCATGCATTTTTCTTAAGTCTGCATGTAGATCCATCGTTCATAAAGTTTTGATATCCATTTCACTACATGTTAACCTATGCTAGTTCATTCATCAAAATATTACTTAGAATTCATGCTTGTTAGATTTGGACTCTTTATTTACGAAATTGCCATTATTGTTATAACTGTTTATTTAGATCTTGTTTGAATGATTGATTACTTGGATTAATGATTGATTTGATTGATTGATAGAAGTTAGTTAATTGATGATTTGATTTGGACAAGTTGGTCGAAGATGATTCAAAAGCTAAGTGGAAAGGCTCTTGAATAAGGAAAGCTGCCCGTGGCATATGAAGCGGATGACAAAGCTCATATGGATAGATTTGAAGGGACTTTGCTATGATGCGATGGGGCAAAGCATGATGTTGAGATGGGACTTTGCTATGATGCGATGAAGCAAAGCATGATGTGAGATAGCCTTGGTTTAATCCAGACGGGATCATCCTAAGCATGTTGATAACTCGGTGATATGGTTCGAGTTTGTGGATAATGGTTGGCTCGAGAGGCGCTTGAGCTAGTATGGGAATAGTCGTCGAGGAGGATGACTAGAAGGCTGAGATCTCATCGTTGTTGAAGGTTCTAGCATGCTCAAAGCAAGAGTACGCTGGGCATATTCGATAGTCCCAAGACGAATAGTTGATGGTCTAGTACTCTAGGCAGATTCGATAGTCCTAGGCACGGGTCACGACGACGTGCGGAGTTATGTCTAGAACCGGGGTTACCATTAGCCCTTGACGGACGGATGAAATAATGAGCCGGTCATTCAATTAACGGTGATATCGAGGCAATGATAACAGTGATAGCCAGAGTCATGGATGTTTGGATGTTTGATTGTATCGTCACTAGGTCTCAAGAGCGATGTTTTGTGGGTGCTTATCTGATCTTGGTTTAGGCCTTGAGGGTTTGTACTTGGAAAACATCAACCTTGACTCGAGTGATAATTTCTTTACTTTACTTGTCTGCTTTGCTATGTTTATTTCTGCTTAGTGGGTCTGGGGGCTATCACTGTAGAAAGAGTTGGAGTGGGATGGTTGGGTTCCTATTCCCTTCTTACCCTTTATGCTCTTTTGGTATGTTTGATAGTTGATTTACCGCTCACTAGGACTTTTGTCTGACTCAAGGTTTTATGTTCAACTCTTATTACCTTGGGCTTTTCATCCGTTTTGGGATGGGCAGACTAGGTAGCAGGTGACAGGTGCTGTTCTTAGTGACCAACGCTGTTGATGACGAAGACGAGCTGGAGGCTTTTGCATATTGTTTTCTTACTATATGTACTGGATGTTCCGTTGTTTGTATCTACTCTTAGTGATATGTAGTGAGGCTTGCTGTATTGACTTTTCAGATTGTTGTACCAAACTATTATGAGTTTATATGATGAGATTCTGTTCTATGGAGCTTCACTATGTATAATTTTCTATTGTATTTTATCCATGCGCTGTGAGTAATACGATAGACTATTCTGTATTTACCTTACCTTGATGATCGTCCATGGCAGCCTGACACACTTTACAGCGCACTATTTTCTTGTTTGGTGCAGGAGTCGTGGGCGGTCCTCACATAAATATAGAATCGTTAGTTGAATTTGAAGTCTGAAACATGACTTTTTGTAAACAATCAAATTCGGACCCGAGACCACTTCCATTGAGTCCAAAATGGTGTTTGCGACCTTTTTGAGTATAAACATCGATATGTTTGGAGTTGATTAGAATTTTGGTATTTTATAATTGGGCTTTGAGTTTGGGTTTCAGCCCACTAACCCAACAAGGTAACCCAACTCCTCCACCAAATATCCTAACTCCTATCCTCTTCATTCATTCATTCCACAATTTCCTCACACTCAAGCCCTAAAGAAAAATGGGGGAAAAGAAAAGAGATTAAAAATTCCTAAGCCTTAATTCTCTTAGGAAATTCAAATCTAGGTTATAAATCAAGGAGAAGCTTCGGTAAGCATCCTCTTCATTTTCTCCATCTCAATCTCTTTTCAATTTTCGGAAATTCCTATAACCCAACTTAGGAAATTCATTTCATTTGATAATAGATTGAAGATTCTTGAGTTGTTGTTGAAGAGGAATTGATCTTAGCTTGTTTTAGAGCTTCTCATTTCTATATTTGAGTTTAAAGGTGTTTGTGCCAAAAATGGTCACAAACCCCAGAAGTAGTGAAAGCACCAGTGTACAAACACAGAATTCACAATATTCCAACACAGATCTCAGATCCAGATAAAGTACAGAATAAAAATGAAGAAACAATAAAATTAAAGTGGAAGAAAGTAAGGAAGAACACAAGGTTTACAGTCGTTCAGCAATCTCCGGCCTACATCCACTTTGAATCAATCCTTTTTATTGCTTTTTGTACTGTAGCTACAATTACAAGCCTTTGAAAATCGATAGAAAAAATGGCAGAGCTTCGCCTAGGAGAGAAGAAGAAGATCCCCGTTTTAGTTGCCATAGGACTCCTATTTATAGGTGTAGATCCGAAAATATCCACCCCAAAACCTGGAATACCACTTCTCTTGCGCAAATGGGCCCACCAAACCGATCCAGAGCGATTTTGGATCGATGCGTGTTCAATTCGTATCGACCCAAAAGTGCTCCAATCGGTCTGAGATCGTTCATGGATGTTCTCGAGTGCATCTGGACGCTTCTTTGAAAATTTCATCACATTTGGACTTGTAGATGTTGATTTATGATCGATGCAAGTTGTAGTTTTCGTCAAGGCTGAATTGTTCGTCTTGATCAACTTGCTTCAATCCACCTCGTATCCATCCAATCCCCATATCTATAGTCATGGTCTTCGCATCTATCCGAGTTCCACGCCTTCATCCCTGTTAAGTGCTTCATCGCTTGACCAACTCCACTACCTCGTATCCTTGCTTCGCATCCATCGGCATATGCTTTTTCATATCCATCGACCAACACTTCTTCGTGTCTACCAGCTGCTCTTTATTTCGCATCGCTTCCCAAATGCCTGCCATTCGTATCGATCCTATGCCATTGTTCGTATCAATCCTTGAACACCCTGAAAGCATTCGCCTTCGTATACCTGCCTTCTTCATATCTATCATCATCGTATCGATCGAGCTTCGTTCCTTCGTATCCTTCGGCCGCACCCTGTTCGTATCGATCCTCTGCGTGTGTTCTTCATATCGATACAATACTTGATCTATACGAAGTGCACTTCCAAACTCCTGCTCGTATTTCGTATCGATCCAGGCCAGGATCGATACGAAATGCTCTATCATACTGATGCCGAGTCCAACCAACTCGATGCGTGCTGTATCGATGCGAAACCATCGAATCAAATTGAACCGCCGAGTCCATCCCAGATTGATACGAACTACCACCGATCTAAAACCGTGTGTGCTTCACGCCGATCGATTCGAACTATATCAATACGAAGGTATCGATGCGAACCATTTCTCACCAATATTGATTCATCTATAACTCGAGCATACGAACTCCGATTGACCTGAAATTCGAAGTGCATCCTCTCTTAGCCTTTTTCATCATTCCCAATAGATCCTGTCTTGATTAGAGCTCGGCCAAATTTTAACGACATCGATCATTGCCTTGTTTCCAATCGATCTTCAATCCTAATATCCATCCTTTCCAGCCAATTTGTTGATATCCCGGCTTTGACCAAAACGTGGGATAACATTTTCCCTCCAAAATATGCCTTGTGGTAAGAAGGTGTGTTTTGAAAAGCTCCGATTCCGACATCCGAAGTCCATATTCCATCCATAACCATACCATCCGATTCATAATCCAATCCATTATCAAGCCATCCTATCCGAGTGCCATAGCCATATCCTTATTCACATCCTCGACTGCTCCGAGTCGATGTTCGATTCCAAATCCAGTAACCAAATCCTTAGCCAATTTCATATCCATCTGAACTCGACAACTGAGTCCTAATCCATCCATATTCAATAACCGAATCCATGACCTCTCCGGGTCGATATCCAAGTTCTTAGCTATTCATAGCTGATATTTGAATCCATAACCTCTTCGGGTTCTTGTCAAGCGCAACGCACTCGATGACCCGTACTAAGAAATGCCTTGATGTTTGTGGTCCAGTGTCCATGGACACTGAGTAATGCCATGGCTTAAGTCCTAAGCCCAATCCTGGTCGCTTTAGACCCTTGTCGAGTATGGTCCACACTCGATGACCCGAAATAGTAACCGATAATATAAGTCCTTGGCCGAATCCTGGTCTCTCCAGACTCTTGCTGAGCATAGTCCATACTCGACGACCCGAATAAGTCGATCTGCCACGTTCGGGTGAAGCGACTTACCCCTTGCCAAGCATAATCCATACTCGACGACCATTTACCAAAACCCAGATAAAAATCCAACCAAAATCCAATTCAAAATCTAAATCAAATCAGAAAACCAAAAATCCGTATCAGAAATCCAAACCAATATCCAAACCAGAAAACGAGCATCCAAACTAAAGTCAAAACCATAAAACAAACAAAACCAAGGTTTCAAACCAAACTCCGAAACCAAACTAGAAAAAAGCAAATGTCCAAACCAAAAAAGAAAAAACAGATTTCACAAACTATAGTATCGTGGTTTACCATCATCTCAGAGTATGCCTATGGGCCATCTCCGTCCTCGTACATGAGTAAGTGACTTGGTCGTTTGCCCAGAGTTTGCTACTTATTCCATATCATTCCTGTCAGTTGATAACCAACTGACCATCATTCCTGGACCCTGTGCCATTGTCGTTTGAGGTAGATAGTGGCTGCTTTTGTTCCACCGCTGCATTCCGAGCTCTGACATATTATCGCAACTGACCACTCCTTGAACTTGTCTATACATTTGATGGTTGTTAGGTATGAATTCTTAAAAACTATTTCATGTCCAATTGCTTTTGATTTGAATTGGTTTGGTGAATTTTTCAATGTTTGGTATTTTGAAGCCAAAATCTATGAAAATCCTACTATGGATGTTTGGACATGCTGTTTGGGGTGTATTGAAGAGCCTATAGGGCTAGGTTGTCGCTTGGCAAAAACCCTTAGCCGTCGTCGCTCACTCGGTTGTTTTCAAGTTGAATTGGCCATCAATGGCCTAGGCTGATTTTCTGCCATGATCTTCAGCTCAGACGTTTGGGAAAGAACTCAGACGTCTGAGTCATCGAAATAAAAATTCCAAACTTACAGTTCAGACGTCAGATCTTACATCCTAGACGTCTGGAGGATCTGGAAGAAAATTCCAGACCTTCAGCTCAAACGTTGGGAAACCACCAGACATCTGATGCTATTAATTCTAGCCAAATTGCCTATTTTTGAGTGGATTTCCGTTTTATCGATTTTTGGTTAATCCGATTGGTCGTTGTCATTTATTATCGACTTTGATGACTTCTTTTCTGATTTTGGGAATATCCATTTGATGGATTTGATATCGATTTCTATGGTTTTGATTCACGTCATCGAATATGAATTTTTAGGGATCGATTGGTTTTACAATCGTTTATGTGATTTGTCAATTTTAAAATACAAAGGTTTCTATACTAGTAGTAAATACTCAAACTCTTTCATAAAAATAATTTCAACGTTACTTTAAATACAAAGCTCGTTTTTAAAACTGTTTACCAATCTATTAGTATATAAAAACCTTTACCTTATTTGTATGAGAAATTGGATTAAACGACTTAGCAAAACAAGTGGTATGAAACGCTTGTGTTTACTTCGTTGGTTAATTCTTAGACTTGTTCGATTGAAATCTTGTGATAATTTTCGAGTGAAAATCTACAATTTGTTCGTAAATATTTAAGTTAAGCTAGTGGTTATGGGACATGAAGCTAAACTCATTTATTTACTAGCTGAGTGTAATTTATACTTCTTATTGATTAATGGTGATCATTTTATGGTTTAGACTAGCGATATGCGATGTCTCTTTATCCACGTGGGGGACCATATCCCGATTTTACGGTGCTTCGTCTCATTTTTATGGGTTAACGACCCATGGTCTTTTAACCGTTCGTGGAACAATCGGCTCAATGAGTAGGTGCATGGGGCGTATCTTTTTACGTACATCAATGTTCGGCTCAGTAATTATGTGCATAGGGCATATCTGTTTAGGTACGTCGATGTTCGATTGTGCATGAGGCGTATCTTTTTAGGTGCGTCGATGTTCAGCTATCAGTCCCCAAAGGGGGACTGTACCCCGAATTTTTATGAGTTAACGACCCACGGGATAGTATCCCGTTTTGTGATAGGCTCTCCCTTTATGTTTTATGGATTTATAATTATTGATTTCTAGAATTTGTGTTTCACCAATTTTTGTGATTTATATTGATAAGCTTTATTAATATTTGTGGTTTGGTGAATAAAATAAAGAATATGACATTCTTTTTGGTTTGAGAAAATTTGAGATATTGTATGATTTTAGTTGTTATCATATATATTTGTTATATCTCTTATTCTATCTCATCTTATATGATATTTATAGCTAGACGATCCGTTTATTATTTTTCTTCTTAAATAGTACTCCGGTTAGACCGAGGTGTTACAGGTGCTTCCACTTGACTTCTTAGTAGGGACTAGCTTCTGACTTTTGGCTAACTATTTTACCTTAGTAGTTTTTGCTCATATACATTCGAGTTAGAGACTCATTGATGTATACTTATTCTTTTGTGATGTAGCGGATCTTGTTTGACTAATACTTTGATGTATACTTCTATGTGTTATATTCATATCTGTTTCCGTCTTAGTGATATGAATATCTGTGATTGGTTTTATGTTATGCTTATTTTATATTTGTTTCCGAATACCACATAGCCACTGTGTAGTAGCATTGAGTTTGTATTCGATATGTCAGATTTCCTCTTGAAAATAAATGCATGTCATATTATCTGATATATGGATACTCGCACAAAGCAATTACACAGATGGTCGTTCCTCAACAGCCTTATTCTTCATGCTAGTCGACGGTATTATCTTGTAGTGTACTTGGCTAGTGTGAGTAGAGAGGTGAGGCGTCACATTAATACTCTTTGCTATTATAAAAAAGTGGCTTACAACTTTCAAAATTCCGTTCATTAATATTTGTGTGTTGGAATTATTTACATTTTTATGCTAAAGTATTAATATTTGTACTCTTACTACTATTGTAAAAAGGTGGTTTACAACTTTCATATTTTTATTCATTAATATTGTATGTTAGAATTATGATGCATTATAATGAAACTCTATATGTTCATAAAATTAATGGTCCAATGTATGTTCCCAGAATGGAACATGATGAATGATTTATCAATTTGTGAATGGTTTGTACACATAGCTTTTTTTTTAATCCAATCCTGTCTTGAAGATGTACTCAACTTTTGTTACCTAGAGATGATAAGAAGAACATAAACTACATTGTCCACAGCAATACTATGTGCTACACTTGGCAATCAAGTATATATAATTTGCATCTACCTCACACCACACCTTTCCTAAATACGTAACATGCACATGTGGAATAATAGTTTTTTCATACCCATTATAGCATATGAAATTGTTAAACGAAGGAAAATGTGGAAACATGTTCAATACCAAATTAACATTGATTTTTTTATGGTCCTTATGTTATAATTAATATAAGATAGGTTCATTAATATGTGAAAGTAATATTGTTAACATCTAAATTCTAATGCAAATAATGGTAAATTATAAATCCTATAGATGTAATAGCAATATATGGTGGTAAGAGTATCATATGGCATGATGATCAAGTTTGTAATGTACTTATTAATTGACTGAATAATAGTATAGTAGAGATTAGAGAAAAGTTCTATGTTCTTGAGAAAAAAGTTCTAATGGAATTTTCGTCACCTTCTTAGCCAAGTAAGATTCATTTAAAAATCCAGTAGGATCAAATCTTGGAGTAAGAATGCTTACATTTTGCAATTAATTCTTTAATCGGCTGTGAATGCTTAAATTTCCATGGAACAAAGTTCACTAATCTTTTCAATTATTTGCTGTACTTAAATTCACTTTTGTTTCCTATACTTTAATTTACCTCTTGATGCTTTTTTATTAACTTAAGCAGTTACAAAAATGATATTGAGGACCCCTTTCCTTTCAAACATGCTAAATTGAAACTTGTTTTCAGGACCGTACTCCAGAATGCAAATTGTCCAGCAACTAGACACTTAAACACACACACTTCGCAAACCTTTATCAGATCATCTACCCTCATCAAAAGGTATTTCTTTGTTGTTGTTTTCATGCCTTTCATATTTTGATGCAAGAAAAAACATGTTTGGTTTTGATACCAAGCTTAAGCCCATTATGAACTATATTGTAATTAGGTATTCACCTTCTCTCTCTTAGCATATTCGAAATTAACAGTTTATTTTTATTTGTATGGTTTCAAATGCACTTTCAGTTTCTAGCCAATTCATTTCTTATGTTTTTTCTGCAGTTAATTGACATACCAAATCAATTTGCGAAAGTGAGTTGATTTTGTCAATATTCTTATAACTATCATTAGATATTGCTATGTCATGACATAAGAAGCTTTAACTTTGTAATTAAATTTCATATATTCAAATTTAATGGATAAAATAAGAACAAGATAACGGCTTAAGTGATTTATATATGTAGTTTAAATTTCATAAATTTTAGATGTTAATCTGACAGTAATGGTGCCAAGTCCACACTTAATATATTTAATTAAAGCTGTTCTGTGTTCCATTTAGAGGTGTTATGTACAAGCTTATTTGTATAAATAATGAGTTAAGAAACAGTAGAAAATATATGACCAACAAAGTAGAAAGGAGATATGATCGGTTAGATTTTATGGTGAGCATGATATCATAGCCTTAATGTTCCGGACAAATTTGAAATTAATAATGCTGTACTGACCTATATTACAATTATGAACTTGGGATTGGATCACTGACAATCGATATACCCCTACAATTAGAGAGAGAATTTATCAAATGATGCAGCCCCTCACTTTCTAAGAGCACTACTACTTTCCGTTGTAGGGTATCTAAGTCCCTATATACAGTGATGTTTCTTTTTGGTGCCAATAAACTAAGCTATCAAATAAACCACAGGAGGCACATGTAAATACTTATACAATATTCCATGGGTGCGCCACAGTGGAAATGTGGCTTGGATACTGGTAAAATTACCCAAGTTTGATTCCTACCATGTGCTTTCCTATCCTATATAAATTTACCATGGCGTACGTGGGCTTGCATCAGCGGACGACTTTACTCTATCCTTCTTAGGAGCTTACCGGCCCGTTGGGTTTTCAAAAAACAATACTTATATAATATTAGTTATCGCCACATGTTTGGCTTAACAAAACCAACATGTACTGGGAGGTACTAAATATAATTCTTAGAAATTCAAAAGAAATTTGAATAAACCCAATGTGACATCTTCAAACTATTTTATATAATCATTGATAAAATCGAACGCTGGTAAAAAAAATTATACTCTTGGCATTTATTAGTTATTATAGCTTATTACTGATTGTGTTTTACAATGATTAATAGATAATCAGCAAAATTCTGGGTTTTTCCACATATAATTTGTTTTGTAATTATACTTTTCATACACATAGCAAAAATGCCAAACATTGTACTTAATGTTAAATATAAATAGTTTTATATATGAAGAACAAGAATTAAGAACCTAATGAAGTTATTAATATTATGTATAAGATAAAGGTTGAAATTTATGAATTTGATTTTACCTTGGGGGATTGACCAGGAACTCATATTTCTTTTTCCATTTTTGAGTTTTTAAAATTTTATACATATCAATGTTAGAAAACGGATATACGATATTTTTAATTAACAAGCTCTCTTTCATATTTCATACAGCTAAGGTTATTTACGGTTAGCTTAAAACTATGATGTAAATGAAATTTGTATAATAATAACGATACTGTCTTCTAATTGTTAATTGGTCCTATAACTATTAATGTAATCAAATATTACTGTAAGAATTGTTTCCTTAGCATTAATTTGTTACAGTGGCTTATTATTGATTGTTCTATATTTTGAATTTTGAATTTTTTCTTATATAATTTGTTTATAGTAAAATGGAGATATATGCAAATTAACATGTAAAATAATTAAAATAGACAATTCAAAACAAGATAGTAAAAGGTTGACAAACGTCTAAACAGTTTCATAAAATATCTAGATACTTTTGTCAATTTCGACCCAATTAAATAGATAACATGAAAATATAGTAATAATCAACAATTGAATTGACATTTTTATGCATATTATATATTTATTAGCAAATACAAATATGTAATATTGTAGTGACACGGCTATTCGACCCTCAATTGTCGACACTATATACATCCACAGTATTTATATGCTGAACACTCAAGTGATGGAAAGACAGAAATAGGATAAAATAGAAAAAAGAATAGAACAAGAAAGGAAGAATATAACATCAGAATCTCATAGCAGAACGTTAAAATATAATATCAAAAGAGTAGTACAAACGGTTCCTCTGAATGCAGGAATCTCAGAGTTACAAAACCTAAGTACTATCATCAGTCCGGACAGTTATAACTGCCTATCCTCGTAATGGTGATATATACATAGCTAATATGGTACAATAGAAATAGAAATAAAAATATATGGATATGAAAGCTTCTAGCTTGTCTCCTAAACTCTGAAGCATCCAAAGTAAAACCTATTATGCTCAGCCTACTCGAAAGACTACGTAGGGAATTTAAGGAAAATAAAACCAAGCATTAGACATAAGTCTGGTATGAGAAAAACAAGACACATGCAATATGTAACAGTAACTATTAAGATCTTAGGGATTCTCATAATGGTTTCCCCCTCAAAAGAAAGCAACCATTCATTAAGTTTAGTGTAGTGATATGATAGATAATATCTAAGATATAGAATATAAATCATATCAAATAGCTACTGTTAACGCACTTTTTAGAGATCCAAACGAAGACGAAATGACTTGAAAATTGGCAGACATGCTTAGATGGACAAAGAAAATAGCTCGGGAAAAATTAGGCCAGAAATATGCTAAGTACATAACTCGGCACCTTGTTATCCCTATGACTCGATATCGAGTTAAGGTTCTTCACCACCATAATCTCAGACTTTATACAAGCTATCTTATGGCTCTTCCATAATGCCAAAGTGATTTCATAGAGTTCTAGACGACTTATTTCAAGAATTGAAGAGTTGATTGCTGCGGACTACAGAACAAGCCAAATTATTAAGGAATGAACATTAAAACAAGTCATTGATCTAGAAAACATAAGGGGTACTCCAAAATGAAGAAACATGTCCCAAAAGAAGACGATATGTTTCCCCTTAAGGGGATAACCGGTTACCGAGTTATGTAGATAACTCGGTTCTGAGTCATAGCCTTAACTTATGTGCCACACTACTTCGGTCTGATATCTTGACCTCCCTGGAAGCGGACTTCTATTCCAATATGATCGCTACCCCTATAAATACAAAGCATAGAGCAACCAAAAGAGGATCTGGATTCTTTGACTACAGAGACTCTATACTTCTTCACTTCTAACCTTTCCTCCACCAGAGTCACCTAGGAAACAAATATTTATTGCTCTAGGACTTAGATCAACAAGTTCTTAGTACTAGTGATTTTTAAACTCTCTAGGAACATCATTGTAAATTTAAGACCTACTAGATTGTGGCTAGATCCAAGATAAATAGTTGTAATCTAGAGGGAAAGAGCAACAAATAAAATAGATTGAAGTGAACGTAGGCTGGAGATTATGCCGAACCATTATAAAAATTGTGTCTTCTTTCACTTTTTTTGCTTATATTTAATCTGAACTAGTATTTTCATTTGATTTCTAGGTGTTGATTCATTTTTTGGATTAACATTTGATAATGTCATTGAGAACGATGCTAGATCTGAAAACTGTAAGCTTGAATCTAAGGTTTGGAGAAGATGAAGAAGCCTAATACTAGATCTAAAACTGGAGTAAGTCAACTAGAAATTGGGGGTAGCCAGGAGGTGTCCTCAAATTCTAGTCAATCTATCTACGTGACCAGAGAAGAAATGGAGATAATGATGAGAAAGATGCAGGATGGAGTGATTTCTCGATAGTAAGAAATGCTGGAGGATTTTTTCAGAAGAATGGATCAACAGTGAACGTTCGGAGCAGCTGGAACTAAGAACAAAAGACCAGAAACTAATACGGCAACATTTGGAGATATAGCAGACTAAAATAATTCTGCCACGACCCATGGGCGCGATCGATTTGGATCTAGGATGAGCTTTAATGCTTGGAGTGGGAGATATTAGAGCCAGAATGACAAAATGGAATACTAATGCATGATAGCAGGAGCTAGAACCAAAAGCTCACAATTGGAATGAGGGACGAAATGAAGTTATGGACCAGAGACTTCCATTGGATGACAACCCCATGATCGGGATGGAGTAGAGTCAGGTTCGATTCCTTTACCCTAACTTTAAATAAATGATACACTATAACATCAAGCCATTTACACGTATACGAAATCTCGAATGGTCACTAGGCACACTTTGAGTTGGATGCCTAAGATGATTGATTAGGATGAAAATAACCTCAGACTGCTTACACACATATGAGACCTGGATTGGTCTTTAGGCACGGTCTGAGTCGAATGTCTAGGATGAACGCTTAGGATTTCTGCTTATTTGACTTTTGAAAAATCCATATGAATGTAATGACTAATATTGATCATTTTAAGTCCCGTCCGAAGAGATAGAAACGATGTGCAAGGTGCAAGTCCCCTTGCCGAAGAGCGAGTAGATGGACTTGTATGAAATTGATAGCTTTAAGTCCTGTTCCGAGAGATAGGACCGGAGTGCAAGGTGTAAGCCCTCTTTCCAGAGAGCGGGTGGATGGGCTTGTATGAAAAGTAAGTCCCCTCATCGGAGAGTGAGTGGACAGGCTTACTTGGTCATTAAGTTCCTTTACTAGACAGCAAGCGGAATCAGCAAGGATCCGAAGAGATTGAAACCCTGGATTGGTGATAAACGATCCGGAGAGAACGTTCCCCTTAAATTTAAACATTAAATAGTTCGGAGAGATCGTCCTTTTAACTTAAGCGATAAATGATTCGAAGAGATAGTACATCAAATTGAATATAAAATGATATGAAAGATACAACCCTAGAACAGATGCAGATTTAATAAAAGGAATTGAGCGCCTTATAATTAGAACAAAACGGATAAATCCCAAATGAACATGGAATGATTTTGATATCTGATGTAATAATTTTGAATGAAATCGGAACGATAATGATGTATAAACTACAGTTAAGCAGAGTCTTAGGCATTAATGGCTTTGGAACAACCCGTGATTAACAAAAGGATCCAAAGGAACTGGGCAATTTACTAAGATTGAAGCAGCTGGAGAGCTTAACTATCGAATATTGATTTTTGGAACTTGTTCTTGAGCAAAGCACACCTTACATTCGAAGGGCATGCATTGGGGAGATAGTGTTAACCCTCTTTTTAGAGATCCAAACAAAGACGAAATGGCTTAAAAATTGGCAGAAACTCTTAGATGGACAAAGAAAATAACTGAGGGAAAATTGGGCTAGAAATATGCTAAGTACATAACTCAGCACCGAGTTAACCCTATAACTCGGTACTGAGTTATGGTGCTTCATCCACCCAATCTCAAACTCATACAAGCTATCCTCTAGCTCTTCCATGCATGCCCAAGTGATTTTATAGAGTTTCAAACGAATTATTTCAAGAATTAAAGGGTTGATTGCTGTGAACTGCAGAACAAGCCAAATTATTTACGAACGATCATTAAAACAAGTCATCGACCTATGAAAACACAAAGTAGACCCTAAAATGAAGTAAGAAGCATGTCCTAGAAGAAGACAACGAGTCTCCCTTTAAGGGGATAACTCGATATCGAATTATGAGGATAACTCTGTTCCGAGTTTTAGCCTTAACTCATATGCCACCCAACTTTTTCACACTACTTCAGCTTATATATGGACCTCCCTGAAAGCGGGATTCTGATCCAATATGACTGCTTCCCCTATAAATACAAAACTTAGAGCAACAAACACAGAATCTAGATTCTCTGACTGCAAAGACTCTGCTACTTCTTCACTTTTAACCTTTCCTCCATTAGAGTTACCTAAGAAACAACTATTTATTGTTTTAGGACTTAGATTGCAAGTTCTTAGTACTAGTGACTCTTAACTCTTTAAAAATATCATTGTAAATCTAAGACCTATTAATTGTGGCTTTATCAAAGATAAATAGTTGTAATTTAGAGAGAGAGAGAGATATCAACTAATAATATAGATTTAAGTGGACGTAGGCAGGAGATTATGCCGAAACACTATAAAATTGTGTCTTTTTTACTGTTTTTGTTTTTATTTACTCTGAACTAGTGCTTTCATCTGATTTTTCGGTGTTGATCCATTTTTTGGATTAATAGTTGCGATGCTTACATTGGTTACACCACAACATATTTAGGTTACATTTAAAACCACTAAGGTACATTTGCATAATGAATTTTTCTACGGAGGCCTTTTCGATCGACGATGAATCCAATCACCTACACAAGGGCTAGAAAGTTCTTTTCGAGCATCGTATATCTCTAGATAAAATATACCTTTCAGTTAAATACAAGTGGCCTATCGTTCGAACATAAACTTTAACAATGTGAAACAAATATCATCAACTCCTGTCGACCAATAATTGATAAGTATCTCCAGATATGGAGTTGATAATACCTTGACGTGGGACAGTTAAGCCTAGGTGGTGCATCCTACTCTGTTTTCTATCATTTTCGATGTCGTGGTCACATTCAACATCTTTTATGAGAGTCTTTATTACTCGAAGAGAACACGGATCCATAAAAGGATCCTAATATCTCAAATAGATCGCTAATCACTTCGTGGATTCAAGCATCTCATGAGTTCTACACATCTTTAGTAAAATATTCCTAGGTTTATATCAATATTCCTTATATTAAACAGGGAATCCTTGTTGCTACCCTACGAGCAATTGTAGCTATTTTATTCATAGCCTAAAAGCTTAACCCCGTTCTACCTAAGTAGCGATCCCTATCTTCTCCGTATTAAAAAAAATTAGTTTGGTTCTCATAGTTCTTACAAAGCTAAAGTTTCACAATCATGAAGTACCTAATCCAAAACCTTTATCTTTGAAAGTATAAACTTAGAATCTTTTTTCAAAAATTTATTGGATTAAAAAAGGAACCATGAATTTTTTTCCTTTTCAAAGATTTTCTAGGGCAAAGATTTATTCCCCTAAAAGTTGGATGCTTAGTTGAAAACATTCAAAAACTCAATCATCGTACCAAACCATTTTTTAAAGCATCTTTTATAACTTAAATCAATGAAAAGTGGAGTAAACAAGCATAGCTTTTGTCCTTATTTTCCAATACACATGTTTTCTCCACTTCCACCTTTGACGGAGATTTTCATTGCACAAGAGGAGGACTTCTAAAAGATATGCGTATTTGCAACATCTATGTAAGTGTCTATCTAAAATATATGTGCAATTACTACATATCCATGGAATTTATCCATTCTTTCTATCCTATTATTGTTATTCTCCTATATTATTTATATCTAGATTACTAATCCTATTTTTTTTCATAAATTTCTAATTTTATTTCTATCTAAATTATCGAGCGTTCTTGCCCTTCTATTCTCTATACCCTATTTGAATTAAGTACCATTTTCTTTTATCCATCCCTTAAAAAGAATTTTAAAATGGATCCGAATTTACATAATAGGAAAAATCATTTACCCCAACCTATGCTCTATTTTATATTTATTTCAAAAACGATATGTCCCTTTGTCAAAAATCTTTAAATTCAAACTTTTTGACTTGACAATTTTAAACTAAGAATTTCAAATGAAAAACTTCTTTTACCAAAAACTTTTATATAAGAAACTTTCAACTTAACAAAATTTCAAATTATGAATCTCCAAATTTTCTTGCCTTCTCAAAACAATCAACTTCCAAATAAATCCTTTGAAAAACCCACTCAAAACATTTCAAGGGATTCTCAAAATATTTTTATAAAATTCTTTCATATGGGATTGGATTTTGAAATAGTCTTTAATTGTCCTACCCTTAGGGCACTCCTTTTTCCCTACTCATCACTCATCTTCATTAAAAATACGATTTATCTTTTTATGGTGATTAGTGCACACCTTCTTGCGGGAACTTTCTCCTCTCATTCTTCATACCTTGCTTCTATATACTTGCAACATTTAGTTTCTTACTTCTCGCTTTTTCTGGATGAAATATGCATCTTTAATCGGCAATTCATCAAAATGCACAATCATAAGGCAACCTATGCCCAACAAAGGAGTCATGTACCGTCAAACCTCCGGGATTCTTTTATATGTTGTGCTCATACTCTTCTTGGTCCACTCCTTACCATACGACCTCCGTACGTGCAGTAATCGGGGTATGAGTATAAAATAAACTCTATTTATTTTTCCAACTCATAGTCACCTTTCCTATCCTTTCGGAATATGGTCCCAACTAATTCTATAGTCGAAATTTACAGAGTTAGGCGTATAATTTATATATAAACATAGGTAAAAATACATATACGTTCTCTCAGCGTATCTAAATTCCTATGATCGACTGACCTATGTTCTGATACCAAATGTAACTACCCGTACCATAATGGGCCCAAATCTTGACTAAATCAAAATCCAAGTCTATTAGGGCATGGATCGTTGATTTTGGTAACCTGTAATAAACACTAGTATATCAAAGTGCGACTGATATAGACTTATAGTGGAATTGAAAGATATAATATAACATACATATTGGCCAAGGCTGCTACCTTGGAATATCTGATATTTAATTTTCTTGTCAGCACCGAGATGAATAAGAAGACTTCACCATTTGTAATTCATGTCTTGCTCCAGTATCCGGTCCTTTTAAATTTGGCCTGTGGGTTGTTATGAGGAGGGGGTCAGAACAACATTTTGGTGATTGGAACATTGCATAATTTATCCATCCCATTAATTTATGCCGAATGATTTCCATTTAAGTGTTATGTCTAATTATTTACGACTAATCTATTAAATCTTATGTGCAGCTCGATACACCTAACCTATCCTTTTCCAAGGTATAACTATATATGTATATGTTCTATCTGCATATATGTCTAACCATTCCACTACTCATTAACCCCAGCTACTTAATACTTCTTAAATAGGGAGGAGGTGGACCCCATAACGGCTACTTAATAACTTAGTCCTTGAAGAGAGCCCTCTGTAATTTAACCGCTAATCAATCGGTCCTAAATACAGAGATCGATGACACCTAGATAAGGCATTATAATATAATTTATATATTAATAATGTATCCCAATTCTATAAATTACCCTCAACTATAGGCTAAGCCCTTTCCAGTCCCATGGAACTACCGTAAGTCATGTCCTAACAATGTAAGAGATATTATCCAAGTCACTTAATACAATTCCAATGAGATCTAGGCAGACTCTGAGCATTTAATACCTACATTTTAGGCAAGTTGGGTCATTTAATACCTATCCCAAGGCAGAATCCTCTCTGATATTATCTAGCTGACATCGCACAAAATCTCATTAGGATAATTAATACTTCTTTATAAGAGAGTCGGACCCTACAATAGCTGCTTAATACCTTAAACCCAAAGCGGGTCCTTCCAAAGATATCTACTACTCTGCTTAACTACTAACCCCGACCATTTAATACTTCCTAAATAGGGAGGAGATGGATCCTATAATAGCTACTTAATACCTCCATCCCAAAAGCAGGTCCTACGGTTGGAGATATCTCCAATCAATAGTAAGTACACACAACTGTTGGTAGCCTCTAGGTGAAGGGCATGCTTATATTGTGTAACTCTACTAACCTCATATCCCAACCCGCTAAACCAAATCAAACACCCAAACCCTAAGTGTTGAGCTAGGCCTGCTAATTCTTGCTTTTTCTAAACGTATAATTGAAGCTATATAATTTCCTACTATGAAAATTATATCGTCTTCTATGTATATATATTTAATAGTATTATACTTACTTGTTCCCTTTGTAATTATTTCTATTTTATAAGCTTAGGCTTTGGTTTTCTTGTAATGTTTAATAAATGTCTATTACTCGAAATAATTGGTTATTAATATGAAAATTGAACAATCTCTAATCAGTCATCATTTAATTCATTCAGTCTACTTGCCACATTCAAAATCCATCTATTATGTCTATTCAATTTTCCCATAAGCGCCGTATTGAATTCCCTAATCGGTGCACATTTAATTCCTTTTTAGCTCTCTATTGATTATAAATTTATTACCCATTAAATATGTAATTAATTTCCATAAATCCTAGTCCAATTATTACTACTCTATTAATAACTAATACGAATATAGTCGTAAATTACACTATTTATGTATTTTTATTTTTGAACGTTAAGTGCAAGTATACATATTTATTTGTTTATTTATAATTCTAGCTAGTAATTTCCAAACTATAACATTCCGTTCCATGTTTTAATTTATCAGAGTTGACTTTTCAAAGAGGATTACCATTATAATTTTCCAAAAATTATCCAAAATTAGATCTTTACTTCGTTTGATTATAACGAATTATTTCTTTTCTTTTATTGAAATAGATGGTGTAAATTGCAGAAAAGAATATTAATATCTTACACATCTTTTTCCTTTTTTTATATCCCTTGTTAATCAACCGATGCATTTTTATACATATTTTTGAAATTGGATAGTTTATAGAAAATACACGAAACTCGCTCCAAATATATCAAAACATAGAAATAAACATTCCAAGTTAACTAGGACAATTTAATTTACAACCAAATTATAGATCTAGAATAAGCTTTATAAACCTTTTACAATAATAAATCTTAGGGACTAAATTTAAATATCTAGATTAGGTTGTTCATACTATTCCTATTTTAATTACCTATTTTATTTGAATATTTATGCGATATTTCTACACATTTATTTTAAGCCCACAACTCATCAGATCTTAATTAGGCATGTTAAATAAAATTCAACGATATAAATTTCAATGTTATTATTAGTCGCTATAAACAAGATCAAAGATGGCCGATAGTAGTAAACAATGTAAATACAGTGGAATAGTATAGTAGATCATACAGTCAATTTTGTACTGGTTTGGATCTCCCGTCCTATGTCTAGTCCCTAAGCTCCCCTTCTGTATTTTACTATCAACACCCTCACTTCACCCGGAGGAATAGATTTACAAACTTCGCCTAAACAACCGAATAGGACTTAAACAATAATTACAAGCACGGTAACAAATGGTACTTTCTGACACAGCGTATCTTGATATACAGAATGTAACATTAATGTTCAATAACTTCAATAACCAGAAGGAGTTTATTTGGCTAGATTATGGGATGTGAAAATGAAGCAAACTAGTCAAAATCTCTGAATCGGATGAATTTCTTGGAACTCGGAGAATTGCTTTAGGAATTGAGAGTTTAGCAGTGGAAATCAAAGCACAGAGTTTTGTTATGATTCAGGGATGGATTGGGGTTCATATAGATGTTGTAGGGATGCAAAAGTAGGGGAGCAACCTTCCAATTTCACCATTAATGAAGAGAAGTGGCTGTAGGAGCAGAGAAATGCAACTTCTAGAGCGAAGAGACACAAATCACTTCAAAAACTGGCCATTTTATACTATGTCAGTCGACTGAAAGAAGGCTTCAGCCGACAGGCTTAGTGTAAAATTAGAGCCGAAAAGCATAGCTAGAAAAGTAGGCAAGTTGTTCATATTTAGTCGACTGAATCATAGTATTTTCCAAAAGCTTGTGTGGTGCAGTGGTAAGGGCATGTTCTCATCTCAACCCACTTGGGTTTGAATCCTAGCTTTGCATATTTTTAGCCATTTTATTTTACACCTTTTCCATCATCGTTTTGATATGAAATAACTCAATAAATATATTAGTAGCATTTTTATATGGTTCTTATCATCAAAACACCATATATACACCATATATATGTATATACATATGGTTCTTTCATTCTCTTCCTTTTTGATGATGACAACCACACAACTTTAATATGAAATAATAGCTCCCCCTAGATTTATATTATGTAAGTTTATTTCTGCTCAACTTCGTATAAATGCCAGTATAAAATATGTAAAACACACATTCTTCTTCCCCTTTGTCATCAACAAAAAAGGATAAGAGTATTGGCATACTATATGATAAAAACTCTCCCTAAGTATAATGTTTCTCTTTAAATTTTAACTATGTACTCCCCATATCAATATGCATATTATTTCTCCCCCTTTTGTAATTAACGAAAAGTATGAGAAAATTAAAAATAAATGGAGAATATCATAGAAAAGTCAAAAATAAATAATTTTAACATTAAAGCAAAGCAATGAGTGTCCAATAGATTTGTTAAATGTAAGCAAAATGATACTCATAGCCATATCTAGTTAAATATGGTTAATCTCTTAAAAATATAATTTCAACTATTAATCAAAATGTAGGAATAATTGCTAATGTACGATTGTCTATCATTATTAGTTAGATTAGAAGGAACCCATATATCAACATTAATTGTCATTGATTTAGTATTCAAAGCATTTTTTCTATTTCTAAGCATAATAATATTGTGACATGGATTGGTTTTAGAACTATATCTACTTTTAATACTGGCATTAAAATGTGTATACATGAATGCATATCCAGTAATTTTTCTATAATTAACTTGTTTATAGTCTAAACCGGTTCTTTTATTTTTGAGCTTTGCAATTAGTAGTTAAGAAAGATAAATCATCTTTTTCTCTATTAAAATTTGTGGTTTTCGCATTTAATTTATTAATAACAGGTTTGGATTCACAAATTTTTTTTGTAACATAATATTATTATCTTTTGAAAATTCATATTCTTCAGCTAATTCTAGATTCTTATCAATTAAATCCCTATTCTCTTTTTCAAGCGACAAAAGTTTAGAATTAGAATCATTTTAAGAATTTTCGAAAAATATATTTTTATATTGCAAAACTTCGATTTGCTTTAAAAAATTGGTATTTTTATCGTTTAAGCGCTTATTATCTTTTAATAGAAAATATTTTTGGAAAATAAGTTCTTCCGATATATTTTCAGAAATTTCAGTTTGATTTATTAAAAACTTATTTTCTTCTGTTATAATACTAATTTTTGTTCACAATCATCTAATTTAGCGAAAGTAATAGAATTGACCTTTTGTGATGCTTTAAAATCTTTTAATATCTTCTCATGCATTTGTAAAAGAGTACTATATATAGAATCCAAGTGTATCGATTTTGATATGAGATTAGCCACACAACATATATGCCTTGATTTGATAGATTGTTCTCGCTTCCATAAATTTTCTTTTTCTTGGCCAACTTTGAGATTTGACTGGATCTTTTCTTTCTGGCCATTATTCTATGATGTTGTAAAGATCAATAGAATTCCGAACTTCAATACCACTTATTAATCACTATGAACAGGATCGAAAATGGCCGATATTAGTAAACAATGTAAATGCAGTGGAAAGTATAATAGTAGAACATATGGTCAATTTTGTACTTGTTCGGATCTCCCATCCTACGTCCGGTTCTGAAGCTCCCCTTTGGTATTTCACTATCAACACCATCACTTCACCCGAAGAAACAGGTTTACAAACTTTGCCTGAACAACGGAACAGTGAAAAAAGAAAAAAATTGTGTTCGAAAGCTTTGATTGTTTTTGTTTAAATGCTTTTGAGAAGTTGGGTTAAAATGTTTTTGGAAGACTTTGTTCAAGTGCTTTTGAAAGAAAATAATAAATATTTAAATACTTTTGGGAATTCGATTCTTCAAAATGTTTTGGAAGTTGGAATTCTTTAGAAATATGTCTAAAATAGAATAACTACACTTTAACATCCAAAAATAAAGCTCCTTATGCAAATTGTACGTGGAAAAGTTAGAAAATTTTTATGGGCAAAATAGAAGATTCTAAGGTACAATGGAATAGGTATCCAAAAGAAGGGTGGAATTGTAAAAAAATCCAACTAAACTCATTTTCCGATGTAGGAGAAAAAATTTAGAAATCTAAATTTTCAAAAAATTTGTACGTTAAAAATAGTGTGCTAGGTTTTTTATGGTAGGGATTGGATGCAAAATTGGTTGAACCATACTCCAATGCATGGAAGTGTAGAAATTATTTTGTGAAAAAGGATTTTTGAAACCTTGAATGCATACAGAACTGCTAGTATATTTAGGCTGTTTGCATCATATTTTGAAATGTTTTCAAAAGAATGAATTCATATAGGAGGAACCGATTTAGAGTCGGCATGCATACATGTTTTATATGTTATGATACACCATGCACTTGTACATGTTTGGTTGCAAAATTGGATGTGCATTAATTAGTTGGATAACTTAGATTGGTTGCGCACCATGTTACGTGATTTAACTTTTGAAAAATCTCGAAGACCAAATTCATTTTAGGAAGAAGAATGTAATGCCCAGTAAAAGTAATAATAACTAATAAATGAATACTAAGGCCCCAAAAATGGAGTATGAGAAAATTTGAAATTTGGTCATAAAACACGCATCATTGTGTTTGTGGTGATTTTCTGAGCAACTTTCATGTTGGGAGTTTCACGATCAGAGCATAAACGAAAAATTATAAGCGTCTGAAGTTTCGATAGCAACAATAAGTAAAAACAAAAAAGGAAATAAATAAATATTAAATACGGAACCCCATAGGTCAACCCCCTCCTTGGGTCGGTTGAATTATATGGGAGCGGTCGGTCGGTTCGAACATGGAGGCTAGGGTTTGAACCTTGGCTAACGACCTAAATTAAATTATTTTAATCAAACAATTATGAATGATTTGTGCATTTAAAAATAAAGGCATAACCTGTGACTCCCCACCCCGAGACCCACATTAACAAAGAGCTAGGTAATTATGTCTGCTAATGTGGATAATAGGGCTGGTTAAGGGGCGACCATCATAGTCTTGCATTAGATAAGAGCTAATGTCGATTTGGTATTCTTTTTTTTTTCATTTTATCTCAAGAGTTTGACATACTTAATTCCTATCTAATACACTACTATTGTAGCTACATGATCAATTCAGAAATAAAATATAATAACAATAACAATCGCAAGTCATAGAACAGCAACACAGATAATATACATATACACATACATAAAATGTAATACAACATGGAACAAGTGGTATTCAACCATAATATATACATACATCCCCACAAAAGAATAGATACAACATAAAGTTCCCAACAAAATGAATACTACACAAAAACTATGCCATCTATCCAAAGTCAAAGGAGAAGTCCGAAAGATATAGCTAGCAAAGGTCCAAAAGTCACCTGCAACTCGGTCTGACCCAAGTAATAAATACACGGGTCAGGCTAACTAGAACATGATATTAGAAAAAGATAAAGGAATATAAGTGCATAAGAGAGACATTCCTTTAAAGATAAAGGAATGATATAGGTAAAGTCTATTGATACCGTAGGATCGATTTCACCATAGATGAGTGGTGAATAGGATGATACTATTAATTATAAAAATTATTGTGGAAGTTTATATAAAATAATTGCAACATAGATATAACAAAATTATAGCAGCACAGATAATAGCAGAGTATTAAAAAGAAAAAAATAGGACACACAGATTTACCCAGCTTCGACAAAACCCTACCAACGTGTTGCCCCCAAGATTTCTACTAGAAATTAAGTAGTCGGACGCTTACACACGTAAACTTGCGACATCTGCTATCGGCTAACCTAACTCTATGCTCAAAACCCTACCATAACTCAGCCACTGAGTTGCGAATTCTCGAACTACACCACCGTAGTTCTTCCCCTGGTCACACGACTAGAAAATTACAAATGTTTAAAATAAATTACAAATTAAAGCAATTAAAAATAACACAAAACCCTAATTTTTAAACTATAGCCCAAATTAGAGAAAAACCGGCCCAAATGAAAATTAAAAAAGGAAACCCCCTTTTCTCTTTTTATTTCAATGGCTCATTCCTTCTTCTTCCTGAAAAATGGCTGCCTTCTCTTTTGTACTCATTCATCCAAATTTATAAACTAGTGCTTTGTAAATTAGAACCCGTAGACTTTAGTCGATCAATCAAATGATGTTTTCACGTTGCTGCTTTGTCGATCTGTACACAGCTGTTTCAATCAAGTCGAGTTCGATTGTTGTGTGAATTGGTACTTCGTTCCTTTTTCGATTTATACTATAAACGACTTTGATTCAAGTTGAATGATTATTGTTTTCTGTTGTTGCTTGAACTCGAATACTTGTTGTAGGCCGATGATGATTGGGCTTTATATGAAGTTCAATTCCCCTGATTTCCGTTCGAATTGAATTCGTCTGATAATTTACGTGCCATTCGATTTTGCTTGAGTGTATACGATTTGTTTAGACTTGTTTAATTCGTATATTTTATGGTAGCTTGCTCATCACTGCTTCGAATTATTTGGGAATTGACTTCTGCCATTTGAATTTTGTGATATTTGACAGCTTCGAATCCTTGGCCACCACGGTTTTGATTAATTCAATATTTATGCTCGGCCATTTGAATTTTTCTCTACAACTTGTTAGAATTTGACTTTGAAAATGGCTTGTTCGATCACTGTCCTTATTTTTGTAACTGCAGTTCTTTCATTTTTGCTTACAGTCTTGACTTTGTTACTCCAACCAGTTGCCACTGAATTTTGATGTTGTTGCCATTCACTTGTGTACTTTCACTTGTATATAGTTTAGTTTCTATCCACTGTTCATTCGAGTCTGCATTGTGCATTGCATATATATGCATATATGTGTGTTCATTTGATGTCGGGCATTTTTCTGTTGCGGTTTGGTTTTCCTGTACACTTTGTTGTTGAGCTTGTACTGTTCATTCAAGCTGTTGTTTCATGTGCAGTTTGTAATTTGTCGAGCACCATTTATATACATACATACATACATATATATATATATGTATGTATGTATGTATGTATGTATGTATATCTGTGTGTGTGTGTGTATGTTGTGCATTGACTTCTTCACTTTGATTGCATGTTGTACTGATGTATGTTGAGTAATTTCACTAGCTATGTCCTTGTTACATTGCATTAAATTATTGACCGTTGACATGTGCATTTTGTGGTTGACTTGGTAGCCTTGCTGTATATTTAAACTGGACTGGGTTGTGGGCTCTGTTGCATGTCACAATGTGTACACATGCATATGCATGTGTGTCTGTATAAGTTGTTTTGACTTTTCCATGATCTAGTTGCCTTTGATTTTTTTCCAGAGCTTTACTGTTAAGGCTTTGTTAATTCTTGTATGGTATACAAGTCCGGTCTTCGCCATTTCATTCGACTGCACAGTGCCCAGTGTGCCTTTGTTTGAGTCTGCACTTGATTTTGTATATTTGTGTCTTTGAGCCTGGGCATGTGTGCTTCAATATGCATTGTTTGGTTCATTGAGCCAACTTATGCATCATGTTGTATACATGTTCTTCATGTTGTCTGGATTAGCTTGTGTACTTTTTTGCACTGAGTTTGTTTGTTATTTGATGTTAAGGCCTTCACTTGTATTCAGTTTCATTCATTAGTTCTTTGTGTCCACTACTTTATTTGGTTCACCTAAACTTTGAACTGATCCATTGTGTTGTTGAACTTCATGTGTACATCACTGCTAACATGTACATATATGCATTGTGTTGGTATTTACAGTCTTGATTCATGTGCATGTTGCCACCTCTGTTGAACTTGGAAAACAATTTGGTTGTGGTGTTGCCTTGACTTGTGATTGTATGTAGCATGCGTGGCCTTTGTACCATGCCCCTAGCCAGAGCAGTCAAACTGTTTGGTGCATCACTTCATATATGCACTTGATTTTAGTTCATTCACGATTTTGGATTTTGGAGTCTGGAGTTTTGTTTACTTCATGGTTGATTTGTTGTCTTTGATTACAGCATTCATGTGTACATTTGGATTGCACCTGTGTTGAATCTAGCTTATAGATCGGGCTTGACCTTGTGTTCGTGTCGTGACTTTGTTTGTATTGCACTTGAGTTGAACCCGGCTTTTGATTGGGTTTGACCTTGCGCTCACATGTCTCTATAATTTTATCAAGTGTATATCTGTGTGCATGGCCTTGTGGCATGTACAGTGATATACTGTGCATGTCACAAGTTGTTTGTGTTTGATGAATTCAAAATTAAATGTTGACGAGCAACCTACATAACTGAGGCAAATAATATTTTCAAAAATACACATTTAATTTTTGTTTACACTGCAAAAATATTTCTTTTTCAATTTTACTGCTTCAGTGTTTATTTTGCAGTTCGCTCAGACGCTAGATTCAATCTGAAATAGAGTTGAAGAATAATACGAGTGAATGAGTGAAATGTAGTGATGATGAGTGAAATGTAGTGATGTGCAAATGTAAATGGAAAATTGTTATGTAATCAAAATTGTATTGTAATTGAAATGGTGTAAATATGTAGGGAGAGCTCAAATTTGTACTATTCAAAACTGTAATAAAATATTTGTTTGAATAAAATATCTGTTTGAATTTAAATTATGTGTTACTTATTTTATTCAGCAAATATTTATTTAATCATGTGAAAAATAAAATAGTACAATAAAAAATATATTTAAATGAATATATATGTATATGTTTATTATCATCAAACAAAAATCATATACTTGCATATTCAACAGATACAACTAAGAATAGGTGTTCCATAAAGGCTCAAAGTTAATCACATGATAAGGCTTAGCATGGCATAAATGTTTCACATTCAAAGGGCTATACAATGTAAGTGAACAAAGCTACACATAAGCCATTAGTGAAATCATCAAAATCTCCAAACCAAAACTCATGAAACTCGATAAGAGTTCATAATCTCAATATTGAAATCACCATAAATAAATATATATATAAGCCTTTTTGAAACTCAAGGCTATAAGTAAATTCATCATCTTAAATTGATGAAATCGAAATCAAAAACTCATAAAAATTCCCCGGATTGGCCAAATCCCATTTGCATGCCGAAGCGATGTTGCACGTCTCATCCCATCAGTACTATATATATTTTAGGTACCTCTCTCAGACGACCGAAGTCGTAAATCCTAGACGACCGAAGTCATAAATCCTAGACGGCTGAAGTTGTAAATCCCAGACGTATAATCCCAAATGACCCGAAGGTCTATAGTACTGGCAACCCCAGAACGTGTCACAACTCCCAGATAGGAACTCGAAAAGTGTTAACTTGCGTCCCATACTACACGTTTGCACTTAACCGTTTACTAACCACTGGTCAATGCCACATTAGAAAATAGAAATCATCATAAAATCTCAAAACGCGAAAAACTCAGACTCGCCTTATCTCATCGGCAAGTAAAACACTATATCGGGTTCTCATATATCATACTCCTAGAATAGGAGATCTCAAACCAAAACTCGCCAAATATTGGCCATCTCAGATAATTCCTAAAGATATGAATTATAATCTCAAAAACTCGCCATAAAATGGCTAAATAACTCAAAAATTAATAACCTGGAATAGTTTCGATCGTATAAGTCCGGAATTAACCGATAAAGTAAACTCATGTATCACATACCACGTGTTTTACTAAATCATTTAATTCTCTTTCTCGTACATTCGAAAATTGTAAAAATAATATATATTATTTATAAAATAATTTGCTTGAGAAAATAGGATTTTAAAATAATTTTCTGAAATCATTTTAAAGACATTTTATTGAAAATTATGCTTGAATATATTTAAAATACTTTGAAATAATTTAATAATAATTTGAAAATAGTTTGAAAATATTTTATAATAAAGATTTCAAAAACCAAACTATTTAGAAAGTTTCACTAAATTTATTTGGAAGAAACAGTGTTTGAAATCGAAGAAATACGAAGGAAATACACTAAATCGATATTCAAATTCAAATCGAATTTAATTCAAAATTTTGAATTTTGAATTCCTCCAAGACTAGGCTAATCCATTAATGGATATCATAGCCCATAACCATTATCAAAATCATCTCAAAATTTGCATCAAAACGAATGACAAAATGATTGCAATTCAAAGGCAAAAGCCATAAAATATGCTACGAAAGGTATATGAACAAAAGGCCACAACACATGCACCTGGGCCAACAAGGGGGTCGACCTAGTCCAGTGGCCAGGTCGACCTGGATGGTGCTGGATCGACTCCATGTCAACCCAAGCTATGGACAATTTTCCTGCGTGTTTTTTTTGCCTCGTATTGATTTTCGAGGACCAATCTAACATATCAAACGATGGATTTTCTGGATGAAAATTGACATGCACACAGTTTAACATCTAAACAACACTCCAGAAAAGATCCAGCAGCAATTTCAGTGAAAATCAAAGAGTTATGCCCACTCAAAGTTGCAACCAGAAATAAGAAATCAAAGAACAACAAGCAGATAATAATAAACGTAACAGAAGCATTTACAGAGCATATTTCTTTGCAATAGCACTTAATTCAGCTAGCATTTGTGAGTATGATACTCACCTTGGGATTTAGCAAAGTTTTGAGTGCAAGCAACGATCTTTGATGGAGATAAGGAGCTCTAAGAACCTGTATAAGCTTTCTTTATTCTTGTTTTAGTGATTATCTTCTTAAATCTTGCCACAAATTAGGTAGAAATTGGATTTATTTTGAGGCAGCCATTAATTTACTCTATTTTCTTTTACTGTGAATTACTTTGAGAAAGAGGAGATGAAACTAATGAATTGTTAGTTTCTCTCGTACCAGAAGCCTCTAGAGGATGGGCATTGGACCCATTCCAAACCATATTAAGCCCAAAGCCAAAAATACTTAGAGAAAATATAAAACTGTAAGCACATTTTCTCCTATTTAACACTATATACAGTTATTTCTTTATTTTAAAGTCATATAAAATTCATACACCTTATTTGTATGGAATAAAATTGTTATTGTAACAAAATAAAATTCATTTCAACCATAAAAAGTTATTTTTACAAACAAAACCTTATTTTCAACAATATTTTACAATTTTCAATTTACACTGTTTTATTACAAAAACACTATTTTCAATCCGACAATTTGTACAGAAATTGTTTTCTTGTCAAATAAATTACCATAAATCATTTTAACACTTTTTAATCATTAAAATATTATTTTCAAACAATATTTCATCTTTTATTTTAATAAAACACATATTTTCTTTATATTTCTTATTTTAAATTCAATAAAAGATTAATATTGACAACGTTTTCCAATATTGTTGTATTTGCCCAAATAAAATTGCAGTTTGATTATTTTCTACTCAAATTCTCAAAATAAAGTTTTTAAAACTTCATTTTCTTTACTTAAGATTTATTTCAACAATTTAACATTGAAATACATCGCCTAATTAATTTATTAGCTCCAAACTAATAAATACATAACATTTCAATTTATTTAAACCAAATACTTATCCAAACAACATTTAATCCCATATTCCAAATAAACAAAATAAAGTTCCAAACTTTATTTTTCTTATTTAATGTAAAAAATTCATTGTTTATTCCAAATAAACAATTTAAAATTTCCAATTATGTTTTAATTTACAGTATTAAATTATAACTTCCGTTATAATTTAATATGTACAAGTAATCTCCAAACCAGGGTAGTTACATAACCCCTCACTTTTCTTCTCCAATTATTTTCATCTCTACCATTCATCTTAATTATAAAATATTATATGCATATATAAAAATATTTATAGAAGGGTGGAAAGTAAAAGAGAAGAAGAGAAGTAGCAAAATGCTATGAAAAAAGGAAAATTTCAGTCTATATTCCTCATAACCAAAAATCTCTTCTTTGATCTATAATTCCAGTAGTACGTATGTACCTAGTTATACATATTCTTTTGGGTTGGAAAGAAAAAAGTCAAGTAAAAGAATGGATCCAGATTTGGGAGATCTAGAGAGCTTTAAAGGTGAGTGGGAAATTATATAATTTATTTATAACATTGAAATTTATATCGTTGGATTTTATTTAAGTATAATGCCTAAATAAGATCTGATGAATTATAGGCTTAAAACAAATGTATAGGAATATTGCCTACATCTTTATCTTTACTACTAATAATGAGAACTCCTTGAATAGGAATTCAACCGTGTCTTTTGGAAATGCCAGAAATAACCTTCTCATTGTTTGCTTTTTACAATTTCATCATGTTCGTTTCTTCTTCGTCTCATTTTAATCCACTTACTTTCCTAACCCTAATCGCCATGTCGATTCATCACCATCAAGCAAATTAATCCATTATTATTGCCAATCCATTAGCAACCCTAACTCATAACTAACCTTAGTCCATTACTTTCACTCAAATTGACGCTACCTGAATCCATGCCATCACTTAATAATCGCATTCTCGGCCTCTGCAGTCGAAATATTACCTTCGCCCGATCATCCATCGAAGCTCTACTTACACCATAAAGTCCCAATCTATAGTCAATAGGTTCTAAGACCGAAGAGTTTTGCCTCCAAAGGGTAATCAGCTGCTTGAAATCTACCTGATATTGTGGCGAGTTAATCGCAATTTTACATCTCAGTAATTTTAGGTATCATACTTCCAACCCTATCCGTTGATTCTAATCCATTAATCAAATCAAATCCATTTCAAAGCCTATAAACATTTTTTATATCCATCTCGAACCCAAAATTCATCTTCGTAGTTGAGTTTACCGGTCCTTATTTCATTCTAGGATCCGATGGTTCATGGGTTCTAATTTTGTCCTCCCTAATTTGGATCAGCCAAGGTAATTTAATTTTAATTTTTAGAGGATTTTTTCATAGTGGATTAGACTTTTGCTAAAATGTTAGTAATCTTTGTATTTTTCGGAATGAGGTTTGTGAATGAATGACATTAGATTCGTGATGAAACAATAAAGGATTCCGAAATCTCAATTACAAAGTATTTTTTCTACAAATATTATGTTTCTATGATTGTTATGATTTATGATCATTTTCGTTGCTTGATTCAAAATGCATTAACATGGCAATTTTTGTGAATTTGGCTTTGAAGTATAGGCTAGCTCTGAAGAACACATTTATTATTTAGTCTTTTGTGATTTGTACTTTTAATCTCCGCCTTTATAGATAATGCTTATTTCAATAATACATATCTCCAAATTACATGCCCAAATTAAGCGAGGTAGTGTTGCTACTCTGTTGTTCAAAGCGCTCAAGTAACTTCCTCTTCTCTTGCTTAGTGTTTTTTTCCATGCTTATCTACTCGGTTACTGCCAACAATATGCTTTTGTTTTCATAATTCATAAGTGGTAGTAGTTGGAAAAACATTACTCACAGATACTTTGTCATGCTTAAACAAAAATGAAAATTGTTCTTCTTTTACCTGATTTGTGGATCTTAGTCTGCTTTTCATAATTGATATGATTTTATTCTTACTATATATCTACCATTACTTATAGCAAATCAGTTAACTCTTCTGAATCAGTATTGCTGTAAGTATTTTAGAGATCACATTAGACGAATTTGATACACTCCTCAAAACTATGACGAATTCTTTAGCTACATAAATTTAATTCTTTAGCTACATAAATTGGGTCTCATTGCTGTAACTCGCTACAAAAGTTGGCAATAATTTGTACAACTAGCACGTTTTGCAATTTACAACATATATGACATAATATGTTAACTAATCGAAAACAATGCCATTAATTTTTGTAAATTGATATTTGTATAAACTAATATGTAAGCTAAGAAGTAACATTTATTATCGCCCTCGGTTTGAAAATTTATTATATTTTCCTACTTTATTTATTCATTATCTTTTATTGATTTCTTTATGGTCGTAACCTATTTACTCGCACCTTTTACTCTTTGATTGGGAACTATGTGAGGTTTTCGAAAGAAAAAAAAATATATCTTTACTAAAAATATATATCTTTACTAATATATATATCTTTACTACTAATAATGATAATTCAATGAACTCTCATTTCTTTCTCGCTACAACAAAGACAAGACTCTAGATCCAATTCCATTCCAAATACACCGTCTTCCCTATCAGGCTCAACTCAAATTGGATTGCTAATTTCGTTGACTAATTTCATCGCCACCAGCAACCCAACCCGTTACTACCAACTGCTATTCGATTTATAAAATTTAAGTTCTCCAATGTTGCTATTTTTTTTAGGTTTTCCTTCTAATTTTTTATGTTATTTCATAATAGGAAGGGGAAGAAGGATTTGAGTACGGTGAAGAAGAAGGCAGTGATTAGGTTGGTCGTCGATGGTGCAGTCAATGATGATAATTCAGTTGTTGCGATGAACCCTGAGACAATGGAAATGCTTCAGCCATGGTTATTTTATTTTATTGAAGGTATTTTTCTCTTCTTATTTTTTTAATAAATTTGAATTGGGCACTAGGGCTTTTGTTTTGCTTTGATTGACAATTGAGTTGCTGTGTTGCGATGTTGATTTAAGATTAGAGTTAGAATTTCAAATCAGGTAATCATTATTGCATATTTTTCCAACTATTTTTTTTGCTTTGATTGATATAATAAATGCAAACTAAATTTCAACCTCTAATTACTTACTGCATGTGATTAATGCATGCATACATTCTTCACTATATTACCTTAACTGATCAAATTGTTTGAAATGCTAGCACTTCCGCAATTGGAGGTAGCATTCTAGGTTTAAATCAATATTTCAAGGATTTCTAAACCCATTATTTGATCTAATAGTATTTGTTTAAGAACTTTCTAATTATTTTTGTTCATTTCTTATAGTATCACATATGTGCCTTCTTTTTCTAACTTCTCTCAAAGTGGCTTACTTTGGTTTAGTTATTAAAAGCAACTGGCAAGGTGCTTTGAGCAAGCATTTGTTTGGACTTGAAAAGCATATGTCTAAAAGGTTTGAAAATAGTTAATAATGTGCTCACCCATAAGATGTTAACTTCAAATCCAATATTTCATAGAGCAATGAATTAAGTTAACAAAATTTTGTTATGTCTAAAAGGTTTGAAAAATGTCTCCAATTATTGATGTGTTCTCCTATGGTTATTTGAAAAAAATTCAGTTAGATTAGTTTACTATACTACCATGTTAGCTTTATAGTGAAAGATAATAAGGGTACAATTGGATACTTTTTGTTCAATTATTAAAAAAATTCGTTCAGATACTATGTATATTGATTTGAAAATCTACAAGGAGACCATGGAATCTAGATGTTATTGCAGAAAATGTTACAGATGTCTCTTTCTATCAAATCATATGTTTCTACCTAATTATTCAACTATGCGATGTATATGTGAACATTGTATTTTTTTCTAATTGAAGTCTGTGTGTTGTTTTAAGAATAAAATAATTATAGCAATGACATCCAGCTCATTAGAACTTCAAAGCTACCTTTTTTTTGCTTCATTTGACAACTCTAATAATGATCTATGTTACATCTTCTAAGTTGTGATATAATGATGTAATAATAAAAATGACCACTTTAAAATAAAATAAAGTGTCTATTTTAACAAACAGTGTCTACAAATGAATGTAGTATTGAATATCACAAAAATATTGCAAACTAGCTGCATAGTTTCACATAGCAATACTGTAAATAATGGGAATCAGGTTTGGCAATTTTTTCTAGCTTCCTCTTAGAATGAAACTATTTATTTTGAATGTGAGTTTTTCTTCTCACGTTACTTAGGACTAGCTAATAATTTATACCTTTGTTGTCCAAAAAATTAAAAGAAATGAGTTAACATAGTGTTGTTAATAATAAGGTTTTTTTCTTTATAAAGTGGTATCACAAGATTTTCTTTCATTTTTTTGAATACCCACCAAAACAGCTCATCGTCCCTAATGTATCATGCATAGCTCTAGCACATATTTCAAGTTAAAAGTTTCTAATACGTAATAAAATTCATAAGAATAAAATTTGATTTAAAATTTAAATCTAAATCTAAAAGTCATCAATCAGAGTTTCAGTTAATTGCCGATATTCTTAATTATCAGTTACATGATTTACATTGGATGTCAGCTATATTATTATCTTTTTTTTTTTGAAATGGTACTTTATATACAACAAATCATTGGGACAACATATCCCCATGTCAATAAACGTTCAAAAGCAGGTTTTGAACTTGTGACCTCATGCAACAAAGCCGAATCAATGTAAATAAGAGAATTAATAAGAGAATTAACAAACACAAAGGATGCTTTTCTATGTTTAAACTGTTTCTTGATATATATGAATTTTAAAATAAAATTGATGTAAAATAAATCATGGTGAATGAGTGCAGTTCTGACGATGCTTCTGTTTTAAGGTATTCAGGAAGTATCCAAATTTTATACTTCAAGCTTTTCAAATAAATGACAGTGTATATGCCAAATTTTTTGATGTTTTTGTAAAAACAGGAAGAACATAATTTTGATAAGAAACATGATACTCTGTTAGGAAACAGGCTACCAAGAGGTAAGACCAATGATTATTCAATTTGTATAATGTTATTCTATTGCCATATAGTGCTATTATATTTTTGTACTCTATATATAAATTTTGAACAATTAAGTTTAGCTTTCTTGATCAGCTACAGTCCAAATTTCACTTATATTCACTTGATGCAACTGTTTATATTTGATGTACTTAGAACCCACTTTATTAAATAACCGTTGTGCTTGAGTGCATTTGGCATTTGGATATGGATTTGAGTCCTAAAGACCCTACAATGCGAAGACTAAAGGTGTATAGTATGCTCAACTTGATTTCTAGAGGAGGACGGTTTTTAGTGGCTAGTCTTTAAATTCTCTTTGTTTTTCTTTTTGTAAATCTAGAAATGACCATTTTGCTTCTCCTACTTTTTATCGTATTTATTTATGAGTATTGTAATTTTATTTATAACCGTGGCTGAAGAGAACAAAATGAATGTGTAATTATGGCTTAGAAATACAAGTTCATAGTGTAAAAATAATAAAAGAGAAATGCGCCTTAAGAGCAGCACTACTAGGCACGTAAATGAAGAAGAAAATTCGTAGTGTTTTGATGAGTCAAGTGAAATCTTCTTCGAAGAGTCTAATTTTATGGATATAATGGCAAATCATATGCAGACTAAAACTGAAAGCCTAAAATTAGCCCTGATATAAATGCTTTGCTTCCATGTAATTGTAAGTTAATATGTTATAAGCTTAGTGTTATCTACATACGTTTGATTGGAAACAAATGAATCATGCTGTTAGAAAGCACATTTGAGTCGAAGCTTTGATAATATGGAATACCTTTAAATAAAAATTTCTACAAACCAAAATGTAACTATATTTGTTTACTCTATACCTCATACAAAAGTGTTGTTAAATTAGATATAAGCACACATGGGCGTACATATACACTTCCTTTTCTTCTGTTTATTATTCTTATTTTCTTTTCTATTTAATTTGAATTGATTTTTGATGCTTTAATTGATTTTTGGTGATGCTACATTTTAGTGCAATGTGATAATTTGATCACTCACCTTTTAGTCTATAAAAGTAGGTTAAAGTAGATGATTACCTTTTGGCACACTGATATCAATAACCATTACTATTATTACATTTTCATATTTTAATGATAAATGAATCATTTATTTTTATCTATGCTAAATTGGGTCTCCAATATTAAGAAACGGTCAATCCATATCGCTTTGAGCTGTAGGGTTGCTCCACAACTATATTAAACTTCGAAACTTATAATTATAATCATAAACTACCTGCTATTTATGATAAACTTTGTCCAGCATGCTCGACATTGGGACATTTGATCTATTGTGATTTGATTTCCAAATTCTGGATGTATAATCCAAATAATGATATCAACAAAATTGTGTAGTAAATAAATTCTTAATTTGACATAAGGCACTTGAAGAGCTAATTTCCAACTATAATAACTAAGAAGTTTTCTTACAATTGTTCAAAACTAGCACCCTATCATGAGCATTAGCAAGAACTTGCAATGTCTTAGCATTAAAGATAAATTTGAATTTATCATTTTCTATTTAACTTAAGAACCATTATACAGTGATATTCTTTAGTAATTTATTATGTCCAAGCATTGTCATTTTCACCATTTTGCAAATTTAAATGTTGATCACTGAGAGGAATTTCTTATCAGAATCTTCATAAAAGATTATGAGAACTTTCATATCAAAGTTTTGAGAAGTTTCACCATTTCGCGTTACCCTAAGAATGTGACTCATTGAGGTAGAATGAATTGTGATTTATATTCCATATGATAAATAATCTGATTTTAATATATGAAGAGAGTATTAGCTTAAAACCTAACGTTGTGATGAATTTATAAAAATACTTAGATGAAAAAAGAAATGTTCAATGATCAAATGAATCTTGACCAACAACCAAAAGAAGTATAAATAACTAACTGGGAATCCTCCATAAGCTCAGTATTTGTTACATTGTGTTAAAAAAAATCCAGCTATGAATAAAATGTGTCAATGAGCTTTAAAAATATATGTGAAGTAAGTCATTATTGAATTGCACGTTTAAGCAAAGGATGGAAAAAAAAGGCAGTCACAACAAATTACTATTTGTATGTTTGCAAATGGTAGGTAACTAACTCTCACTTTGTATTAAGAAACGTGTGCATATAAAAAAAAGTTTAGATACAACCGAGTAAAATAATATAAGATATTTATGACATGCACTGTATACCCTGAAGCAATACCTGTAAACATCAAAGGAAAAATGTCCAGTAACAAAAATTATATTCATATATTTGAATTAGTAGTTTTCACAGATATTTATTGCACATTGTTCTGATTTTGGGTGAGCTAAAAATATTTGTGTATATCCTACTTCGGCTTCATGTCTACATACTGTTCAAAAATTTGAGTACTTCATTGTCTTAAGATAGGTTTATGTCTATACTTTCAAATCTCTATTTCTCTTTTGGTATTTCAATGTGACATGAAGATTGACTGTTTGGATTTGATGCCATTTTGCCAACCTATTTGTCACTGTGTGCTTATCTGGCAGAGGTCTTTACTCACGATAACTATGATGAAGTATATTAAAGCATGCCCAGATTGATAAGGTGCAGTCTGTTATTTTGTCCAAATGGATAAAATGCTTGACTACCAATGTTTTTTTAAGAAAGACAATATAATCTTAGGTAATATTCACATCTTTTTTTGACAGAAGCTTTTAATTCAATTGTTGGAATAATGTATAGTATAGGAGGGAACAAGAAAGATGATAGAAATTTCAAACAATTTTCATCCGTGGTAATTTAGCGAACAAATATTTTGATGCTACTAATTACTAGTATTTATTCAATTTTTGGGTAGTGTTGCATTTTTTATTGTTTAAATGTAAAATATATTTAATGTATATGCTAGGCAAAGCAGTCTAAGGTGATGGAGAAAGTGATGATGAGGCTATGGTCGGACCTTTCAATACATTTGGTTTGACCCTGGAGGTTGGTTAGATGATTACCGAACCGAGTAATTGTGATCACTTTTGTTATGTATAAATAGTTGGATATGTGAAAATGAGCGGCAGTGGAATGTAAAATGTGTAAATGTGTTGTATGTGAAGGTTGGAATGGTTGACCTCAATTGTCTTTATGAGGGTGCATTGGTTTTTTTGAGATAATATTAGTACTATGTTAGGTGTGTATGTACCAGAAGAATCAACATTTTTATGGACTGGAAAATGTTTGATGATTTTTAAGCCATCTTATTGACTCTATATGGAGTAAGCTTATCAGTTTTTGGTTACTATGAGAACATGCGTAATGTTCAATATTAGATTAGTAAATTGTTTTGATTGATAATTTCGTTGTAGCGCGTATATTTCATTATTCATTATATAATATTAAACAATTTAGTTTCATCTTAAAGGAAAATCTTAACTAAGTGATCCATACATGATTGTTTGTGTATACACATAACAGTTCAACAACTTGGACAAATAACCATATCTAACTAGGTAATTATTACTCGGCTTTTGTAGACATTATTTTTTTGGATAACACACATACATGTGTGTTCTCATCATTCATCACATATATACAGAATAAACACATAAAAATGTTTACAAACAAATAAAACATCGGGTTTGTACTATTTTTCAACTATTCGTTATTCGGATGCCTTAATGAACAGTGGACTTATCTAACTACATATTATACCTTTATTTGTCATTAGCATGCCACATAAAACATCCAAGTACCATTCATGAATACAAAATATCTAATTGTTAGAAATCATCAGATCAATAACTGTTCACCATCAGTAAGCATACAAATATCTTATATATATATATATATGTATGTATGTATGTATGCATCCGTACGCAAACGTAAAGATACATGTACAAAAGCTAATATATATTTTATCATATTATTTATGTGACAAGTTATACACTATAAAATTTCACACCCATGCAGCGCACGGGCTTCATACTATCTAGATAAAGGTAATGTCGAAACACAACATATGAGAGCTTGCATTCATTTTGAACAGCGTTGCAATTCCATTTTCTTGAGGAAGAATTAGCCTAACAAATAAAATTTAACTTCCTAACTTTATGCAAATTATGGTATCATAAGGTTAAAGTACAAACATCTTTGATTCAAACTTTGAATTATTTTAATCATCTAATGTGTAATGTTTTCACAATCACAAATTTAACAAAAATATTAACGAGTATATTCAACAAAATGTGAATATAAAAAACAAAAAGAATACAACGTAAATGATATATGAGAGACTACTGACAATGGAGCACTAAAAAGGATGGAGAAGGATATCAGTAACAACCCGGAAATTTCGATCCCGAAAATTCCAGATGGTTAGTGAAAAGAAGAAAGAGAAAGAAGAAGAAGAAACAGAAAAACCAAAACAAAGAAAACCTCACATTCGCAGCGGATCAAAATATAATATCATATAAATAACAGTTTTACAAAGAAGACTGTATCAGTACATTTATATTATTATACATCAGAGTTACAACCATTATCAATTACTGGAAAGTTTAAAACAACATGTCCTAGTTATACAACTATAATATATACAACGGGTACGCTCCATACGTTCATGCTATTCAGCTTGCCTCCTGAGCTCCAGAACGTCCTTACCTGAAAATCTGTAATACTCGGTCTGACCCGAGAATTACATCAAAGAAACACTCGGGTCAGGCTGGAAATCAGCGTGAGTAAACCCTTCTAACATGAATTACAAAAGCATACAACTTATATATAACCTGGGGTAACTCGTATCAATTTACAAATTCACAATTTATAGACATCACTTATCACACACATCAATTTCTAAGTACCAAAACTTAGATTAAATGGTCCAATTCACTTAAATCATTCCATAATAGCCTATTAATTTCACATATCAATTTATAAAGAATCGAAGTGGTTTCGGGTATTAACTAATACCCAACTTCGGTCTCTTAGAATTCAATACCATCTTAACCCACGTTATTCAATTGAAACATAATTCAGCCTTTAAATACAAGATGTCATTTTTTTTTATACAGCATTTCATCATCGACAGATAACCACACAATCACTATTCAAGACAAACATACCATATCACAAACATTTCATATCAAAAATATCAACTAATCATTCATAAGCAAGATTTATCAGTCAGCCATTACTAATTAAATCAATTAATCACTTTAATCATTTTTAAATCTTACTTACTTAACAATAATTAATCACAAACCATTAATTAATCATCCCTTAATTGTCCTCTCTAATTACATTCGGTAATTAGCCTTTAATTAATTTATCACATTCATTAATGAACCTTGATTAATCACATTTAGTAATTAATTAATCTTAACTACTTACATTAATTAATTAACCCCTTAGTTAATTTATGAATTCTTTAATTAATTACACTGAGTAATTAACACTTAATTACTTCCACTAAGTAATTATACTTCATTAATTACTTTAACAAAGCATTTAGTGATTATCTTAAATTAATTAAATTTAATTAATTAACTTAAACTAATCACATTAACTCAATTAATTAAAAATGAGTAATTAATTTCTTAATTAATTTTCATAAATGATTATCCTAAATTAATTAATCTAAATAATTGTTAAAATTAATCACATTAATTATTAAATAATCCCCAGTTAATGATTTTCATTAACCATTAATAATTCTTTTTTTTGGAATAGACAGCGAGGTTGACTGGGCCCCTACCAGATTTATTGAGACGGAATAAAAGAGAAAACACTGGGAACAACAGCAACACAACGACCAAAACTAAAAAAACACTACAAGAACAAAACACAATCACACAAACAACTACAGACACAACTCCACAAACACAATACAGAGATAGAACGAAGAACACCTAAGAAGAGGAAAAAAGGGGGCAGAGTACAAAGCCCACCACCATAAGCATGCAATGGCCATGCATAATGCAACCCCAGGAAAAACAAAGAACTAACACCATATATCAAACTGATATGGGGAGAAGCTATGTCCAGAAACACATATACCATACTTAATCTCTCTCATCAACTTCTGCCATAATTTTATAGCAGGAAGAAACTCAAAGTGAAAGCATCGCTTATTCCTCTCCATCCAAACATTCCTTATGTAGATTTTCACAACATATAATACAATATCCCATCTGCTAGATCTCCAACGCGTTGCCTTGCGAAGAACAGCCCAGTCAGAAGTCGTGACACCAAGAATGTCGTCAACCCCGACCTTTTGCATGATTGTTAGCCACAAATTGATAAGGTAATTGCACTCAAAGAGTAAGTGATCAACCGATTCAGGTGTGATATTGCAAAAAACACAAATATTGACCACATCCATACCAACTGCCTCAAGCCTATCCCTAGTCAACAAATCTTTGTTTACAGCCTTCCAAAATAATAGATTATCAGAGCTAGATGAATATGTAGTCCAAGCAACTTTTGCCCACGAGAATACAGGCATATCCCCAACCCTGACAAGAAGATCATAGACTGCACTGATGCTATGAGAAATACCCCTCCAGGAAAGAGCATCCTCAAGCGTAGTAACAGCAGTATGATGAGCCAAGCTTCTCCAGAGAGTATTAACAGTTTGATTACTTGTATGTGGAACGTTCATCTTCCCATGAGCAATATAATTGACAGCCCTCGCATTGAAACCAATTCCAGATTGAGCCTGATCATGAGTAGACAAGAAGGAAGATAAGACACAACCATAGTTGACCCAAGGATCCTTCCAAAAGCTCACAGAGCTGGTAGGGGACAGACTGTACTTTATAAGGGGGAGCAGCAATGTCCGTATACCCATAATCTTCCGCCATGTCCAACTACTACCCTGAGTGACCTCCATAGACCAAAAATCTTTGTCCTTTATATGATATCTCCAAGTCCATTTCACCCACAGGCTATCTTTCTTAACCAAGATGGCATTGACATGTGAACTAACCGCATCAATATTCCATAGTTTGATGTTTTTAATTCCAAGGCCACCATTTCTTTTTGGCCTCTCAAGGGTAGAGTAGTGAGAAGGGATAATCTTCCTATTATGTATAGTTCCAGTCCATAAGAATCTCATCATGGCAGCTCTTATCATGTGGAGAAGCTTAGAAGGTAGAATGAAGCATTTCGCCCAGTAAACAGTCATCGTAAAGCACATAGCTTTGATAAGAATAAGTCTTCCCGCCATTGATAGAAATTTAGTTGACTACGAGTTTAACCTGTTGGTGATTCTGTTGTAAAGAGGAAGGCAAGTAGATTTAGTGACTCTCGAGGTGCATAAAGGAAGACCTAAGTATGTCATATTATTGTTCATAGTTTGGAGACCAGACATACTTTCAATCCTCAACCTATCAATATTGTCAATGTCAGCAATGAGGATCTGGGATTTAGAAGCATTTAATTTGAGGCCTGTGGCTAGGAAAAAGGTATTCAACATATCAAGAATATGTAGAATGGATTGGTCGATCGGTTTGGTGAAAATCATGGTATCATCTGCGAAGAAGAGGGATGTTATATGAAGGGGTTGGCATTTAGGATGATACAAAACACTTTTGTCATCAAACTTGATGGATAGCATGCTAGAGAGAGCCTCCATGACTATGATGAATAAGTATGAAGATATTGGGTCCCCTTGCCTCACTCCTTGCTTCCCTTTGAAATACCCAGTAGTTTTCCCATTATAACAAAGAGTATAAATGGGACTGGAAATGCACACATACACCCAGGCGACAAAAACTTTGGGAAATCCCATTGTAGACATAATTCGTACAATTGTCGACCATTGTATGCTATCATAGGCTTTTCTTATATTAAGTTTCATTATTGCACGAGGGGAGATCTGACTCCTACCATAACCATTAATTAATTCATGGGCCAGCATGACATTGTCAAGAATGTTTCTTCCAGGAATGAATGCAGTTTGATTTGTCGAAATAACTGAAGACAAAACAAGCATAAGCCTAGAAGCGAGGATTTTTGATATACATTTATAAACCACATTACAGCACGATATAGGTCTAAAGGATGTTGCATTAATAACAGGTCTAACCTTCGGGATGAGAACTAGATTTGTTTCATAACTTCACTCAACAACTTAAATTTGTCGAAGAAGTTATGAGCAGCAGCATAAAAGTCAGATTTAATTACATTCCAACAACTTTTATAGAACACCATGTTAAAACCGTCTGGCCCACCACAGGAGCTGGAATTCATGGAAAATAAAGCTTTTTTGATTTCATGGTTAGTCACTTTAGCAACAAGCAACTCTTTCATTTCAGCTTGCAACTTGGGGAGGGGGATATTATTAAGCTTTTCAAGATCAGGTATAAAGTTAAAGCTGTTACCAAGATGATCAGAGAAGGATTGGAGAAGATAATTGTCAATCTCCTCAGTTGTATTAAGTAAATTCCCAGTTTCATCCCACAACGTGGCTATACGATCTCTAGCACGTTTGACATTGATAGAAGCATGAAAAAATTTAGTATTTCTATCACCCTCAGTAACCCACTTCTGATGATACTGCTACTTCCTCATACTAGCTTCAGCATTAAGAGCATCATTGAGTTGTAGAAAAAGGTTGGATACGTTCTGTGAAAGGACAAGGTTGGTTGGGTCTTCATTTAGCATATCCTGAGCGTGTTTCAGCTGAGCCTTGATATTCTTGATATGTTGTGTTCCATCACCAAATTTGTCATGAGCCCATTGCCGTAATGCATTCCTAGTTGCCTTTAATTCCTGCAAAGAACAAACATAGGATTGCCATGTATATTAATAGAGCAACCAGTAGAAATAATATTACCATACTCTAGCTCTAATACCCAAGCATTATAAAATTTAAAAGCCCTCTTTCCACTTCTAGCCAAACAAGAAAGGGAAAGAATTTGGGGGGAATGATCAAATAAGATTGGGTGAGGCATGAAAGTGTAAAGAGAAGGCCAGAGAGTGAAGGCAGCAGCATTGCAAAAGGTGTGATCAATATTTGAGAAGGTTCGTAAGCCAGAACGACTTCTGTTATTCCAAGAATAAGGAACACCAGAACGAACAACAGTGAGAAGATCAAAATCAGAAATGGAGATGATTAATGGAGCAATATCCCTTGGCATCAGCGGCAGACCACCAAACTTATCGGTGAGATTAATGCAGCAGTTGAAATCCCCCAAAACTAACCATGGATGGGAATTTTGACGTAAAGATGGGAGAGTATTGAGAAGCGGTTGCCTCGAGGCAACAACATTATGCGCATAAATGAAGGTAATATAAAAGGAAATTTGAGAAGGCTGAAAAAGAGCATGGAAGTGAATCATTTGCGAGGAAGAAAGAATATGATTGAGAGAGAAAACCGTGGGATCATGTACTACGAGGATACGACCATAAGGGGCTTCATTCAAGTTGTGATTGTAATCCCAAGATGGATTAATATAGTTTGCAGCTCTGATAGTTAAAGGGAGGGAGAGCTTGGTTTCCAAAATGGCAAACATTTTGATGTTGTTGTCATGTATGATGGACTTAACATGATCAAGTTTCTCATTATTATGGGCACCCCTTATGTTCCAAGCAGCAATCTTATTCATCATTAAAAAACTACAGGGAGAGATGAGACACTCCTGCCCTACTCCTTGTTGAAGGAGGATCAACTCTAACTGTCTTAAGTTTTGCAAAAAGTTAGGGAGACTTAACTGATTTGTGATTAATTGTGGGTGGATCAACTGGTGGAGAGACCCAACCAGGAATGGTGCCCTTGAAGATGTATGGGGAGGGGCTGGGGATGGATTGAGATGTCAGAGGGGTGGTTTCCTGATGTGGAGTCAGATTTGGTGATGATGGTCGAAGGAGAGATAGGACAATTTTTTCAATGGTTTGCATGAAGTCTTGCTCAATGGACAGCAGTAAGTTTGCTGTAGTTATCACCTTTGCATGGGACTCGTGTGTTTTCGATAGTGGTTGATCAGATGAAAATCCAAATTCAGTAGCTGCTCTTTCAGAGACCAAAGTGCTTTTACTTTGATTTTCTTGACTTGATGCTTTTTCAAAAGTTGTGTGTAACTGGGTTGGTATTACTTTGTCTGCCGTAAAGTCTGTAGTTTCATGATCAACTTCTGCTAATTTGGAGTTTATTTCCATGTTTGGTTCTTCACCAGTTCCAGAGCTTTGTAAAATATTAAATGGATTAGGGTTAATAACTGCTTCGGGCAAAACATCAGAATACTCAGGTCCAACACGATGTAATTTGGGATCTGCTTCGGGTACAACAACAATATTACCAAATGAAGCTTCAGGTTTGTCCACCACTGCAATATCCCCTACCACTGATGGCACTTTTCCTTTAATCAAACTATTTTCTTGATCAACCACTTTCCTTTTATCGTAACTGTTTGACTTTCCCTTCCTATATGGTACCCTTCTCCACCCACTGTTTCTTCCTGTATCAACTTTATTATCTACATTAGTAACCTCGTACTTATACGTGTTATCACACTTTTTATCACCAGAGTTATCATTTTTGTGGGCTTCATCTTTCCTACCACTCAAACTTTTAAGGACCAAACATTCCTATTTGTCATGCCCAAATTCCTTGCAACTCACACAGATCTTTGGTTTCCACATGTATTCAACCTTCACCACTTGCATTGAGCCATCTAACAATTTCACCGAGAATGACTCAGGTAATTCAAACTTTGCAGTAACCTCAACCATGCACTTTGCATACCCAATCCTGTCTAGGTTTTCAGTTGCTTCATCCATGCATAGAAATCTACCAAGTCTTGTTGCTAGCCAGTTAACGCCTAAATGTGACCAACAGAATAGGGGAATATTGGACAACTTTATCCATACTGGAACAGATTTAATGGTGCTGACACTATTGCCGATGGTGGGATCCCATTCCTTCACGATAAACAACTTGTTCCTCATTATTATAGGGTCTGCCTGGATTATCTTCCTTCTATCCTCATCAGAGGACAGATTGAAGAGGAACAAGTTCCCATCAGACTTTACTTGAATGGAGCCTTTGAGCTTCAAATATCTCTTCAGGTGGTTCATGACAACAAGATACGGTAGAGGATTGTCAAGGAAGAAGCCAACTAGGTTCTGGCCCCACACATCATTTCCAGCCTGAATAACTTCAGTAGGAGGAACAATTGCTTCCCCGTCATAGACAAGTGGAAAGTTCACCGGGATGAATTTCCCAGCATTTCGTGGTCTGGTCTTGAAAAGTGTGGACCATGGTAAGGCTTGGGAAGGTGTTGTTAGCAAGGGTGGAGAGGGGGAAGAAGAGGAAGGACGAGATATTGGGGCGGGAGTTGGTGCAGGAAGGAGAGGAGGACAGTTGACATGACGGGGTAGGGAATTGACATGACGTGGAGGAAAAGGTGGAGGATCTGGTGGTTGAGGTACGATGGAAGAGATGGAAGCATTGCACGTACTGTACGTAGGGATGGTGGGGGAAGGCAGGTGCGGGAAAGAAGAAGAAAAAGGACGGGGGGGAGGCCATTAGTGGAAAAAATTAATTAAATGTTGTTAATTCCAAATTAATTAATTCTAAATTTAAAAATTAATTTATTCTAAATAAATTAACTTAATCCTTAATTAATAAATTTAAAACCCTAATAACTTTATTGATAAATTTCTAAATTAATTAACTCATTAATTAAATGAAATCTCAAATCATTATATTTAAATTAACTTTAAGAAAATCATTTCCTTTATTTATGATTTAATCATCATTTACAAAAGTTTTCGGAAGCACTTACCTTTAAATTCACATTTGAATTCCATTTCTAATTTAAGATTTGAAATAATTAACAATTTAACTTTAACAAATTTAAATCAAGTTAAAACCTTTTTAAAATCAAATGTTAGAGAAACATTTACCATATAAAGAAGTTTATATAAAAATTTAAACCAAATCATTTAAATTCAAATTCATTTTAAATTATACCTTACCCCTCTCAAATTTGTTTAAATATTACAAATTTTATAAAACTTCATTTAATTTCAAACTAGAATTCAAAAGTTAATTTGAATCCTATCTTTAAATTCTTATTTTAAACTTTGTTAAAATACTGTTTTCTAATTTAAAATCTGTTTAAATTCAAAACAGATAGGTTTAAAGAAACCTGTAACAATCAAAATTTGACCCGAGGCCAAACAAAATTACTTCGAGTCCCAAACTCTCCTGCTTTGAGCCATCCACTCAAAATACTCGAGTAAAGCTCGAGTACAACACTGCTCAAACCAAAAAGACAACATCCATCAACACAAATGTGCACAGTGCACATGCACCGGCCGATCATCGGTTTCCGACCAACCCTGGTGACTTAAACAAGTCATCGATCACCCAAGCACCTCAAATCGATCACCAGAACCTTGTTTCCCCCATGAAATCAAAATCCAGGCCTTCAACCCAAAACTGCTACTCAGACCCAACCTGGAAATCACCTCGACCATCCCTTGTCGATCACCAGAACTCCAGAGGCTCCGGCCAAAGCTTCGCCTACGTCTACACTTCCAAGGCCCAAATTCTGGTAACACTCGATCCATCATAGAAGAAATGCTGAAGCAATTCCCGAACTTCCACCAAAACTAGGTTAAGAAACCTTCTTGGCCAACCACCATCGCCACACCCATCTGATCAACACTCTTACATTTTTCCCTAGACCTCCGATCTTCCTACTCCCTTCAGACCGAAATTCGACCACCAGTTCCATTAGGATCACCAGAGGAACCACAATACCCCAAAACTGATCAAACCAAAACTGATCTCTAAATCTTCTACTAAAATTCGTGATTCTTGTTTCAAAAATCACGATTTCATATGAGCATTCAAGTTATAAACCTGATTTGATGATTTAAGACGATTGATATTTTACTTATCTTAAGTAATTACTGCCCTTATGGGTTTACAGAGTAAATCAGATTTTATTTTCTCTTAATTATAATTTGTAAACATAAATCTTTAATAAACAAACAACTTTTGTTTAAATCATAATCCCTAACTAAGATCGGATCAAATGATAATGGGTTTTTATCAAATTCTTAGTATTTAAAACAAGCACAGGCAAAACGGATACAGAACAGTAACCATTTACATATTTATATATACACAAAGAAGATTCATCACATTCAAGCATACCAAGCACATTTATTTCTAGTAACCCATATGCAACATATAGTTAACACTAATGCTTTTAAAATGTGAAGTTACTCACCTTATTAAAGACAGAGGCTATGTATTGAATTCCTGATTTATTTAAACTGAGATTTTGATATATTCATAATTTTACTGTATTTCTTTATTTTATTAAACACTATCTTCAAATCTTGCTTGAAAATATTTTTAGATCAAATACCACATCATTTCAATCAAGTTTGATTTATACATCCAAGCCTAGAAAGAATCCAGGAAAAAGATATTGAATTTTATCAAGGTTTGAAAACCAGTTCATGTAAAACAGAGCCAATAATTTGTATACAAACCTTCATATCCATATATATACACACACACACATTCAGTTTACATTATACAATCATGCAACCCAAATTTATCATTTTTACTTCGGATGTTAATTTTATGCATCTAGACTTAATCAGGTTTAAATCCTTTAAAAAGATTTGCTTACTCACTATTTTAGTTTACACAGGGACTTGCTCTGCATATCCCAGTAATGTATATAAATATTCACACTCATATACATACTAAAAAAACATTTTTAAAATAACATGCACAGCATAATTCTAATCAGGCTTAAAGGTTCATCGCATGCTAGTTCAAGATATATCAGATTTCAAAGTTTTACTCACACAAATATTAATTATATACCCAGGCAACACATCCATTCACTCATGCAAGTAATAATTGAGACATTTCTATAATCAAATCTTGCATGCATTCAGTTATCAAGAAGAATTTAGTTTTCCAAGACGGTAGATTTACTCACTTATTTTCAGATGCATCTCATTTTCTTCCTGGAACTGCTGTAGTTGACTTAAAACTGCATTATTGTTGAATCTGGGTTTTGCAAATGCTAGTTGAAGTTGATCTTAAAACTGCAGCTGACCCCATCTTCATTTGCTAGAGTTTGAAGTTTGATCTTCAATTTGTTGTTGAAAATTGGAGCAGATTTCACTATTGAATTTTATTTGCAGAATTTGCTTATAGATTTTAATTTGTATTTGGTTTTGCAGAATTTTTTTTATTGAATTTGGTTTCTTTTAGATTTGAAGAAGAATGGAAATTGAGAGAAAGAAGAATATGAAAACTGATTTCTATTTTTATTTTTATCTTTCATATGTTGTTAAATTTTCTATTAATCTTAGATCAATTGACACTTGTCTAAGAATGTAACATTTGTCACACTTGTCCTTTTTTTTATGCTTAATGCCTTGCATATGTTAATCTTGTATTATATATGATTTACATTTGTAATTTTTCCAATTTAAATTAAACATTTAAATGTTAGATAAAAGCTTTTGTCTTAGGTTTATGTTTGCATATGTATTTCCTATTAAGTAAATATAAAATTTATATAAATGATTTTTTTTAAAGATAATAACATAAACCAATCATATATAAAATAAATTAAAATCATATATAATATATTTTTAAATCCAAAATATTTTAAGATATTTATCCCTTAGAATTCCAATTCAAATTCAATTCAAATTAAACATCAAATTTGAAGCCAACCCATATATCTATATATTTAACAACACATTATTTGTTCTAAAGGAATAATCTGCCAATGATAAATAATTACATAGTAGATTATCAAATAATTACTTATCTAGGTATTTATAATTCAGCTTCTATTATAATTTCAAATCCATTTTTATTATCAGAACTTTATCTGTCCAATCTATAAATTACTATTTTCAATAGTTTAATCAGATAATTATCCAATTATCTAATATCCAAAATTCAGGTTATCACATTCCTCCCCCCTTAGAATCTTTTCGTCCTCGAAAAGGATCGAAGCCAGAATTTTAAAATGCTTATAATCGGATAAATTTTCATTGATCATTTTTAAAAAACTTTAGAAATCTATATAATATTACTTAAATAGTTTTTTATAAAAAATACTTTTATAACTCTATGTTTCAACCAGTCCATCCTTGTTCTCATAGAAATTCGGTCATACGTTGATCATGCGTAAGACTGAAAATCTATAAGTACTTAGAAGACCCGTTTTCAACACCCAGTGAAAATACTTGGAAAATAATTTTATTGAAAATATAGAAAACAGTTTTTGAAAATAGAGGATATATCTTTGGTGAGAATGCTCTGGAAATCACCACCCCCATCCATGGTTGCAGTTACATCCAGGGTTACGTTGCCATCGCAGCAAAAGTCCATGTAACTGCAGGCTCTCCACAGGCCTCTCGATTACGCCATGGAACCCACACAACAGATCACAGTTACATTCCAGGGTTACGTTGCCGTCACAGCAAAAGTCCATGTAACTGCAGGCTCTCAACGGCCTCTGATTTTCGCTGTCGAAATGAAACCTCTCCACTCCTACACAGGTCACAGTCTGCCGATATAAAATCAAACGCAGACTGTTGGCTCTCAGCGGCACACATGACTTTCGCTATGGTATACTCTACTCATAATCCCCAGGAACAAGTTTTATCCGGACTCCTCACAGGATCAACTTTAGAAACCCCCCCCTTGGGGCTCAAGGAAGCACCACCCGGTGGTACTCCTGAGAAGTTCATTTCAAGGGAGCGCCTTTTTCCCCAAAGCCATCATCAAAACATTTTATACTATATACATATAGTATCTTCAAATCATACACCTAGCATGATCTCATACAAATCTTCTTTACACAAAATCGATTATTCCAAAACTGATAATTCTCAAACTAGGCTTTCCGAATTTCAATATTGATTTTACCCAAAATTCAAAAGCCTTTCCGAATCCAAAGGTTCCCAAAACCTTTTCCAAAATCCTCATAAGATCCTTTATATATATACAGATATATGTAATTTTTTAAAACTTTGGATCATTTCGAACTTGTATAAAACTCCTTTTATACTTCAAACATTTCCAAAAACGCTTTTTCTTCTGGCAAAGATTCAATAAGGAAAGATCTATCTTATATAACAAAGATATATAACTTTGTTTATTGAAAATCAAATATTCAAATTTGATTACCCTTTTCAATATCATTTATATTCAAATCCGTATGATGTACACATATCATCCGTACGCTATACCAGTCTGATCACTCACTCGACCACATAATTTCACTTCCGAACTAGTATCGTCCACCCGACTTCCTAGTGCGGACACAGATCTGGTTTCTTGATCAGAAACCGTCATTCTCCTTGCATAATCATAACTATGATAGAGAATATCCAGAACCAATCAACAATCCATATCCAGGTTCGCCGTCGAAAATCGAGTGAAAAATCCCAACTCGGATCGACATACTATCTCGAAATTCTGTGCTCAAATCTGGATCAAATCACTATGCGAATAGTATAACATACGTACACCCTACGTATTTATCTTTATTGGTTATTAGCCAAATCAATTATCTTTCTATTAACCTTTCTTTGATTTTCATTTACTTACTCACAATTGCTTCAATCCATTTGGATTATCACCTTTATTCTTATCTCGATTGGGTATTCAACCAATAATAGTCTAAACTCTGTCCAGTTTAAATTTAGAAAATAACTTAAAAAGTTAAAGAAATAGATAAGTAGTTGAAAAATAATTACTAGTTTGTAAAATAGCTGTAAAATAGTTCAGTAATTGTAAAATAATTGGAAAATAGTTAAATAGTCATAGAAATTTTAAATAATTGCAAAATAGCTATAAAATAGTAAATAGTAGTTGAAAATAGTAATTAGTTTATAAAATAGTTAGAATATTGTTAAACAGTTTCAAAAATAATTGTAAAATAAGTATAAGATAGTTTGGCTTTTAAAAGAAAGGTTGTTTATATCATGAATAGCTTGGAAAATAAGTTTATATTAAAACAATTTATATTAAAAATAGTCCAGAGTCAAAACTGTTCACTTCCCAATCTCCATTCTCATCAATTCAATTTAAATTTCCTTTACCATTTAAATTGACCCAATTTCAATTTAAATAACTTCAATTTCCATCGAAATTGATTCATCCCCAAATCAAGTTGAATGAACCTCGGTTTCTTTCCAAATTCAACCTTATTCAACCTTGATCTCAAATTATACTAATTCAAATAAATTTCAAATTATTCAAATCAATCCAATTCAAAATTTCCATTTGAATTTTATACTTATACATCTTCAATCACAATTTCAGTTAATTCAAATTAAATTAAATCTGAACTAATTTCAATTCAAATTCCAAATTTAAACCATCTTGAATTATATAAATTCGAGTTAAATCTACTAAGGTTGGTTTAACCCTTTAAACCAAGTTAACCTTTATTAAAAGCTTTTAAATAATTTAGTTTATGAGCTTAAATTTTAAAATTTTCATTTTAAATTATCTTTACTAATTCAAATCAACCATTTAACTCTTACAAGTTAAATCCCAACTTAAAACTCAATATTTAGAGTTTTATCTCAAACCATCTTTGATATTATGTATATCCACATATATACATATTAACTTCTTTTACATACCAAGTTATACTTTAAAATTTAAACCACCTTTGGTTTTTAATTCAAAACAAATTTCTTTAAATTTTCAAACAACTCTTGTTTGCATCAAACTTTCTTATTCAAATAATATTATTTATTTTTCCATCTAATAATTTGAAAACAAATTTCAAATGTTTTTAAATCTTAAGATTCAAACTTCACAATTTAGATCAACTTCTATTTCAATTTATAACCCATACTTACCTAAATGGTTTGCTTCCTTAAAACATTCCATTTCTAAATACAACAACCATTTATGATAATAACCAAAATTATCATCTCCGGAAACCAATCCATTATTATCTTATTCTGGAACCCTTTCCCAAATTTACAAATTAAATTTTAGTTTGAATTTATTTCAAACTTATCTTTATTCAATTTCAATTTCAGTTTGATTGTGTTCTATTACTTCTCAATTTAATTCCAATAATTTTAACAACCAATTCCTTTACTATTTGTTAGAAAGATATATTGCTTTATATATCAAAATATAATCTTATATAAAACCATTTAAAATCTTTATATAAGAAAATAACATGTATGCTCTCTCATATATATATACACTCAACTCATTCTAGGGTACCACTTACCCTATCCTTAATGAGTAATCCGACCAGAGCCAAGATTCTCGCTTAACCTTCAGCTCTGATACCAAAAATAACAACCCGAAAATTTCGATCCCGAAAATTCCAGATAGTTAGTGAAAAGAAGAAAGAGAAAGAAGAAGAAGAAGAAACAGAAACACCAAAACACAGAAAACCTCACATTCACAGCGGATCAAATTATAATATCACATAAATAACAGTTTTACAAAGAAGACTGTATCAGTACATTTATATTATTATACATCAGAGTTACAACCATTATCGATTAATGGACAGTTTAAAACAACATGTCCTAGTTATACAACTATAATATATACAACGGGTACGCTCCATACGTTCATGTTATCCAGCTTGCCTCCTGAGCTCCAGAACGTCCTTACGTGAAAATCTGTAATACTCGGTCTGACCCGAGCATTACATCAAAGTAACACCCGGATTAGGCTGGAAATCAGCGTGAGTAAACCCTTCTAACATGAATTACAAAAGCATACAACTTATATATAACCCGGGGTAACTCGTATCAATTTACAAATTCACAATTTGTTATAGACATCACTTATCACACACATCAATTTCTAAGTACCAAAACTTAGATTAAATGGTCCAATTCACTTAAATCATTCCATACTAGCCTATTAATTTCACATATCAATCTATAAAGAATCTAAGTGGTTTCAGGTATTAACTAATACCCGACTCCGGTCTCTTTGCATTCAATACGATCTTAACCCACGTTATTCAATTGAAACATAATTCAGCCTTTAAATACAAGATATCATTTTTTATACAGCATTTCATGATCGACAGAGAACCACACAATCACTATTCAAGACGAACATACCATATCACAAACATTTCATATCAGAAATATCAACCAATCATTCATAAGCAAGATTTATCAGTCATCCATTACTAATTAAATCAAATTAATCACTTTAGTCATTTTTAAATCTTGCTTACTTAACAATAATTAATCTCAAACCATTAATTAATCATCCCTTAATTGTCCTCCCTAATTACATTCGGTAATTAGCCTTTAATTAATTTATCACATTCATTAATGAACCTTGATTAATCACATTTAGTAATTAATTAATCTTAACTACTTACATTAATTAATTAACCCTTTAGTTAATTTATGAATTCTTTAATTAATTACACTGAGTAATTAACACTTAATTACTTCCACTAAGTAATTATACTTCATTAATTACTTTAACAAAGCATTTAGTGATTATCTTAAATTAATTAAATTTAAATAATTAACTTAAACTAATCACATTAACTCAATTAATTAAAAATGAGTAATTAATTTCTTAATTAATTTTCACAAATGATTATCCTAAATTAATTAATCTAATTAATTGTTAAAATTAATCACATTAATTAATTATTAAATAATCCCCAGTTAATGATTTTCATTAACCATTAATAATTCTTTAATTACCTTTCTAAGTAATTTAGCTTAATTAAATGTTGTTAATTCCAAATTAATTAATTCTAAATTTAAAAATTAATTTATTCTAAATAAATTAACTTAATCCTTAATTAATAAATTTAAAACCCTGATAACTTTATTGATAAATTTCTAAATTAATTAACTCATTAATTAAATGAAATCTCAAATCATTATATTTAAATTAACTTTAATAAAATCATTTCCTTTATTTATGATTTAATCATCATTTACAAAAGTTTTCGGAAATACTTACCTTTAAATTCACATTTGAATTCCATTTCAAATTTAAGATTCGAAATAATTCACAATTTAACTTTAACAAATTTAAATCAAGTTAAAACCTTTTTAAAATCAAATGTTAGAGAAACATTTACCATATAAAGAAGTTTATATAAAAATTTATACCAAACCATTTAAATTCAAATTCATTTTAAACTATACCTTACCCCTCTCAAATTTGTTTAAATATTATAAATTTTATAAAACTTCATTTAATTTCAAACTAGAATTCAAAAGTTAATTTGAATCCTATCTTTAAATTCTTATTTTAAACTTTGTTAAAATACTGTTTTCCAATTTAAAATCAGTTTAAATTTAAAACAGACAGGTTTAAAGAAACCTGTAACAATCAAAATTCGACCCGAGGCCAAACAAAATTACTTTGAGTCCCAAACCCTCCTGCTTCGAGCCATCCACTGAAAATACTCGAGTAAAGCTCGAGTACAACAATGCTCAAACCAAAAAGACAACATCCATCAACACAAATGTGCACAGTGCACATGCACCAGCCGATCATCGGTTTCCGACCAACCCTGATGACTTAAACAAGTCATCGATCATCCAAGCACCTCAAATCGATCACCAGAACCTTGTTTCCCCCATGAAATCAAAATCCAGGCCTTCAACCCAAAACTGCTACTCAGACCCAACCTGGAAATCACCTCGACCATCCCTTGCCGATCACCAGAACTCCAGAGGCTCCGGCCAAAGCTTCGCCTACGTCTACACTTCCAAGGCCCAAATTCTGATAACACTCGATCCATCATAGAAGAAATGCTGAAGCAATTCCCGAACTTCCACCAAAAATAGGTTAAGAAACCTTCCTAGCCAACCACCATCGCCACACCCATCTGATCAACACTCTGACTTTTTCCCTACACCTCCGATCATCCTACTCCCTTCAGACCGAAATTCGACCACCAATTCCATTGGGATCACCAGAGGAACCCCAAAACTCCAAAACTGATCAAACCAAAACTGATCTCTAAATATTCTACTAAAATTCGTGATTCTTATTTTAAAAATCATGATTTCATATGAGCATTCAAGTTATAAACCTGATTTGATGATTTAAGATGATTGATATTTTACTTATCTTAAGTAATTACTGCCCTTATGGGTTTACAGAGTAAATACGATTTTATTTTCTCTTAATTATAATTTTTAAACATAAATCTTTAATAAACAAACAACTTTTGTTTAAATCATAATCCCTAACTAAGATCAGGTCAAATGATAATGGGTTTTTATCAAATTCTTAGTTTTTAAAACAAGCACAAGAAAAACAGATACAGAACAGTAACCATTTACATATTTATATACACACACAGAAGATTCATCACATTCAAGCATACCAAGCACATTTATTTCTAGTAATCCATATGCAACAGATAGTTAACACTAATGCTTTTAAAATGTGAAGTTACTCACCTTATTAAAAACAGAGGCTGTGTATTGAATTCCTGATTTATTTAAACTGAGATTTTGATATATTCATAATTTTACTGTATTTCTTTATTTTATTAAACACTATCTTCAAATCTTGCTGGAAAATATTTTTAGATCAAATACCACATCATTTCAATCAAGTTTGATTTATACATCCAAGCCTAGAAAGAATCCGGGAAAAAGATATTGAATTTTATCAAGGTTTGAAAACCTGTTCATCTAAACAGAGCCAATAATCTATATACAAACCTTCATATCCATATATATATATACATATATATATATATATACACACACACACACACATTCAGTTTACATTATACAATTATGCAACCCAATTTTTTCATTTTTACTTCTGATGTTAATTTTATGCATCTAGACTTAATCAGGTTTAAATCCTTTAAAAAGATTCGCTTACTCACTATTTTAGTTTACATAGGGACTTGCTCTGCATATCCCAGTAATGTATATAAATATTCACACTCATATACATACTAAAAAAATATTTTTAAAATAACATGCACAGCGTAATTCTAATCAAGCTTAAAGGTTCATCGCATGCTAGTTCAAGATATATATCAGATTTCAAAGTTTTACTCACACAAATATCAATTATATACCCAGGCAACACATCCATTCACTCATGCAAGTAATAATTGAGACATTTCTATAATCAAATCTTGCATGCATTCAGTTATCAAGTAGAATTTAGTTTTTCAAGAGGGTAGATTTACTCACTTATTTTCAGATGCATCTCATTTTCTTCCTGGAACTGTTGTAGTTGACTTAAAACTGCATTATTGTTGAATCTGGGTTTTGCAAATGCTAGTTGAAGTTGATCTTAAAACTGCAGCTGACCCCATCTTCATTTGCTAGAGTTTGAAGTTTGATCTTCAATTTGTTGTTGAAAATTGGAGCAGATTTCACTACTGAATTTTATTTGCAGAATTTGCTTGCAGATTTTAATTTGTATTTGGTTTTGCAGAATTTTTTTTTATTGAATTTGGATATTTGAAGAAGAATGGAAATTGAGAGAAAGAAGAATATGAAAATTGGTTTCTATTTTTATTTTTATCTTTCATATGTTGTTAAATTTTCTATTAATCCTAGATAATTGACACTTGTCTAAGAATGTAACATTTGTCACACTTGTCCTTTTTTTATGCTTAATGCCTTGCATATGTTAATCTTGTATTATATATGATTTACATTTGTAATTTTGCCAATTTAAATTAAACATTTAAATGTTAGATAAAAGCTTTTGTCTTAGGTTTATGTTTACATATGTATTTCCCATTAAGTAAATATAAAATTTATATAAATGATTTTTTTTAAAGATAATAACATAAACCAATCATATATAAAATAAATTAAAATCATATATAATATATTTTTAAATCCAGAATATTTTAAGATATTTATCCCTTAGAATTCCAATTCAAATTCAATTTAAATTAAACATCAAATTTGAAGCCAACCCATATATCTATATATTTAACAACACATTATTTGATCTTAAGGAATAATCTGCCAATGATAAATAATTACATAGTAGATTATCAAATAATTACTTATCTAGGTATTTATAATTCAGCTTCTATTATAATTTCAAATCCATTTATATATCCAAAAATCTTTTATTATCAGAACTTTATCTGTCCAATCTATAAATTACTATTTTCAATAGTTTAATCAGATAATTATCCAATTATCTAATATCCAAAATTCAGGTTATCACAATATCTAGCAACAAAACATTGTGATATATACTCGTATTCAATAAAATAGGTAACTGGAATAAGGATAGTATATAAAAAAATAATTTAGAAATTCGAATTCAGACCCAAATATTTATTATTGCAGTTTGCAAACTTTATTCCAGATCTATAATTGGGTTGTAAATTAGGTTCCCTAATTGACTTGGAATGTGAATTTCTATGTTTTGATTTATTTGGAGTGGGTTTCTTGTAATTTTCATAAACTAACCAATTCCAAAAACATGTATAAATGTGTGTTATTTGAATTAACAAGGGATATTACAATAAGGGAAGGAGATGTGTAAGACACGGATATTCTTTTTTGTAGTTTACACTATCTATTTCTATAAATGGAAAGAAATAATTCCTTATAATTTCAAACGAAGCAAAGATTCCACTTTTGGTTAATTTATGTAAAGTTATATTGGTAATCCTTTTTGAAAATGTAACTCTGATAAATTAAAACATGGAAAGGAATGTTCAAGTTTAGAAATTAAAGCAAAAAAATAAAATAAACATGTATAAACGCGCTTAACATTCAAAAATAAAATATATAAATAGTGTATTTATTAATGATTTTCATATTAATTGTTAACAGCGTAGTAATTATAGGACTAGAATTTATGGAAATTAATCATAGAATTAATGATAAATAAATTTGTAAATGAGGATTGATTATGGAATTTAATATGGCATTTATAGGAAAATTGAATAGGCATAATAAATGGATTTTGAAATTGGTAAATAAATTAAATGAGTATCACTTAGAGGTTACCGGCAGTTGTATATACTTACTATTGATGTAAGACATCTCCAATAAAAGGACCCGTAGGGAAGGGATATGCGTAGGACGTAGGGCCTGCTTCTAGGATGGAGGTATTAAGTAGCTTTTATAGGGTCCACCTCCTCCCTTTTTAGGAAGTATTAAATGGACGGGATTAGCGGTTAGGCACCGTGATGGATATCTCTGGAAGGGTTCGCTTCGGTTTTGAGGTACTAAGTAGCTATCATAGGATCCACCTCTCATACAAAGAAGCATTAAGTAGCCTAATGAGATTCCGTCTGATATCAGCTATATAGTATCAGAAAGGAGCCCATCTTGGGATGGGTATTAAATGACAGGGATTTCCTAAAATGTAGTTATTAAATGATCAGAGTCCACCTTGGGATGGGTATTAAGTGACGATAGTTGTGTAGGACTAGGAAGGGTTTTTGGCCTACAGTTGAGGGTAAGTTGTAGAGTTGGGTTGCGTTAGCAATAAAAAAAAATATTATAAAGCCTTATCTAGGTTTCACCGGTTTCTTTTAGTTAGGATCGATCAACTTGCGATTATGTTGCGGAGGGCCTGCTTCAAAAACTGAGGTATTAACTAGCCATTATGGGGTCTGCTCCCTCCCTAAGTAAGAAGTAGTAAGTGGTTGGGGTTTCTGGGTAGTGGAATGGTTAGACATATATGCGGATGGCATATACTTATATAATTATATATTAGAGAAGGTTAGGTTAGGCATATCCTACGTGTACATAAGATTTATTGGATTAGCCGTAAATAAATAGGCATAACACTCAAATGGAAATCAATCAGCATAAATTAACAGGAGGGATAAAGTATGTAATTTTTCAATCACCAAAATGTCGTTTTGACCCACTCCTCATAACAACCCATAGGTCAGATTTAGAAGGACTGGATACTGGAGTTAGATGGGAACTGTAGGTGGTGAAGTCTTATTATTCATGCTCGGTGCTGACAAGGCAATTAAATACCCAAGGAATGGTATTTTGAGATAGTAGCCATAGTTAATATATATGTTATATTATATTTTTCATTGCCGTTGTGAGTTTATATCGATCACACTCTAATATATTGTGATTATTACAGTTACCAAAACCAACAATCCATGCCCTAATGGACTTGGGTTTTAGTTTAGTCGCAATTCGCGCCTATTAAGGTGCCGGTTGTTTTGTTTCTCGGTCTAGTGGGGTCAGTATCATAAGGTCAATTTAAGTCAATTCAAAGTCAAAGTCTATTGCCAGAGTATTACAGTTAATAATAATTGTTATTACTGAACCAATGATTTTATATTTGCACGTACAAAGCTGAATGTGGACAATGTTGGAATTGTGACCAAAACCAATCTCTATAAGTCATAATGTGATAAGTTTTAATGAATACAATTGGTATATATAATCGTCACTAAAAGATACCACCTAAGTGTTTATAAATTTGATTTTACCAAAAAGACCTACAAGCAATTAATTCAGCCAAACTGTCACACCACCAGGTAAGGTGATGTATGAACACTGATATTTGAATTATTCAATATTAACCATTGACTGAATTTCCACTTTTGAGTCATATAGCCGTATATGTGATTTCTTAGAGAATCACACAATTTAATTAATTTGTAAAATTTTATAAATTGATTAAATTAATTAACATTTATGAAATATTAGTTATTGTTAATTTATTTGATGTTTTGAATGATATTGGTAATTATTTAAATGCATGTATAAAATTTATATTTGCATATATCGATATATGATATTAGTATAATTTTAAACAAGGTTTAAATAATAAAATAATTACACTAAAGCTTGCACATTTAGAATGTGCTAGGACTAGTCATATAATAATGTGATGAGGGAATCAATCAATTAATTGAATTGATTGAAATTTAAGCAATTAAAGAAGGAACTTTTAATAGGAATATTAATGAGGAAGGTTCCTACAATTCTATTAAAACATAATCTCCTCATTTGATTTCATTAACAGAACATAAATTTCTTCCACTTCGCTATTATTCATGGCTGAAGTTTCTTCAAAAAAAATAAAACCTCAAAAAGAAATTTAATCAATACTAAATTAAATTGAAGAAAGGTGGTTCATCCTTCCCTTGCAAGGTTGGATACTGATTTATTTGAAATATGAGGAGAAGCCACAAATCAAGATATGATGAAGAGCAAGGTTTATCGGGAAAGTTTATAATTCATTCATAGTGTTTAAGATAAAGGTTTCACATATATGTAAATTGTAGCCACTTATTAAGATTTATTTTAAAGTTATTTTATGTACTATGATTGACTGTGAGTCCCATTTATGTATGGTTTTGAATGTTGGTTTAGTTAGTCTAAAATAACCAATTTTATGTAATTGATTTGTTGAATCCTTTTTCATAATTGGTTAATGATTTTTCTAACCATATAATTTACGTTTTATTTCATTTGAGATCCGAAACAAATCCTTTTATTTGTTACCTTATTGTTTGTTGTTATATATCTTCTTTGTTTTAATAAATTACTTTTGTTGTCACACTTATTCCTTTTAATCACGGATCAAATTTTAGTAAATTAAATCATGACATTATGTGTGTGTATTTCACATGTGTGTGTATCAATTAATTGTTCATACTTTGAAATTGTAAACCAATGTTAAACTAAATTTTATTTAGTTGATTTATTTTAAATTAATTCAATTTCAAGTTTCAAAACTAAATTCCAGTTCCTTACATATGTATGTACCTAAATATAAATTTATGTTTTATATCCAACATATCATTAAGGTCAATAAATTAAATAACAAAACTTTTAATTTTCTTTATGTTAATTATGTCTTTTAAAATTTAGATATAACATAAACTTCTTTTATTTTTAAATGGTTTAGATCTTTGTTGTAATTAAATTTGAAGTTTCATATGGTATTAAATTTATTATTTAATTAGTCATTGTAGAAGAATAGTAAAGTAGGATTACACTACATGATTATATTTTAATTAACTTAGAATTGATTAGATTAAATTACAACATAAATTACCTTCCCCTTTTCACTCTTCTAATTTACTTTTGCATTAATTATCTCTTTATGTGAATTATTTTCATACCATTATATATATATATATATATATATAAATTATAAGTGGCGGCAAAGATGAAATATATGTATATATATAAACTATATATATGTGATATTGCCAATATGTGTACATAAACCATATACATATATTGTAGTATAATCAAACATATGTATATACTTGGGCATTTATATTCCAAATATGCACGTGAGAATTTATTATGTATATGTAAGTTGTAACGACCAACCTTTTAGAATGGTTTAAATCGACGATAAACCACACACGTCAGACTCAAACCATTCAAAAGGGCAGATTGTTATGGGGTAAATAAGAAAAAGCAGAGAAAGAAAGAACACAAATACAGAATCTCGCACTGGAATGATAAAATATAATAATCAAATAGACAGTTCATAAAGCTGTTTACAAATAACATTGGTTAAACTATTAAATTACAGATCAGAGTTACATACAACAAGAATAAATAATAAATAAATGCAGCGGAACAACATGATGCAGTGGAATAAATATAATAAATAATAGTAGTACAAAATCTTCGTCTTCATCCTCCAGAAAGCAGTCTTCGATAAACTGAAAGGCTCAGGCTAACCCGAGCGAATTGAAAAGACAAAACACTCGAGTCAGAACTAAAAGATCTTATGTAAGTTAAATCAACAGTAAATAAATATGAGTGTAACGGCGTTAGAGATGTTTACGGGGTTTGACATCTCCTATCCAGTGTCTAACGTGAGTGCAATAACTTAAGAGATGTTCGAGATTCCCATCTCCTAAGGATCCATTAAACTATCTACTACATAGTACAATATGCTACTATAATAGTGTCTGCAGTAAAGTAATAAAATAGTGTTAAGATGTTACCCAAATCTCTCTTAACACATTTTATCTAATGCCGCAGTCTATGCAGATACTATAAACTCCACCGTAAACTGGTGGGCTATCAGCGAGCACTACATTGGTACGACACAAAATAAACTCGTAGAAGGCGCGATAGGTCATGTGAACAAGGCACTCGAGGAAATGCCAAGGTAGATATACCACTGCGGATCTAGACTGGTGGTAACGCATAACAGCTACTACCGTCCGCTACAGAACACACTCCCTTAATCAAAATGAGGGACGGCCACCAAATCATCACAAAGTCATAATATGGTATCGAAGAAATGTGTCCGATCAGAGGAATGACCTCACTTGGCCCGGCATGGCTCCTGTTTTAGTCACATCTAAGATGACTCACACGAGTCAGGGTCACATAAATACCTCATACAGAATCATTTTCCAAACCATCCTACTTCCTTCTAGAATCTCCACCACATACACAGTTGTTAAAGAGGTTTTCGGTATTGGCAGAGAGTATGCCAATATCCGATCCCGGTCTCTTTTAAAACCAAACGCTTATTTCACATCAGATGGTTCTTTTACATTTCAAGAGTCAATTCATAATTTATATCAAAATATCGTATTCGATTCAAACCATATCACTTACGAAATCATGTTCACCAATAAGTTGAATTCTCATTTCAAAATCATATTTACTTGGATATACCTTTCACTAGAAAATATCATCTCAATTTCCAACGTAAGTTATAACAGTTCATTTAACCATATTTGCTTTAAAATTAAGGCTCTAATTACAAACATTTACACTTTACATCATCTGAAATTTGGAAAATAATTCAGATAGTTATAAATAGTTTAACATAGTTTTAAATAGATATAAATTAGGTTAACTAGGTTTAAATAGATTAAATAAATTTAAAATAGATTAAAATGGATTAAAATACTTTAAATAGATTTAAAATAGTTTAAATGGTTTAAAATAGATTAAATAGGTTTCTTTTGGATTAACTAAATTTAAAATAGATTAATAGAATTTAAAATAGATTAAATAGAATTAAAATAGATTAAATAGTTTAAAATCAATTAAAATAGTTTAATATAAATTTAAAATAGATTAAGATAGATTAAATAGGTTAACTAGTTTAAAATAGGTTAAATTAGATTAAAATAAATTAATAGTTTAAGTTGATCAAGTTGGTTTAAAATAGATTAACTTATTTTTAATAGTTGAAAATCTTAAAATTAGAATTTAAAAGAATAATTACAGTTTATATTGAGCTAATAAAATTGAAAACTAACATCAAATTTAACTTTTGCCCCAATTTCAACAAGTCTAGGCCATATCCAAATTTCAAGTGAAAACCAAATTTCAAATCTTGAAATATCAAATTTAACTACTCCAATTTTAATAGATTTTCAAAGTTAAAGTTTCCAACATTTCAATAACTCAATTTCGATGAATGTCGTTTATACTTCAAATTCAACTTTAAAATTTCAATTTAAATCATTTAAATAATTACTTAAAAACAAATCAATTTATATCAGTCAAATTCTATTTCAAAAATCTTTAACTGGATTCAAAGTTTAAAGATTTAAAATCGTTAAATTTAACCAATCGGGTGTCTATATATAATTGTCTACCCTATGGTCAGGTGATACAGATATTTATCATTTCAATCCGCAAATATTTAAATTTATGGGCATATATCATTTCAACCCGCAATCCCAAATTTATTTTAATGAAAATTATTTGGGTTTATCATTTCAACCCATAACGATTTTCCCCTGTTCTATATGATCGCTTGGGTATGTATCATTTCAACCTATAGGAAAACTTGCAGTGTTATAACAATATAAAAATATAACATCCAGTCATCCAATATCAACAATCAAACATCCATCACAATCATCATCCAAATCAATCAATAAACAACATCAATCAACTGCTTATCGTCAACGGGTATTAAATTGATAGTTAAATTCAATATAAAATTAAATGACAATTAAATGCAATAAAAGTTGTATTTAACTGGAATGACAATTTAAATATACCAAACGTTAATCAATCAATCAATTTCTAGCCACGTCATAAATTTTATTTAACTAACATAAGATAATTTAGTGGTCGTGGGTGGGTTAAAACACTCACCTTTTATTTCAAATCGATTTGAAATCCAAAATAATGCATATATTTCAAGAGTTTTAGAATTCGTCCAAACGAGCTTCAAAATGTTTGGAATTTCGATACGATCGCCGCGGAACAAACCGCGCGTAAAACCGACCACATATGCGAAAGTTACGTTGATTAGAATATAAAATTCAAGTTTTAAACAATAATAAATACTAATAAAGAAAATTGGTTGAACTAATTTACTCGGTGTCTTTTTGAAATTCCAAAAATGCCCTTGCTTTTCGCTTACATGTTTGCACTCAACAAAATATTAACGTATACAATAATAAAAACAGCCCATGTGCGTAGCATGGGCCCATACTAGTAATAAATAAAAGAAAAGAGGGCCTGTAGAAACCCACCACGTCATCATCTCTTCTAAGCCTTAGAATGCACACATACTTCCAGCGGCCACAGATAACCACGAATGCTCGACGACGGCCATCTCCGAGTACATCGTCAGCCTCACTATAACGACCGCTCCACCTTGTGACACTCCCTACAGCCTCGTGAACAACGAGGTCACCGTCGATCGAAGCCTCAACGTGCTCAACCGCCATCGTACACTTAAACCCTAGGAAAATCTTCTAGCCCATACGACCATCAGGCGACCGAACGAACAATGCCGATGAACTCGCCTCGCCACTCTCCACGCATCCATGCCACCTAATCGACGATCCGTCGAAGTCGATCACAACCCAATGAACGGCTGAGGATGATTTAGCCAATACCATTCAAACCAGAATCCAATTGCAAAAACGAAAAGAAGTTTTGAGTTGCGCTCGTTGAGAGCTTCGAATCGATATATAATATGATAGGGTTTGAGGAATTTTAATTTTTCGATTTGATTTTGGTTTGCAATTGGAATTGGGAATTAGGTTTTGGCTTGTCTGCCATTGGAAAGAAGAAGCATATAGAATTGTGCGTACAGTAATGAGGAATAAAAGGCTGCTAGGATTTGGAAAGAGCTGTTTACATCAACACAACCCGATAAGAAAATATAAACGCATATCGAATTGGTACGAACGACAAATAGCAAACCAAAATGCTCGTTTCGCTTTCAAAACGAAAGTAGGTCATCACATATATCAAAAAATACGTTTTCGATATTTCTTAATCCAAAGGAATAGGCTTCAAGTCCTAATTCCATCGTATAAAGAAGTTAGCTTTAAAATCAGCTTTTTCAAATTGATTTCAACTGAATTGATTTCTAGGCGTTTTGAGTCCGTATGATCAAACGACAAGTCCGGTCGCAACGAAACTTGAATTATTACAATAAATCACCGTTATGGATCCAATGAAACTGATTTTGTCGAAATCCGAGACAGTGGCCAAAATGGCTTTTTTCACGATAATTAAATAACTTATTATTAAATTAATTAAGTGACCTTTTTAATTCCAATTTTATAGTTAACAAATATTATCATTTTTGATTACTTGGACATTTACAATAATTTAAAGCAAATTTCATATCAATCCAGTGTTAAATACTCCAATAATTATAGTGTTCAATTTCAGTTGTAATTAAATCCAATTAGATATATTTTAATTCCAATAATTTGATTAAATTTGATTTCAATCTTTTTATTCGGTCAAACGTTACTCTATGGGCATAGTTAACACTAGTTTATATTTTATTACATTAATATTCTCTAATTATCATCTTCTTCCATATTAGTTGCAATATTTCAATTATATTGTAATTTTGTCAATGTTCGCATTAATTAAAATTTGAAGTCCCTATTAATTAATTTATCTTGGTTTCACTCATTTTATTAAATCATTATTATCTTATGAACGTAACTGACATTTTTGTACATTATTGCATTCACCTTAGTCATAAATCATATTGAAGTAACACTTAATTACATTTAATTGCAATTTATTTTAAATTTAATTTAACAAATTCAATAAATTGGTAACAAATGACAATCGTTATCTTTTCTTAATTTAATAACATTTATAAGTTTGTTACCTACACACAAATGTCATAATTATTATCACAACACTGCTTTTATCATTTACAATTAATTACATACTATTTCATTAATTGATACAATATTTAAATTATCAATCATTCCTTAAATCCAATTTTCAAATAAATACACACATTATTACAATTTATTTACAATCTATAACCAATTATAACTTTTAATCATTTCAATTAAATGGATTTACATTTAAAGCAGTTATCAATTACCTTAAATTAATACTATTACATTTTATTCTAGTTATATTCTTTTTATTAAGTCACAAATTTTTATTTCTTCCAACATTAAATCACAAGACCTTATTAAATTAATTACCTTTAATTATTGAAAAATACGGGTCGTTACACTCTTCCCCACTCAAAACTTTTCATCCTCGAAAAGGGAAAGACTCAATTGAGGAATTAATATATCTTATTCAAAATATTAAATTTATAACAATTAATTTACATAAATAAATAATTTAAATAAAATATATCAATTTATATGGATTTTTATATTTGTAATACCTTTCAAATAAAGTTATCTTGTAAGATCATGCCGCAACAAATACATATGGGTTTTTACATTATGTTAACCAAACCATTTTATAAGAAATCTTATGATATCTATACTATATTAATAATATAGAGAACGGGTTCCTTAGCTCTGAAGCTTTCTTGAATTTTCCAATGAAATTCTGCCATGTATATTCTGAAACTCAAAGGTCAGTATTTTTTCTTTTTGACTTAAAGGAAGAAAAATAGTGCTTCATTTTACTCTTCTCCTCTTCTTTTCCAAAGCCCGCTTTTAATTTTATCTAATGCCCACCGTATTCATTCTTCCTAATTTTTCGATGCTTACCTCCAATGTAGAGTATAAATTTTCATTTTTTCTATTAATTCTTAGTCAGCACAATCTTTTTTCCTAAGCATTCTACCAAATAGTTTGCAATTGTTAACGCTAAAAGTGGACGCTAACACCCCGATGTGAATTGTGATATAGCGAAAGCACCACCCGTTGGTATGAGAACTAAAAGTAAGCAGAAAATAACAGAAAATAGTAATGAGACAACAATTTTTATAGTGGTTCGGCTCAAAGTCAAACCTACGTCCACTTAATGTCTTTTCTTATTGATTTTATTACAATTTTTATAATAATTCTTCAATTACAACACCATTAAGGCAAATCGTTAGACTTCGATGTAGAAAAGCTCCTTGAATTCATGTTGAATGAACTGATCTTTTCCAAGGGTCTTTGAAGTGTCTTTGGCTTTTGAAGTGTTGTAGAAGTTGTGAAAACAGCAAAGTCTTGGTGTTCTAAAAGGTCCCAAAGTCCCTCGTCAAAGTGGAGTAGGTGGAGTATTTATAGGGGAGTTTCAGAGTTAGGTCGTGTGAGGTCATAAGTCGTGAGCGACCTAGGGAGTTGTGACCTAAGAGTGATCCCGAGGTAGCATAATTCGTTAGCGACTTAATGGAGCCATCCTGAACGTGATATATACTGTGAGCGGCTTAGCATGTGTAGCACAAGATTTATCTCGGCTTGCTTAGGTCGTAAGCGACCTAGCGGAAGAGGCAGTGTGCATGCGGCTTTACTCTGAAACTTGCAAGGTCGTTAGGTCGTTAGGTCGCTCTTTCCTTAACTTGTTAGGTCGTTGCCTTTACTGAGTTGTTAGGTCGTTAACCCGTTGAGTCGTAGGAGTCATTAGGTCGTTGGATTGTGCCATGTTGAGCTGCTTTATGCTTTAGGTCGCTAGGTCGTGCCATGTTGAGCCGCTTTGTGCTTTAGGTCGTTAAGTCGCTTGTTCCCTTAGGTCGTTGAGTCGTGAATAAAAGAGGTGTTAACACTTGCCCCTCGAAGTATACGCCTAGGGGTTAGGTCGTGTGCTTCGATACCTTTTAACTCGCACCATCCCGAGTCGCTAAGTCGTGAGCGACTTATGAGAGAGTTAGGTCGTTCGTGCCGATTCGAGTTCCATTGCCCATGTATATAAGTCGCTTCGGCCGCTCCTTCTTCTCTTCACCTGCTCTAACACTTTAATCCGCCATTAAAGAATCTCCGAGCTCTCGAAGACGAATTCAAGATAACCAGTCGACGATCATCTTCACCATCACCTTTCGTAAGTGAATCCGATATTATCCAACCATAATCATCATCGAATCATGAATCCCCATTTTCTGACCCTAATCCGATTTCATGTCCCGCGTTTCACCACAAGTCACGTTACGACCGATATTTGATTGTCATAGGACATGTTGTCGTTGTAATTCATGAGAACGCAGAAGTGTATCGGATCTATGATGGATCTGAGGCGATTTGAATCGGTCTTGGATGATTTGGCGGTGTGGAAAGATGATGGATTTCATTATGGAGATGCTAATGGGTTATCGGGTTACAAGTTAACGGGTTAGCGAGTTAGGCAAGTTGTTGATTGAAGAGGAGTTAGCGGGTTAAGGAGAGTGAGGAAGTGCCCGGCTTAGGAGCTTCGAACGACCTAGGGTTTAGTGGTTTGGACAAGAATTGCACGACTTAACTCAGTGAACGACTTAACGACTTAACATTCAAACTCTGAACGACATAAGGGACTGCGACCCAAATGACTTGCGACTTATCTTGCCAGAATAGCACATGACTTAATGCAGAACGACTTAAGGAATCAACGCGACCTAATTTTAACTCGCAACATAGCTTATACTCGTAGGAACATGACTGATGAACTGCCAGAATGAACTGCTTGAACTTTTGCACTTTTTCACAGATTGTATTATCTTTTAAGCTATCAACCTATTAAATACAACATTTGCAGAAAACTAGGGTGAATATACTGCCATTGACTGCCCACATCGAATGACAGATTAGTCGATAAAGAATAATCAACTTAAGGAAATCGTGTGAACGAAATGCTGTGAATTAACAAGTTCAAGTGAAGTATTAAAGCAAAGCTAAATTAATCAACTAAAGCTGATCTGTTTGCATCAATACTGTACTTGAACTTAAAATAACAAGCCCTGAAACTTTATAATCGACAAACGCCAACTAGTTTAATTCCAGTTATGTTTGCTTGTCATTTTATTAGTTTTTCACAACACTTCACACTTTTAGGAAACGTGCACCTTCATATTTGAAAATCTAGTTCCTTGTGTAGAATGGCTTCTCAACAAATGCAAGAAGAGATAGTAGAGCGGACGATGAGGTCTTACCAATAGCTGACCCTTTAGAGAATCCTCCGGAAAGAGTTTCCGCTACATTGAAACAACGGGCTTTCAGCCAGTTATGTATTCAATTCGGCATTGCTGAAGCGGATGCTCTGCTTCCTGGGGTAAATGACACTGCCGATAGACCCCTCCTGGCTTCGTTGCAGTCAATCATCAAATGTGTTTGAATGGAGCCGTTCCCCCCTTCAACGATTTTCTCAGAACACTTCTCCTTCGACTAACTATTTCTCCATTCCAGTTGCACCGTAACGGCTATGCCATTTTGATGGGGTTGTGCGTACTATTCAGGAGGACGCTAAATCGCCTCCCAAGCTTCGAGGAGATATGCTATTTGTGTTCATTCGGGAGGAACAAATACCACCCTTCCATTACTCTTGTAAACGGTGCAAGAAACCGTAATCTGATCACGGATCTTCCCGAGAGCGCTCACGGGTTTTTAAACTAGTTCTTCTTTGTCCGTTGCCCTCCGGGATTCTACGGTATCTGGAGAGTAGGAAGTAAGACTATCTATCTCCGTTCACTTCATTTTTGAACCTTTCGAAATTTGAACCGTCAAGTGCTAACTTCATTCTTTACTTTTGCAGCACTTCCTCCTCCCTCTAAAGATTCTAGTCACAAACTGACTTTCGAAAGATTGAGTTCCGTGACTATCGATGAGAGAAGTATTAAGTTCCTACTGAAGGACGATTTTTTGCACCAATACGGACTTTTGCATATTTCTCGATCCACTCAATCCCGTGATGCCCAGTTCTCAAGAATAAGCGTCAGAAGCCCCAGCCTCCGCAAAGGAATTCGCACCAAAGGAAACTATTGTAGAGGCTTCATTAGTGAAATGCTCCAGTTCCGTTGACGATGAGGGATTATCTGGCAAATCTAAACTTCCCCCAGTTATTGAAGAAGAAGAATTTCCTTAAATTTCCGGAAAAGCTACTGGAGAAGCTGATGAGGGAGTGGGGAAAGAAAATTCTGTTGAGAAGAGTGTAAAGCGTGCTGAAGAGAGCACTGCTGATATAACCCATTCCGTTGGGCACGATGGTGATGATGTCTTTAGGGGACCGAGCGACCTTATGGTGACTTCCTAAGAGCTTTTTAAAGATGACACCATCACCTCTAAGCTTGTTTCTCCAACAATCGAAGCGACATCCATTTTGCGATCAATTCCATCAACCCAGGAGTTGACTCCTGTTGCAAAAGCCGACATCACTCCTAAGCCGAAGAGTGGTTTGTAGCTTGACGCGCGTAGTTCACACGCCACACACACTTAGGATTTTTGGCAATTATATGCACTTAGCCTCTTTATTTCGAAGATTTCTAAATTTTGTCTCTTCTTCAATTTTAGGATCTCCCATGGGACGCAGCAGCTCATATTATGATGACTTTCAGTGCCATGCGAGGCGTGATTCTTATGACCCCAGACGCTATCTTCCTACCCCTAGGGAGACTGATAAAGAAAGAGCAGTTAGAAAAGCTCGCGAGAGGCAGGCTTATGAGGGGCATTATGGAAGGAGAGACGACCGACATGATGATGACTCCCATAAGAGAAAATCTCATGACGATAAGGGGAAGAGTCATGTAGCCGAAGATTCAAGCAAGCGATCCAAGCTAAGCGAAAAGTCTTCATATGAAGTTTCCAAAGTGCCTGCTGCTCCTACCTCTATAGACATCTCTTCTAGCTCTCCTGCCCTTAAAAGAGCTGAAATTCAATTAATCATCAATAGGCCTCCTTATCAAGTTGAGAAGTCTCTGCCCGCACTCCAAAGCCGATTTCCGCATTAGTGTTTGAAAGTAGTACGTTTTGATCTGGACTTGGTTCCAATTGATAAGCAGGCCATGCTAAGAAATCTCGACGCTGTTAAGCTTGATATTGAAAGAATGTCCGGCTGGCAAAAACTAGTTGAAGAGCTTCAGAGAGTAAATCGCTTAAATCTCGACGCCATGCTAACCATGGAAAGCGATAAGTCTGAGTGGCAAAAAGTTCTTGATCAGCATGATACAGAGATGAAAAACATCACTGTCTACAACGAGAAACTTGAGGCTGAAGTCAAGAATCTTAAAGATGATCTTGCCACCTCTTCCACTTCTTATACTCAAAAAGAAGATGTTGTTCAAAAGCAAGTAAGGGACGCCCACGCTAGTAACGAGATGCTGAGGCTAAACTTGAGGCACAGCAAAAAATCGTGTAAATCTACCGCAATGATGTTGCTCAGCCGCGGGAAAAGACTAGCTCCCAAGATTTGGAGATTGCAATGTTAAAGGCCCAGCTTTCCACGGCTGAAAAGGAGCGTGACGAGGCCATCACTGGAAAAGCAGCAGCTGAACAATCACATGAGGTGACTAAGGCCAACGCCAGCTCCACTTTATTCGAGTTTTATCTCCATAGCATCTTGGGACGCGGCAGTCTTTCATTTTTGGGCCCAAAGTATGAGGTTACCCTAGCTGAAGTGTGGGAGGCAACAGTTGATATGCTTAAGGGCGCTGGCTACGCCAAGGAGGATCTTGAGGCCTATTATTTAGACGATGAGGGTCGGGCCGCCCTTGCCAAAGGGAAAGAACAACTTGCCAAAGAACGAGCCGAAGCGGCGGAAGGAGAACATCTAGGGAAGGCACCTTTGACCGACCCAACTTGTCCTTCGGCTTCGGTTGACGTCGATATTATTGCCTTCAGTTCCCACTCTCCGCCTCCTGCCAAAGCCAAAACGGAAACTTCAACTGCTCATGCCAAGGACGAGGCCCAAGAAGGCACCGAAGTCCAAGATTTTGAAATTGACGTGATAAAGCCAACCCCTCCAGGTAACTTCAACACTTATCCAGCTCAAGTGGACTACTTGTTTGCTTCACATGAGCTCGATGAACTTCTTGCTTATTACTTAAATCTCGACATGCCATAATCTCCTCTCTTTGCGAGAAACACTGATGTTTAAGTTTTCTTCTTCTGTAGTGAAAACAACAAGTGTTGTACAGGCTTCGCCTCCTCCATCCATTGCCCCTCCACCTCTTCAAGTTACTCCTTCTTTTGCTTCTCAATCAGGGTCGCAAGAAGGACAAATAGAAGCTCTTCAAGGCTTAGATGACCCGACCGCTTCACAAGAGCAGAAAGCTGAAGAGCTTGAGGAGGGTGAGAGGATTCCGAAGAAATTTACTGCCGATGATACAAAGCTGATTGATCTTATCACTCCGGGCAGTGAATCTTCTTCAAAGAAGAGGGGAAAGCGTGGAATTTCAAAGAAAAAGAAGGAACTTTTGCTGGCGATGAGAAAGCGGAAGAGGACCCAATTGCACCTCTTTCTCCTTCTTCCCCGACTCGTTCAGGCCGACTCAAGAAGCTAACCATTAGGCCAGGAGAGGGCTCCAAAGGCGGCGGGAAGAAGAAGTAACGGGCCTGGTTTTATCCTTCTTGTTTTGCTTTTTTGCTTTTTTTCTTGTATTTAAAGACTTGTATCGACCGGAGATTGTGCGGGTACCGTCCCCCGCTTTTTGAAACATGCACATGTGTACAAATCTTTTATAGTATGGAATAAAATGACTCTTTTTTACTTGTACAATCTTTTGACCGTATTTGTGAATGCATTTATTCCTTATTTTCACACAAGTTTCTTTACTTTCCTTGTATGATATTGCAGTGAGCTCGTGGTATGTTGCTTGAGTGTTGCTTTTACTAATGTAGCCATATTATATTGCCATACCACGGCTTATTGCAATCTTCTCCATTTTGAGAAGACTTGTACTATTACTTTGGAGAATAATTCTTCCATTTTGAGGAAATATTATTCTGCTTTAGTAGAGTGTACCTTGTATTGGAGAAGTTTTCTCTTCTTATTTTTTAAAAAAAGTTTTTACACTTCGCTTTCGGAGATGGTCGCTTTTATTTCTGAGAAGTGGATTCCCCTACACGGTGAAGTGGGCCTCTGAAGAGGGCTTTGATTTGTTTGTGCCTCCGAAGAGGGCTTTTTGTTTGTGCCTCCGAAGAGGGCTTTTTTTTGTCACTTCTCCCTTGAGAGTAGAAGTGGGCCTCCGAAGAGGGCTTTTTTGGCACTTCTCTCTTGAGAGTAGAAGTGGGACTTTTTTGGCACTTTCCCCTTGAGGGCAGAAGTGGGCCTCCGAAGAGGACTTTTTGGGAACTTCCCCCTTGAGAGCAGAAGTGGGCCTCCGAAGAGGGCTTTTTTTGGCACTTCCCCCTTGAGAGCAGAAGTGGGCCTCCGAAGAGGGCTTTTTTGGCACTTCCCCCTTGAGAGCAGAAGTGGGCCTCCGAAGAGGGCTTTTTTATTTGGCTCGCCAGGAAGGTTGCGTCGTACAGTTAAGTGGATCCACATAGCAGACGCAAGCTACCTAACCGGATGTTTGTTTGAACAAACGATCACAATTAACTAGCAAGGGTCTGAAACCTTCAGTTCGGGAAGGTGCCCCTTTGGTGGTTCCACCAACCTTTTTGGTTGAGAGACAAGATTCCATTTTGGCTGTTTTTTTTTGTCCGCTTGCCCGTGTATTTTCACCATTTGCCCCTCAGCGATTCCTCGTTATCATTTCCAAGTACACGTTCCTTTTTTTTGCAAGTTGTTTGCTTTTCTTTTTTCCAGAGAAGTGTATTTCATTGTTAAGTGAATCCACGGGGCCAATGCAAGCTACCTAACTGGATGTTTGTTTGCATAAACGATCACAATTAACTAGCGAGGTCCTGGAACCTTCACTTTGGGAAGGTGCCCCTTCGGTGGAATCACCAACTGTTTGTGAGAAGCACTTCTTATGTAGGAAATGATTCTGGAACTTTTGTGGCTTGACATTTTTTTTATTGAGTGATTTGTAGGAATCGCTTGGCCTTGTGATGTGTTGAATAGGTAAGCTTTGCTTTGATAGCCTGCGATATTAAATCGACATTTTAGCAACATATTTAAGATATTTGCACATTGAAATAAGACAGGCATTTTATAGTAGTAGAGAACACAAGATTTATAGTGGTTCAGCCAAGAATTGGGCCTACATCCACTTTATAGTTCTTATTTTTGATCCAAACTAATTTTACAATGGCTTACAATACAAGAATGATACATCCATAATCATTTTACAAATTTAAGCATAGCTTCTAAGTAAAATATGGACGCAAGTGATTGCTGTTCCAGGCTCTCGGAATTGGATCTCCTTCGACAGTTGTGAGCTTGAAGGTGCCATCAAGAATTTTTTGGCTTACGACATACGACCCTTCCCAGTTCGGTCCAAACACTCCTATTGCTGTCATGACCCTTTTCAAGACTAGATCCCCAATTTCAAAGCTGCGTTGGCGAACTTTGGAATTGAAGTGCCTGGTTATCCCTTGCTGATGGGCTGCAACTCTGAGTTCAGCCTCTTTCCTTCTTTCACCAAGCAAGTCTAGTGCTTCAAGTTGCAGCTCCTCATTTTCAGCTTGGTTGAAATGAATTCTCCTGTGTGAGGGGACTTCTATTTCCACTGGAATCATTGCTTCTGATCCATATGCTAACGAGAATGGAGTGTGCCCAGTCGCAGTCTTGTGGGTAGTTCTGTATGCCCAAAGTGCTAGTGGCAGCTTATCGACCCAACCACCTATTGCTTTTTCCAGCTGTTTTTTGATGGTTGATTTGATAATTTTGTTTACTACTTCCATTTGCCCGTTTGCTTGCGGATGAGCCACTGCTGAGAAGCTTTTTTGGATCTTGAATCGCTCGCAAAAATCCTGAAATTCTTCGCTTTCGAATTGGGTACCATTGTCTGTGATTATCTTCTGAGGCACACCATACCTGCAAATGATATTCTTAGTCATAAATTTTATCATCTTTTTAGAGGTAATAGTAGCCAACGGTTCAGATTCAGCCCATTTAGTGAAATAATCAACAGCAACAATAGCATGTTTGATTCTGAACTTGGCCGTTGGCAGAGGCCCAATGAGATCCATCCCCCAAATGGTGAATGGCCATGGACTGACCATCTGTGCTAGCTCGGTGGAAGGTGCTCTTGAGATTTTTGCAAATCTCTAGCATCTGTCACACTTTCGGGAGTAGCTAGCGGCATCTCGATTAATATATGGACAAAAATACCCATAGCGGAGAATTTTCTTTGCTGGAGTTTGGGCACCTGAATGATCCCCACACTCTCCTCCGTGCACCTCCACTAAAATTGTCTTAGCCTCTTCCTTGGTTACACATCGGAGTAATGGCATCGACAATCCTCGTCTGTACAACCGGCCGTCGTGAATTACATATCTTGAGGCTTTTCTTAATAGTTTCTGGCGCTCTTCTGAGTTTTCTAGCAGGGAGCCGTTGAGTAGATATTCCTTGATCGGAGTCATCCACGACTCCTGCTCTTGAGATACAGCCATAATCCAATCAATATCCATCTCATCAGTACTTGGAGCTGACAAGACTTCCACAGGGACCAATCCCAATAATTGAGCTTCGCCGGAGCTTGAATATTTTGCGAGAGAATCTGCCTTCATGTTCTCTTCCCGGGATATATGGCTTATTATATAATGATCAAAATCATCAAGAAGCTCCCAGGCGTTTGACAAGTAAGCAGGCAGATTTCCTCCTTTAGGTTGAAACTCTTTCTTGACTTGGCATACAATAAGCTGGGAATCACTGAAGATCTGCAATACTTTGATGTTCAGTTCTTTAGCAATCTTCAAGCTGGCAACAAGAGCTTCATATTCTGCTTCATTATTTGTCGAAGGAAATTCTAATCTCAAAGCATAGCACAATGACCGCCCTTCGGGGGTTTCAAGCACAACCCCAGCTCCGGAACAATAGTCATTTCTTGCACCATCAACATATAATTTCCATCAGATCGGGATGTCATTAGTCACCTCTTCCTCACTGTCACCTTTATCTGTGTATTCTGCAATGAAGTCCGCTAAAGCTTGTCCATTGATTGCTCTTCGGGAATGGTAGGTGATATCATATTGGCTGAGTTCAATATTCCATTTCAGAAGACGACCCGAAGTTTCAGGGCGAAATAAGACCTGCTTTAGAGGTTGATCAGTGAGGACTTTAATAGGATGAGCTTGGAAATATGGCCTCAACTTTATGGACGCAATCAACAGACAATAGGCGAGCTTTTCCAGCTTTGAATAATTCACCTCTGCCCCAGTTAATCTTTTGCTGATGTAATAAACCGGGCGCTGGAGTTTTGCGTCTTTCCGTACCAATGCTGCACTGAGAGCATGAGATGAAATCGCTAAATATATGAAAAGATCTTCACTATTGCTGGGCTTAGAAAGTACTGGAGGCACTTCCATATGACGAATCAGTTCATCAAAAGCTTTCTAATATTCTTGAGTCCATTCAAAGTTTTTCTTTCCTTTCTTCAGAGCGTCAAAGAAGGGAATGCATTTATTAGTGGCCCTAGAAATAAACCGACTCAAAGCACTGACTTTCCCATTGAGGCTTTGCAATTCCTTCTTTGTCTTAGGGGCTTTGACTTCTCTTAAAGCGGTAATCTGAGCAGGATTAGCTTCGATGCCCCTAGCACTCACAATGAAACCCAAGAATTTTCCCGACTCTACCCCGAATGAACATTTCAGAGGATTTAGCTTCATGCCATACTTTCGGAGGACTACGAACATTCCTGCCAAATGATCCATGTGGTCTACTGCCTTCTTCAATTTTACCAACATATCATCAACACATACTTCCATAGTCTTCCCAATCTGGGGTTTGAACATGGCATTAACAAGTCTTTGATAAGTTGCCCCCGCGTTCTATTGTCCAAAGGGCATGATTTTATAGCAGTAAAGACCAACATCAGTGATAAAGCTAGTGTCCTCCTGATCTGGCTCATGCATTATGATTTGGTTATATCCTGAGTAAGCATCCATAAAAGACAATAGCTCATGCCCGGCTGTTCCATCCACCAACTAATCAATCCTGGGTAACGGGAAACAGTCCTTGGGGCATGCTTTGTTTAAGTCTGAAAGTCGATTCATACTCTCCACTTTCCATTTGATTTTTTAACCAACACCAGATTAGAAACCCAATTCGGATAAGTGGATTCTCTGATGAAGCCATTTTCCATGAGCCGATCTACTTCTTCTTTTAATGCTGCCGACCTCTCAGGACCCTAGGTTCTTCTTTTCTGCTTTACGGGTGTGAATTTTGGATCAATATTCAAAGCATGCACGACGATTTCTGGAGATATTCCACACATGTCGGCATAACTCCAAGCATACATCCAGGTTTGCTTTCAAGAATGATATCAACATATTCTGAACCGTTGCACCAAGTTATGAACCAACTTTCGGCACCTTGTTTGGATCTTTCAGGTCAACAGGTACTGGCACCGTCACTTCCACCGGTACCACCCTACTCTCCACTGCACTGGCTTTTCTGGGATCAATCTCTTTTCGTGCACCACTATGCTCACCAGTGCAGGGTCTACCCTGTAATTGCTACAAGGTAGGCTCTTTGATGCAGAGCGGAGCTGCCGCACCCTTACCCATCTCTCTCTTCTTTGCCTCCCGTAACTCTATGAGATAACATTCTCACCCGGCATTTTGGTCCCCCTTCACAACACCGACGCCATTATCAGTGGGGAACTTCATAGTCAGGCAACATGGGGCGAGAATGGCCTTGAATGCGACAAGAGCCGGTCGACCCAAGAAGGCATTGTAAGCGGAGAATTCATCAACAACCACAAAAGTTTGTTTTCGGACCACCTTCTTTTCCCCTTCTCCGAGCTCTACAAACAAGTCAATAGTCCCTATAGGCTGTTTTGGTTCTCCAGTGAACCCAACAATTTTATGTGAGGAAGCTTGGACATCAGCCATGGGAATTTTCATTTGATCAAATGTCTTTCTGAAGAGGACATTGCAAGAGGAGCCGCAGTCAACAAGCACCCTTCTTACAATGGCTGGTCCGATGCCTACAGATATCACCGAAGGATCCATGGTGGGAGCCTCCACACCAACAGAGTCTCTAGCCCGAAATATGATGTCATCGTTAAAAGTTCTTTGCTGTTTTAAAGGTGCAGAATCTTCCAAGACAAAAACATTTTCTTCCGCCGGGGAATATCTCAAAGCGTGAGCATATCTCTCCATCTCACCCCAACTTCTGCCCGCTGGGTGAGGACCCCCTGTGATAACATTAATGATAGGCCTCTCGAATTCCTGCGCTGCAGTCCTCTCACCTGAGCCGGATTAATGAGCAGGAACTTGTTGCCCCTGGGTAGATGAGGTTGGGTTACTTCTGTTTCTCTTCACATATTGTTGTAGTTTATTCTGTCTCAACAGCTCTTCAATCAAATTCTTTAAATGGCGACATTCATTAGTGTCATGGCCAGGTTGATTGTGGAACCGACAGAATCTCCCATTATGCACAACATTTTTCCCAAGCCTCATCTTAGGTGGTTTGGGGTATTCAACAACGTCCTTGGTTGCGAAAAAGATATTTTCTAGAGTATCAGTTAAGAGAGTAAAATGTGAAGGTCTAAAGTGGCGAGTTTTCTTCGCATCTTTCTGCTTTTTTCCACTGTCATTCTCCCTCTTCTGGCCACCGGATTCCTTTTTGTTAGAAGCAATGTTGTTATTCTCAACTTCAGTCACGATTACTTTTGTTGGCGCAACAAGGCTTTCTAAGCGTATAAATTCATCGGCCTTCTTGTAGAACTTCTCAAGTGAATTTGGCTCTTTCATCTTCAGCCATTTTTCGAATTCACTTGATTTGTCAATAGCTCGCGTCAAGTAAGTCAGAATCATCCGAGGCTCTGCATTGTCAACTTCGACCAAGGCTATATTAAAACGGTTTAAGAAAGATTTGATAGACTCTTTGGGGCTTTGTTTGAGGCTAGATAGCGACATTATGTCCTTGGCCTTCGAAGCATATAACCTAAACTGATCTTTGAACTTCCGAGTCAGGTCGAAGAACTGATCCACGGATCAAACTGGCAGCTTTGTGAACCAAAGCAGGGCCACTCCCTCCAAGTACACAGGAAAGTATCTGCATTTGATCTCATCTGTTGCTCTAGCACCTGTCATATGCCAGTCATACTTGTATAAGAACTGGTTAGGATCGCTTGTCCCCTGATAGCTGGAATAGTGGGGGGAACAAACTTCTTCGGAAATTCAGCCTTCAGAATTCTTTCAGTAAAAGGAGTCTTGCTTGGAGCAAACCCCTAGTCACTTTCATCTTCCTCCCTTTGCATGCTTTCCTTCATAATTTGTCGAATCATTCCCGAGAGGTACTCCTCATCGTTTAGAGGCCCCGCGGGACAGTCGTTAGCTACTTTTTCGGAAGTTTGCCTGGACAAACGTTGACGAAGAGTTGGCTGCGGCCTTGAACCTCCAGCTTGGTGAGGTTCCCCTTCGGTAGTGCCAGCTGCCCTCTGAGGAATACTTTTCCCTTGGGAATCTTGAACATCTTCAGCAAAGGTTTCTTTATTATTTTCTGGTTGCTGGTTAACTCCAAGCAAAGCATTCAACCTGTCCAACATCAAAGTGTTTTGCGATTCCATTTGTTGATACAACCCAGACACTGCAGCATCCAATTCAGCCCTTGTGATTCCAACACTAGGTGCCGCTTGATTTGACGCGGGAGAAGTGGCAGTGTTGTCATAAGCATTTCCAGATCTAGTAGATCTACTTTTTCTTCCAGGATCCATAATTTCGGATAGGCTTCCGGTTCTTAGGGAGAGTCTTTCAATAAATCTTTGTGAAGCAATGATGAGAGCACTCCTGAGTTCAATTCTCAGTGAAAGCACCAAAAATGTTAACGCTAAAAGTGGACGCTAACACCCCGGTGTGAATTGTGATATAGCGAAAACACCACCCGTTGGTATGTGAAATAAAAGTAAGCAGAAAATCGTAAGGAGACAACAATTTTTATAGTGGTTCGGCTCAAAGTCAAGCCTACGTCCACTTAATCTCTTTTCTTATTGATTTGATTACAAGCTTCATAATAATTATTCAACTACAACACTATTAAGGCAAATCATTAGACTTTGATGTAGAAAAGCTCCTTGAATTCATGTTGAATGAACTTGATCTTTTCAAGGGTCTTTGAAGTGTCTTTGGCGTTTGAAGTGTTGTAGAAGTTGTGAAAACAGCAGAGTCTTGGCATTCGAAAAGGTCCCAAAGTCCCTCGTCAAAGTGGAGTAGGTGGAGTATTTATAGGGGAGTTTCGGAGTTAGGTCGCGTGAGGTCATAGGTCATGAGCGACCTAGGGAGTTGCGACCTAAGAGTGATCCCGAGGTAGCATAAGTCGTTAGCGACTTAATGGAGCCATCCTGAACGAGGTATATACTGTGAGCGGCTTAGCATGTGTAGCACAAGATTTATCTCGGCTTGCTTAGGTCGTAAGCGACCTAGTGGAAGAGGCAGTGTGCATGCGGCTTTACTCTGAAACTTGCTAGGTCGTTAGGTCGCTCTTTCTTTAACTCGTTAGGTCGTCGCCTTTACCGAGTTGCTAGGTCGTTAACCCATTGAGTCGTAGGAGTCTTTAGGTCACTGTATTGTGCCATGTTGAGCTGCTTTATGCTTTAGGTCTCTAAGTCGAGCCATGTTGAGCCGCTTTGTGCTTTAGGTCGTTAAGTCGCTTGTTCCCTTAGGTCGTTGAGTCTTGAATAAAAGAGGTGTTAACAGCAATCAAGTTATCACATTAGGATATAGTTTTACAAAAATCAATTATCGTAATTGAATTCACTTTATCCCCTCTTCCTTCTATCATAACACTGGCTTCTTGATCTAGATAGTGAACAATTGTCGGTCTCCTTCTTATATGTAGAGGCTTCATCGTTCTTCTCTAATTTCCCGTATTTGAATTCATGTCACCTTGCATCTCAGGTATTTGTCGAGCTGTTTTCGATTTTATAATCCTCTCATCATTTTACCAATTTAGTTCAACTTCACTCTTTCGGATCACCTATTGTATTATTTGATTTTGGTTGTAATTGATGCTTATCAGGGTTGGTTAGATTTTTGTCCTCTTTTATTTGGTTGAATTGAGATTAGGGTCACACGTATAAAGGTTTATCTAATATAGGGTGACTCTTATGTTTATTTTTCGTCTGATTTTTGATTATTGATATGGTAAACAATGTTGAAATTGAAGTTGATCATGTAAAATTCATATAAAGGTGAAAATTGTACAAATCTAAATGTAGTTACTGTTAATACCAAACACCCTTTCGACCTTGTCGAAACCAAAATGAGTAGAAAACAAAGAAGAACAAAAGAAAATAGCTCCAGCAAGACCTTTCGAAGGAATCGAAGGGATGTTAAGCCAAAAGCTAGAAGTATAACAACCTTTCGAAGGAGTCGAAAGGGATAAAAGCGCCTTTCCACTTTATGGTTCCCTTTCGAAGCAGGTGCTTCCGCATGCATAAAGGCCTTTCGAATGAGTTGAAGAAACACCTTTCGAAGATAATGGATAACAACCTTTTATATGCGCACCAAATCTTTCAAAACCAAAGGTTTCGCCTTCATTCAAATTACTCAGAAAGATGCCTTGATTAGATCAACCCTTTCAAAAGCATAATCAAGCCTTTCGAACCAGCCGAAGCCTTTAACATCTAGGAAAGGTTTCGCATCAGTTTGCAAGCATGCATTCAAAAGCTATCTACAGCGTCGAATCATCAACACTTCAACACCTTCGAAACCCCATAGAACTACCTATCGATAGATTCGGAAGCTTGTATCTTTACTTCTTATGACTATAAAGAAACACGAAGAGGAAAAGCGCATCTATCACCCTTTCGACAAAGTAAAAAAGCAATCTAGTAAAAAATAAAGAGAAGAAACACTTGGACCTTAATGACAATGAAAGGTGGACAAGGAGGCCGTTTCGACTAGTTCGAAAGGTCTAGAATAAGAAAATTGGAAGCACGAGGATGAATAAGGAAACTCAAAAGGAATGCTTTCAATAGCCTCGAAGGCAAGTGTATCGATGAAAAGAAAGAGGGCTTTTCGACTATATTGAAAGGATCAAAGTGGAAGATAGGAGGACCTTCCGACTAAGTCGAAAGAATGGGCATGAAAGGGGGTCGACCTATATTCGTAAATAAGACCCAAGCGGTCTGGTTTTGGGGACCCGAATTCATTGACTCTAAACTTTTGTTTTCTTAATTTTGCAAATTTGTAAACCCTAATTTTAAATCAAACTGGGGGTTTAGATTAGAAAAATCATCGGTGATTAATAAAGGGAAGATTTCTATATTTTTGATTGTATTGTTATTTGAACGCATTTATTGGATTAATTGTGTTTTTACAAGAATCGACCTCATTGAAAGGTACCTTCTGAGTGGGTCGAAACACCTACATTTCGAAGTGATCTAAACCCTTAACTCCAAACCAACATTCACCAAACACTCATCTTTTAGTGAGCTGAAACCTTGATCCTAGATGATTTTACCTTAGATTTCAGAATCAAGCCTAATCCACTTAAGAAACTAGCTTTCGACAAGGGAAACCCCTTTAAACTGACCATACTTTTGAATCCTTAGAGCTAACCTATTGTGCTTTGTATCTGTTTCGAAAGGAAGGTTTCAAAAGCATGATCAATTAATTTCAGCAAGCTCGAAAGGTTGGAAAGAAAGAAACATAGGTGTTTCGCTTGGTCGAAAGGTCAATAAAGGAAAATCTCCACTATGAGAACCTATTCGAAAGGGTAGATCAAAAGAAGTACCCATACCCTAACTTCCTCTTCTTAACTAAGAGTAGACTGAAAAAAGGGCTAACCTTTTCCTTAAATCTACTTTGGGGGTGTTGACAAGTTTTTTTGTTAAACTTTTAGCGCTAGAAGGAGGGTTCGAACCTTCGACACCGTTGAACATCCAACACCACTTATCTCTAACCCAATCCTATTTCAAGCTTAACGGCTCATGATCTTAGTTCATCGTGACTAGCAAAATCAAAAGATCCGAGGAAGGATCCTCGAATCCACACTCAATAGGATTCTCCTTAAGAATAACTCAGGATTCCAAACTATATAAAGAGCAAATGCTAAGATTGGTGCTCGAAGAATTATAAAGAAGAAAAGAATAGAATCATATGATCCAAAAAAATGGAGCTTAAATCCTTTCCATATTGGCCCCACCCCTATTTTTGCCTTAGGAGAAAAGACAAATGGAAGTGACAACCTGTTTGATCAAATGAAGAAAATAATTCAATACTATACCAAAGGCACTATCTTTATAGATGGGATAATGGCAGATTACAATGCTTTGCACAAAAGTGGCAACAAGCCACAACTGGAACACTTCCAACACAAGAACTCCAAATGAGGTTAAAAAGAAAGACAACTGATGAGGGTGAAACTATAAAGATAAGTAACAGAAGATCCAGAAATCATCCTCGAGAAACAAGCTTCATGTCAAGACTTCCAAAGAATGCAACTTAACAACATCTATAGAGAATGTCTACTTGCTAAGCAAGGATGAGCTCAACTATTGGACATCACAAACGAAGAAACCAGATTATGAAAGGAATCTGGAAGGAACCTACTACCATTACCATATGATGAATGGTCATGAAATTAACCGTTCCAGAGCCCTGGAAGAGATGATAATCAACTATTTTTCATTAAGGAAAAATTAATGAGTTTGTAAAAAGATCATGACTAAATTCAATAAAGAACAATTTTACTGAAAAACTCTACATGGTTGGTAGTAAAATATTCCTTTCATTTGGACACTGCCTTTAATGGTCAAAGCCTCTGTCAGCGCCGAGTTGTCCAGTGCAGAGCACCTCCTGTAGGGAGGAGTGTAAGACTTTATTCGTGCCATGTTATGGCCAGGTTAAAGCATCGACAAGCCTCTATCCTTGCCATGCTATGGCTAGGGCATAGCACCTCCTAGAGGGAGAAGTGTAAGACTTTATCCTCACCATGCTATGGCCAGGTTAAAGCATCGACAAACCCCTGTATGTGCCATGCTATAGCTAGGGCATGGCACCTTCTAGAGGTAGGAGTATAAGCCTTTATTTGTGCCATGTTATTTCCAGGTTAAAGCATCGAAAAGCCCTTGGTTGCGCCACGCTATGCCCAGGTCAAGGCGTCTCTTGGAGGGAGGTTGGGTAAGTCCTTGGTTCTAGCTTGAGAATAAGCTAACAACCAGCACCAGACAATAATGGACTAAGACGTCCAAGCCCAAGATACGACATACCAAGCAATGGATTAAAACGTTCAAGCGCAAGAAACGGCATATCAAGCAATGGACTAAGACGTCCAAGCACAAGAAGCGGCATATCAAATTACAGACTAAGATGTCAAAACCCAAAACGTGGCATATCAGATGATGGACTAAGACGTCAAAGCTCTAGAAGCAGCTGATCAAATAGCGAGTACATCCAAGGCTTAAATAAGAATCTGCAGCCTCCAAGTAGTCATCAAAGAAGAATCTCCAAACTTCACTTATTAATACCCGAATCTGGGTTTCGGATCATTCATTATTGAATTCGGAATTCCGCTTGTTAATACTCGAATCTAGGTTTCGGGTTTCTCATTTCTAAACTTTATCTGTTAATACGTGATTCTGGGTTTTGAGGCTATCAATCGACACCATTCATTCTGGCCTTAAACTAGGTTTGAGATTTCTATCATGGTGAAAACGGTTATGGATTTCTGAATATCCACCACTAATGCCCGAATCTAGGTTTATGACTTCTATCAAAAAGATTATTATCATGGATTTCTGGTTATCATCTACTAATACCCTAATCTGGGTTTCAAACTTTCTAACTTTTGAATTTCATTTATTAACGCCTGAATCCGAGTCATTAGATTTCTACTATAAACTTGCAGACAATGATTTCTAGACTTCTATTACATGATTATTATTAACTTTCTGTTAACTATCGCCAGAGGATGATTTTCAAAAGCATTTATGTCCTTGGTTGAGGCTATGGCTTTCTACCATCAAACTTCAGATATTCCAGTAATATGTTGAAAGTTGGATTCTTAGTTATCTCTCATCATTACCGAAGGTGGGTTTCAAAACATTTCATTAAGAATGATTACTTTCTTACTTATCGTCATATATAGACATAACGATTTATTAATCTCTGCAGATGATATGGATAAAATTTTATATAGATTTCAAGCTAACGATAAAAAATATTGTTTGCTTCATGCTTTTCAGGGAAAGAAAAACAGTAAAAGGGATTGAAAAGTCCAGCAAATACAGAAATTATGATACAAAGCTATCAAACAGATGATCCAAAAACAACTTTACAAGAAAAGACCACAACCTAGGTGATATTTACAAAATTTTCACAATTTATAAAATTTCTAAAATTATTTACAAGTATACAAAACAAATGTATGCACTTCATTAGTATAAATTGTTCATAAGTCTTGAATAGCTTATTCTGATTCTCAACAATTAAAGGATCTACGATGTGATGAATAGCAATGCGAAGAACCTCTTTAAGTTTCTTATCCTTCTTCCTCATCTTATCTTCATCATCAATAGCCTAAATGTTGGTTTTCAAAGCACGATTAAAAGCTTTGTTTGCGCCCTTAAAGGTTTTATTCTCCCTTTCCAAATGAGCGATGCGCTTTAAGAGAAGATACTTATCGCGTTCAAGCTTTTGAATCTTAGCCACATATTCATTTATGCATTGTGAGTATCTTAGGTTTTTCCACTCGTCAAGATACTTCATTATTTCAAATTTAACTTTTCTGCACCTTTCTCCCACTACATTTTCATCTAAGCCTGGTAGAGGATTAATTGTAGTAGGGAACTTCTACATAGCAAGGAAAGTGGACCTTGTAGATTTTGCGATAGACGAAATTGTAGGAGAAACTGGTAAATCAATGCTTGAGATACTATTCTCCATAATGAACTCTAATGATTCGCATTAAGCTTGACTATCTTTTAATTTCATCTCCAAATCGCTTTTCTGTTGGAAGAGTTCCGATATTTTATGATCAAAGTCGATTGATGGATTTGACATAACTTGATGTTTCAACATGAAAATCGCTTCACTTTTTCTCTTAACATCTACCTCTAAATTGGTAATCCGATCGTTGAGATTTTTGATAATTGGTTTCTAGAGTAAAAATATTCTATGCCGTTTTAATGCTTCCGTGTTATCTTGAAAACAAGCAAATAAAGTATCGTCAAGAAGCTTTCTCTTTTCCAGATCTGCCAGCAACCTATCTTTGATATTGATAAAGTGTGGTGCCAAATCTAATGAGAGAGGTGTTGCGAATAACTGTAACTCCTATTTAAATAAAAAGGAAAAGAAAATAAAGTCAAGATAAGAAATCGATCTCTCTATTATAACAATAAAAGATTACAACTCATGTAACAATGAAACTAAAAGGTAGAATTTGAAAATTGCTTTACACCTAATTTTGGAAAAATGCATTTCTATCTTTATTTAATGAATCAACCGACAGAATTAGCTATTGAGTCAAAAGGAACATTAAGTCCATCCAGAGTAATAACCGGAGGATATTGGCTGTAGCCCCATTCCTCGACCAAAGGACAATCACAACCATACATTAACTTGGTATGATATGTCCAGATTTCTTTAAGTAGCTTTTCTTTTTTTTCACTGAGAAAATCGAAGTGGAGCCGAGGATGTTACATATAAAGCTTTTATAAATCTCTAAGAAAACAATATTTGGAAAATTTTGAAGTTTTCAAAATTGACGCCTTTTCAAGATAATCTCTTCTTAGTTTAACATACCTGCCTAGATAATCTTTAGAAACAAGACTACCAGGGAGACGTTCATTCTGCGATAATGTAGTAAAATACAACTAGGTATGAAAAGAAGATTAAAGCAAAAAATTAACAAATCAAAATTATTACATAATTAAGACTGTTCATCTGGTTCATACAAAATTGACTTTGTAAATAATTTTGAAATAAACCCGTCTTTATAGTATTTGAGTTTATCTGGAGGTAGTTCTTGGGGAATTGATTTGACTTGCGGCAAGTTCCAACATGCTGCATGATGCGGTTCGGATCTGAATTCGTCCAAGTATCTCTTGTGTAGATGCTTTAATAGACCCCCACTAAAGTCGCCTAAATATGAGAAATCAACAGTAGGGTGTTTACAATAAACTTTGTATAAAAAATCTACCAAAATATTTCTCTCCTCGATCAACATACAAAAGAGTGTTATCAACTCCTGATTCTCTTGTAAAAGGCCATCATATTGGAGGCGCGATCTTCTCAATCGCGGGGCAGCTTTTTGATGTTTGAAGGATGTTAACACTGAGCACTCCTGTTAAGCCTATGATATTTATCCGAAAGAATATTGTGCTCTTTCAGTTGCCTATCTAACTCCCTATATACACTATTTATTTCCACTTGTTTTCTTTCAAGCATAGTTTTATAAGGATGAAAAGATTTTCTCCTTATCTAAAATAAAGGATTCAAACCATTACTATTTAGGAAGCGAAAGATGTTTAAATAGAGAATCGCATACCTGAGATGTAGGGATTGATAATCGAAAAACCTGCTCTTTCTCTTTTGGCACTTCACGTTAATGAAAGTAGGATCCTCTTGAAGGCCAAAAGGCGTAAGAGATTTAGGCGGGCTTGCTTCATGAAGTGTCGGATCAGGATTAACCTTTTCAAAAGTCCTCGTATTGTCATCTCCATCTTTTTCAGAAGTTTCAGTTTGGCCACCTCTGTCGCCGCCTGAACCTTGACCTCTGTTGATGTTATCATCATCATTATCATCGTCATTATCATCGTTGTCGTCACTGCCCACTTCTTCAGCAAACTCATCTTTGTCATCTTCATCTTTGGAGTTGGCTTCAATTTTGAAGGAAGGAACTTCAAAAGATAAAATTATGGAGGCGTCAATCTCCTCTCTTTCGATGACTTCAATCCCCTGCTTCATCTTTTTAATCTTGTCCATAACCATATTGACAAGTGCAGGGTCGATTGAGGGGAAGCTTACTTCAGGGCACTTATCGACGTTGTCAGCATAGGCGAGCATCATAGCATCTTCAAAAGAATTCAAGATGATATCCTCAAGAGAAGTATCAAGAAAGTGAGACACTCGCCGCTTAGCATTAGAAATGGTGTCGGTGGCCAACTTTAAAGAATCTTTACTTTTATTTATCTTTTCCTTTAACAAAGATTGTTTGGATGCCATTCTAGTTTATCCTCCTCGGACTCTTTTAGAGTCATTTTCAATGCTAAATTTTCATCAGCGAGGAGTTGATGAGCTTTCCACTCCTCTGAAATAATAGATTCTGATTTGGCGAGAGAAGACCTCAATCGCTCCAATTTAACATAACCTCTTTCTTCTCCACGGATAAAGAGGAAACTTGATTGTTTAAGTTAGAAAATTCCTCTCAAAGCTTAGGTGATTTAGAGGAGGATTTTGATGCATTTTCATGTAAGGAGAACCAGCTCTTTGAAATTTGAAAGAAGAAGTATAACATAAGTCATAAACTTAAGGAAAAGCAGTTACAATAAAGTTAAGCAAAGTAAAACGTACCAAGAGTTGTTGTTCTATGAGAGATCGATAATGACCCGCCAGATCAAAAATAGTAAAAGGCGAATGAATTGTGGTAAAGGATGGAGAATTTAAGATAGATTGGACTACCTTATCGAAATCACTCAAGGCTGTAGGCGATGATTGTCTAGAAGGGATAAGCTCGTGAGAGGGGGTTGAAGTCCCCAAATCCTTTTGCATCTGCTCGGTCACACTTGGGGAACTTGAGATGACAATTCGAGAAAGTGGATTAACCTTTGTTATAGTCGTTTTAGGTTGATCATGAGAAGCTTTGATGGTTAGACGTTCCGAAAATTTGTCGGTATCAATAAACTTCCCTTCTTCTTGCGATGAAGAATCGAGAACTTCTACAATTTTAGTTTTCTTTGGAGATGATTCCACCATACTTGTTTTGCACAATTTTCTTTTGGCGGCATCTTTGACTTAGTGATGGCTTGGGAAAAAGTTGGCGCATGAGAGTCGAAGGAGGAGCCGGATCACTTATGGGTTTTTCAATCTGAGGAGTAGCTGTAGAAAATTCAAACAAATTAAAAGTCAAAAAAGAAATTTAAGAAGTAACGCCGGAATAAACTACTAGAACAACATTTAAACTTACTAGAGTGATCAAGGTAGATTGGTGACATTGGGGAGAAGTTTTTTGGATCCCCCAAAGAAAGGAAGCGTTTGCTTCGGGATGTATGCTGGATCAGAGGAGGTTGGCCAAGTATCCTCTGACCAGCAGGCAAGAGAGAGTGCTTTTGTAAATGTGACGACACGGATTTTTGCGTTCAAAAATCGACATCCATACTTCACTCGTATTCGAATGCCGTAGATTCAACCGTTCAAATCCGATTCGCCGGAGCTTATAACACATTAAGTACAACAACACAGCGGAAGAAAAATGAATAATATCATTGATACAACAATGAATACAATATCTGAAACAATAAGATACAACAAATCCATAAATATCAGAGCAGAATACAACAGCGGAAAATGACACAGCAGCAGCAGAAAACAACATCTTCAATGCCAAGCTCCAAACTTCAAGCTTGAACCGCCATCAAGTTGGGCTTAAGCAAGTCCGATCTCGAATGTTGAAGAGAAGCACAAAGCGATAGCCAAAATCCAAAGACTTCCAAGATATCGAATCTATATCTATTATCTGACTACCTGACTCTAGGCTGCCCGTGTGGAAAATTGTAGGCAACCAGAGTTTAGAAAGGGAACAATAAACTCCAGGTCAGTCATAGGACTGATGTGAGCAAAAAAAAGCAGTTTATTTTTAACAAAGGCAAAACAAAAGAATTTAAAAGAAATCCGCAATGCTTTTTGGAAAATGAAACTAGCATAAGGTCTCCCCACACACACACAATGCAAGCGCATAATTGGAGGAGATTTCTCCTTATGATAGTCAAACATGCTTGATGCGTAAAATTCTTTTGATATTATTATTAGTGCATAGTGTAGAAAACATTTCGAAAGTATAATATTAATCTTAGCCAGCATAGACATTTCGTACTATGCCTACTATAGCTACCATCTAAACAGTGGGTCACCACCATAAGTAAATGGCAGGTTCTACAACTAAAACCATACAGGGAGCGTATTGGTGATTGGATTTCCAACAATGGTCAGGCTAAGGAACTTCCTGGGCCACATGGGTACGCCTGTGGAGGGATGCCTGGAGAACCTAACCGGATCTCTGCCAACACAAGGCTGGGTTACCTCTGTAACTAGGTAACTAACTGTCACGAGTATGCCACCTCTTGGTCGTAATCGACCTTTATCCGAGGATCCTCAATACCAACAACCACAAAGTAATAAATTTGCAGTAACCACATAGATTAAATATCTGGGCTCCATACCATGATACCACCTTTATCCAGAAGGAAATGGACATACCCTCATGGGGCGTTACCCCAAAATAACCTTGCTGCATCTTTCCTATTTCGATCATTCCGGGTTGTGAGGTCCTGATGAGGTCTCGTCCACAAAGCTACGCTTTTCACAAAAGCTATGCTTCGATCAACAAATGATCAGCAGCACTTCGTATGCCACATTACCAAATTGGGAATGTATCACTAGTAACCATCAACTACATAACCTCTGAGCTCGTACGTCTCAGAGAAGAGTGTTAAGCTAAGAGAATAAATTCTCCGCCACCAAACAGAAATGTATTTGGTAGAAACCAGCTTTACATCTCAAAGTGTAACATCAGACATACATCCATACAAGTCTGTTCCGGGTTCGAACAGAACCGAAGGCACTTCAAAAGAAGCCCTTGCAAATCCGGATAATCCCTAATCACGTCCGGACTCCCCATCATAAAGGGTGATCAAATCTCTATACCGAGGACCAGTCGATGCAGGGACATTCGGCAGGTAATCCTTTCACTTTCGAAAATATCCAGTATTCACCACCGGTCTTCAAATGCTATACATAACGTCGTATCATTATTAGGAATGGGTTTTATGACACAAAGTCCTCCCTCGGCTAAACCGAACAATGAGCGCTTAATTTTAAAAAGCATATGGATATAGTGGGATCTTAGTTCAGTCACAACTTAAAGCCCAAAACCTTTCCTCAAATGGTTTAAACAAATTACCATTTTCAAATCTTTAAACAAAATGATTCACTTCACAAAGTTCACCAATCTTTCACAAAAATTAATTTATAGCTTTCAAAACTATTTACAATTCAAATCTTTTATACAAAAGATACACCTTTAAGATCCTCTTATTTTGGAAACTCACTAATCTTTAGTAAAGATTCATTTATAGCTTTCAAAACAATTCCATTTCAAATTTGAAACCCCTTCCAACAAAAACTAGAAATCCTTTCTTTATTTGAAAACTATTATCATTTGAAAACAATATAGAAATTGTATAAACCTTTCAAACCATGGTTTCCAAAATAATTTCAAATAATATTTAACAAGATATAGTATATTCAAAACTAAATTTCAATTTAAAAACGTCCCTTTCAAAGGCTTTTCATATTTAATTCAATTCCATTTCCAAAAAAAATTTGATTCAAAATTCAATCTTTAAAATAATATTTAGATTTGAAAATATCTATGACTTAACCAATTTCCTATTGAAATCCATACTTGTGCGCGTATAGTGTACTCCAAGGGTTTTACACAATAGTGCAACATCATCAATCATTACAGATTCGAGCACAGCAATATCGATAAGCGGTATAATCCTATAACGCTTATCTTCATTCTTAGATTCACAGATAAATAAAATAAATTCATCACAGATAAATAAATTGCATTCATCACAGCTCAAATCAAAACAATTCATAGCACAAAGCATAACATATCAGGGATATCAAACAATTCAAAGCATTCCTTACAATCCAAACATCCATACGTAAGATTAATTAATCATCTGACTAATTTAAATCAGATTAATTACTTATGAATTAATTGCTAATCCTGGTTAATTGACATTAATTAATTACAAACCATTTAATTAATTAACCTTTAATAATAAATTTATTAACCTTTAATTATTAATTAATCAATCTTAATTAATAAATTAATTAACCTTTAATCATTAAATAATTAACCTTTAATTATTCAATTATCCTTTAATTAATTAATTACATTAATTACATTAATTGATTAACCCTTAATTAATTACCATTAAATTCATTATCCTTAATTAATTATAATAATTAACCCTTAATCATTTAATTATTCTTTAATTACTTAATTAATCAACTTTAATCATTAATTAATTATCCTTAATTACTTTAATTAAGTAATTATCTTTAAGTAATTAATTACCTTTAATTACTTATCATAATCTTAATTAATTAATTATCCTTTAATGTAATTACATAAAGTAATTATCTTTAAATAATCTTTTATTAATTAAATCAAGTAATTATACCTACTTGATTTCATTAAGCAATCATCCTTTAATTACTCATCATCAATTAATTAACTCTTAACAAATTAGTTAATCCTTGATTAATACTTAATTGTCCTTTAATTAAGTAATTATCATTAAATTCGAAATTAATAATCCTTTAATCTTATGACAACCTATTTATCTTAATTAATTTCAAAATCATTATTTAAAGCTTATTTTAAATAACCTTTGAAACAAATTAACAAAATCATACAATTTAACTTAAACCCTTTTAAGTTAATTGATAATCAAAATCTTTTTTTTTTTCAAGATGAACCATTTTATCTTTAAAATCTCATATAAATTAACTTAATATCTTCAAGTTAATTACAAATCAAAGAATATCATTTAAGATAAACCATTATCTTTTAAATCAGTTTCTTAATTTAAACTATTAAATTTAATTTTCAAAATAACTTAAGAAAAACAAAACTTAATTAATTTTAAGTTAAATAAACTATACAACTTTCATTGACCCAAAATTTAAATAAACTTTTATTATGTAAAAGAAATTTGTATTTAAAAATTTTTAAAACTTATTTTTATTTAAATTTCAAAACTGATTTGCTTAAATACTTCAGACCCAAGGCACCCCTAGGTGAAACCCTATAACACACTCGAGTTTCCCCCCTTCCGCTTCATTGCTTTGAGTAACACACGAAAACATCCCCGAGACCTTCTTTGAGTTTACATTATCTTCCTCAAATTTCACAACCACCCAGGCACGAATGTGTACGCGTGCAGATGCACCATTACTTCGATCCTCTTTGATCGTCGCCGAGGCCACCCACAGATCATCGTTGACCTCCTCTACCAATCCCGACCACCCATCTCCGATGATCATGTCAGAAAACAAAATTTGGCAATTCGACCACTTCCTGGACTTAAACCACCATCAGAAAATCGCTTCGCCCCACCACGTCGAGCCACCGGCCACCACGAATCTCCGACCACAGCTTCATCACGTCACCACGCCCCTATCCCTGCTGGTGCGATCGGCCATAATGCTACGTCAACGATGAAACTTGCTCGAGAAAGACAGCAACCCAAACATACCCCTAAACCCTACCATCACGTCATATCACCGCCTTGATCGTGGATAAAATCAATTAGTATTTTTCCGACAATCTTCAACATACAAGCTACCTTCACCATTAATCTCGATTCATAATTCATCGTTGATTATCGGAATATGACAAAAATGCGTTTTTCATTCAATTCGAATTATCTCAATGTTCCCAAGCTTAAAAATCATGAATTTATTACCTAAAATCATCATTTCCTACTACAAATCAAATTATGAAACCCAAACTTGAATTCGTGAGCATTAATTTTTTTTCTGTTTGAATATATTTTACTGTAATTCCTATTTTCCAAATAAATTACTTAATAATTTCACTTGTTTTTATTTTTAAAAATAATATTACACCATTACAACCCTTTTTCATTCAGAAATCATAACCTCATACTGTTTATTTGGGGAGAGGTAGATTTATTTATGCTGTTTTTCGCCTGTGGATGTTTAACAGAGATATAAATGCCTGTAAATAGACAGGCATACAACAACAATATATATATATATATATATATATATATATATATTCACACAGACATACAGGCATATCAATATTCATACAAACATCTTTTCTCACAACAACTACTTCACAAAGCATCAAGATATCATAGATTCAAGTGTTTAAAGGGTCAGTTTGCTCACCTTGGAGATGAAAACAGGGAACCGGCTTGAGATGTTTTTTGCTTTGGATTTTTGATCTGAAACCTATATTTACTTTGATGTTAAATTTGTTGCTTTGCTTTGGATCAAGTCAGGTTGAAGATTGTTGAAACTGATTGAAGCTTTTGTTTTTTTTCCTTTCTTGTTTCCAGGTTGAAGTTTTGAAGTTATTTGCTTGTTTTAAATCTTTGAAACTTGCTCAGGTTTGAAGAACTTGTTTTGATCTGGTTTCAGGTTTGAGATTGAACAGAGATTGTTGCTGATTTGAAGACTTAAAACAAGTTGTATTTTATTTTCATTTTCCTTTGATCTGAACTTCCACTCAGGTTTTATATATATTTTTTTTCTTTGATTGTCTTTGAATATGAAGGATTTTGAGAAGTAAAGAGAAAATCAGCCTGGTTCCTCCTTTACATATATTTTATATGTTTTAATTTTAAAAGAAATTATGGTATGACACTTGTAAATTTGCGTTGTTACTTTGGTTACAAATGTCTTAATAAATTTTAAAATCCTACGCTTGTTAAAACAATCCTATTTATGTTTAAATCCCTTTATTTTTTAGTATTTATGTTTATATATATATAATTTCAATTTAACTTTACATATATATGTTTTATATTTTAGATGTTTATCTCATTTATATACACATATATACAACTATTTATATAACCTCTAAGAAAAATGATTTTTAAAATCTAATCATATACTAATAAGTAATCACATTCATTTTTATATATATAAGGATTTAACTTAAATTCCCTTTTGAAATTTATTATATAAATTCTCAAATCATAACTTTCATATATATCATATGTTATAATTAGAAAATAAACTTTTATCAATTTTAAATATAGAGTTAAATCCAATTTATTTTCAACATATCTACTTTTGAATTTCAAACCGACAATTTAATTTACAATCCATTTATATACTTATATATAAATAACAAACACATATATTATTTATTTTGGAAAAATTCCATATTAATTTATCAATTAATTCACAATTAAATCCAAAAACTTATATTAATTATCAATTTAAATTTGACTCAAAAACCGAGATCGTTACATATTCCCCCCTTAAGAAAATTTCGTCCCCGAAATTTGCTAGACAAGGAGACAACGAAGAACAGATGAACACATAGAGAAATGGTTTACCAGATTAAGCCGAACATTTATTCTGCATTTGGCTTACTAAATCAGAATATCATCAATACATATGAGAATGAACTCATTCGATACTTCACGAAATATTCGGGTCATTAGTCTACGAAATATGCAGGGGCATTTATTAGTCTAAAGGATAACTAGCCGTTCAAATTTACCAAATGTGACAACCCGGATTTTCGCATTCGAAAATCAACAACCATACTTCACTCGTATTCGAATGCCGCAGATTCAACCGTTAAAATCCGTTTCGTCAGAGCTTATAACACATTAAGTAAGAACAAACACAACGGAAATAGAATGAATATCACTGATACAACAATGGATACAATATCTGATACAATAAGATACAACGGATCCATAAATATCAAAGCAGAATACAACAGTAGAAAAGATAACAACGGAAAAGATAACTCCAATATGATCTTCAAAAGAGAGAGCATCCACAAAGCTACATCTCCAATCCAAAGCTGCAAAGCAAAAGCTCTAAACTTCAAGCTCGAACCACCATCAATTTGAAATAAAGCAAACTAGGTAACATAAATGCGATTGCCAAAATCTAAAGACTCCAAAGATCTCCAATCCAATAAGCTGAGAACTACCGAATTTACATCTACTATTTGATTATCTGAAAATCTAATTCTAAACTGCTCGTGTGAAAATTGTAGGCACCTAGAGTTTAGAAAGGGAATAGTAAACTCCAGGTCAGTCATGGGACTAGTATGAGCAAACAAGAACAGTTTTATCTTGAACAACAAAAAGAATTTAAAATTGAAATCCGCAACGCTTTTTCGAAAATGAAACTACCATAAGGCCTCCCGGCACACACACAATGCAATCGCACACTTGGGGGAGATTTCTCCTTATGATAGTCAAACATGCTTGATACGCGAAAATCCTTTTTGATATTATTATTAGTGCATAGTGCAGAAAACCTTTCAAAAGTATAATATTGATCTTAGCCAGCATAGGTACCATTATATTATGTCTGCTATAGCTACCACCTGAAGTGGCAGGTTATACAACTAAAACCGCAAGGGCTCGTATCGTTTGATTGGATTTCCAACAAATGGTCAGGCTAAGGAACTTCCTGGGCCACATGGGTATGCCTCGGATAAAGGTTGGTTACGGCCGGGGGATGGCGTACTCGTGTAGTAGTTACCTAGTTACAGAGGTAACCCAACCTTGTGTGGCAGAGATCTTAGTTGAAGCGACGATCAACAACTTTACTGTCTTCTGATCTTCTTCATTTAGTTCTTTAGCAAAAGCACCTGATAAAAGCATAGTTGGCAAAGGAAAATAAATAAATAAATGGGAAAATAAAATCTGAGATTAACTTATGTGGAGAACAGAAAGCCCCACTAATGTTGGGAAAACATTTAACATAAAAAAATTGTGTTTCCCAGTCCCTGAACTTATTCATTCCTTCAAAAATCAGCTTTTTGGGAGGATTTGCTCTGAAGATTTGGTAGTTTAAGTTACTAAGCTTTACTAATTGGACAAGATAATTCATCACTTCAACATTTAGAGAGGGAATGTTGGACTCTAATGCCATCAGCTCTAGGGATAGAAGATAGGTATACACATCTGGAGATAGTTGTGTAGGAGCAATCCCCAGATAGACTAAGAACTTAGATAAGAAGTCTAGGAAGGGAAGGAATCCTTGGTGCCAAATATGGTTGTCGTGTAGGAAAAGTGCCCTTCAAGAGGGCTGTGGATGGTATCATTAGAAGTAGGGTTAATGGTTTGTACCCCTGTAATACCAAAGTTATTAAGAATTGCATCCACTTCATCCTAAGTGGGTATTAAGGAATGCTTGGAGGTGGCTTCAATCTTCTTAGGTGAACCCATGATTCTGCCAAGTGTAATTATTTTAGTTAGAAATTATAGTTTGTTATGAAATAAGCATTCTTTCAAAGATATTGGAAACCTATTACAACAATTTGAACAACAAGCAAAACATGAAATTTCATATTCTTGAAAGAATGTTAAAGTTAGAAAAATAAGATTTATTGAGCTTTCGATAGAGTCGAAAGGAAAAATTGAAGTTAGCACCCTTCAACAATATCCAAAATCCAAGGATAAAATCTACTGAGCTTTTTACAAAGTTGGATGGGAAAATAGAAGTTAACAACCTTCAACAATGTTGAAAGCCCAAAGATAAAATCTACCGAGCTTTCGATAGAGTCGAAAGGGAAGATGAAAGAACACGTCCAGTAAACACACTTCAACAATGTTGAAAGCTCAATAGAATTTTTGTTATTAAAACAAAGTTGTAAAAACCAACTTAACAAATTTGAAAAAAAAACGCTATTAACATCTAACAAACAAGGCAAAAAAAACTTTTGATGCCATTGAAGCCCATGAACTCAATTTTTCTAAAAGAAATGAATGTTATCGAAACCCTATAAACCAATTGAGTCGAAAGGTTAAAATTTGAATTAGATTAGTAAAAATGAGAAGTTCTTGGAATTTTTTGACGATATTGGTATATAGTGATGATCAAATCACGGTCAGATACATAGGGTTTTGGCAGAGTCGAAAGGGGTGCATGGTTTTGAAAGTGTACCGGCAAATAAATTTTAATTAATACAATAGGTTTCAACTAAGTCAGAACGATTAACTTGATTTGCGACTTATACAAAGTATGCTTTCTCTAATTCAATTTATACAATATATGTATCTTTATTTAAACAAACTGAAAGTAAGTAGGTATTGAATGTTGTGAAACACAAAGGACCAAGTTTTTGCTTTTGAACATATGCACTAGGTAGTACTTAGAAGGACACTTTGGCCAACCCCTTCAGAAGGTATTGGGATACCCTAAAGTACAAAATAGCTTTCAAAGAGGTCGACTTCATATTAAATAAACAACCTTTCATCGAGGTTAAATAAATAAGCGCTAGGTTACCTTTTGACCCCATCGAAAGGGGTCGAAAAAGCGAAATGAAAGTTGCTGCCTTAATCCCGTTCGAAGGGGTAGAAAGGTAAAATTGTAGCGCCAAATTTTGAATCGTACAATTCAAAACTTCTGGCGAAGTAAATAGAAACTTCCTTCTTCCCCAAACCCGATTTCAAGATAGAAACTCAAAAACTAATAAACAAATGGATTTAAACGCGAATTAACTATTTAAAAATTTGAAAATCTTTGAGATGAAAATTTGTATTCCCTAAAAACAACAATAACAATAAAATCTAGACCAGATAGGTTAAAAATGAAGAATACAAGAAAAAACAAATCGAACCAAACCCTGAAACTAAATTAAAGAATGATTTCAGGCAAATAAAAACTTAAATGATTGCAAGTAAACAGGAACAATAATTCAAATCTGAATTGTGAAAGTTTGAGAAATCGGGATTCACTAAAAAAAATATTTGAAAAAAAGAGATAAAAAAGGCTTACTTTAGATCTGAATTCTTGTTTGTTGGAGATAGAAATTGTTTGAGAGTTTGAGAACTTTGATTTTTTTTCTTGAAGTTTATATCGATTGCAGATGAATAAAAGAAGAGAGGAAGAGACGTGGTCTATAAGAAAAGTCGGCAAAGATAGCATACCGTTCGATCAAATTTGAACGAATGGCCAAAATTTCCTTGGAATATGAAAAGGTGGAAACGTTGAGGGTTTTCGAACTGATTGACTTGGAAAGCCATGGGCATCCGTTCGCAAAGAGGGGCAAATGTTAATACCAAAACCCTTTCGAACTTGTCAAAACAAAAATGAGTAGAAAACAAAGAAGAATAAGAGAAAATAGCTCCAGCAAAACCTTCGAAGGAATCAAAGGGATGCTACATCCAAAGGCCAAAAGTATTACAACCTTTCGAAGGAGTCGAAAGGGTCGAAAGTGCCCTTCCACTTTAGTGGTTTCCTTTCGAAGTAGGTGCTTCCGCATGCATAAAAGCCATTCGAATGAGTTGAAGAAACATCTTTCAAAGACAACGGATAACAACCTTTCATATGCGCGCCAAACCTTTCGAAACGAAAGGTTTCGCCTTCATTCAAACTACTCAGAAAGATTCCTAGATTAGATCAACCCTTTCGAACTGGTCAAAACCTTTAACATCCACGGAAGGTTTCGCATCAGTTCGCAATCATGCACTCGGAAGCTATCTACAGCGTCGAAACCATCAACACCTTCGAAACCCCAGCGAACTACCTATCGATAGAGTCGGAAGCTTGTATCTTTACTTCTTATGACTACAAAGCAACACAAAGGGGAAAAGCGCATTTATCACCCTTTCGGCGAAGTCGAAAGCAATCCAACAAAAAATAGGAAGAAGAAGCACTTGGACTTAAATGACGACGAAAGGTGGACAAGGAGACCCTTCGACTAGGTTGAAAGGTCTAGAATGAGAAAATTGGAGGCGCAAGGATGAATGAGAAAACTTGAAAGGAATGCCTTTAGACAGCCTCAAAGGTAGGTGCATGAAGAAAATAAAGAGGGCCTTTTGACTATGTCGAAAGGGTAAAAGCGAAAGATAGGAAGACCTTTCGACAGAGTCAAAAGAATGGGCACGAAAGGGGGCCAACCTGCATCTATAAATAAGACCATAGGGGTCTGGTTTTGGGGATCCGAATTCATTTACTCTAAACTTGTATTTTCTTAATTTTGCAAATTTGTAAACCCTAATTTGTAAATCAAATTAGGGGATTTAGATTAGCAAAATCATCAGTGGATTAATAAAGGGAAGATTTCTATATTTTTGATTATATAGCTGTTTGAAGGCATTTATTAGATTAACCATGTTTTTTTAAGGTAACGACCTCATCGAAAGGTACCTTCCGAGTGGGTCGAAACCCCTTGCATTTCCATTTGATCTAAACCCTTAACTCTAAACCATTATTCACCAAACACTCGCCTTTTAGTGAGCAGAAACCTTGATCCTAGCGGGTTTTACTTTAGATTTCAGAATCAAACCTAATCCACTTAAGAAACTAGCTTTCGACATGGTCGAAACTCCGCTAAACTAACCATACTTTTGAATACCTAGATCCAATCTACTGTGCTTCATATCTATTTCGAAAGGAAGGTTTCGAAAGCACGATCAATTAATTTCAGCGAGCTCGAAAGGCTGGAAAGAAAGAAACATAGGTGTTTTCGACTAGGTTTAAATATCGATAAAGGAAAATCATCACTATAAAAACCTATTCGAAAGGGTAGATCAAAAGAAGTACCCATACCCTAATTTCCTCTTCTTAACTAAGAGTTACCTAAAAAAGGTATAACCTTTTCCTTAAATCTACTTTGCGGTGTTGCCAAGTTTTCTTGTTAATAGTTATGTTAAAATTATATGCCCTTCACTTTTATAATACACTATTTAGTACATGTTAAAGTTTTATTTTTTTCAATTTTATATATGTATGTGTGTGTGTCTGGACATATATACACATATACTGCACATTTATCTTTTTTGATTTTTTTTTGAAGTTCGTAATATGCATTTTTGAACAGTTTTATTTTTATTATGATTTCTTTACATGTATGGTAAATACATATCATATTTTAAATTGATTCTAATAATTTTCTTTTCTATAAGTTATTTTTTATTTGACAATTGGTAAAAATATTACTTCTTGCAAAAATTGTACGTTAAATCTTTGTGTTGTAATTTTTTTCCCACATAGTGTGTTACCACTATGATTCAATGGAATAGGGATCTTAAATCTAAATTAGCACTAAAGGTGGGTGAATAGTGTTTAATGGATTATATGAATATTTTTTAAGTTCTTTAATATTTTACTTGGAATGATGAAATTAACAATCATAGAAACAATCATAAAATCAAAATGCAGATTAAATGCAGTAAAAGTAAAAAAGGAAAGAACACGCCAGGATTTTTTGCTAGTTCAGAGTTATCCTACAGCCAGTCCTGCACAATTCCTTGTATGGATTTCTTTTAAATTAGTAAATACAAATATAATCTCAATTTCAAGGCTATGAGACACACCATCCAGAATCCTGACCTCTGGGTAAAGTCACTTGATTTCCGAGCTACAGGCACACCCACTAGATTTACGGGCTACCAAGCACACCCAATTGATTTTATGGGCTATAATCACACCCACAAGTATAGTAGTATGATTTGATAAAGTTAACAAACTAAGATCTTCGATCTTGATTATGATTGATCCTATAACTCTTGTATAGCACTTTGATCTTAGTTTGAGTGAGAAAGATGAGAGAAATCAAAGAGTAGATGAATCAAATTAGTGATGAGTGAATTTTATTCTGGTTGAATTCAGCAGAAATGTGGTATATTTTGATTTGGAAAATGAAAGGGTGGAAGGAGGAGAGATGAATAAGAAAATTATAGCTAAAAATCTGTTTGTAAGTCCGATACTTATAAAGGAACAAGTCATATCCATTTGTAAAGGGATAGGATGAAAAAACACTTCTTCTGAAATTTGAATTTTGAAAAAATCAGCCATTATATCGACATACATACATAGAGCATGTCGACATAATCTTTTTAAGAACCGAAAATACTTTAAAACATTATTTTGAAAACTTGTTGTTTTGCAAAATAGTTTGACACTTTGTAAAATCATTTAAGCATAGTTTATACATATTTTAATCACAATAAAAATTAATAAAACTTTATATAGGAATTTTGAAAATTTTAATATAATGTAAGTAATATATATATAATCAATATAATTATAACCTATTAAAGTATAAAAAAATTCAATAATATCTTTATAAGTATAAGAGATTGAAAATAATTTTGAGAAATATTTTAAAAAGGTTATTTTAAAACTAGGATATCTGAAAAACAATTTAAAACAAAATTAGAGATGGAGAAAGAGATCAGGAAAGTGCTATCATGGTTTTAACATAAATTCTATGACTCTATAACTTATCTGGCATATCTTGAAACCTTGAACTCTTCAATACTCATGAATCTTCATTCTCCAACTCTTGAAACTCGATATCAGCATCGTGAATCTACTTTAATGTTGTACAGTCTTTTTAATCAACACCTGTCCAATATCATGAATTATATACTATATATAACTTGATAAAGCATTAGTATATATATTTTATATAATGTCCTGTATTTGTGTTCATCAAAATCAATACCTAAGTACAAAAAAATTCCCTTTTTGACGATGACAACCCTGTACATAAAGTATAATATAACTCCTCCTGAATTACAAAAAAACCCTTAATATATACCCAGATTGTATATTTCTCCCCCTTTGTCATCAACAAAAATAACCATCTAAAACTAAAACTCTAAGACTAACACTTACTCTAACTCTAATTCCCGTAAATAAAATACTAATATATATATATATATATATATATATATATATATATAAGAATTATATATAATGATTATGAGAACAATTGTATAAAAACAATAAGTGATATGTAAAATTAGATAATTATGAAATAATCATAATCAATCTAAATATTCATCCAATCCAACAAAGTTAATATCGCACACCATTCAAAAAAATCCATACAAATCAAACCAATCAAATCCAAACCAAATCAAGTATTATTATTTATATACAATCAAACATATTTGAACTAGACATTTCAAGGAACTTCAACCCATCCATCAGCGCCAAAGATTGGATCCGCTTTGATGGCATCCCAATCTTCATCACTTTTTTGATGGTACACTCTACATTGGTGGTTGGTTCTTCTTTGTTTAAGGCAGAAATCATCCACTAAATCATGTTGAAATGCTTTTCTTGCTCCTTGATCATTTGTATTTAACTCAATTCTAAGTGCCTCTAGTTTCTTTAGATGAAAGAAAGAATATTCTTGAAAGATTCAAGAGTTTTTTCGAGGTTTTCTATTAGTTTTTGCATAGGAGAAGCCATTAATTTTCATTAGAGTTTAGGAATAAAAAAGAAGAAGAAAGGGACGTGAAACAAATGATTCGTTGGTCTTAATAGGCATTTAAATGAATGAAAATTCATTTGAAATGAATAGACACATGCTATTATTTCATTTACAAAATTGAAAATTTTGAAAAATTACCGTTGTATGTCGACGTACATACCCAAGGTATGTTGACATATATAAAGAAATTTTCAAAACAATTTTGTTTTGATATTCTAATGTATTTAGCTTATATGTTTTTACTTATATGTTCTTCAATCATGGTAAACAGTGTATAATAGTAAGGAAATATATTTTTCATTAATATTAAATGATGATTACATAGCTCATGTACTAAAATAATGAAAAATACCTAAGATCAAACCAAATTCAAATTAAAATGACCAAATACAACACATTCATAAGTAACCAGATAGATAGTGAACTACAAAGATGTAGATGAAGAAGAAGATGAAGATATCCCAAGCTTGCGTTTCGCTTTTCCAAAGAATTTGTCCATTTTGTTGGAAATAGTCGTTGATTTCTAATTAACAGAACACTTGAGATCTTTTGGTTTTCAACAATCTTCTTTTGTGAGAAGGTCTTTGTTGGTTGTTAGAAGAGTAAAATCAATGCTTTCTAAGGAGGTTTCCTCCTTCTCTTCTTCTTCTTCAATATCCATATCCTTTCCTTTTTCCTTTTACTTCACTTCTCTAGTTTCTTCCTCCTCTTCATAAGCTAACTTTTCCTCTTTCTCTACAAGAGTTTCACATGGCTCAAAAAAGGACGGAATTTTCATAAGACCGATGTCGGCTTGATTAAAGACTTTACGGGAGACAAATTCCTCTCCTTTAAAGTCAAACCCAAAGTAATTGAAGTTTCGAGTAAGATACATGCCATGAAATAGTGTGTTTTCATGATTAGAAAGATTTTTGGGATAAAATTCATCTAAAATAACTTGAGACCAATTTATATCATATTGACTATAAATGGAGAAAAGAGATTTGCACACTTTTAGAGTTAAATTGTTGAAAATTCCCGATCGAGGAGTGATACTTTGTTGTAAGAGAAGGTCTAAAATTCTTGATTTTGGATGAAAGTTTTGATTTCTAAATTTAAAGTCATTATCTCCTTCAAAAATGTTATGAAATACTTCATGATTTCGATCATCAATTTTAAAAGATGTAAGGTCTATTCAAGTAGATTAACATCCAAGAATGGTACCCAAAGTTCACAATTTATAACTATTAAAGTTCCTTTTAGACTACTCCACACTCCCTTCATTACCCTCATGAAATTTTCCTTTCAAGTTTGCATAAAACATTTTGACCAAGTGTGGATAGCAAACGTAATCAAATTGAGAAGCATCAATTAAACCGAGAACTCCATTTTGAAAACAAAGAGAATCTAGTTCATAAGTAGAAAAATCATTGAAAACTGCAAATCTTCTCGTAGAAACCTTTTCAAAATTCATATAATTTATATAGGCTTTCATAGCCTCTTGATCATGGAAGAGAAAATTCTTGATATTTTTGTAAAGTCTCATAAATGAAGGAGTGCTTGAGGAAGCCATTGATGAAGAGTTTTGACGAGATAAGAGAGTTAATGAAATTTAAATTTTAAAAGTGAAATGAATGGATAAAGATAAAGATAACAAATAAAGAATCAAATGGCATGTTCTCTGATCAAGAGGTACCTTTTCATAACATAGCGGTAGGTGAAAGGGTGGAGGAAAAATTTAAATTTTGAAATTGAAATTGAAATTCAAAATCTTCCTAAGTATGTCGACATATGTTAGGGATGTATGTCGACATACATGTTGAATTTTTCAAAAATGATTTTTATTTAACTATATCATATTTTATTATATATATCTATTTATAGTAATTCTATTTATAGAAAAATTATTTAAATATATTCAATATTATTACTATGTTATTAAAATATATTGAATATATAAATTCAAAATATAATCATACAATATTCAACTAATATTATTATTAATCTATAAAATATTCTTAACAACCAATAAAGCAACCAAAAGAATTCATTCAAGAAATTAAAACTTTTGATATTTTAAAAGCGTACCTTTTTCTAATCCATTTCACCATTTTATTTTGAATTATTAATTGCTATGAAGCACATATTAGCAATTTCCGTATCTGATTCATTATCACTTGAGGATGTGTCTGAATAGTCTATTGTTGCAATATAGGCTCTTCTCCGTTTTCTAGATGAATCAGTGTTTGGTGTAGTTTTTCATTTTGTCAGGATGTGGACATTCTCCTTTTAAATGGCCAGGTTCATCGTAGTTATAACATCTAATGCTATTTTCGCTTCCACTTTCGCTTCCTGAATTTTTGTTGTCATTTCATTTAAAATTGTTCATCTTCCTATATATTAGAAATATTCTGAAATTCCTTTTCTTGAAAGAAATTTCGTCATCATCGTCGCTGTTTGAATCTAGATTATCAGTCATAGAATTAAAAGCTATAGATTTTTTCTCTATTGCTTAGCCCTCTCTCGCCTTGCATTTGTGCTTCAAAAGACATTAAATTGCCAATTAACTCTTTAATTTTTAAAGTGCTAATATCATTAGCATCGTTGATTGCAAGACCTTATGATCCTATTGAGGAGTAAGTGAATTGAGGATTTTTCTAATTTGATCGTCCCCAGAAAAACTTTTACCTAGTGCAATAAGTGACTATACTATATCTTGGAATCAACTATACATATCAGATATGGACTCAATTGGACTCATTTTGAATAATTGAAACTGGTTTGTTAACATGGAATTTCTTGGTATGTTTAACCTTACTTGTGCCATTATGTGTAACTTACAAAGTTCTACAAATTTCAAATGCAAACTTACATATAGACGCTCTACTAAATTCATTTCTATCTAGTGAACAAAATAATCTATACTATAATATTGGTGTTGAGTTAGATTTCAAGAGCATATAGGCCTCCTTTATATTTTGAAAAATGAACAGTCACGTTTTTTATATTTTTTGTATTCCAAACTTTGAAATGTGATAACTTTTTCTACATTAATTGGATTTAAGAATCGATTTCACTATTAGATCTCAAATTTAATATGCTTTCCAATGATATCTATTGTTGATAACTAAAATAAAATTTTAAAATCATAGTTTTTTGAATTATTCATATTATTAAAGTTATTAAATCTGTTTGACTTTATTTCTTTTAACTAATCTACATCGTTGATTGTTTTGAAAATTTCCACCCTCTGATTCTACTTTCACAAATTGCAATCAAGTCTGATGAAATCCAATATTATCAAAATACAGCAACAAAGTTAGATGGAATTAGAAATGAAACCAGAAAGCTCAAAAGCATTAAATACAATTATATGCTTCTTATTATATTGAATTTGCGTTGACTGTAAAAGAAATACAATGATATTCTTCGCATTAAAATAAATATTGTTGAATAATGGTTGTTAGTTCCAACACTTCGGACATAAAATATGTATGCTTTAGATTTAGCATATTTTTCACAAGAATCGTTTAAAATAGAAATAAATCTCTTTATCCTCTAATCTTATCATTCTACAACAATATCATGTTGCATAATGTGTTCCTAGACATAGTCAGTTGTGAGATCATCATCAATACTTGCTTTCTTATGAATCATGTCAATGTTGCTTTTGGCATTTTTAGATCAATGGTCAAGTGTAAACCAAATGTTGTTACCTGCACTACTCTTATAGATAGTTATTACTGAAGCAGCAAATGGAATCAACGACGTCAAGTGCTCAAGGAAATGATTGATAAATGCATCTCATCAAATGAAGTTACATATAATACAGCTGATGCATGGAGCAACAGCTGATGCATATAATAAATTTATATGTGTATTGTGTGGAAATTTTATCTTTGAAATTATTTTTGCTCGATATTTTGCAATTGTTTATCAACAATCAGTACTATTTGCATTACTGTTTTCAAAGATTTATATACAAGTTTTAGAAAAAATGCAAACTTATTTGAAAATTGATAAAAAAAAAGGTTACTATTTCTTAATCAATGAACCATATAAATCATTTAAACATGTTATGATGATAAGAGGTTGAGTGCGCTCCGTATGCGAAGCACGGGTTCGCACTAGTAATATATTCATAGCTTAGAGTTACTTTGCACAACTGCTTTTTGGTCAGTGGTCCATTGTGCAAAATTAGTCTTGGGTTCAGTGTACTCTGTTTGTGTGATATTTCAAGTGTCTAAAACAATTGACTGTAAATAAATTTTCTATCTACATGACCAATATGTGTAATTACTGTCATTAAAAAGTGGCGGTCTAGTAATAAATTGTCCTTCGACAAAATGAGTTACTAATAAGTGTATTAACAATGTTACTAATAGTACTATTACCAGTTTTGGTAGCCATTTAAACTTTTTCAAAAATCAGATGATGAATACTTTAAAAACCAATGCCTGATACCAAATGAGAGTCGGAGGAATAGAGATCTTAAGGCTAAATTAATACTAGATGTCTAATGGATTACATAAATATTTTATAAATTCTTTAAGATTCTACTTGGAATGATGTAATTAACAATCACACAAACAGTCACATAATCAAAGTGCAGATAAAAGTAAATGTAGTAAAATTAAAAAGGAAAGAACACACCAGGATTATATGGTGGTCGGGGTTAACCTACGTCCAATCCCGCACAATTCCTTGTATGGATTTCTTTTCAACTAGTAAATGCGAATACAATCTCGATTTCAAGGCTACAAGATACACCCTCCAAAGTCCCGACCTTTGGGTAGAGTCACTTGATTTTTAGGCTACAAGCACACCCACTAGATTTACGGGCTACAATCATAGCCATAAGTATAGCAGTATAATTTGATAGAGTTTACAGACTTAGATCTTTGATCTTGATTACAATTGATCATGTAATCCTTGAATAGCACTACAATCTTGGTTTGATTGAGAGAGACGAGAGAAATCAAAGAGTAAATGAAGGAGAATCAAACTAGTGATGATTGAATTTGATTCTAGTTGAATTTCTATAGAGTTTGGGTATATTTTGATTTATAATTTGAGAGAGTGGAAGGAGGAGAGATGGATAAGAAAAATTATAATTAAAAATTCTTTCGGAAGTGTGGTATTTATAGAGGAACAAGGGTCATTTCTATTCATGAAGCGATACGACAAAAAGATACTTCTTTTTACATTTAATTTTTGAAAAAATCGGCCACTATGTCGACATACATACATAAAGTATGTCGACATACTCTTTTTGAAAATTGAAAATACTTTAAAACATTATTTTAAAAACTCGTTGTTTTGTAAAATAGTTTGATACGTTGCAAAATCATTTAATCATAGTTTATACATATTTTAATCATACTAAAACTTGATAAAACTTTATATAATAATTTTGAAAATTTTAATAGAATGTAAATGATATGTATATATAATCAATGTAATTATAACTTATTAATGCATATACAAAAATTCAAATATATATATATATATATATATAGACTTAAAAAGACTAAAATAGTATTTTTATAAGTATAAGAGATTGAAAATCTTGAGAATTATTTTGACAAAGATTATTTTAAAACCAGGATATCTGAAAATCAATTTAAAACAATATTAGAGAAGGAGAGAGAGATCCGGAAAGTGCTATCAAGGTTTTAACATAAATTCTACAACTCTATAACTTATTTGGAACATCCTGAAACCTTGAACTCTTTAATACTCATGAGTCTTCATTCCCCAACTCTTGGAACTCTATATCAACATCTTGAATCTACGCTTGATGTTGTACAGTCTTCTTAATCAACACATGCCTAATATCTTAAATTATATACTATATATAACTTGATAAAACATTAGTATCTATATTATATATAATGTCCTATAGTTGTTATCATCAAAACCAATACCTAATGTACTAATAATCACTATGCCAAAAAACGCATCAAACGATAGATATGCCCCACTGTCTGAAAGTATCTTTCTATCGTTAAATCCGATGATGTCTCATTGAACATCAGACCACAAGTATGCCCATTGTCTGATGTGCACTAATATAATAGAGAGAAAAGGTCGTATAGTGTCTAATGTTATAATATCATTCTTAGAGTTACCTATTATACAGCATATAAATTTTGACTAATATTGTAGAGTATAATGGTTTGTTATTTTTGTTTAATGATAATAAATATTTTATTCAAACAAATGTTTTATTTCATTTCCATTTCAAACATTACGCATTGGGCTTCTACTATATTTCACACTTTCATGCATAGCATTAATTTTACACTCTCATATACAACAGTTTTTTACTCACACTCACACACTCGAATTTGATATTTTTGCTTCTTCTTTGGTCTTCTATATTGCCTGTTAAACAAACAATAATGGAACAAAAATAGAAATAAAAGGAACAAATAGATATTTGCGAAAATAAGAAAGTGATTTAATATGATATTGCCTAAGTTATTTGAGTTGTTTAGTTTCATACTTTAAAACCGAAATCAAAGTGCTCGAACAACGTATGACATGTATGTACCACTATAGATGCCATAAGGCCGTACACACAAAATGCACTTGTGTCAATAAATTTCAGGAACAAATGCAAAGATCAAGCCTGAAGGCTTAACAAAGTGTAGGTGTGCACGAGGTCAAGCCTAAGCAAGCTCGGGCTCAACTCTGGTGCATCATGTAGTGTAGAATGGTGCAGCCATGAGTTTCAAGCCAGCAAAGCTCACATACAATATCAATATACACACAGTGGAATGGTCTAGCTATAATTAAACAACATAGGCTAGAATGAAACCATTTCACGGAAATATAAAGCAACATGGAATTCACAATAGCTAAAAAAACTAAGTATACAAGAATCACGACCAAGTTCAGAAATAAGATGCACAAATAAGTCCAAAAACAAGGGCATGCATCAATACAAAAACTAAGTGCACATGGTAGAACAAGGCTAGGCAGTGGACCAGCAATTGATATGATGCCACAGATCAACATGTGTGAGTACAAGGTAGTTCAACACAAATCAAGGCAGCCAGTATTAATGCATAAGCACTACAAGAAGCTAAACAATATAGGACAGTATGCATCCTAAAAATGCAAACAAGGCAACTCGCAAAATATAAAAAGGTGCAACATCACAAAAACAATGGAGACTCGCTTAGAACATGCACACAGTTTGACAAAAACAAGCACATAGACCTGTAAGTAGATGTGCGTACATAGACATAAAATGAAGTTAGCAAGGACAGGCATGAAGCTCATGCATACAAATTAAGGCAGAGCAACAAGATACAATAGCCTATCCAAAAGACTCAAGGGAATTATCTAGGAACAAACACTAATGAACAAAGCACAACAACAATCACACCTAGGGGCAAAGTAAAGTCGCACAAATTCTCGAGTATCACTGACAACCACAACAAAGTAGTGATAGAGTATCAAAGCTTTCAATAGGGATAAATATCAAGTTCTAATTAAACTAACAAATTAAACCATAATAAAATTATATTCAAGTATATTGAACATATAAATCAACCAGAGACCAAGTCAGAAGCATCAAACCGTTCAACTAGAAATCAGTAGCCGTAGTGTAAAAATTTAAAGTCAAGTCTGAACGTTTCAATTTGGAAATATAGGAGATGAATCAATAAAGGGTGATAAACAGGAAATGTAATAATCATTTGATTATAACTAGAAAATTCATAACAATAACCATCACAAATAATTTTTGCATCATATGCTAGCAAAAATATCAATCCAAGCATCATTGGAATTATAGAAGTGGAACGGGTCTATAGAAGTCGAGGCAAAATTCATAAATTCAGCCAAAATCTTAGAAAATTTCATCGGCATAATTGTAGAAAGGCACCAAATTTTAGATTAATGAAAGCACAAATTTCATTGGCATAATTATCAAGGCAGAAATAATAAATGTGGATAATTGAAGTAAAATCTTAGAAAATCTCAAACCAAATTCTTAAAATGAAAATATAGGAAATCAAATCCTATATAAGCACTTATATCAAAATTATTAAAATAAAAATATAGGAAATCAAATACTATATATGCACCTATATCATCAACGCCATAATCCTAGATCGAGTTCAAGCAAAATCAAATGATCATAAAAAATCACGTACTAATTTTTATATCCTCCAACTCGACAAAGAAGCAGCCGAAGAGTTTCCTCAAGTAAGAGAACCAATCAAGCTATCAATCGATAAAGGGACGCAGGTGATTTCATTATCAATCGGTGCTTCGATTAGGAAACCTTAATTCTAGAAGACTCAAAGAGAAAAGGAAGCCGAGTTTAGGGTTCTGCCGATTTGATTTCGGGAGTGAAAGAGTATCGGGAGAGCGATAAATGATTTGAAAAATAAGTAAATAAGGATAAGAAAACCAGATGAATGGGGTTTAATCATTTGATTTCCAGTTTGAGAGATGAGGAAAAATTGGAATGGATAAAAAGAGAAGAGGGAATAATTCAATGAACACACGGCTATAAAATAATTTAGACAATATTGAGATGGAAATCAAAATATTGATATGAAGCCAAAACTATAATAACTTAAATCAATAGATAAAATTTTGTTTGAATGACAAGCATGAATCTTAATAAAACAATGATCACGGGCTATGTCATACAATAGTTGATTTTTCCATATGTTGTGAAAAAGTGGGATAATAGAAAATTTACCATATGTTGTGTGATCACTATTGTCTAATTCACTTTGTTGGATAGTGTATATTGATCTTATATCACTAAAATATGATTGGTAATGTTGATTTTTTACACTTGCATCAAATATTGCTCGACTGGGGAAAAAATAATAATAAAAGCATGGCACCATTTTTTAATTTTTTCATGCAAGAACTTACTTTCAATATGGTTGTTTTATTTTATTAAAGAGATATTTATGAGTATATTTTTTTAATGTGACTAAATAATATTTGAATTGTTTGCAATGGATACTTGTGTATGTCTATATGCATGTGTATGTGTATATGTACATATTGTAGAAAATGATGTGTGGTTTTACAAAGAAAATGAACAAGCTAAAATTTCTACTGAAGCTAATATTGCTAAATCACAGTTGGATAATATCTAAAACAAGACGATTATCGTGCATATGTGGATTTGTAGTAGATTCATATTTATCAACAATAACAATAGATTGCCCACAGTAGATACTAGTGCATGTATGTGTGCGTGTGCGTGTGTTTGTGAGCGAATGATTTGGATATATTATTCATATTACATGTTAATCTAAAGATACATTGTGCTCTACTAGGTAATTTTATATGTCAATTAAAATCGCATATACATGACATTATTAGAAGTTAGATTGCCTTTTATTTCCATAGATTAGAATTCCCATTGCATTAATTCAATGGCTTAAAATATATTTTTTAAATTTTACATGATAAGATATTGAAATTTGAACTCAGTGGCCATTTTTTGTACATGTGAATTTTATTTCAAAAGCTCTTTGGTATATCTATTAACAGTAAGTTGAATGCATTAAAACTTCTTTTTAATGAATTAAATGATATTTGCCTTGTTTTTGATACATACATAACTACATATGTGTATCAATAGACATTCATCTTATATGATTTTCAAAAAAATTAATGAGTTGTATTGTACAGGTAATTTATTTGCAAGTTAAAATTAAGTAATGCACTATCTTATTTAAAAGCTAGGTTTTATTTTTATTTTCATGGATATGAATTCCTAATTTTCTAATTCAAAATTGTTAAAAACATTTTTTTTCATGTTTGGGTTTTACATTAAAACGCAAAATATATTTTTGCTCTTTTTAATCAATATATGTAAGCACGTGTGTGTGTGTGTCTATATATATATATATATATATATATATGTATGTATGTATATGTGTGTGTGTGTGTATCTGTGTGTGTGTGAGTGCGTGTGAGAGAGAGAGAGAAAGTGTAAGAAAGATATGCATATATTCTTATTACATGTTTTCTAAAATTACAAATTGTTCTATAAGGTAATTTATTTGGCTTATAAAAATTTTTATTCCCTCTCAGACAACTTCATCAAATAACCATAACTTCTTAGTTTCTTAATGAATTCAGCTAAACTTCATATCAAAACGTCAAGCAAAACAAAGGCTACAAGCAAATATCGATGTCAAGGCAAATTGAGAGACTTTTTGATGATAAAGATATCCAATCCAAAGAAAGATGCGAGTGAGGAATTTATTGTTGGGGATGCGGATTAAGGATCTTAAGGCAGAAATAACACTAGAGGAGGGGTGAATAGTGTTTTAAAGAATATATGAACTATATGACTAAATTAAAACTTTCAACATAAATCTAAACAGAATTCTAACACAGAATGATCACAGAACATATAACAAATGCAAATAGTAAAGTAAAGCAAGTAAAAGGAAAGAACACACCAGATTTTATACTAGTTCGGAATCCTCCTACATCCAGTCCTGCACCAAGGCAATATCCTTGTACAGATTTTATAAGCCAATATCCAAATTACAACCTCAATTTCTATGGCCTTGAGGAACCCTCCTATCTCCGAGACTGGGGTAAACTCTCTTGATTTACGGGACACAAGATCACCCTAATACTTCTTAATAACAATCCTTTTGAATGGATAGACTCTATGGATTTTTTGAATACAAATTAAACCTATAACTCTGAATAGCACTTTGATCTTTAGTAGAATGATGGAGAATCGAATAGAGAGAGTATCTAAATGATTTCCTATTGAGAATTTGGCAGAATGATGGCACGATCTTTAAAATATGAAGTTTTATGGATATGGAATGGTGGAGAAGAAAGAGTGAAGAAAATAAGAAAGTAGTTGTTAAAAAAATTCATTTTGGAAGCCTTTATATAGATGCACAACAGTCATAACCATTGGCGAAAGGTTTTTGAACGAATGGAAACTTCTTTTGAAATTTGAAATTTGAATTTTGAATCCAACTGTCACCATGTCGACATGGGGTATCCCCTTATGTCGACATCCCTTAGTTCAAAATTATAGAGATGTTGTTTTGTAAGGACAATTGAAAACAAGTTGAAACTTCTCTGAAGCAAAGTAAAGTGTTTAAACAATATTTTGAGATGGAGAATGAATATAAAACATTATTTTAAATATATATATATATATATAATTGGTATAGACCGTCAATTATATAAGTAATATTTAAAATCAGAATAAGTTTTGATGTTTTAAAAATAGAAGTTTTTAAAATCAGAATAGAGGAATATTTCAATGCTAAAACAAAGTTTGAAAACATTTTTGAAAACATGATTTTGAAAGCTAAAAAATTTTGAAAACAGATTTAAAAACATTTTGAAAAATCTATTCAAACTGAAATTGCACTCGAGAACTTGTACAAAGTAGTTTAAATGATTTTGATTTTCGTGGGTTTGTAAGCCACTTGTCGTAGGTTTGTAAGCTACTTGTCGTGGGTTTGTAAGCCACTGGTTTCGATAGAAATTGGGTTCCATCCCAAAAGAAAATTGAAAGAAAGATGAGAGTGCTATTATGAAGTTTTAACAAAATACTAGACACTTATCTTGAGATCTTGAAATCTTGATTCTCTAGAGTCTTGAATCTTGAATCTCTAATCTTCATCTTGATGCTTGAGTCTTTATACTGATCAGTCTTCGATAATACCTGCATATACTTCCTATATACATACATACATACATACATACATATATATATATATATGGAAATGTTAGTATATATATTTTATAAAGTAAAGTATAATAACTATATAAGGTTGTTGTCATCAAAACATCATCAACTCAGTTCCTAACATTTATGATATTGATGTTCGTTCTTTTCTGTATAAGTGGAAAATTTTATAGCCTGTGTGTTATGATCAAGATGTAATTCTGCAAATAGATATGATACAGAAGGAAGTTTGATCATTTTTAAAAATTAAAAAGAAGATGATTAAGGATGTTACAAACCGTATTTTACCGTTGATGCATAATTTAGATTACACGCTATTTATAATTTAATCTTAATTAGGAATAATTTAAATTATATCTCACCTAAAATTTATGGCTATATTTCTTTTTCTTATTTTTGAATGGTCTCTTTAAAGGTAATTTTATCCTCCATCTCAAGTTTAGCTTTGATACTCTACTCTACTTAATTTGTTTTGAAAATAGATACTTTTCCACGAGTTTAATGCATAAACTTCTTATGCGAAAGTTACATGTATGGAAATACTAGATTTGTATCTCATATAATGGCATGTCTACTTTCGTTAAAGTAAAAGGACATTGATAACCTACATTATGATTAACTTCTATAAGTTTTACAAAGAAAGTTTAGATAATTAAATATTTTAATAATTAAATGAATCATTTTGTTTTATTCTACACGAATTAACCATTTGTACAACAATTTTTCTATAACACTTGGACCTTTTTCGGATTAGATTCAAAAGTCTAATTATTGTAAAAGGATTCCTTGACAACTGGCACGATGATTTCTTTTCAGTTAGCCATTTTTGATTAGACATTCATGTATAGGAACTGGCAGCAATCCCACTTAAACCTACTTGCTTTAATTTGAAACAGGAGAAGATACACCAATATTTTTGGGTATGTTATTCGTTGTCAACTCGTCGTTCCCAACAAAATGAGAGTTTTGGACCTTATAATATATTTCAATTATTAAGGGTAGCTCACTTGTGCTTGAATTTATTGCTACAAATTTAATGGTTCCCATGACTATTATTTGATTAAATATAATGATCATAATCAAACTATGTTGGAAATCATATTCTTAAAATACGTCTGTACAGCACGAGCTTCAAGTATAAAAACCTATATGCTTAGCATGTGGAACACATATTAAGCATTGGCGCTTTCTTAGCAATGTTGTGCATGTTATAAGTGGATGCAAATTAACCAATAAATGAAGTGTCATTATTCACTAACTTAATCAACTTTCACCCTCTTCTAAAAGCACACTCCATGAAACACCTGAATTAATTTCGATAAAACTCCTTTTTATTTTTTCTTCATGTTTGAATATGTGATTTCAATGTTATAAGTTTAAATATATTTCTATAAGAAAATATATGTACATACATTTGATCTAGTTTTCTCTTTTTTCTAAATAAAAAATATAGACATAGCAAGACATACCATTGTCCTATAAGGGACGTCTGATCTGGTGTTTGTGTATCAGACCGCTATATGTGAACTTGGTTTCTTTTATGTACTCTTTGCTAAATGATTATTCACTTATCTAATTTTTATTGTAGTATAAATTTTCAAAAATTAGGAAGTAACATTTGTAGACTCATTGTGTTGACAAAGTATTTACTTTAAGAGACAATATCTGAATGTGCTATATTCTCTAAGAGAGCCTTACCACTGGAGAATTGATATTGAATACTTGCACAAAGCTTTAAAGCTGGCGTATCATTTTCCTATATTGTGCCTGATGAGGTTGAATTTATTTTTAGATGCTGGATAGATATTCTTTTTGGATTTATTCATAGATGTTTGATAAATATTTTGTTTTCTAAGAATATTGTACAATGCTTATCTTCACATCAGTTTAGAATCCTTTTGTATACACCAAATTTTTACTATATTATCAAAAATAAAGGCTCAAGTCAAACATTGGAGTCTCCATATGCAAGGTTGTGAGAAAGATGTTGCTAGTGAAAGGAGTTTAATACTGAAGACCAAGTTGTGAAACTGCAAATATGGTATTGACAAAACTTATGGAGAATGTGACTATATTTTCGAAATTTAGGTGTACAAATTGGGAATGGATTCATATTTAATTAGGTAACACATTTTAGGCTTCGTTTATTATTTCCTCCTATTTGCAATGCTGGTAAGCTCAAAATCGAGTGAGGTTAAAAAATATGTCTTATATGTTAATGCGAAGAATGTTTGAGCTGTTATGTGATAAAGGACATAAGTATTGTACGTTCTCATATTCCCTAGAACCATTTATGTAAATAATAAAACGCTTAGTTAAAGGGGAGCTAAGACTCTCTCCCTTTATGCAAACTTTAAGTTAAATGTATGTGATACTATCAAAGTTGAATTTCTTTCATATATATTAGTCAACATGCTTCAAATTACTTATATTTTACAAAAAAAATGTCAACCTACTGTTCATTTTTCTAAGACCTATTGCTTTTCCATGATACACTTTTCCTATGCAAAAAATACCTCCATATTAATTACTTCACATAACTGACTAATAATATCATTTTCCTCTTATTATTTATCATTTGCTTCTCTATTAAAAATTTGTATTATGGATTCTCAAGTGAAGTGTGTGATAGAGCAGTTGGTGAACCAAATTGAACCAAAAGGCCTGTTGAGCCAAATCTTTGTCAAACTTTTCGGCTAGGAGAATTATTGAAACAATAAGAATATGAAGGGTTAGACAAAAATGGTTGTATCTTATGCTTTTTGAATCTAAAAGTGAAGTAAGGTGTCTTTCTTAAACACGATATTGGTTTTCATTTTCAAGGTGCATATCCTAATATTCATAAATTTATTTTCGCCCATCGGTGTAGATTTATTTTTAAAAGATTTGAACTAGTGTTTCAAAGAATATATATATATATATATATATATATTCAAGTGTGAAAACTTATGCCTTACATTTAGATGATTGACCTACGCACAAAGATATACATACATATCTACGTGCACACATATATGTAAACACACATATGTATATATGTGTGTGTGTAAATATATATATATATATATATATATATATATATATAAAACACATACACACACACAGATATATATATATATATATATATATATATATATATATATAAGAAAGGGAACTTGAGTTGTTACAGTATTCCACCATTCAAGAACTTTTTTGTTCAGTTCGATTTATCTTTTTTATTTTAAGATTAAATAAACATATCCTATATACATTAATACATGCATGTATACAAGTATAGTTTGGTAATTTGATTCCCTTATGGCTTTTGGCTCTATTATTGATGATGTGCATTTTTTAAAGATGAAGAAGTTTATGCTACTTTTGAACTATATACCGCCGGTGTTAAAGATTCAATTATAGAATGTGGATTTCTTTGAGGGATTGTATGGGATCAATTTTGCAAAGTTTGATGGTTTAATAATCTATCATTTTCTATTATACTTGCAATTACACACACAGATATGTGTGTGTGTATGCATGTACGTATGTTTGTGTTACATATGTAATTTTAGACTTTTATAACTTTACACATGTTGTTAATATCATTTCTATTATTTCACAAATTGCATACTATTTATATAAAATATGTCATCATCACTCACATACTACATTAAATTTAATTCCATAACTCTTTTTTAATCTTAATGAATAAGACTGGCTCAAAGAAACCCTTAAATTAGAAAAACAAAATATTGATGCATTTGACGTGATATTGAATTGAGATTCTCGATATCATATTCTCTCTCGCATTTAGATATTAATTTTTATTTATCTAACGTCCTTGAATTAGAAAACTAGAATGGCATGTCTTTATTTGCATTCGGGTCTTATTTTATTGTTGGTTGTTCTTTAGTTTGTGTTTAGTTTTTCGATTCCGAATTTCATGAGACTTTTTCTTTCTTCATTTCATTTAACACTAAGGGTTGATTAAAATAATAAATTAGGCTTTTAATGCTACTAGTAAAGTCTAGAAGCTATAATGAAAATTTTCTGTAATCTTTGTTGAGATTCATAGAGGAAGAGAAACGATTTTCCTATAAAGAGTGGGAAGAAACTAATGAGGGAAAATGTTAAATTGATGTGGAAAGCATAAATAAAAATAAACGTTTGGATTATGTTGATAAAAATGGTGGGTTGAAAATTTCTAGTGTAACTCTTTTAATGTCGTATATTTTCATTAATTATTTTGGTAAAAGAGTTTATCATATAAACTTTAAAATTATGAATATACTCTGAACGTAATATTCAGGTCATGCATTATACCATGTTTTATTCGTATAATCTAGAATAACATATTGCTTATAATTGACTAATTAATTTTTCTTTTTATATAGTATTAGTAAGATTTGTTGCATGTATATTTAATTTTTATAAAATTCACAATGGTTCTATGGAATAGTCCGCGCTTAATATTTGGTCCATCTTCTAAGGTATTACTGTCAATATTAAATTCTAAATATTTTCCCCATTATTTCTTTCACAAAACAGTTAATTACATGATTAAACGAAGGCATATTGTGGGAAGAAATGGATTTCAAAGAGAAAATATGGTTTGCTTCCTTAATTACAATGGCAGTCACATTCAATGGAGCAGTGCTTAATTATTGGTATCAGAGGCCTCTTTTGCCACCTCTATGCAAACTCCATTCAAGTTTGAATATTTTTTAAACATAAGCATAATGTTGGCTTACATTTTCAAATGTTATAGACATTATGGATCAGTTGGTTTTTAAAGAAGAAACATATCTTTCGGGATTGATGCACTTCGGTTAATTGCTACAAAGATTAAAAGCTCAAATTGAAAAACTTTTATTCAAGCTCATAAACTATTGTGTTGATTTTGAAACTAAACTATCTACTATTGCTACCAAGAAAAAAATCAATTGAGTTAGTTATCTCAAAATGTACTGATATATCACTCTGTAACAAGTAGCGGTGACTACTGTACATATAATTCTTAACAACTGAATGTGTATTTCATTTCACTATTATCGATCCAATGTTCTCTATTAATTATAAGTTATCTCTTATGAAGATTTGTACTTTCTTCTAGATGAATTATTTGCCATTACAAATGGTTAATGATACTAAATTCAATTTATTTACGTTAACATCTAATGAGTGAAATTCTCAAATATTAGTACGGTTAATTGTAGGATATGCAATATGCTTCATCTATAAAAAAAAACTTATAAGTTACATACCATTTGCGAAGCATGGGTTCACATTAGTTCGAGTAATATCTAGGGTTTAAAATAAATGCTTAATCATAGCAGTATGGTCACATTAATTAAATTCAACGGCATATTTAATATACAACTAAGTCTGTAAGGTATGTATTAGAAAATGGATTCCAACAACGACAAGGTAAGGGACCACAGTCTAACAGTATACCTTCAGATAAAATGTACCGAGGTTGTAAACATTGTACCATTTCCAATACAGAATCGACCTAGCCCTTCCTGGATAGTGCCAAATATGAATCATCACCCCGACTGCCAACTTAACAAACCGTTTTCGTGGGCCTAGCATACATAATGCATAAATATAGATCTAGAAACAAGTGGTGATCATACCCTAATAGGAGAGACCCACATAGCCACATTTCATCTCTCTTATTTTAGTCATTCCTAGGTGTGATGCATGAGGCAACGACTACTTTTTTTAGAAAAACCCTCTTAGAATGCTAACACTGCCCTTCAGGCAATAATATAATGCCAACATTCATCCATACAAGTAGTTTTGGGGCCGAACAAACCGAAGACACTACTACTACATTCTTTTTGGAATCACCCTTAGGATTAGTAGGAAGTAGGCCTTTCACTTAAATGGCTTCGTCTTTGATTTTCATCATCTTCAAGATGTCCCTAATTCGAATGCTTATGCAACCACTAAGCTTTAATTTCAATAAGCAAACAATCAAATCAGAGATTTAACTATCCAATAAGCAAACAATCAAATTAGAAATTTAATTTCATATGGAAATTAGGCATGATTATGCACTTAAGCAATCACTAAGCCTCTTTAATTAATCCTTTCATTAATTAAAAATCACTTTGTACATACTTGCAAAAATATTCATATACTTATCTCATTGGCATAAATATATTCAAAAACACTGTACTTTCAATACTCAAAAAGTATTCATATTCTTATCTTCACGGTATAAGTATATTCCCAAAATCTAAAGAAAGATTTCATCTCCAAAACATACTTATTTGGTTAAAACAAATGTTAATTAAAAACATTGATAACAATAAACCAAAAACACTTTTGGTGTAAGTAAATGGATCATACAAAAATTAGACCAGATGTACTTACCGCCACTTTTCGATTTCAAACTTGTCCCATCCCTCAATTAACAATGTAGTCGAATAAGTTAGTGTACTATTCTTACCTCGATGTACATTCTTAAACTCTCACAGATAGAGATGAGTTTTAAAACCTCAGAATTTGGTGTAAAGTATAAAAAGAATACTTTCTATACCACCATAAGTTATAAAGATCATTTATGGAAATCGAATCTTCTACACATGTCACGTTTCCAATATTTCAACTTATTATATCTCTCGTCCAGAAACAAAGCCAGGTAAGTCAAGGCACTGGTTGCACCTGGCTTAGCCTTAGTTAAAACGTTCTGATTCTAGATCTCACAAATAGATGATCAATCTACTCATAAGCTTTTGGTGCTAAGTGTAGGACTACTTAATTTCTATAAGTACCCAAATTCATATATGGAAATAATACTTTGTATACTTAACGTCGGTCTTCAATTTCAAACTTGTACCATCCTTTAGTTAACAATGACGACGTTCAAGTTGGGGTATTATTACCTCCTAAATCTTGACTCGACAAACATTCTTATCTCACAACATTCTTATCTTTCGAGATAGGTAGAAGTTTGCCTATCTTGAAGCTTAATAGAAAGTATAAGACTTCATAAATTTCGTATAATCATTTATTTAAAACAAAGTTTTAAAAACCAAACCTCTTTTTCCACTTTCCAAAATCTCCTACCATAACTAGAATATTATAGTTCATAACTTCCTTCTATTTTCTGGAAACCATTTAATAAAACACAGTGGTTCTAATTCCAGACTTTCCCACTTCATTCTTCAAAAATCATTTAAAACATTTACAATATAGTTTAAAATTTTCATCTTAAAAAATCTCTTAAACGTCATTACTTTCAATGAAAATGGACTATGGAAATAAAATAGTTTCCCTTTTTACAAAAGTACAACTTACTTTATTATATCAAATCTCTAAAATCATTATATCATTTTCAAACCTTTTAAACACTTTTAAACAAAGTTTAAACTTCCATCCAAATCATAATTAAAAATCATTGCTTTTAAAAAGAATTTGACATTAAACATGTAAAGAGATTTCTTTTAAACAAATCACTTATTAAAATACTTAAAAATATATTTATAACTTTGAAATCCCTTTAAAATACTTATATAACTTTTATAAACATATTAGAAATGAATTTACAAAATATATAAAATAGATAACCTCCTTTTACTTTACTAAAATCATGAAATTTCAAAGTGCATCCATAGCGACTATCGCTATATGGACCATAACTTTCCAAACTTTGTTTTGCGTATGAAATAGTTTTTAAATACCATTTCTTTCAATATTTTGTACTAAAACATTTACTTCAAAATAACTATAAGTTGTAACTTTCAAAATAATGGAGTGAGGCCTAGTGATTTCTCTAGCAAGTTATCAAGTGCAAAGTACTTCTTCATCAAAAATAAGTCAACTTCCAATTTATAGCAAAGTTTACAAGCAATATGGCCGCCCGACCAAGTTTTCGGCATACAAGTATTTCATATACACATATAAATAAAATGCAAATCAATGGTTGCGAGGAATATTGTAATGACCCGCTATCCGACTCCACAGAATGACGTATCATTAATAAGAAAGAAAGGGATAGAGAATAGAAAGAAAGAGAAGAAGAAAGAAACAACACATCAGAATCTAAACAGCGAAACGAATAAATTATATTAATAACATAAGTATTACATAGTATACAACACTAATCAGAGTTACAAAGATAACACAACACATACTAGACAGTTATAAACACCTGTCTAGTATTTACAACATAATACAATTCAGAGTCCACATAGAACACACAGCGGAATACTATTTATTTAACGCAGAAGCCTCTTGCTCCATTGCTCCTCCAATATTCGTCAAAGCTAACATGAATCCCTTGGCTACTCGTAAAAATTTGAGTACCCAAGAGTTTATGAAAAACAAAAATAAACTCCGGGTCAGACATGGGTCTGGTGTGAGTAACAGGTTAAATTTGCTTAACTTTGAAAACCTTTGAAAGAAAAAGTATCACGTAAGACTTCCTACACATGAACATGGAAAAGTTTTTACCTTACGCTAACCAAAACATTTGATAGGAAATCCAGTGATATTATAATAGGTCTAGGGTTTTCAAATAAATATGAAATAGCCAAAATTATTACATTTATTAAATTCCAGCTACTAGCCATAAAAGTGGGTAATACAATCAAAACCGTTGGCACTTATTGGATTTTGGATTCCATCAATGGCTGGGCTACTGGGGTACCGCCCGTCACAATATGTGGCCTAGATTAACGTACCGAGGACCACTCCCGATCCCCTGCAACACAAGACCGGAACCATCCCTTACTGGATAGTCCCGAACAAGACAACCCCGCAGTTGGCGTACTTTCCAACCGCCCACACAGCCGAAATAAAAAGGGACTTCTAGACGGGGAAAAATCTTGCTCTCAAGTGGAGGCTACCCACGAAGCCTTGCTGCACCTCCCCTGTTTTAGCCATTCCCGGTTGAAGAGGCTTGAGGCTACGATTACCTTTATGGGACATATCACTTAGAATGCTCATCGTCCACCTGACGATGTTCTGAAAGCATTCAATCCATACAAGTTCGTTCCGGGTTCGAACGAAACCGAAAGGATTATCTCGTTACACTCATTTTGGAATCACCCTCAGTGTTAACGACAATAACCCTTGCACTCTGAATCATCATCACGAACCTATAAGAACTATCTCCGTCAAACTCATCATGGAATCACCCACAGAGTTATACTGACGTATAGTCCTTACACCTCGAGTCTTCAGTCTTCACATAAGATTCACGATCTATCGTTAATTTGGATCGATGTGGTTTTCAAATATCCAAATATGGAAACCCGATCCCGGTCTCATCGAAATCCAAAGCATGTCTTTTAAGGCCAAGTTGTTTTAAAGGTTTAAAACAATTCAATTATCTATATACACAGATAGATAAATCACAGATTCACAACAGATAATCAACATTATCATCATAAAAGATAAACCATATTATTCTTATCCAAAAGATAATTTAAATCAGCATCACAATGCAACTAATGCATCCATATCACTTAACATTTTTATCTCATATCCGAGATCAAACCATTCAAGGCAAACAACATTATCCATCCATATCGGCAATGATTTACCACACCAAAATATAATTAATTTAAAATGAATTAAATTAATTACTTTATCAATATAATCTTACCTACATCATTATTAATTAATTACAATTAATTAATCTCTAATCAATCACCTTAATTAATCACCCTTGATTAATTATTCTTGGTTACATTCAAGTAACCATCCTTTAATTAATTTTACAAATTAATTAAACTTAACCAAATTCAATAATTAACCTTAATTACTTCACAAATTAATTAACTATAATTAATTACATTAATCCTTAATTAATTATATTAATTAATTATCTTTAATCACTTATTATTGATTAATTAATCTTAATTAATCAATCTTAATTACATCATTAATTATATTAATTATTGATCTTTAATTACATTTTAATTAATTACCCATTAATTACTTCCTTAAGTAATTACTCTTAAATAAATTACATTAAAAAATTATACTCCACAATCATCAATTGATTAAATTAATTAAACTGAATTAATTGACTTAATCTAATCAAATTGAACTCAATTAATTACAATAAGTAATTAATTCCTTAGTTACTTCCATAAGTAATTATACTTAATAACTTACATAAATGATTATCTTTAAATTAATTAATCTAATTAATTATTAAAATTAATTAAACTAATTAATTATTAAACAATCCTTAGTTAATGACCTTCATTAACTTTTTAACAATTCATTAGTTATTTCTAAAATAATTAAATTGTTTTAATCATTATTAATTACAAATTAATTATCATTAATTAACCCCATTAATTAATCCTTAATTAATTAAATAATTAAGTGTTAATCAAAACTTAATTAATCCATTCTTACTTGATTAATTAAGTATTAATCATTAATTAAAAACAAAATTCTTATGTAATTAATGAATCTAAATTACAAGTTAATAATTAATCTTAAACCTTTAAGATTAAACCTTTCATTACCATTTTATTAATTCATTAAATAAATTAATTATTCATTTAATTACCCTAATAATTAAATGAATCTCAAATCATATAATTTTACTTTACCCAGTTTTAAAATCAATTTAAAACTTTCTTATAAAAGAAATTTTACAAGAGTTATAACAATTTCTTTTTAAATTCAAAATATTTAAATTTTACATTATCATTCAAATTTGTTCTAAACACTTAAATTTATAAAACTTAAATTTATCTTAAACCAGAGATTTAAATTCAGATTTGAATCAATTTTAAACTTTGTTTTAAAAAAAACATTTCTTTATATTTCAAATTTCCAATTTAGATTCAAATTTCTTTAAAAATATTTTAAATACTTAATCCCTTTTTTTAAAAAAATATTTAAAAAACAAATTCGAGTTTTAGAACTTCATTCATTTTCAGCTATGATTCAATTTATACTTGAATTCATAATTAAAACTAGATTTAAACTCATTTTAAATCTTTGCTTAATGTTTTTTAAAATTTAGTTTAAATTTTGAAATAGGACAAGTTCAAACTTGAACAAACCGACTCGAGTTACCCATAATTTACTCGAGACTACTCTAGACTAAACCGAGCAAACACAAAATCTCTCGAGTAAAACTCGAGTAACAATTTCCTTTGAAATCATACTAACTTAAATCCTGACAGGTTTAAATACATAAACCTGTAACGATTTAACACACTCGAGCCCACTCATCAACCCCTTCGAGTCCCAAACCCCATTGCTTCGAGCAAATCGCGATGCGACCCGAAACCAAACCCGAGTACCCTTCATCCCCGAAAAACTATCTACTGATACACCAAGTACCGTGCACCTGCACCACCATTGCCGACACCTCCGGCATCTCGCAACCATCCACGCACGTCGGCGATCACCTTCCCACACGTTACCGACCATCAATTCGATTACAGAAGCTAAAAATCAAATTCGAGCATACGAGCTCAATACTGGAAGTAATGTCGAACCTGGAATCACCCAAAATCACTCGCCACCGATCACTAGGAAAGCTTTCCCTCCGGCCACACCTTCATCTATACTCCATCAATCTTTTCCCTAAGTTTGGAACAACTCGGTCGCCTAGGGAAGTCGCAACAATCAATTTTATTATCAACGGAAAAATCTAGGGTTTAAAATTTAAATCCAAAACCCCCATCGCCTCACTGCGTTAATCTCATATTAAATATTTTTCCCCACATCTTAGTTCACTAATCCATCACCATAATCAAAATTTGCCACTCCAATCACCCAGATTGTCAGATTTAACCAAAAACATAATTTACAGTTAATTCAGAAATGCCCCTTCAAATTTAAACTAAATTTTCTGAATTTAGTTTTAGAATTCAAGTTTTGATTTATGTAATTGATTTAATATCTTAAATCAATGAATCCTATATAATTAAATTCTTACTTGTATATAAAAATTTTGTTTTGTAGTATTATACTATTCCCAGAGACATTACAGGTTTCTTTTTATTTTGTTTTTTATTAAATAAAAACTAAAACTTTAAATTAGGATACTCTAACATGTCTTGTTAGAATTTGAACTTAGATATGAACTAGATTTTGAGTTCATGTTTTTTTTTGAATCAATATTTAAAGTTTGGAGTCTAGAACAAGGAAGAATGAATTCACAGCAACATGCATTCAAACCCATACTTGCATACAGACAATTTTTGTCATATTCATCCACACAAAATATGATTATCACAGAGAGAAAAAAAATTGAAGCAACCATATTACTTTAAATTAGTTTTAAAAATAAATTTTTACTCACAGATTTCTTTTATATGAGCAGAATATCCCTATTACTGGAAGATGCCTGTAACTGGAGTTGCTATGAACTTGACATCTTCAAATTGCTCCTTTTATTTTGTAAACTTAACCCTTAATTTACTGCAAATGCCTTAAATCCCTATGCATGCTTGATTGTATGCTTTCCAGCAAATATGCAGGCTTCCAAAATAATGATGCAGATTTGGTTGTTATTTCGAAAACAGAAAAGAGGTTTGCAGAGTGAATTGCAACTCAGGTTCATGCATTTGAAGGGTTACAGGTGAAACTTGATTTTCTTTTCAGGTTTGAGGAGATTTCATTTCAGGTTTTGGTTTAGAGGAAGATTATAGGTTTTTCAAATTTGTTTTGAGGAGAAATTTACAGACTTTATTTGAACAGAAATTTCCTGTTTTATGGAAGATGAATTCAGATTTTTAGATCTGAAAACTTTCTCAAGTTTTTGAAGAAAATAAGAATCAGATGAGGAGAAATGTTTACATAAACAAATTTTTAATTTAGTAAAAGATAATTAAAGAATACACTTGCTCTAACCTTAACACTTGTCACTTGGTATAATTAATGGCTTACACATGTCTTTAGGGTGTTTTAAGAAATTCACACATGTATTAAGTATATTTTAGTTTTAATTTAAATTGTTTGTAAATACTTTAAAACCTTAATTTATTATTCTTATGTATATAAATGAGTTTCTTACATTTTTAATTTATTAAAAAGAAAATGAAACAAACAAATTATGAATATAAGCTTATTCAAATATTTCTATGTATTTATTCTTTTAAATTTTCAAACATTCAATTCAAAATCAAATTAAATTATAAAAATCCAATTTAAAAGTCAAGTTATATATATGCATATATAACTCTTATTAAAATAAAAAAAATAACAAATCTTATTTCTAACAAAATTTTATTTAGGTTTATAAAAACTAAGTATTATCATTATCATTTGAAAAAACAAATTAAACAATATTAAATAATTTATAAAAGAGATTATAAACAAATTAAGATCATTTGTAATTTTTTTTAATTCTTATATATATAAATTCAAACAATATTTAAAAATAAAATAAAACCAAGCTTTTAATGTTAATCTAATTTAAATTCATATTTAAGTTAATTAAAATATAAATCTAAACAGATAAGGTTTTCCTTTAATATAAACTATATAATTATCTATTAAATTGTTTTGAAAAGTTAAATGTTAATTTTAAATCAAATTTCCAATTTACCAAATATAAATTAAAATTAGAAAATTAATTTATTTACTAAGTTTAAAATCAAAGTTTATCAATTTTACAATATATACAATTATATATATTGTAAACAGAAAATAATTTATTTATTTTAAAAAGATAAAATCTTTCAATCTAAATATTTATTAAAAAAATTATTAAATCTATTTGAATTATTATTAACAAAATTATCGATATCAATTTAATTTTAATACCGATTGTTAAATTGATATTGTCAAAAATTCTGAGATGTTACAATCCTCCCCCCTTAAAAGAATTTCGTCCCCGAAATTTAAAACAAAGGTAATTTAATAATCTATCTTAAGATTTTATTTTAAAACACAAGCATATATTATCAAACATATGCTAACAACCATAGCAACCAATTCATTCAAACAAACAAATCTAACTATCCAGACAAAAATTCTAGACAGGATTTCCTAGAGTTTCCCAAATATAAATATCGGGATACTCGCTCTATAGAATCCAAACAATCTATACCACTAAGCTATAGTGCTCCTATCCAACTAGATCTACAACTCTAAACATGATATCAGACCATGGACAAGTCTGACTTAACAATCACATCCTTCTGAACTGCTGGTTCCACAACCAAAGATAGATCATACACGTACTCCTTCAGAGATATGTGAAACACATCGAATTCGAGTTATCCAAACTGACAATTCAACCTTGAAAATCAAACACCAATCCTCACAAGAACACAGAAAAGATCCAAAACACCTCGGAGTCGACTCACCCAACTTACCCAATCTCAAAGCTCCTCAGATCAAAGAAAACTTCCCCAAAATCAATCTCTGACTCCGTAATCCAAATTCCTTCGTCTCTTATCCACAAAACACTTCTGACAATCCTGGGCTGCCTTCACCTTTCTCGATCAGCTCAACCTTCGCTGATGCCTTTAGAAACAAACTGGACCAAAACAATTCAACAGAATGATCTGCTCAAGATCAATCCAAAGCTAAGAGTACCAACTCTACTCTACAACATTAGAAGACTAACTTACTTCTTCTATCCGGAAAAGATAAAAAAAAAAGCACTCCCAAACTGCTTCCGCTGCATAACTCTGATCTGGAGTAGAAGAAAAACTCGAGCACAAACTGGACAACACATCACAGGAATATGGTTCAACAGATCCATAAAAGAAAACTCAGATATCCCATCTGATCCTTCTACTAAACTGAACCACCAGTATCACTCTTAGAATCTAGTCGATAAGAAAACTCAGCCTCCAGGTACGGACAAACTTATTAAACTTGTTCCAAAGAAAAATCTTTGGATACATCCATAGTCACTGTGTCTCATCACACAGCTACTAATTCCTGAGGTATCGAGATACCCTCAATTTCTTCTGCCCAATTAACAGATCCAAACTCTACTCATCCAACTCAGAGATGATCTCCGAACCTTAACAGGTTACCTTCAGAGATAAATGAAATCCTTCTTCACTACAAGGCTCACTCGAGACGGTATTAGGTCTACAGTCTCGACAGATACACTCCTAACCTCAAACATTCAAATACCAACCAACGGTAGTAGTCGTGTTACACACTCACTACCTTATCTACCCTTATAACCTATATTGGAAAACCTGAACGGGTAACCCAACAGATAGGTAGAAATAAATATATTTATATATATATAAATTACAAATACGCTCTCTCAAGATAGACACCACTCCAGAGCCTAGGTATTCACTCAACCTAATGCTTTGATACCACCGTAATGACCTGCCATCCGACTCCACAGAATGACGTATCATTAATAAGAAAGAAAGGGATAGAGAATAGAAAGAAAGAGAAGAAGAAAGAAACAACACATCAGAATCTAAACAGCGGAACGAATAAATTATATTAATAACATAAGTATTACGTAGTATACAACACTAATCAGAGTTACACCGATAACACAACACATACTAGACAGTTATAAACACCTGTCTAGTATTTACAACATAATACAATTCAGAGTCCACACAGAACACACAGCGGAATACTATTTATTTAACGCAGAAGCCTCTTGCTCCATTGCTCCTCCAATATTCGTCAAAGCTAACCTGAATCCCTTGACTACTCGTAAAAATTTGAGTACCCAAGAGTTTATGAAAAACAAAAATAAACTCCGGGTCAGACATGGGTCTGGTGTGAGTAACAGGTTAAAGTTGCTTAACTTTGAAAACCTTTGAAAGAAAAAGTATCACGTAAGACTTCCCACACTTAAACATGGAAAAGTTTTTACCTTATGCTAACCAAAACATTTGATAGGAAATCCAGTGAAATTATAATAGGTCTAGGGTTTTCAAATAAATATGAAATAGCCGAAATTGTTACATTTATTAAATTCCAGCTACTAGCCACAAAAGTGGGTAATACAATCAAAACCGTTGGCACTTATTGGATTTTGGATTCCATCAATGGCTGGGCTACTGGGGTACCGCCCGTCGCAGTACATGGCCTAGATCAACGTACCGAGGACCACTCCCGATCCCCTGCAACACAAGACCGAAACCATCCCTTACTGGACAGTCCCGAACAAGACAACCCCGCAGTTGGCGTACGTTCCAACCACCCACACAGCCGAAATAAAAAGGGACTTCTAGACAGGGGAAAATCTTGCTCTCAAGTGGGGGCTACCCACGAAGCCTTGTTGCACCTCCCCTGTTTTAGCCATTCCCGGTTGAAGAGGCTTGAGGCTACGATTACCTTTATAGGACATATCACTTAGAATGCTCATCGTCCACCTGACGATATTCTGAAAGCATTCAATCCATACAAGTTCGTTCCGGATTCGAACGAAACCGAAGGGATTATCTCGTTACACTCATTTTGGAATCACCCTCAGAGTTAACGACAATAACACTTGCACTCTGAATCATCATCACGAACCTATAAGAACTATCTCCGTCAAACTCATCACGGAATCACCCACAGAGTTATACTGACGTATAGTCCTTACACCTCGAGTCTTCACTCTTCACATAAGATTCACGACCTATCGTTAATTTGGATCGATGTGGTTTTCGGATATCCAAATATGGAAACCCGATCCCGGTCTCATCGAAATCCAAAGCGCGTCTTTTAAGGCCAAGTTGTTTTAAAGGTTTAAAACAATTCAATTATCTATATACACAGATAGATAAATCACAGATTCACAACAGATAATCAACATTATCATCATAAAAGATAAACCATATTATTCTTATCCAAAAGATAATTTAAATCAGCATCACAATGCAACTAATGCATCCATATCACTTAACATTTTTATCTCATATCCGAGATCAAACCATTCAAGGCAAACAACATTATCCATCCATATCAGCAATGATTTACCACACCAAAATATAATTAATTTAAAATGAATTAAATTAATTACTTTATCAATATAAATCTTACTTACGTCATTATTAATTAATTACAATTAATTAATCTCTAATCAATCACCTTAATTAATCACCCTTGATTAATTATTCTTAATTACATTCAAGTAACCATCCTTTAATTAATTTTACAAATTAATTAAACTTAACCAAATTCAGTAACTAACCTTAATTACTTCACAAATTAATTAACTATAATTAATTACATTAATCCTTAATTAATTATATTAATTAATTATCTTTAATCACTTATTATTGATTAATTAATCTTAATTAATCAATCTTAATTACATCATTAATTATATTAATTAATGATCTTTAATTACATTTTAATTAGTTACCCATTAATTACTTCCCTAAGTAATTACTCTTAAATAAATTACATTAAGTAATTATACTCCACAATCATCAATTGATTAAATTAATTAAACTGAATTAATTAACTTAATCTAATCAAATTAAACTCAATTAATTACAATAAGTAATTAATTCCTTAATTACTTCCATAAGTAATTATACTTAATAACTTACACAAATGATTATCTTTAAATTAATTAATCTAATTAATTATTAAAATTAATTAAACTAATTAATTATTAAATAATCCTTAGTTAATGACCTTCATTAACTTTTTAACAATTCATTAGTTATTTCTAAAATAATTAAATTGTTTTAATCATTATTATTACAAACTAATTATCATTAATTAACCCCATTATTTAATCCCTAATTAATTAAATAATTAAGTGATAATCAAACTTAATTAATCCATTCTTACTTGATTAATTAAGCATTAATCATTAATTAAAAATCAAATCCTTATGTAATTAATGAATCTAAATTACAAGTTAATAATTAATCTTAAACCTTTAAGATTAAACCTTTAATTACCATTTTATTAATTCATTAAATAAATTAATTATTCATTTAATTACCCTAATAATTAAATGAATCCCAAATCATATAATTTTACTTTACCCAGTTTTAAAATCAATTTAAAACTTTCTTATAAAAGAAATTTTACAAGAGTTATAACAATTTCTTTTTAAATCCAAAATATTTAAATTTTACATTATCATTCAAATTTATTCTAAACACTTAAACTTATAAAACTTAAATTTATCTTAAACCAGAGATTTAAATTCAGATTTGAATCAATTTTAAACTTTGTTTTAAAAAAAACATTTCTTTATATTTCAAATTTCCAATTTAGATTCAAATTTCTTTAAAAACATTTTAAACACTTAATCCCTTTTTTCTAAAAAAAATTAAAAACAAATTCGAGTTTTAGAACTTCATTCATTTTCAATTATGATTCAATTTATACTTGAATTCATAATTAAAACTAGATTTAAACTCATTTTAAATCTTTGCTTAATGTTTTTTAAAATTTAGTTTAAATTTTGAAATAGGACAAGTTCAAACTTGAACAAACCGACTCGAGTTACCCATAATTTACTCGAGACTACTCTAGACTAACCCGAGCAAACATAAAATCTCTCGAGTAAAACTCGAGTAACAATTTCCTTTGAAATCATACCAACTTAATTCCTGACAGGTTTAAATACATAAACCTGTAACAATTTAACACACTCGAGCCCACTCATCAAATCCTTCGAGTCCCAAAGCCCATTGCTTCGAACAAATCGCGATGCGACCCGAAACCAAACCCGAGTACCCTTCATCCCCCAAAAACTATCTGCTGATACACCAAGTACCGTGCACCTGCACCACCATTGCCGACACCTCCGGCGTCTCGCAACCATCCACGCACGTTGGCGATCACCTTCCCACACGTTACCAACCATCAATTCGATTACAGAAGCTAAAAATCAAATTCGATCATACAAGCTCAATACTGGAGTAATGTCGAACCTGGAATCGCCCAAAATCACACGCCACGGATCACTAGGAAAGCTTTCCCTCCGGCCACACCTTCATCTATACTCCATCAATCTTTTCCCTAAGTTTGGAACAACTCGGTCGCCTAGGGAAGTCGCAACAATCAATTTTATTATCAACGGAAAAATCTGAGGTTTAAAATTTAAATCCAAAACCCCCATCGCCTCACTGCATTAATCTCATATTAAATATTTTTCCCCACATCTTAGTTCACTAATCCATCACCATAATCAAAATTTGCCACTCCAATCACCCAGATTGTCAGATTTAACCAAAAACATAATTTACAGTTAATCCAGAAATGCCCCTTCAAATTTAAACTAAATTTTCTGAATTTAGTTTTAGAATTCAAGTTTTGATTTATGTAATTGATTTAATATCTTAAATCAATGAATCCTATATAATTAAATTCTTACTTGTATATAAAAATTTTGTTTTGTAGTATTATACTATTCCCAGAGACATTACAGGTTTCTTTTTATTTTGTTTTTTATTAAATAAAAACTTAAACTTTAAATTAGGATACTCTAACATGTCTTGTTAGAATTTGAACTTAGATATGAACTAGATTTTGAGTTCATGTTTTTTTTTGAATCAATATTTAAAGTTTGGAGTCTAGAACAGGGAAGAATGAATTCACAGCAACATGCATTCAAACCCATACATGCATACAGACAATTTTTATCATATTCATCCACACAAAATATGATTATCACAGAAAAAAAAATTCAAGCAACCATATTACTTTAAATTAGTTTTAAAAATAAATTGTTACTCACAGATTTCTTTTATATGAGCAAATATCCCTGTTACTGGAAGATGCCTGCAACTGGAGTTGCTATGAACTTGACATCTTCAAATTGCTCCTTTTATTTTGTAAACTTAACCCTTAATTTACTGCAAATGCCTTAAATCCCTATGCATGCTTGATTATATGCTTTCCAGCAAATATGCAGGCTTCCAAAATAATGATGTAGATTTGGTTGTTATTTCGAAAACAGAAAAGAGGTTTGCAGAGTGAATTGCAACTCAGATTGATGCATTTGAAGGGTTACAGGTAAAACTTGATTTTCTTTTCAGGTTTGAGGAGATTTCATTTCAGGTTTTGGTTTAGAGGAAGATTATAGGTTTTTCAAATTTGTTTTGAGGAGAAATTTACAAACTTTATTTGAACAGAAATTTCCTGTTTTATGGAAGATGAATTCAGATTTTTAAATCTGAAAACTTTCTCAAGTTTTTGAAGAAAAGAAGAATAAGATGAGGAGAAATGTTTACATAAACAAATTTTTAATTTAATAAAAGATAATTAAAGAATACACTTGCTCTAACCTTAACACTTGTCACTTGGTTTAATTAATGGCTTACACATGTCTTTAGGGTGTTTTAAGAAATTCACACATGTATTAAGTATATTTTAGTTTTAATTTAAATTGTTTGTAAATACTTTAAAACCTTAATTTATTATTCTTATGTATACAAATGAGTTTCTTACATTTTTAATTTATTAAAAAGAAAATGAAACAAACAAATTATGAATATAAGCTTATTCAAATATTTCTATGTATTTATTCTTTTAAATTTTCAAACATTCAATTCAAAATCAAATTAAATTATAAAAATCCAATTTAAAAGTCAAGTTATATATATGCATATATAACTCTTATTAAAATAAAAAAAAATAACAAATCTTATTTCTAACAAAATTTTATTTAGGTTTATAAAAACTAAGTATTATCATTATCATTTGAAAAAACAAATTAAACAATATTAAATAATTTATAAAAGAGATTATAAACAAATTAAGATCATTTGTAATTTTTTTTTAATTCTTATATATATAAATTCAAACAATATTTAAAAATAAAATAAAACCAAGCTTTTAATGTTAATCTAATTTAAATTCATATTTAAGTTAATTAAAATATAAATCTAAACAAATAAGGTTTTCCTTTAATATAAACTATATAATTATCTATTAAATTGTTTTGAAAAGTTAAATGTTAATTTTAAATCAAATTTCCAATTTACCAAATATAAATTAAAATTAGAAAATTAATTTATTTACTAAGTTCAAAATCAAAGTTTATCAATTTTAAAATATATACAATTATATATATTGTAAACAGAAAACAATTTATTTATTTTAAAAAGATAAAATCTTTCAATCTAAATATTTATTAAAAAAATTATTAAATCTATTTGAATTATTATTAACAAAATTATCGATATCAATTTAATTTTAATATCGATTATTAAATTGATATTGTCAAAAATTCCGGGATGTTACAAATATCATTGGATCCGTTTACAAAATCAAATCTTTCGAACTGTTCCCATAGCAACCTTTCGCTACAAAATACTACGACTTCCATCTCTTTACTTTTGTCCCCTACAAAACAATAGTTATTTATGCCATCCGCTACCAAGCGGGAATCAATTATAATATCAAACACTACATGTAACGACCTAGTTTTTATGTCGTTTTGAATTTAGAATATTTAATTGATTTTAAATGTTCAGAAGTTAATTTTGTAAGTTAAATAAATCGCATTTCGAATATAATGGTTTGTTGGGTAATTTAATTTAATATTTGAAATTATGGAAATAATTGAATGTTGAATTTAGTTTGAATGAAAATGAATTCTAAGTTGATTGAAATTCTATTTGAATTAGAATAAAGTTAGAAAACTTTTAAAGTTGAATTAAAGGTGAATAAACGAAAATTGAAAATTTTATATTATAATTAACGTGTAAAAATAGTCATTTTGACACTGTCTTGGATTTCGATGAAACCTATTTCATTGGATCTGTAATAGTGAGTTATTATAGGATTTCAAGTTTCATGACGATCGGACTTATCGTTTGATCATGCTAGTTCAAAACGCATATAAATTAATAAAGGAAATCTTATTAAAATAACTTGATTTGGAAACCTATCTTTTGTATATGATGGAATTGGCTTTCGATATATATTCCATTGTGTTTGGTATAGGGGTAAAACATTAAGAATGCTAGGAAGCACGCTTTGTTTGGAGTCTGGAAATATTTTATGTGAATAGTGTCATTTAAGTTGTCTACATATGGACTTTATTTGCAAACCCTAGCTTCAAAATTAGGGCAGCCACCACTAACAACTCGAACAGCCGAAAATCACTAGTTTTCTTCCCTCGATCTCTCTCAATCCGTAAGCTATTAGTAAAAATTTCCAACTAGAATATTGTAGAGCATGTTGAGTACTTCACATCCAACGATGGAGATGTGCTATGGTGGCCGATGGTGACCAGAAAATCACCGAGTTTGTGTGGCATTGCATGTGCTAGGGTGGGCTGAGTCAAGCGTGGTGTCGGTTATAGGTGGAGGTGAGGTGGGGTAATTCGTTGGCGGTGATGTATCAAGTGCTGGACGAACGTTGCTAGAGCAATAGATGGTCAAAGACGCGATGAATGTGTTCGGTTGTATCCTATAGGTGGCGAAGAGGAAGAGTAATTAAGGAAGGGATTAAGAAATCTAAAAGTGTAACTAACTTAAGCTAATGACTGTTATTAATTATATTATAAAATCATGCAACTTTAAAATACATAACTCTTTCATACAAGGTCCATTTCGCATGAAACAAATTGCATAAGATTCGTATTGGTGAGCACTACACTTTAGAGCTTGTTTGGACAGATTTGGAGTTAGAAGCAATTTTGGGTTAAATTAAATGCTCGTTTAATTTTAATCCAAACGAATCGCTATTGCGATGTCTGCAACCAAAGTGAGTAAAACTCACACTCTCTGGCCTGCTTATATTTTATATAAGTGGGAATAATTTTATTGTGCTATTTTGATGACTGTTTGGATGTATATTATATATGTGTGTGTGTGTGTATGTATATATATATATGTATGTATGTATGCATGTATAATGGTTGGCTGGCTATATTCCCACAAACTCTAGCAGATGAGACCCTATACATTCCCGTGCATGAGCGGATGACCCTTTGTATGCGCGTCTGCCTCGAAGCAGACATTGTAAATTTTTCTTATATGAATATTTGTTGCAGTTTACAGGTTAGAGGTATCTTGTGGAATATGCGAGCATATGATCTTTTGTTTGATGATAATAAACATATATACATTCATTTAAATGTATTTGTTAACGTACTATTCTATTTTTCATAGATTAAATAAATATTTGTTGAATAAAATAAATTACACAGAATTTGAATGGAATTTGAATTCAAACAGAAATTTTATTCAAACAAATATTTATTACAATCTTGAATAGTACAAATTCAAGCTCTCACTATACATATATATTTTTGATTACATCACAATTACATCATAATTGTTTTTACATTAATGGCCTCACTACATATCACTCGCACTCGTATTTTGTCTTCAACTTCATTCCAGTTTGAATCCAGCATCTGAGCAATCTGCAAAAATATTCACTAATGCAGTAAAATTGAAAAAGAAATATTTTTGCAATATAAAATGAAATATGATTTTTTAAAATATTATTTGCCTCAGTTATTTGGGTTGTTCGTCATCATTTACATTTGAATTCATCATACACGAACAGTGTGACATGCACAGTGTATCACTGTACATGCCACAAGGCCGTGCACATCGATATACGCTTGATCGATTTACAGGGACAGGTGAGCACAGGTCAAACCCAAATGAAAAACCGGATTCAACGCACGTGCAATATATTTAAAATCACGACACGAGCAGTAATCAGGTGAATCAAGTACAAGGCACAGTGCAGAGGTCTCAACAGGAAAATCAAGCAACAGTCAACAGGCCAGAAGCTCAAGACTATACAAAAGTGGAGACCACAAAGGCAATGCATCAATGAATCAACTGAACAATGAACTCGAACAGTAAACAGATATAACAGCAAATATCAGCATCATCAAGTCAGAGCAATATCACAGCGAACAATTATGCAACAGTGAGTAAAAATGAAACATACAAAATGCTCAAGTGAAGTTCATGTTTGAAACCACTCGAGTGCATCAGTGAATAATGCAACATGGTTAAGGAACAGTGATACAATGTCAATGTCGATGGCCAGAGACGAAGCTCACCGGGATGAACACAAAGAAATGATGATGGCCGAAAGTTATGCAGATTCACGATTGTATACAGTCAAGAAAATCAAGTGTTCATATCTTTGAAAAAGTCAGGAAGTAAAAGGGAAAAGTTGTTGCCGTATCAATCAAGTAAGTATCGAACGCATCAAAATCAAAGTCGTGAGCATCAAGACAGAAAGTAAATCAGGAAAGTCGTGCGCATCAAGGAATGAAAAATTTGGAAAGTATCGAATCGAAACGAAGCAAATACAAGTGTCACGAATTCATATAAATACTGAACCCAAAACTCATCATTGGCAATTGAGTTCAATCGAGTCAAGCAAATCACTAAACCAACAACGAAAGAAATTACATACCGAATCAACAACGAACTCGATCATCAGAGAACGAGCAAGCCACGCAACAGTGAACTCGAACAAAGGAGCAGCTGCGAAAGGGCCCAAGCAACGAAAATTAGAGAATCGATCAACAGAGGAGCAACGCAAACCAGGCATACGTTCATCAGAGAAGGAGCGACTAATAGAGCAAGAGAATCTTGCATTTATAGTCGCAACCTCCATATTCAGGAAGCCCTAATTTCAGAAAGAAGATCGGCCACAACTAGCAAAAGAAAGAAGATCGGGCTAGAGGAATAAAAGAGGGCCGGCCGTGATTTATAAAAAAAAGGGGTTTTATTTTTAAAGGGCTTTAGTCAAATTTTAATAGGGTTTCTTAATTTTTATTTGAGCAAAAATTAAGCGTTCAAAGTTTATTTTAATTTTTGCTGTTGCTTTTATTTTTTGAAGTCTGTTTTTCTTTTCGAATCAAAGAATTGGTAAATCACCACCTAGGTTGTAGGTAGTATCAGATTGTCTAGTTAGAATTAGTTCAGTGAGCAGAGTGTGCGAGTTTGCAAAACTCTATAGGCGGAGCAGAGTTTGCGAGTAAGCGAAACTCTATAGGTGGTGTAGGGTGTGCGAGTCTATGAGAGTGTTTGTGAGAGGAAGCAAAAGGGTTTGCGAGTCTAGTAGAGTGTTTGTAAGCGGGATTTTGTTTAATTCTAAAAGAAATCTGGGAATGCAGCAGTAGGCAGAGGTTGCCGAAGCTGGGTAAATTTTGTGTGTGATTTACTTTTCAGCATATTTATTTCCGCAGTTTGTTTTTACGAGAAAATTTGCTATAACCCTATTCTCCCCCCCCCTCTAGGGTTAATCTAGATCCTACAAGTGGTATCAGAGCACGGCATTTTTCTTTAACTCTAGAGTCATGAATTCATCAAATAATGCTTTTCTGAGGGGCAATCTATTTCTAGGCCACCCATGTTTAACGGGAATGATTATGCTTATTGGAAAGTTAGGATGGGCATTTATCTTAGTTCTGTTGATTATGATGTTTGGGACATTATTGAAATTGGCTATAAATCTCCCACTATAACTGTTGGTGATGCTGAGATTTTTAAACCTAAGGAAAGATGGGATGCTAACGATAAGAAATTAAAAACTACAATTGCTAAAGCCATGAATGCTTTAATCTGTGCTCTTGATAAAAATGAATTTAATAGAATTTCTCATTGTACAACAACACAGGAAATTTGGCACACTTTGGAGGTGACACACGAAGGAACTTCTTAAGTCAAGGAGTCTCATCTAGCCCTATTCAGCAATGAATACAAAAACTTTGTGATGGACAAAGGCGAGAGCATAAAGGATATGTTTGGTCGTTTTTCAACTTTGGTGTACAATGCTAGAGCGCTTGGGAAGGTCTTCACTGAGGTAGAGCTTGTGCGGAAGATACTACGAGTCTTACCGATGAACTTTGAGGCAAAAGTCACGACAATACAAGAATCGAAAGATTTGAGTAAACTAAGCATGGAGGAGTTGATTGGCAATTTGATGACATATGAGCTTGAGCTAAAAGCAAAGGAAGAACGCAACAACTCCGAACCAAAGAAGAAGACGATTGCCTTAAAGAGCAAAGAAGAGAGCGATGAAGAAGAAGAAGATCCAATTGAAGAGCTTGCAATGGCTGTCAATAATCTTAGAAAATGGTCAAGATTCAAGCCACGCAAGAAGAAAACAAGTCGTAATAGGCCAAAAGATTCTGACCATTCCGATAACGAACCGACGTGTTATGACTGCAACAAGCCTGGCCACTTCAAACAAGAATTCCCACTTCTCAAAAACAACAAAGGAAAGAAAAAGAAGAAGAAGGCATTTGCAGCGACTTGGGATGATGAAGAAGGAGAGGAAGCTTCGAATAGTAGCTCAGAGGAGGCTAACTTGTGTCTTGTGGCAAAATCAGATTCAGAAGCAAGCTCAGAGGAATCTAGTGAGGGAGGTGACTATTCTTATAGAGACCTTGTTTTTATGTGTTCTGATCTTACTAAAGTAGTTGATACTCTTGAATCTAAAATTGAAAAACTGAAATCTGATAGGAGAGAACTTGCTCGTGAAAATTTTAGGTTAGAAAATGAACTTGAAAATATTAAAAACCTAGAATGTAAAAAATGTAAAATTTTAGATTCAGAATTATCAAGACTTAAGAATAGCTTTGAAAATCTTGAAAAAGAAAACTTGAGTCTTAAGGAAACTATTGACATTAGAAAAAGGGATTTTATAAATAGATGCACCTCACTTGTCACTGAAAACACAACCCTAAAAACCAAAGTCCCAAATCTTGAGAAATCTCTGAATAACTTTTCAAGAGGAGAAGAATCATTCAACATGTTATTGGAAAATCAAATTTTTGCTAACAACAGAAAAGGACTAGGTTTTGGGAAAACACAAGCTGATGATGATGCAATAGGAAAGAGCGTCTTTGCTAGATCTGAAATAATTGGACATCGTGTTGAAAATTGTAGTCATAGGAATAAGAACACAAAATTTATACAAGTTTGGGTTCGTAAGAAGCCTACAAACAAATTTCATGTCTATTGGAACAAAAATGAAATGACAAAACAAGTTTGGGTTCCAAAGGGATTGTTTATTCACAATGCTTCTGCGACTAACAATCATGGACCTATAAATAGGTCACAAAAATCTTTCATCGTGTAGGTATGGTGGCAGGCTAAGGAACAACAACAGTGTTCTCTGGATTTTGGCTGTTCCAGAAGCACAACGGGAAACGAAGCAAAGTTCTTTAGCCTAGTACAAAGGTGACATAATCACAATGGGCAATCATGAAAAATTATCGTAAAGGTAAAACAGGTGAAGGTATATTAAATGTGATAATCTGCATCATATTCTGAATGAAATCAGCCAAATATTGTGATGTTGAAAAGAGATGATTTTTTGATTCTGACTTGTTCGACATAGTTGGTCAACTATATTGATGCCAAAAACACCATTTTTTGAATTACTTCATACATATTTGTTTGGATTAAACATTGTGTTTTGTTGGATACATTTGGTCATAATTCGGCTAACTCTATATTCACGGTTTTATGATTATTTCCTCGGCATCAATTCAAATTCAAAGAATGTCATTTAAATTGTTGCTAAAATTGGGTTTGAAATTTTTGATGCACACTTTATGGTCTGGTTTATCAATTTTAGTTAGTGAGATTTTGGATTGAAAGAGAAACTCAGATGCAGATTACACTGGTAATCTAGTTGATAGAAAAATTACTAGTTGAACGTGATTTTTGAAACATTCATTTGTTGCATTGTTTTTTAAAGAAAATATCTGCATATTTTTCATTGCAAATAAATTTCATTTAGCAGAATTTTTTTTCTCATATAACCCCTTCGAGAAAATAATTGTTTGACCATGTTTTCAGATTAGTCATTTTTATTTGATTTTAAATGAAAATTTTTGACTAATCCGACTCCCTACTAATTATCAAAAAGATAAATAGTGATTGAAAAGGTGATAAGTGTTGATATTTAACATACATTACTCAAGAGAGTATATTTGGAAAATTTCTTTAGGAATTCAAACAAGAGTTATAAAACTTTTTGTTGGGTAAAGATTCCATGATCATTTCTATATCTATCATATTTCTATCGACCATTGTTTATCAAAGCTTAAATATAGTTTGTCGATATGTGGTACTATAATCAGGGATCATTTGTTTTTCATCTCATATTTTTTTAAAAATAAATAAATATCCAAAGTATTCACTCTCATTTAAAAGTCCACACGGTTATGCATGGGTGAATTACTTGGATTTGTGATTATGTGCTTCCATGCTCATTTAAAAGTCCTTACGGTTATGCATGTATGGAACGCATATCAAAATTAATTGATTTAATAGACAAATTGATTCTAATCCCATTTAAAAGTCCTCACGGTCATGCGTGGTTAGAAGATACTTGATTTCATTTTTAAAATTAAAGTGGAATACTACTAATCTAAATGGAAAGTCCTAATGGTTATGCATGATTAGTAGATATTCAAATTCCAGATATAAATGTACCATAAGCAGATACAACTGTATGATTTTATATGAGAACATCATTTCCATCATTTCTAAAAGTGGAATATGCACCTAACAAGGGTAGTTTTGGTTTTTGTTTGATTCTTATTGAAGTTTAATATTTATATTCAATTTGAGTATAATGTTGGATTAATATTGATCACTTAATCTCTATTTTTCTCTAACACTATTATTCTTTTGCTGATGACAAAATGGGGAGAGAAAAGTTAAGATTTTGTCAAATAGAATCAAGCAAAGGTCAAATAATTTTCCAGTTGCATATAGGCTCATTTATATATTTCTATTTGTATGCATATATGTAGGGGGAGCATCATGTAGAGAGGAAACATTTAAATAGGGGGAGCAATTAGTGTATATCATTATTCAAATACATTTAACACAGTCAAAATCTTAAATATATGTTTGTTATCATCAAAAGGGGGAGATTGTGGAATATGCGAGCATATGATTTTTTGTTTGATGATAATAAACATATATACATTCATTTAAATGTATTTGTTAACGTACTATTCTATTTTTCATAGATTAAATAAATATTTGTTGAATAAAATAAATTACACAGAATTTGAATGGAATTTGAATTCAAACAGAAATTTTATTCAAACAAATGTTTATTACAATCTTGAATAGTACAATTCAAGCTCTTACTATACATATACATTTTTGATTACATCACAATTACATCACAATTGTTTTTACATTAATGACCTCACTACATATCACTCGCACTCGTATTTTGTCTTCAACTTTATTCCAGTTTGAATCCAGCATCTGAGCAATCTGCAAAAATATTCACTAACGCGGTAAAATTGAAAAAGAAATATTTTTGCAATATAAAATGAAATATTATTTTTGAAAATATTATTTGCCTCAGTTATTTGGGTTGTTCGTCATCATTTACATTTGAATTCATCATACACGAACAGTGTGACATGCACAGTGTATCACTGTACATGCCACAAGGCCGTGCACATCGATATACACTTGATCGATTTACAGGGACAGGTGAGCACAGGTCAAACCCAAATGAAAAACCGGGTTCAACGCACGTGCAATATATTTAAAATCACGACACGAGCACAAGGTCAAACCCGAGTTTTGAAACTGGATTCAACTCAAGTGAAATTTCAAAAATCAACATGAAAAGATGCAAAGACCAGAAGTCCAATTCCAAACAACTCAACAGAAGTATGCAATGCCGAGAAACAATGTACAAAAGATCAGAGACAAAGGATGAACACAAGTATACAACTACATGTCTCAATGTCAAAGAAACAACTCAACACAAGGCACAATAAACTGAATGCAACGGTCAAGCCATTGTTGTCATGACTCGACTCATATGCAAAGCTTCGACAAATCAAAACTGTATCAGATCACAAATGCAATGCTCAATGCACAAAGTAAGTAACAGTAAGCAAAGGGCCAGAACAATGTATGGAGTGTGCAAGTGAACATGATAGCAGACCAAAGTGCAGACCAAACAGCAATGCAAATGCAGTAATGGGTGAACTCACATGTACAACTTTGAAAACTGATGTGAAACAATGAATGGTGAAATTGGATCAACATGGTCAGACACATCTCAATTGAACACTACAGACTCAAGAAAAGTTCAAGACATATCACTGGAAACACAAGCACATGCACATCAACCAAACAGTGGCACATGAATACAAGTATGCACAGCAATGCAAAGACAACAGTAACCCAATGCCAACATGGTCAGAATGAAGACAAGTACACTTGAACAAAATGAACATGTGGAGCATCTGTGTAAACTGGGTAAGTATGGACAAAGCTCGAGCACAAGATATGAGACAAGTGATCAAATGCAACACAGTATCAAACTGGAACGAAGTGATGAACCAACAATGCAAACAAAACCAGATGAACAAGACACAGCAGTAATCAGGTGAATCAAGTACAAGGCACAGTGCCGAGGTCTCAACAGGAAAATCAAGCAACAGTCAACAGGCCAGAAGCTCAAGACTATACAAAAGTGGAGACCACAAAGGCAATGCATCAATGAATCAACTGAACAATGAACTCGAACAGTAAACAGATATAACAGCAAATACCAGCATCATCAAGTCAGAGCAATATCACAACGAACAATTATGCAACAGTGAGTAAAAATGAAACATACAAAATGCTCAAGTGAAGTTCATGTTTGAAACCACTCGAGTGCATCAGTGAATAATGCAACATGGTTAAGGAACAGTGATACAATGTCAATGTCGATGGCCAGAGACGAAGCTCACCGGGATGAACACAAAGAAATGATGATGGCCGAAAGTTATGCAGATTCACGATTGTATACAGTCAAGAAAACCAAGTGTTCATATCTTTGAAAAAGTCAGGAAGTAAAAGGGGAAAGTTGTTGCCGTATCAATCAAGTAAGTATCGAACGCATCAAAATCAAAGTCGTGAGCATCAAGACAGAAAGTAAATCAGGAAAGCCGTACGCATCAAGGAATGAAAAATTTGGAAAGTATCGAATTGAAACGAAGCAAATAAAAGTGTCATGAATTCATATAAATACTGAACCCAAAACTCATCATCGGCAATTGAGTTCAATCGAGTCAAGCAAATCACTAAACCAGCAACGAAAGAAATTACATACCGAATCAACAACGAACTCAATCATCAGAGAACGAGCAAGCCACACAACAGTGAACTCGAACAAAGGAGCAGCTGCGAAAGGGCCCAAGCAACGAAAATCAGAGAATCGATCAACAGATGAGCAACGCAAACCGGGCATACGTTCATCAGAGAAGGAGCGACGAACAGAGCAAGAGAATCTAGCATTTACAGTCGCAACCTCCATATTCAGGAAGCCCTAATTTCAGAAAGAAGATCGGCCGCAACTAGCCAAAGAAAGAAGATCGGGCTAGAGGAATAAAAGAGGGCCGACCGTGATTTATAAAAAAAGGGGTTTTATTTTTAAAGGGCTCTAGTCAAATTTTAATAGGGTTTCTTAATTTTTATTTGAGCAAAAATTAAGCATTCAAAGTTGTATTTTAATTTTTGCTCCTGCTTTTATTTTTGAAATCTGTTTTTCTTTTCGAATCAAAGAATTGGTAAATCACCACCTAGGTTGTAGGTAGTGTCAGATTGTCTAGTTAGAATTAGTTTAGTGAGCAGGGTGTGCGAGTTTGCAAAACTCTATAGGCGGAGCAGAGTTTGCGAGTAAGCGAAACTCTATAGGCGGAGCAGGGTGTGCGACTCTATGAGAGTGTTTATGAGCGGGAGCAAAAGGGTTTGCGAGTCTAGTAGAGTGTTTGTAAGCGGGATACTGTTTAATTCTAATAGAAATCTGGGAACGCAGCAGTAGGCAGGGGTTGCCGAAGCTGGGTAAATTTTGTGTGTGATTTACTTTTCAGCATATTTATTTCTGCGGTTTGTTTTTACGAGAAAATTTGCTATAACCCTATTCACCCCCCCCCCTCTAGGGTTAATTTAGATCCTACATATCTAACTGGATTCCTCACCATTACTGAGTATTTATGTACGCATATTTATTGATACGTCGTAATATGTGATATTTGATGTAGGGGGATAGTTTGGAGGGATCCAACTAGATTCCTCACGCTTATTGCTTTATTGTTTGCATATATATGTTATATGATGTGATGGATGCTAAATTTATTGAGATGGTTGTTTATCCCTTTATTTAGTGCTTAAGCAGCATTGGGCCATGTTTTTAGTATTTTTGAAATGTTTTAAAAGTGATTCCAAAGTGATTTTTGTTTAAAAGTCATTTCAATTGATTTCGAAGTATTTGTGTTATAATTATTTTTGAATTATGAAAAGGTGTTTATTTTAAATTAAAATGAAAGTATGGGTTTTCTTATTTTAAATATACAGTTTTATGAATGTTTTCAAATAGAGTTTTTGAATAGTTTTTATAAATAAGATTCATAAGTAACGTTTTGTGAATAAATAATGGATTTCTAAGTGGAATTTTATAGGCATTAGAAATAGATTTGAAATCAATATTTGTGTAAACTGTTTTATATAATGGATTTATAAAAAGGATGTGTATAAAAATGTTTTATAAGTTAGTCTTAAATTGTATTTGCTATTGACATTTTGAGGATGCTTTTATAAATGGATTTAACATCAATAAATTTGTATATGGATCTATAAACGGATTTTGGTAAATAATGAGATTTTAAAGAATAGATTTATAAATGGAAACTTTGTAAACAAAAGGATTTTGTATAAAAAAGTTTTGTAAATATTTAAATAAATGGATTTGTAACCGAATAAATCGTAAAATAATGGGATTTGCACGTTGATATTAAGAAATGGTTTTATACATGGATTTTGGAGGATTGAAAGTTATAAACATTGTTTGTAAATGTAATGAATTATTTTGAATAGTAATTATGGTTTTTATAAAGTAAGTATTTTCATGTTTTGAAATGAATAATATTTAAAGTGAGTAATGAAATGATATTTTCAAAAATGAAGTTGAAAGTGTTTTGAAGATGTTGTAGCTTTCCTAAAATGGTTTGTGTATATACTTATTTTTGATTTAAGTATATGATGTTATTTCTAAGTGTTGAAAATAGAATGATTTTGGAATATGCTTATTCTTTTGAGATAAGTATATGGGAATGTTTTCCAATTATCGAATATTTAAGAAGTTTTGAATATATATCTAGTATATGGAAATGTTTCTCAATTTATTGAATATTTGCGATTGTTTTGAGTATATATCTTTTTAAATATATTTTGGAGTATATATATTTGAAAAGTGTTTTGGTTTATAAGAATTATAAAATGGCCTAGTAATTGCTTTAGTACTAGATTATGCCTATTGGCAAAGTTTCGGTTCCTTGACTTTATGTGGAAACTGATTAGCCATGCGCTTAGCACGTGGCCAACTATGTAGGCTTGATTATCGTTTGTGTTGAAAATGTTGATCTGTGCGGAGTATTACTCTAATCTATCAAGCTTCCTTCTTGGCCGAAGGATAGCAAGTTAAAAGTTGGAATCGTGATAAGTCTACGAGACTTAGTTGCCGTATGAAGTTAAGAGCCACTTTTCGATATTGGTGTGGAGAGACAGGGATCGAATCTATCCGAAAACCACTCCGGACCAACGTATGCGTTTGGAAGTGCAGATTGTGGATGATGATTTATGAAGACCGAGGATCTTCTTAGCATGATGGCTGCTTGTTGACATGCTCCGGGTCGCTCCTATTATAGAGTTATTTCTAGCAGTGGTCTCCTCATTGTGGACATTTTTCGGTTTGCAAGGACTACTCGCTACTAGTGGTAGTAGGAGAGTGACTTCGGTTTCATTTAGTCCTAGAATAAACTTGTATGGACATTTTTCTGACATTGTAGTCTAAATCACATTTAAATGGTTTCAATAAATGTATATCAGTCGGTGGGGGAGAATGCAACTTCTCTAAGCTTAACACCCATTCTTGGGACATAGGAGCTCAAGAATTTATACTTTTCTAGAAATTAGTCATGTGATGTGGAATGACAATGTAGCATTCAGAGATGTGAGACGTAATATGAGAAAGGTAATCATAGCCTCGCGAGCCTCACACCCCGGTTGATGGGATACTATGTGGTCAGGTGTATGCATTTACGGTTGAGGTTTATATAGGTGACCAGATGTTCTGGGCCTTATAGAAGAGATACAACAATGTCTGAGTCATTGGATGTTATTCGCAGAGGGTATCCTTTTTTAGCCATATATGTTGATGTTTAACGGCGTCTGAGTCTTGGACGTAAGCCATGGATACAAATTGATCTTTCCACTAGTTCCCTATCATGTTGGAAATCCAATTCCATTACGTGCCAACCATTTTGTTTTATAGAGCCTTAAATGATTAGGTCTGAAATGCTATATGGGTAACCATTTCGGCTATATTTGATATTATTTGTGAAATAGACACTATTATAATATAGCATGATTTGATATAAAGTGTTTTGGCTATCGTAAGGTAAAAATTCGTCTGTGTTTATATGTGGACATGGTCTTACGAGATACTTTTGTTTTGAAAAGAAATGTTTTGGTAATTTTATAAATTCAGTAGAGATGTGTTTTTCTCATGCAGGTTTACCAGACTTATCCAAGCGTTCTCCCCTTTCAGTGCTCGGGTTAGACTGAGTATATTTTCAGGTTCAGATTTGATGTTTTTGGAGCTTCAACAGGCAAGCTAGAAGTCTTCAGATCATATTCCCGTATATGTTTATATTCTACTGCATTATTGTTTATGTTATCAGCATTTGTAAGGATAGGTTGTTATAACTGTCCAGACAGATGATTTTGATTTGATGGTTGTACTTTGATATGATTGATGTATCTTATTATAGTTTCTCTTTTTTAAAGATCATTGATATGATATTATATGTTATTCCGCTACGATGTGAGATTCTGTGTTGTTATTGTTCCGCTTTGGTTTTCTTCTTCTCTCTTTATTCTCTTCTTTCTTTCTCATGATTATCTGCAATCAGTGCACTTTGGTCAGAAATGTGTGGTTTAGTGTCAGATTCAGAGGGCGTCAGGTGCGGGTCGTCACACGACATATACATCTACATGTATAATTATATACAACATAAAAATGTTAATTATTTTACATTATGACGTTGATTTTAAAATAGTTTCAAAGTGAGATATCTCATTTTTGGCCAAGCCAATACCCTACCCAACCCACTAGATTCCAAGAACAACTTCCTACCATTACCTAAATGCCAAAGCTACCACCTTCCTTCACGTCATAGCCTCTTAGCTCCACCCCTCCTGTAATGACCCACCTTTCTGACCCTCAAAAGTCGACACTAATACATCCACGGTATTTACGTACCGATCTTCCAAGTGTTAGAAAGACAGTTATTGAGGAAAAAAAGAAAAGACAGAATAGAATCTCACATCGTGACGAGTAGCATATAATATACAAAAAATCTTTACAAAAGAAAATTTGAACTTTATTATACATATATCAATCAGAGTCAACCAATTAATCAATAGCCTGGAAAGTTATAACAACTCGTCCTGACAAATTCTATTACAAAACAAGTTATGCAGCGGAAAAAAAAAATATGTGAATACGACTTAGAGGCATCTAGTTTGCCTTCTGAAGCTCCAAGTATCAAAACCGAATTTGTAAATATGCTCGGTTTGACCCAAGCATTACAAGAAAAATAACTTCCGGATCAGTCTGGTAAACCAGCGTAAGAAACACACCTTAGTTGAATTTTAATTTTATAAAAATCTTTGGAAAATAAAAGTATCTCGTAAGACCACGCTCCATGTAAACACAAACATGTTTTTACCTTACGATAACCAAAACATTTCTATGAGAAATCCTTTGATATTGTAATAATGTATAGGTTCATAATAAATATTTAATATAGCTGAAATTCTTGCATCTCACATTTTAGTAGTTGGGCACAACTAATGCTATAAAGGCACGTATTGGAAAATGGATTCCATCAATGACAAGGCACTGGGGTACCAATATCTCAATGCATCTTTAGATAAAACACACCGAGAGCCTCACATGGACTCTCTACGAGTCAAGACTGACCCTACCCCTTACTCGATAACGTCGAATATGTCATCACCTTGGTTAGGATTAATAACCTAAATGGGATTCAAGCATACATGATGTATAATATCGATCCAGATTGGGTGACGACCATACCCTAATAGTTGCGAACCACATGGCCATGAAGCATATCCCTTGATTTTAGTCATTTCTAGGTGTGAGGCTTGAGGTTACGTTTACCTTTTCTTCAGTAGACCATCTTGGAATGCTAACACCACCCTCTAGGTAGAAACGTAATGCCAACATACATCCATACAAGTTCTTTCTGGGTCTGAACGAAACCGAAGGCAGTACCTCTACAACATCCATTTTGGAATCACCCTCAGGATTAGTGGCAAGTAACCCTTGCATTTCAAGAAATCCATCCTCAATTATCTTCAAGATGTCTTCCATTTGAATGCTTGTGTTGGTTCGAAGTGATTTTTGGATAATATATCTGATCCCGGTCTCTCCAAACCAACAACGACAATTTAAAACAGGCCAAGTTTGATAGTTGATTATTTAACTATTAAATAAACAAAAAACCATCAATCAAATCAGAGATTTATTTCCATAGGGAAACCAACATTGTTTAAGCATTAGCAGCCACCACCCTCCTTAATTAATCCTTTCAAAAATTAAATCATTTTGTAAATACTTGTATCAAAATGCTTTTATAAAGATGTATTCATAAACCCGTCATACATTTTTTTTATACTTGGAAAAATATCCATATACTTAGCTCAACATATAAGTATATTTATAAAAACACTACACTTTCCCTATTTAGAAAATGTATTTATACGACTCTAAAATCATTTATCAAACTCCTTTTATAAATCTCTAAAACCATTTATAAAACTCTTTTTACTAACTTCTAAACCAGTGATAAAACTCTTTTTATAAATATTTAAAACTATTTATAAAGCTCTTTTATAAACCATAAAAATATTTATAAAAATTCCTTTTGTAAATCTATTAACTCATCTATAAAACTTTGTTCTTTTATAAAAAAAATTATAAAAATTCTTACTAAAATCCCTTTATAAAAATCCTTTACAAAAATCCTTATAAAACCTTTTAAAAGGAAATTCTTATAAACTCAAACCCCATTCTCATTTATAAACTCTTTAGTAAATGTCTTTTATTTAAATGAGATTACTTTTTATAAATCAATTTATTATTTATAAATAAAATTAATCATATAAATCAATTTTCTTTAATCATCTTTAATAAGTAATAAATTAACATTCCAACGTTATTAATAAAATAACTTATTTACCCCAAAACATTATTAATATAATAATTAATAACTTTAAGACATTATAGATACATTATAATTATTTACTTCAAACAATATTATATAGTGATAATTATTAACAGCAAACATAACTAATAAAAAATAATTATTAACTTCAAAATATCATAGTTATAATTCCAAACCTTATTAATGAAACAATAAAATATAATCTTTAAACATTGTTATATAAATCAAAATTGTCTTCCAAAACAATATTATAAGTAATAATTATATACTCTGAAACATTATTAATAAATAACTATTATAACTTCCAAAATATTGTTAACAAATACTTATTAACTTCAAATAATATTAATTATTTAAGGAATAACTTTTCACAATGTAAAACTTTGATAAATAACTTTAAAACAATATTAAATATAAATAAACAATTTTAAAATACTATTAAATAATAGTTAAACCGCTTAAAATCACTATTAAATAATAGCTAAACAACTTTAAAACATTTCTAAATGATTTAGAAAAGACAAATAAAAAGCGTTACGACCAAATAGAGAAGTTCAAATTTTGCTAAAGTAAAAATATTCTAGAAAACCAAAGGGTTAGATTTAAAACCATTCTTCGAATCAAAAACCTATTTCAAACCAAAACTAGTTATTAATAGTATTTCTAAATACTAAATTGAAGCCAATAGCCACCACATCACTTAACCAATGTTGATATTGATTTTTATCACTAAAGAGATTAAGTTTTCAACATGTAACAATATCATATCTCATAGGGATAAACAATCAAATTTGATTTTTCATAATTCATATAACAACAGTATTAATGAAAAAATATCAACAAAGGGAAGGAATCCCGTTGAATTCCTTTACAAATTTCCTGTACATCAGAAAAGTCCTTGCAATTGATTTCATATGTTAACCGCTTTAAAAGCGATAATTCATCAAAACCAAATAATCAACCAATAAAGCATTCAAGCAAACAATCAACAATTTTTATCCACTATAAAACATTACTGATTAACTAAAAGGGTGAGTTAAACTCGCCTAAATTCTAGAGATCACCGAAGCGTTTCAATTCCAACTAAAATCAAATAGCATTCAAATTTAGCTAAAATTTCTACAAGCTCCAAATTCCATGAATCCAATTCCTAAGCGTAGCTTTCGTCGATACGAGTCTAACGTGACTAACCACGTTCAATTTGGACCTAGTATGAGTAAGTTATGGAATGTGGTAAGATTCTTGAGATAAATAGTAATTACCTAACTAATTAACATTCACCGGTTTGTTAATAACCTAAGCTCAACCATAATCCCACAATCGAACAACCCATGCCAAAAGAAATGAAACCCTGACGTCGACTAAATTCGTCGTCGTTGCTGTCGCCTCAAACGTTCATCGACCGTCGCATCCGGCCGAAGCATGCCATCGCCTCGGATGCCTCCAATGCCACCACCCTTACCTCCCAGCTCCATATAGCTAACAAGATCGAACAGCCTTAAAATTGCCGCCATCGAACTCAATTTTCCGCCCCTCATGCCTCTGATCGATGATCCAACCGTCCAATGAATTCCCCTCTTCTAGCCACACCTTTTCTCGGTTGGGGTCTAAGAAAATATGACCTCTGATTGCTTTGACTAACCATGGCCATTGGACAAAGATGGATTATAATGGTAGCTAGGGTTATGTATTGGGTTTGACTAAAAATAATTGGTCGAGGGTCCTTATGTAGATAAATATTTGATACTATTCATGCCCGAAGATTCGCGAACTCTAAACAAGGCATGCTCACTGGCGTTCCTAACGAAATATCCATATTCCAAACTCAATGGAACTATTTTCAAAGCCTAATTCTAACATATACAGAAGTTAGCTCTTAAAATAAAATTATATTACAATTAATTCCCAAAAATTAATCTCTATGCGTTTCGAGCTCGCACCACCATACAGTACGTTTGATTGTTACGAAACTTGTCGGTGTATAATAGTTCATTATTCAAGATCCTATAGCACTAGTTTCGTCAAAATCCGAGATGGTGCCTAGGAATGATAATTTCACATGTCAATTAAAATGAGTTATTATTAAAACAAATTTCATCACTTTTAATTCTAAACTAAAAGTTTACTACTATCGTTCTTATTTAAACTGAATTAAAATAAGCTTTTAAAATCTATTTATTCAAATTAAATTCGAGATTTAATTATCTAAATAACTTTGATATTTAAATCACTACTCAAATATTTATTCACAATCCAAAGGTTTAAATAACCTATAATTTAATTCAAATTTTAAAGCTTTTAAACCACTATTTTAATTATCGAAATTAATTAGATATTCAAAATCAAAATACTAAAATTTCGAGTTGTTACATTCTTCCCTGCTTAAAAGAATTTCGTCCCTGAATTTAAATTGAGATTTGATTAGCTAAATTAAATTAAATAATGTATTGATTAGGGGATTGAGATTTGGTTTTAATTAAGGGGTAGCCATGCTATTTTAACAATGAATTAAAAGAAGAGTTAACATGAAATAGGGGAGGGGTAAAATAAGAAAGAGGCCGTTCCTTTATCCTTAAACCTTGGCCATGTATTCTCATACACGTTCATTTCATTTGATAAATTTTTAAAATTTGAGGCCAACCACCATTAACAAGAGAAAGTGGAAGAAGATAAAGACAAGCTAAGGAAGAAGCTTAAGCAAATCAAATCCATTCAAATCTCAAACTTCTAAATCTCTAAAGCTAAGGTGAATAATGATTACATCTCAAATTTCTTATTTTTTCGGTTTTAAGATGAATCCGAATTTGTTTGCAATGATTTGCCATGTTTTGAAGGATGAAAATATTATATATACTTGTTGATGATTTATGTTTGTTTATACATACTTTACGACATGTTTTAAGGTGAAAATCATATTAAATGACATCCAAATGCCTTGTGAATTTTTCTATAGAGCAGAAATAATAATTTAGAGATAGGCTTGATTTAAGAATTTCCTGAATTTATGTGGATTTTATATTAATTTTTTAGTGAAGAAAATATTATCTTGAGTTAAAAATTATTTAAGGTTAAATAATTAATGATTTGGGTCTAAAATGTATATATGTCAGAAACATATATAAGGTGATTTTCTAGAATTTTTGTAGAGTTTTCCTAAGTGTTTTAATGGATATATAAAATTATTTATGGTGAGAGACTTAAATGTTTTATATATTTATGAAAGGAGAAGGGGCTTTTTATAAATAAAGTCAAATTGTTAATTTTGGAAAGTCGACGGTACATTTGAAAATGTGGAATTTGCAGCCAATCACAATTTGACAAACATGGCAGGTTTGGTATAAAAAATAGTTTAAAAGGACAAATCTACATGATTTATACCGTTTCGATGCATTCGGCACCAGGTTCCACCTCCTTACTTTCATCTCCGACTCAATCGAAATCAACGCATATGGTATCAGATAACTGGTACATAGTGAATTGGATATGGGCGGAAGGTATAGGGTCGAAATCAGGGGTTCCGAAGGGGTTAAAGCGATACTTTGCTTTTAAATGAAAATGTGCATCCTTGCATTAAATTGAATTGCTTTAGACTGGGTTAGCTTTTGACCAGATCAATTGGTTTTAAAAGAATGGTTTTGATTAGGTTACACTTTTGTTCTAAATAACTGCTTTCGACTAGGTTGAAACCCTTACTACCGTTTTTTACCTTTCGACCAGATTGGTTACGAAAGGGTTGTTTTGCTTTTTCAAAACTTAGCCACTTCTCCAATGCTTTCGAAGGGATGGTTTCAACACCATCACTTCTTTACTAAGGAAATGGTTTTGAAACAAATGCTTTTGACTGAAATGATTTACTGGCCTTTTACTATGTTCGAAGTAGAACCCAAATGGTTTCGGAAGAGATAGTTTTAATGGTTTCGAAAATTGTTTCCACATGTTTTAAGTTAAACTCAAGTGCTTTCGAAAGAGTAGAGTTTCGAAGCTTTCGAATGGTTTTAATGAATGGTTTCAAAGGGGTGGTTCTCCAATGATTCTGAAAGGTTTTGAAGGAAGGTTTTCCAATGGTTTCGAAAGGTCTAAGGGGAAAGGTTTTTCCAATGTTTTCGAAAGGCATGATTTAAAAGGTTGTAAAGAGGGATGTCTAATGTTTTAAAGATTTTGAAAGGAAGATTTTTCAATGCTTTCGAAAGGAAGAATTTGAATGGTTTCGAAAGGAAGGATCTGGCCTTTCGGCCTAGGTTAAGTTAAGGATTTTATTGGTTTTGAAAGGTACTTTCGATGGTTTCGAAAGGGTGGTTTAAAGTTTCTAAACAAAGGTTTCAATGGTACTAACTTGGCAATATAGCCTAAGTGTTTTCAAGTTAAAAATGATTTTAACTTGTTTTGGGAGGATAGATAATCCCCATTATTTTTCATCAATATTATTTTGAGTGAAGTATATGTAACATGGCAAAATAACTTAGAGTAAAGCAAAGAGCATATTTTCCTTATATGTGTATGATTTAAAGATTTAAATCGATTTGAAAAGGTTTTTAAGGAAAATTTTAAAGGGTAGTTAACCCTGAGAAAATGACTCAGATTAGAAGACCAGATGGGATTGGTGTAGGGTCATGCCTTATACATTAGATATTAGCCCCAGCTAATTTAGTTCAAAATTCTAGTGTGTAGGGCTTTGTTAGATAAGACAAATTATGATTACAGACATAAAGGAATATATATTTGTATAGAGATAGGTTATTGGTGGGCCCACAAAACCATTAGGATCGGGTGACTCTGGAGAAGTAAAATTAGGGACAGACCATCCAAAAGAGAAGTATTTAACAGATAGTTAAGGATAGATAGTCCAAAAGAAAGAATGTCTAATAGGTGTTAGATAAATTGTTTATATTGTCTAGGAGGCCCGGGTCAGCCAAAGGGACAGTTAGTCCAGTTTGTGGATAGTTAGTCCAGTGTTCGGACAGATAGTCCATTTGTACATGTTTATAGCATAACGAATATTTCTATTATTATTATTATTAGTATAATCATATGGATTAACCTGTTTGGTTGTAGGAAAGGATTTGCAAATATATATTTTGAAAAGGATATTAGTTAGGGGAAACCCGTTCCCCTAAGCGGCATGGTCTCACATCATATCAATAAACAGAGATGTAACAGTATTATTCACACCAGGCTTTATGTCTGAATTGAAGATTTTGTTTCCCCTTAAACTCTCGGGTGCTCAAAATTGATTTGAATAGGTTGGGGATTGAGGTTTTTAAATTTTAGAAATTTTGGCGAATAAAGCTTCCGGAGATAAGCAGGTGGTTGATGAATAGCTAATTAGGAGTTCTAGTTTATTTTGCTTTGATTCCACTGTGTATATAAGTTAGATATGACTATATTGACTCTAATCAATCAAGGGGGATGTCATATATCGCTCTTAGCATATTTTGTAATAGATATATTTGATCATTGCTTGAAAAACATTTTTTCATATTCATGTGCTTCTGATATTATGGATACCATTAGCATTACCGTATTTTGTCACCATAAGTTAATACTATAGATGACTGCAGCATTTGTAGCGCTTAGCTTTTGGCCTCCACACACAAGATGTTACTACATGGTATCAGAGCATAGGTTTATGAAAAACTTTAAACTAAAAATTATTTTGAAGACATAATCCTAAGGAATTATAGTAAGATTGGGGTATGGGATAACGCTATAGTATTGTACTTGTATTTGTTATATATAAGTATACGCATTATGTCCAGTCTCCTATCTTTATTAGGGTATTTTCTGTATTTCATGAGGTTTGAATACAAATATGGATGGTAGAAGACGAAGAGTTAACCCAAAAGGGAAAGGCATCTATGGGAATGCCAAACCTAATATGATGATAAGCAAAGGTCAGGCACAAACAAAGAATGTGGGTGCTGGTGTCCTACAAGCTAGAATAGAAGCTATGTATCGGTTTTTCATAAATATGATGCATGCGGGTGTTGCTGCTGGAGTAATGGGAGGAGGAGTTCAGGAAGCTCCAGTTGTCAATGATTATGCTAAGCTAAGTGAAGATTATACTAAGCTTGGAAGTAAGCCATTTATTGGAACGGAAGATGTCATTGAGGTGGAGAATTGGTTGCTTCATTGTGAGAGAATCTTTACAAACTTTAGGCTCAATGATGAGATGAGGAGGAGGCTTGCTTCGAGACAGCTTCAGGGAGTAGCTTTGTTCTACTAGAACTGTGTGATGGCTAGTGTGGATGAGAAAACCTTGACATGGGCAGATTTCAAGGGGAGGTCTAGAAGAGGTTCATGTCTGTGATGGCACAGTCTGCTCTGATCAGAAAGTTTTCTGAGTTAGAGCAGGGGGGATGTTTGTTTCGAAGTATGCCAGAAGGTTTGAGGAGTTGGCCAGATATGAGTATGCTTCGAGTGGAGACTATGATGAAGAGGAATGAGAAGTTCATCAGAGGGTTGAAGTCTGAGTTAGCAAGGGCCACATTACCTCATATTAGAGATCCTTCTAATGTTGTGGCAAAGGTGGCTTTAAGGCATGAGGAGTTACTTGATTCTCTATAGAAGAGTAAGGCCAAGGAGGTCCAGGTTAGGCAAGGTCGGAAGAGGAAGTTCTTTCCTAAGAAAGGTGCTTAGAAGGTTGTAGCAGCTAAGAAAGGGAAGTCTGAGATTGTTTGCTTCAAATGCGACAAGAATGGGCATTTTGCTAATGAGTGTCATGCTGGAAAGGAAAAGGAGATTATCGGAAAGATCAACATTAGATGCTTCAACTGCGATCAGATAGGCTATTATAAGAATCAATCCAAAGAGCCCGCTAAGGATGGAAAGGGCAAGGTGTATGCATTGGAGCCTACTACTTTGAGGCCAATGGCTCAGGAGAAAGGAAAGGTAGTTTTGGGAGGTACGCTTCAAATTCATGGTATGTTTGTTAGCGTTCTATTTGATATTGGTGCATCGCATTCTTTTATATCTAGATGTTTGATAGATAAGCTTAACCTAGAACCCACATATTTAGTTACTTCCTTACGGGTTGCAAATCCAATAGAAGGTATGCAACTCTAGGGTTGAGATGTGACCAGTTAAAGTTTGACTCGTTAGGTCAGCTTTTGTTTGCAGTTTGCATGTGTTTGATTTTGTGGGGTTCGGAATTATCGTGGTATGATTGGTTAAGTGAGTATGATGCTAGGATATTTTGCTAGGATAGGAAAATATCACGTAGGCACCCTGATTGTAGCGAAGGGATTGTTTATACCATAGGGAGCCTTAGCAGTGAGGTGAATGCCTTGTTGGGTATTGTGGAATTGGATGATGAGCTGAGTCAATTTTTCATGGTTAGAGAATTCACGGATGTTTTTGTTCCTATAGTAGGATTGCCACCAAAACGAGCTATTGAGTTTCAGATAGAATTGGTTCCGAGAGCAGAAACAGTGAGTAGGCTGCCAATCAGGATGACCCCTACAGAGATGAGAGAGTTAAAGGTGTAGTTGGTAGATTTGGAAGGGAAGAGCTTTATCAGCCCAAGTAGTTTTTCTTGGGGAGCAGCCGTAGTGTTTGCTAAGAAGCTAGATGGATTGTTAAGGCTATGTATTTATTATCGTAAGTTGAATGAGAGAACGATAAAGAATCGATATCCATTGCCGAGGAGTGTTGATTTGTTCGACCAGTTGAGTGGAGCCAAAGTATTTTCTCAATTAGATCTGACGACAAGTTTCCATTAGCTTAGAGTAGCAGAGGATAGTATACCTTTGACGGCATTAAGGACCAGGTATGAATCATATAAATGGTTAGTTATGCCGTTCGGACTGACTAATGCACCAGCTTTCTTTGTAGATTCGATGAACCAGGTTTTTCAAGAGCACTTGGATAGATTCATATTGGTTTTCATTGATGATATCTTGTTATACTATAAGGATGAATGAGAGCATGAAGTTCATCTTAGAGTGGTGCTTGAGATGCTGAGGTAGCATCAGCTGAAAGCCAAGTTTTCGAAGTGTCACTTCCAGAAGAGAGAAGTGAAGTTTCTTGGTCATGTAGTCTCAAAGAGAGAGTTGTTAGTAGATCCGACTAAGATTGAAGCAGTGCAGAGTTGGAAGAAACTCAAGGCAGTGACTGAGATAAAGAGTTTCCTTGGGTTGGCTGGTTGTTATTGGAGATTCATTGGGGATTTTTCGTGAATAATGGCACCGATGACCAAGCTACAAGAAAGGATGTAAAGTTTGTGTGGACCGATAAGTGTGAGGAAGCATTCCAGAGTTTGAAACACTTATTGACCCAAGCATCTATGTTGGTTGTTACCGAAGGGAATCAAGATTTGGTGGTTTATGCAGATATGTGTATAGGATTAGGAGAAGTGCTGATGCAGAAAGGTAAAATGGTTGTCTATGCTTCTAAACATCGTAGACTGCATGAGGTCATATATCCGACGCATGATTTGGAATTGGCTGCAGTGATATTTGCTTTGAAGGTGTGGATGCATTACCTTTTAGGAGAGAGGTTTGAGTTATATACAGATCATAAGTCGCTAAAGTATTTGTTCTCTCAGAAGAAGCTGAACATGAGACAATAGAGGTGGTTAGAGTTTATCGTTGCTTATGATTTTCGGATTGAGTAAACACCAGGAAAAAAAATAAGGTGGCAGATGCACTTAGAAGGAAACATCAAAATGCAGTATTGGCAATGATTGCTGAGTGGAAAGATTTACAAGCATTGGCAGATTGCAGAGTGCAATGGAGATCCGAGGCTAGATCTAGTCGAGAGACTGTTATATTATCTTGTTTGGAAGATCAACCTGTGATGATCGAAAAGATTGCTTCTAAGTTGGAGGAGGATCCAATATTAGCTGAATAGATCAGGAAGTTGAAAGATGGAACCGAGAGAGATGACTTGAAAATTTTCAATCTTGACCAAAATGGGTGGTTGAGAAAGAAAGGAAGATTATGTGTTTCGAGTGTACGAAACATAAGGAAAGAAGTCTTGGAAGAATGCCATCGTTCGAAGTTCACTATTCATCCAGGAGGAACTAAGATGATTAAGATATGAAGAGGAGTTTCTTCTGGGAAGGTACGAAGAGGGATATTGGCTTATGGGTAAAGCAGTGCTTGAATTTCCCACAGGAAAAGGCCGAACACCAGAAACCAAGTGGATTGCTTCAGCCATTGGATATTCCAGTATGGAACTGGGATTCTATTTCCATGGATTTTATTGACTAGTTGCCAAGGTCAAACAGAGGAAATGAAAGTATATGGGTCATAGTGGACAGAATGACTAAGCATGCTCAATTGATTTCGGTTAAGTCAACTAGAACTGCACCTATTTTGGCAAAGTTGTTCATGATGAATGTGGTCAGGCGGCTGGAATTTCTAGTAGTATAATAAGCGATAGAGAATCCTTATTCACTAGCGAGTTCGAGAAGATTCTACAGGAAGTTTGGGATTCAAGCTCAAGACGAGTACCGCTTACCATCCTTAGACAGATGGGAAAACAGAAAGAGTTGACGAAATCTTAGAAGATTTGTTAAGAGCTTGTGTACTAGATTTCGAGGGATCATGGGAAGACCATCTGCATTTAGTCGAGTTTTCGTATAACAGCAATTATCAGACTAGTATTGAGGTGGCACCATTTGAAGCTTTATATTGAAGTCCATGCAAATCTCCTGTATGTTGATTGGAGACTGAGGATAGTTTGGTTCTTGGTTCAGATTTAGTTAGAGAAGCTGCAGAAAAGATTGAGGTCATTCGGGCTAGAATGAAAGAGGCTCGGTCTAGACAGAAGAGTTATGCAGATAGCAGAAGGAAAGACTTAGAGTTCTCAGTCGGAGATTAGGTGCTTATTAAGTGTCAGTAATGAAGGATTTGATCAGATTTAGAAGATTAGGGAAGTTGGCACCGAGATTCGTTGGACCTTTTCCTATTATTGAGAGGATCGGGAAACTTACATATAAGTAGAGTTACCAAGCAGTTTGGCATGAGTCCATAATGTTTTCCATGTTTCTCATCTCAGAAAGTGTGTTAGAGATCCAGAGACTACTATTGCATTGACTATGTTGGATGATTTAGTAGTGGAACTGGACTTGACTATAGTGAGAAAGTCGATTTGTATTGTTGCGAGAGATGAGAAGAGGATTTGAACCAAGACAGACAGAATAGTTAAAGTCCAGGGGGGACGATGACAAGGATTACACTTGGGAGGTTGAGAGCAGGATTAGAGATACTTATCCTGACTTTTTTGATGGCATGTTTACTTTCTTGATTGATTTGTTGTGTACCTTATCGTAATTTCGAGGATGAAATTCTTTAAGGAGGGGAGTCTGTCACACCCCATATTTTTGGTAACATTATTTAGGATATTTAATTGGCTAACTTAAATAAAATAATGTGTTGATTAGGGGATTGAGATTTGATTTAATTAAAGGGTAGCCGTGCCATTTAAACAATGAATTGAAAGAAGAGTTAACATGAAATAGGGAAGGGGTAAAATAAGAAAAAGGCCATTCCTATATCTAGGGGATTGATATTTGATTTTAATTAAGGTTTAACCGTGCCATTTAAATAATAAATTAAACGAAGAGTTAACATGAAATAGAGGAGGGGTAAAATAAGAAAAAAGCCATTCCTATATCCTTAAACCTTGGCCGTGTATCCTCATACACGTTCATTTCATTTGATAAATTTTTAAAACTTAAGGTCGGCCACCATTAACAAGAGAAAGAGGAAGAAGATAAAGACAAGCTAAGGAAGAAGCTTAAGCAAATCAAATACATTCAAATCTCAAACTTTTAAATCTCTAAAGCTAAGGTGATAATGACTTCATCTTAAATTTCTTATTGTTTTTGGTTTTAAGATGAATCCGAATTTATTTGCAATGATTTACCATGTTTTTGAATGATGGAATGATTACAAACTTGTTGATGATTTATGTTTGTTCATATAGACTTTATGACATGTTTTAAGGTGAAAACCATATTAAATAACATCCAAATGCCTTGCGAATTTTTGTATAGATCGAAAATAATATTTTAGAGACGGTTTTCAATTTTTGGGATTTTCTGAATTTATGTGGATTTTATACGAATTTTCTAGTGAAGAAAATGTTATCTTGGGTTAAAAATTATTTACGGTTAAATAATTATTGGTTTGGGTCTGAAATTTATATATGTTACTATGTTAGAAAACATATGAAAAGTGATTTTCTAGAATTTTTGTAGAATTTTCCTAAGTGTTGTAATGGGTATATAAAATTATTTAGGGTACGGTAATTAAATGTTTTATATATTTATGAAAGAAGAAGGGGCTTTTTGTAAACAAATTCAAATTGTTAATTCTTAAAAGTCGGCAGTATTTTTGGAAAAAAGGAATTTGCAACTAATCAATATTTGACAAACAAGGCAGGTTAGGTACAAAGAAATAGTTTAAAAGGACAAATCTACATGGTTTATACCATTTCGATGCTTTCAGCACTAGGTTCCGGCTCCTTACCTTCGCCTTCGACACAATCAAAACCAATACACATGGTATCGGGTAACTGGTACGTAGTTAATTGGATATAAGGGGAAGGTATAAGGTCGAAACTAGGGGTTCCGAAGTGGTTGAAGCGATACTTTGCTTTTAAATGAAAATGCACCTACTTGCTTTCGACTGAATAGCTTTCGGTTAAATTGGCTTTCGATCAGGTCAATTGGTTTTAAAAGAATGGTTTTGATTGGGTTGTGCTTTTGTTTTAAATAATTGCTTTCAACTTGGTCAAAACCCTTACTGCTGCTTTTTACCTTTCGACCCAGATCGGTTTCGAAAGGGTTGTTTTTCCTTTTAAAATTTGGCTACTTCTTCAATGCTTTCAAAGGGATGGTTTCGACACCATCGCTTCTTTACTTAGAAAATGGTTTGAAATAGATGCTTTCGACTTAAATGATTTAATGACCTATTTTCTCCGGTGGAAGTATAACCCAAATGGTTTCGAAAGAGACCGTTTTAATGGTTTCAAAAGGTGTTTCCACATGTTTTAAATTGAACCCAAGTGCTTTCGAAAGAGTAGAGTTTCGACGCTTTCAAAAAGTTTTAATGAATGGTTTTGAAGCGGTGGTTCCCCGATGATTTTGAAAGAATTCGAAGGAAGGTTTTTCCAATGGTTTCGAAAGGTCTAAAAGGAAAGGTTTTTTCAATGTTTTCGAAAGGCATGGTTTGAAAGGCTATAAAGAAGGATGTCTAATGTTTTAAAGCTTTTGAAAGGAAGGTTATTCAATGCTTTCGAAAGGAAGAATTTGAACGTTTTTGAAAGGAAGGATCTGGCCTTTCAGCCTAGGTTAAGTAAAGGGTTTTACTTGGTTTCGAAAGGGGTACTTTCAATGGTTTCGAAAGGGTTGTTTAAAGGTTTTAAACAAAGGTTTCAAATGTATTAACTTGGCAATATAGCCTAGGTGTTTTCAAGTTAAAAATGGTTTTAACTTGTTTTGGGAGGATAGATAATCCCCATTAATTTTCATCAACATTATTTTGAGTAAAGTATAGATAACATGGAAAAATAATTTAAAGTAAAGCAAAGAGTATATTTTCCTTGTTTGTGTATGATTTAAAGGTTTAAATCATTTTGAAAAGGTGTAACGACCCAGGATTTTTAGTAATTAAAATTTGAATATTTAATTAATTTTAAATATTAATAAGTGAATTTATAAGTCAAATAAATTTTTATTTGAATTATTGGATTTAATTGAATAATTAAATCAATAATTTAATAAGTTAAATTATGGAAATAATTGAAAATTGAGTTAAATATGATTGAAAATGATTTGTAAAATTTTATTTTATCATATTAAAGTTAGAATGATATTTTAGAACTTTTAAAATCGAATTAAAAGTTAATTTGTGAAAATTGAATATTTTAATATTAAAATCGACTAGTGAAAATAGTCAATTTTTGAACAGTCTCAGAACTGAACGAAACTAGTTCCATTGGATCCGTAATAGTTAGTTATTACCGGATTTCAAATTTCGTGTCAATCGGAGTTACCGTTTGATCGTGGCAGCTCGAAACGCATCGAATTATTTTTAATTTTAATTTGGCGAGTTAAAATAGCCATTTTTCAAAAAGTCTCGGATTTCGACGAAACTAGTTTCATCGGATCCATAATGTGATATTATTGTAAGGTTTCAAATTTTGTATCAATTGGATTTACCGTTTGTCCGATACAATTAAAACGCCTAGAAATCGATTTAAATCGGTTTAATTTAAATTGGACGTTTATAGCCATAACTCGCACAGATGTCCGAATTAGCTTCCGAAACCTGTTCCATTGTGTCCGAAACGCGGGGTAAACCCTAGAAACGCTGGTTACGGCGCGTAAATCGGAGTTCGGGATTTCCGGATGAATAGTGTTCGATTTTTTTCCTATAAATAGCCCTTAACCCTTTAGAAATAAAAAAATTTATAAACCTAACCCTAATTATAATACGCAGCCGCCACCCAGAATTCAAAGGCCGAAATTTTTCTATCTTTTTCCTCTTTGATCTCTCAATCCATCAAGTTTTGGCTAAAACTTTCTACATGAAAGTTGTAGAGCACAGCACGATCTATAAATCCAACGGTGGAGATCGTGTTTGGAGTTGTGGATTGGTGGTGAGTTGAGTTGGAAGCGTAGCCGTTCATTCCCGATTTGCACACAGCATAGGTGGCCGAGCTCAGAGCCACTTGGGCCTAGCATGGAGTGGAGCGAGGCGGTTCGAATGGCGTGGAGATGATGGAGTATCGATGCTTGTGGGCGGAGCAAAGTTTAACCCTAATTTTCTAAGATTGGGTTCGGCCGTGTTTTTCCACCTGTAGACGAAGAAGAGAGGGGTGGGGGATGGACGGGCTAGATTGCATGATGAAGGATCCAAGGGTGATGAGGGGTAGTGGGTATAAAATTTTATAATTTAGTTGTAAATTATATAATAAAAATCGTGTAACTTCAAAAATGTATATCTTTTTCATACGAGGTAGAAAACGCGCGAAACCAGTTGCGTTGGAATCGTATGGACGAGCACTACGCGATGAAATTGGATTGGAGTCGTTTGGAGTTAGTGAGAATTTTGGGTAAAATTAAACGTCCGTTTAATTTTATTCGAAATAAATCGCTAAAACGAATTTAAAACCAAGGTGAGAACTTCTCACTCAATCGAATCAGTTTCGATTTTATTTTAGATAGTTAGATTTAAAATATTTGAATGCATGTTTGAATGATGATTGTTATCTATTGATTGTTAAAATAGACATTATGCGCCGTTAGTAAGCGGATGTTATTTAATAAAAACATATACCGCGAATATTTCATAAACAGTGAAATTGGTATTATATATAATAGCAATATATATATATATTGGCATATGTATATATTGGAGTTATTGATTTCCCGCATTTTTTTGTTTAGCAGATGAGACCCTATTGCGCCGTTATTAAGCGGATAATATTTTAAATCCCATATACCGCGATAATTTCGTACTGGAGCGAAATTGGTATTGTGCTAATGTTTGTGGATGCAGGAAAACAGGTTGGAGGGATCCAACTAGATTCCTCAACAGTTTTTATTTGATTTCAAATATTTTGATATTTGATGGATTATCATATCGATATATGATATCGTTGTTGTCGTGATTGACTATTTGGTGTGTAGCATCATTGGACCAAATTTGGAACTTTAAAAATGATTTTTAAAGTGATTTTCGAAAATATAAAATATTTTTGGAATTGATTCATTTTAAATAAATAAACGTTATAATTTTTATGTTATAAAAATTATGGTTTTTGAGAAATATAGTTAAAAAAACTGATTTTTGAGAATGTGATGCTAATGGTTTTATAAAATAGTTAAATTGGGATTTTTGAAATTATTGTGAAAAGTTTAAATATAGGATTTATGAAATTTAATTATTTTATAAATCAGAATGATGAAATTATAAAGGAGATTAAAGACGTTTTGAAATAATAATATAAATTGATTTATATAAGAGATTTATAAATGGATATTTATAAATTAAAACGTTGGAATTATAAAACGAGTTTTTATAAGTGTTAGAATGAATTGTGAATGAATTTCATAAATAAATGAAATTTATAGAATTATAATCGGTGAGGTTATAAATGGAATTTTATAAGCAGTAGGTTTATAAAATCCATAAAAATTGTTAAAAGAATAGGTTTGGATAAATAATTGAATCTTATAAGTTATAAGATTTAAAATTATGAAGTTTAAAGGAACGATTTTGTAAAATAATCGTTTTATAAGCATTTAACTTATAATGTGAACTTTTGGTTTATAATTGAGTTATAAATCGAATAGGTTAATAAAGGAATTTATAAAAGGAGTTGTTATAAAATAAATAGAAAAGGGATTTATAAACGTTGTTTTATAAATTCGAAAACGACTTATTTTGATAAGTAAATTGTTGAAACCTATTAATGGAGTTATATTCACGTTTTTGAACTGTGAATAATCCTTTAAAATGAAATGAATAAAAGGATGAAATTTGTTAACAAAGTATATTCACGTTTTTGAATAGTGAATAATACGTTAAAGAAATTGTTTTGAATGTGATGTTTTAAATAAAATTAAAACGATCTAACGATGTTTTTAAACATGTTAAGATTCGAAACCATAGATTTCAACATTTATTGTTGAAATAGACGTTTTCGAGAAATAAAAGGAAATGGTGGACTATAACACTGTTGTTATAGTAAATGATTTCCGAAAGGAAATGTTTTGTATAGTATTGGGATTTATATATCTATTTTAATTTCGAATCCCTATACTAGTGATTTTGGGTTGTCGTAACGATGTTTTACGCAACATTCGTTTTGGCCCAAATAAATATGTTTAAGAGAATGATTTCCTTAAAGAATGAATTATATACTTAATCTCGATTTAAGTATATTGAATATTTTCCAAGTGTTGAAAATAAATAAAATTTGTGAATTACTTATGAATAAATAAGTATGGAAATGTTTTCCTATATAAAGTGAATATTATGAGAATTTATCTTTTTGAAGATATATTGAAATGAATAATTGAAATCGTATATGCATGGATATTTTGAAATGAAAATTCACTATGGAATTTATGAATAAAAAGGGGAACTTGTTTAAAAATAAATATTGATTTATTTTTGAAGTATTGAAAATAATATATATCTTGTAAGGATATTTTGGAAAATAAATAATTTGGAAAATTATTTGGAAACTGGTGATGTTGTGCATATCCATTGATAGTTCAATAACCGACTATCAATATTTCCCTTTGAATGGGTAATTGATGTGATTTGTTTGAATTTGAATGCCACACTTATTTTTGAATAAGCGCTCACTATTCGGGTTAACCGGGAAAGGACCATGGGGTCGTATAACCCACTCCGAATATGTGATACGTCGTTATGAATTGCATTTGATGACCGGTGTTGAAGACCGGGTATTTGCGAAAGCGATAGGATGACCTATCGATTGTCTCTGCACTGGGTAGCTCCTGGTATAGAGATTTCCTAAGTGATGGGAAATTCGATCGGGATTGTGAATACCCGGAATTGCAAGGGCTTCGTGAGAAGTGCCTTCGGTTTTGTTCGAGCCTGGAACAGACTTGTATGGATTGTATGTCTGACATTACAAATTGAGATATAAAGAAGATTTCTTTCAAATATATTTCTGTTGGTGGCGGAGAATTTATTCTTTTAGCTTAACACCCTTCTCTGAGACGTACGAGCTCAGAGGTTATGTAGTTGAATGTTATCAGCGATATATTCCCAATTTGGTAATGTGACATGCTGAGTGTTGCTGTGAAATGATCATTGTGTTGATTATTTGTGATAGGATCATTTATTTGATCGTCTATTCTGGTGATCATTTCTATGATCATTTGTTGACCCAAAGCATGGCTTTTGTATAAAGTATGTTTTTGAGGACGTGACATCGTCGAACCTCACACCCCGTGAATGGTCAAAACAGGAAAGATGCGGCAAGGTTATGAGGGGTAGCGCCCTTTAGGATGTGTGCATTTCCTTCTGGAAAAGGGTGGTATCATGGTATGGAGCCCAGATACTTACTCATGTTGAAAACACTTTGTTATGATTGTGTGAATTGATTACGAACGCTCGGTGAAAAGGTCCCAAAGGACCGGGGGATGGCATATTCGGTCAGTTGTTACTCAGTTAGGGGTAACCCGGCCTTGTGTTGGTAGAGATCCGGTTTGGTTCTCGGGGATGTCCATCCAGAGGCATTCTCATGTGGCAATGGGAAGTTCCTTGGCCTGATCATTCGTTGGAAATCCAAAGAAACAATACGAGACTTGTACGGTTTTAGTTGTAGAACCTGCCATCTAATATGGTAGCTATTAGTAAGCATAATATAATGGTACCTATGCTGGCTAAGATTTATATTCTACGTTCGAAATAAATATCTTCTACACTATGCACTAATAATAATATCAAAATTGATTTGATTTTAATGCGTATCAAGCATCTTTGACTATCATAAGGAGAAATCTTCTCCAAGTCTGCGTTTGCATTGTGTGTGTGGCAGGAGGTCTTATGGTAGTCTCATTTTTAAAAGCATTGTGAATTGATTTTAAAAATATTCCTCTATTTTGATTTTAAAGATAAATAAACTGTTTTGAGTTCTCACACCAGTCACATGACTGACTCGGAGTTTATTGTTTTTCTTCCTAAACTCTGGGTGCCCACCAATTTTCACACGGGCAGTCAAGAGTTAGGTTTATCAGGATATTCTGGATATTCTGGAGTTGCTGGAGGCAAGATGGATGGCATGGCGTATTACTAGTATATAGTATTTCTTTTTCCGCTGCACTGTTTGTTGTTGTTGTTGTACACTCTGATGATATGATGTAATGAAGCGAAATGTGATGTAATGTAATAACTGATATAGTTCTTTGTTTAAAGATTATTCATTTATCTATTATATGTTGTTCCGCTGCGAATTGTGAGATTCTGATGTTGTTCTGTTGTTTTCTGTTCCGTTCTATTTTCTATTTTCTATGTTTTCTTTATTCTCTATTTTCTTTCCTCTCCATCTTCTATCTTTTTCTTAAATTTTTCTCTTCTCTCTTCTTTTCTACCTCTTTTCTTTTTCTTAAACCCATAACATTTCGGGTTTTCGGCCTTCGATTTCTCGGCAGTCGATAAAGTGAGTATCGATGTTGAATTTTCGAAAGTCGAAAATTTTCGGGAAGTTACATCTTGTAAGAAAATTTTTAAAGGGTAGTTAACCCTGAGAGAATGACTCAGATTAGAAGGCCAAATGGGAATGGTGTAGGGTCGCGCCCTATACATTAGCTATTTGCCCCCAACTAATTTTGTCCAAAATTCAAGTGTGTAGGGATTTGTCAGATAAGACTAAAATTATGATTAAACATAGAAAGTAATATATATTTGTATACAGATAGGTTATTGGTGAGCCCACAAAACCATTAGGATCTGGTGACCCTAGAGAAGATAAGTTAGGGACAGACCGTCCAAAAGAGAAGTATTTAACAGATAGTTAAGGACGGATCGTCCAGAAGAAAAAATGTCTAACAGATGTTAGATAAAAAAATTCTATTGTCTGGAAGGCCCAAGTCAGCCAAAGGGACAGTTAGTCCAGTTTTCGGAAAGTTAGTCTAGTTTTCGAACAGATAGTTCATTTATTACCTGTTTATAGCATAACAGATATTACTATTATTATTATTAGTATAATTAGTTTGTTAACCAGTTTGGTTGTAGGAAAGGATTTCCAAATATATGTTTTGAAACGAATATTAGTGAGGGGAAACCCATTCCGCTAAGCGGCATGGTCTCACTTAATTTCAGTAAACCGAGATATAACAATATTATTCACACCAGGCATTATGTCTGACTCGAAGTATTTGTTTCCCCTTAAACTCTTGGGTGCTCAAAATTGATTTGAGTAGGCCGGGGGTTGAGTTTTTCAGGTTTTAGAAATTTTGGCGAATAAAGATTCCAAAAAAGAGCTGGCGGCTGACGGATAGCTAATTAGGAGTTATAGTTTATTTTGCTTTGATTCTGTTGTGTAATATGACTATATTGACTCTGATCAACCAATGGGGCATTGACATACGTCGCTCTTGACGCATTTTGTAAAAGATATATTTGACCATTGCTTGGAAAACATTAAGGGATTATGTAACATGGATATGAATTATTGTTTTTAAAGTTAATCATAAAAATATTGTTTTCAAATCTATGGTTTTGCTCATATTCATGTGCTTTTGATATTATGGATACCATTAGCATTACCGTATTTTGTCACCAGAAGTTAATACTATAGATGACTGCAGCATCTATAGCGCTTAGCTTTTGGCCTCCAGATACGGGATGTTATTGAAAATGCCTCCAAACCCATTAAATTTTCAAAATCAATTAGTTGGAGTAGGTTATTACATTTTCTAAGTCCTAAAATTACGGAATATTTTGGCAGCGTCTCTTTTGCACGGCTCAATTGGAAAAACTACAAATCACAATGGGCCCAATGTAACAAAAGAAAATAAAAGCCAAGTGGCCTCCCATATATGGGGCACAAAACCATCAACCAAATCAAAAATATAACAGGTATCTATTTTTCGGGCAAATAAACTCAACGCATGAAACCAAAAGCATCAAACTAGCATTTTCTTCCATACACCTGCATCTATTTACAAATATATCCAACTAAATACTTTGCATTTCTAATGTCATAACATATAATTAATAGAGGCCACATGGTTTACATATATCATCCATGCGCAATACCGAATTCGACAGCTCGCTCGATCATACAATTCTACTTTCAAACTAATATCACTCACTCAACTTCCGTAGTGCGGACTCCGATCTGGTTTCTTGATTAGAAACAGTCGTCCTCCTTGTATAGCCATATACTATGATAGAAAACTTTGGATTCGAATCAAAAATTTGTATCCAGTGTTCGCCGTCAAAAATCAAGTGAAAAACTCTAACTCAAACTGGTGTACATCACCTCAAAATCATGCACTCGAATCTGGATTAGATTAGTTACGTGAATAGAATGATCTACAACCTATGTATTTATTTCATTGGTTCCCAAATTCTACTGAATTCTCTTTATTAAGATTAAATTTTAAAATACACTTGATTTTCCAATAGTATTTCCTTTAGTACTAAAATTCTTTTACAGACCATCTCATAAATAATTTTATTTAACTTTATTTAAGTTAAACTTCATCTCGTGCTCAATTTTCAATTTCACTTTTCTTAACTACACATATTATTTTAATTCACATTTATTATTTCATAATATATTCCCTTTAATACTAAAATTATTTACGAACTATTTCAAACTATTTCATGAATCTGTTACCTAAGTTCATAACATCTTATAACACCACTTATATAAATCGATCGCTTTAAAACTCAAGTTTATACAAATTTCAAAAGCTACAACTTCATCTTAAAGCTCCTTCATACTTAAGTTTATTATAAACATTTTATAAAGCATGCTTATGTTTATTATTCACTTTAAGACTTAAATACATATTTTTAATTAATACTAGAATTCATTTCCTTAGTCATTTCATAACATATTACTTTAAGCTTATAAACACTTTATAAAAACTCATCTTCATTAATAAAACACTTCCCAAAATTATAATTACCTTTTAAGGAATCATTATTTTACTTAAGAACATTACTTAAGTTTATTAACATTCTATAAATCAAGTTCCTAATTGCAGAATACTCTTCTATTTTCTAAGAGCGTAAATATGTATACATATAATATTTAGAATTATTTCACCTAACTAGAATATTCAAAAAATTTAAAACCAATTTTAAAATATCAATCTCTTCAAATTAATAAGTTATAAAAACTAATTTTCTTGTGTTTTAACAAAACATTTAGCTTAAGATTTCTATATCAATTGGAAGTCCCGACTATCCAAAATTATCGAAAATTCCGTTTCATTTTAATGTATAAAAATTATCAAACAATATATCATAATGAGATGCACCAACCAAACTACCCTAATGGATAAAACACTTGAGTTTATAATATCACCTAGATGAAAATTTTAGAATTTAAAACCCGATTTTTATTTCAAACAAATCATTTTGACATAATAATAATAAAATCCCCTTGGATCACAAATTACAACTTTGGGATTTTTAAATCAAGATATTTTTTACCAAAACAACTCTAAACACTTCTACCATGGTAGCAATTCCCACTTAGAAACTCAAAAATAAACACCGATGATGCTGCAGTAATTACCAAAATTATTTTCCAACGACCGAAATGAGTTCAATGCTTTTTATCTCTTCCAAATCCTTTTATGATATTTTTATTAATCAATATTTTCAAAATAATTCCATTATTACTTTTTCCAAGAATTTGGTAAAAAATTCCAAACACCGGGCTTTGAGTTCTAAATTTTGCAGTTTAAATCCATTTTTATTTATAAACCATATTTTAAGAAAAAAATTATTCCTAACATACTTCCAAATAATACTATTATTATTCCTCACAACACTTTGAAAAAAACAATTCCGAATCTCCAGGATTTGAGCACTTAAATTCTTAATTTTAAATCCTTATTTATAAACCCCATTTATGTAATTTCACTTCTTATATATGGTCATTTCATATTGTTTCTATTTGTATAGATTATAATCGATAAATTTTATTATAATTTAAAATTCGACTCAATATTATCATCGAACACCTTACAGTTAAATAGTGAAACAGAATTCATAGGATGTTTGTACTAATTTAACCAAACAAAATGCCCATAAACTATCTAAATACAACTAATCAACAATAAATGATAATAGATGAATATTATCATTCTCAAATAAGCAAACATCCCGTGTACACCAAAATAATTTTTGAAAATTTATTATTTTATAAATTAAATATAATTTAGGTAAAATTATTTCATTTATCCATTTTCAAAACAATACGTATCCATTTTCCTTGTTCATGTGTTTAGAAACCCTTATCGTTATAGTTATTCCTTCTATATGGACCGGAATTCAAAAACCACTCAACCGATAAATCAACACAATATAAAACATTTTATAGCACTAACAAATACGCGTTGTTATATATGTTCACCCAAACTCATCCTAGGGTCTCACTTACCCTATCTCAAATGAGTTAACCCCACCAAAGCCTAGGTATTCACTCAACCTCAGCTCTGATACCTTGTGTAACGCCCTAGGCCTTAGGCCCTCTGGCAGTGGGTACAACCATAGTGATTTACAATGGTACCTCGCCATTTGTTTTTATGGCCAGCTTCTTGGCTACACCAATCCAAAGGACATGTAGAAGTAAGGGTCTCCTGCTCGCCACCAAACACAAAGCACAAACCTCCTTTCACGTTGCACTACATGCCAAAGCAAATCCGATTCCGATCTATCCGAACCGAAAATGATAATTTAAAACAGGCCCAGTTTGATAGTCGGTTATTTAACTATCAAATAAAAAAACAAGCATCAATCAAATCAGAGATTTATTTGCATAGGAAAACCAACATTGGTTAAGCATATTAACGACCACCAACCTCTTTAATTAATCCTTTCATGAATTAAATCGTTTTGTAAATACTTGTTTCACAATGCTTTTACAAAGATATATCTACAAACCCTTCATATATTTTTTATGCTTGGAAAAATATCCATATACTTATCTCAACATATAAGTATGTTAACAAAAACACTACACTTTTCCTCTTTAGAAAATGTATTTATACGACTCTAAAATTTATAAAACTCCTCTTATAAATCTCTAAAACCATTTATAAAACTCTTTTTACTAATTTCTAAAACCGTTGATAATACTCTTTTTATAAATTTCTGAAACTGTTTATAAAGCTCTTTTATAAACTATCAAATCTATTTATATAACTTTTTATAATTCTATAAACTCATTTATAAAACTTTATTCTTTTATTAAAAAAATTATAAAAATTCTTACTAAAACCCCTTTATAGAAATCCTTATAAAGCTTATTTTTTTAAAATTCTTATAACCCAAACCCCATTTTCATTTATAAACTCTTTAATAAATCTCTTTTATTTAAATAAGATTCCTTTTTATAAATCAATTTATTATTTACAAATATAATTAATCAGATAAATTAATTTACTTTAATCATCCTTAATAAATAATAAATTAACTTTCCAACATCATTAATAAAATAATTTATTAACCTTGAAACATTATTAATATAATAATTAATAACTTCAAAACATTATAATATAATAATTATTTACTTCAAACATTGTCGTGTAATAATAATTATTAATAGAAAAAATTACTAATAAATAATAATTATTACTTCAAAACATTATAAATATAATAGTTAATAATTCCAAACCTTATTAATGAAACAATAAAAATTAATCTTCAAGCATTATTATATAAATAAAAATTATCTTCCAAAACATTATGATAAATAATTATAACGTCTGAAACATTATTAACTATTATAACTTCCAAACGTTGTTGACAAATAATTATTAACATCAAACAATATTAATTATTTAATAAATAACTTTTCACAATGTAAAATATTAATAAATACCTTTAAAACAATATTACATATAAATAAACAACTTTTAAAATACTATTAATTAATAGTAAAACCACTTAAAATCGCTATTAAATAGTAGTTAAACAACTATAAAACGTTTCTAGATGATTTAGAAAAGACAAGTAAAAAGGGTTAGGGTAAAATAGAGAAGTTTAAATTTTTCTTAAGTAAAAATAATCTAGAAAATCCAAAGGTTAGATTTAAATCATTCTCTGAATCAAAAACCCATTTCAAACCAAAACTGGAAGTTAATAGTATTTCTAAATACTGAATTGAAGCCAACAGCTACCACATCACTTGACCAATGTTCATATTGATTTTTATCATTAAAGAGATTAAGTTTTCAACATGTAACAATAGCATATCTCATATGGCCAAATAATTGGGTATGATTTTTCATAATTCATATAACAAGAGTATTATTGAAAATAAATCAGTAAAGGCAAGGAATCCCGTTGATCCCGCTACAAATTATTGTACATCAGATAAGTTCCTATAATTGATTTCATACATTAACCACTTTAAAACCGACAATTCATCAAAACCAAATAATCAACCAATAAAGCATCCAAGCAAATAACAAACAATTTTTATCTACTATAAAACATTATTGGTAACCAAAAGGTGAGTTAAACTCGCCTAAATTCTAAAAATCGCCGAAGCATTTCAATTTGACTAAAATTGAACGGTGTTCGACTTTAGCGAAAAAATTTGCAAGCTCTAAGTTCCATGAATCCAATTCTTAAGTGTAGCTATCGTCGATACGAGTCCAACGCGATTGACCATGTTCGATTTGGACCTAGTATAAGTAAGTTATGGATTTTAGTAAGATTCTTGAATTAAATAACAATTATTTAACTAATTACATTCACTAGTTCGTTAATCACCTAAGCTCAAACCTAATCCTGCAATCGAATAGCCCAGGCCGAACGAAACGAAACCCCAATATCGACTAAATTTGTCCTCACCACCGCCACCACAGACGTTCGTCGACTGCTGCATCCTACGAAGCATGCCCTCACCTCAGTTGCCTTCAACAGCACTATCCTTACCTCTTAACTCCTCTCTGTTGGTGAGATCGAATGGCCTTAAAGTGACCATCCCCGAACTCGATTTGCCACGGCCTTGTGCCTCTAATCGATGATCTAACCGTCCAACGAATTCCCCTCCCATAGCGACACCTTTTCTCAGTTGGGGTCCAAGTTAGATATGGCCTCTGATGGCTCCGACTAACCATGGTCATAAGATGAAGATGGACTATAATGGTAGTTAGGGTTATGGATTGGGTTTGAGCAAAAAGAATGGGCTGAGGGTCCTTATATAGATAAATATTTGATACTATTCACACCCAAGGATTCACAAACTCCAATTGAAGCGTGTTCACTGGCATTCCTAACTAAATACCTCTATTTTGAACTCAATGGAACTATTTTCGGAACCTTATTCTATCATATAAAGAAGTTAGCTTTTAAAATCAAATTGTCTTATAGTTAATTCTCTAAAATTAATCTCTACACGTTTCAAGCTCGCATGACTGTACAGTACGTCTAATTGTCAGGAAACTTGTCGACATACAATAATTCATTATTTCGTATCCAATGGCACTAGTTTCATCAAAATTCAAGACAGTGCCCCGGATTGATAATTTCGCACATTAATTAAAACGAGTTATTATTAAAACAAATTCCATCACTTTTAGTTATAAATTCAAAGTTTATTATCACCATTCTTGTTTAAACTGAATTTAAATAAGATTTTAAAATCTATTTATTCAAATTAAATTCAAGATTCAATTATTTAAATAACTTTGATATTTAAATCACTGCTCGAATATTTATTCAGAATTCAAAGGTTTTAAATAACCTATAATTTAATTTAAGTTTTAAAGCTCTTAAACTACTATTTCAATAATTAAAATTAATTAGATATTCAAAATCAAATGGAAAAAATTCCAGGTTGTTACACCACACTTTCTATAGTTCACATCCCAAGCCCCTCCTCTATTAATGCACACAGCCTAGGGTAGTTTTGGGGAGTGGTGCTCCTTTCCTTCCATCTTCAAGTTGCTAGATGTTGTTTCTATGTTGTGTAAGGGTTGTAGAAAAAGTTTGGAGGAAAAAGAAGTTATTTTACTTTACTTTAATTTAAGAGTTTTTGAGAAGAGAAGGAGTGAAACACATTGTTTTCTTTAAAGTGAATTATCCAACTAAAAATGAAGACCACGAGAGCTTATTAATATAAGTAGGAAAATGTGCCTAATTACCTTCACTACCCCATAGCCAAATTACCCAATGATCCCTTAATCCTCCAAGACAAGTTTCCCTCATGTGCCAACCCATGCGCATATCATTTCCTTTGTACTAATGCACAGAAATCCATTCACAAAATGTCCACTTTCTTAATACTTGTGCAAGTCTTCTTTGTACAACAAAATCCGCTTAATTGATTACTTTTAAACCCTTATTTAACTACTTACACAAACCAACTTTTAGTTAATTCTTTTTCACTATTTGACATCTTATTATATGTGTATATGTGTTAAAATGTGTACATATGTATGCAACAACATTGTGACAACTTTAGTTCGATAAAAAGTCGAAAATCTAAAAAACAAATTTCAATCACATGTTCAATTTTTCATCTAACTATTTATCTTTATAAAAAATAAAAAATAAATTTTCCTTCATTAGTTATTAATTAAAATAGGTTTGTTTGATTATTAAAAACCATTAATCAAATATATAAAATAAATTGATTATTCATAAATCAAAACGGTAAAATTCTGGTTGTTACATTCTCCCCCCTTTATAAGATTTCGACCCCGAAATTTCATCTCAACCAAACAAAGAAGGAAACAAGCCAACACAAAATCTTAACCCATTTATGAGCCCATACGATGTGCATGAATCTTCCGTATGCAACATCTTCCCTGATCACTTGCTCGGATACATAAATCTCTCATCCAAACTAGTATAGATCACTTTATATCTCCATTGCGGAACCTTAATCCAGTTCCTTGATCTGATAGTTATGTTTTCCATATATGGTACTAAACTATGATAAAAACATTCACATCATCCCAAGAATCCATCCCAAGTACTCACCATCATGAAATCGAGTGAAAATGTCTAGTTGAGACTGAAGTATAACACCCAAAAATCATGTGCCCGAACTCTGGATCTAGAATGGTCATGTGAATTAAATGATCCAAGTCCTACTTACGGTTTCATCTGTTTAGGATACCCTAATAATTATACTATTCCAAATCTTTTACTTACCAAAATTATTTATGAAAACATTTCATAAAAACACAACTAAAGTTATCCTAATGGTATATACAACTATTTGATTTAATCTTTTATCTTTTCTTAAATTCAGATGCTGGCCCAAATGAATTCGAGCCTTAAAACCGAGTCGACCTCTTCAACTAGTAACGACCCGCCAATCCATATAATCCCTGACAATATACCACACATGTCCAACCCAAATCGAACAGAAAGACGGATAGGTGTGGGAAAGAAAGAGGAAAGAAGAAGAAAAGAAACTATCAACAACATAGAATCTCATAATTGCAGCAGAACAATATATAATATAATATCAATGATCTTTGCAAAAGAGAAACTGTTTATATACATACATCCATCAGAGTACAACAATGAATCACGATCATCAGCCTGGATAGTTATAACAACTTGTCCTCACAAATGTTGATGATTTCAACAACAAACAACAGAAAATAAATATATATGTGAATACAACTTGAAGACCTCCAACTCATCTCCTGAGCTCCAATGCATCCAAAGCAATCTATAAATATGCTCGGTCTGATCCAAGCACTATAATAAAATAACACCCGAGTCAGTCTGGAAAACCAGCATAAGAAAACATACCCAGCTGGATTTTAAAGTTATAGGAAACCCTTGAAAATCAAAGATATCTCATAAGACCACATCGCATATAAACACGGATGGTATTTTACCTTACAATGGCTAAAAAAATTCTATAGAAAATCCATTTGTAATATAATAATTTCTAGGGGTCAAAGTAAAATATGAATATAGCTGAAATGCTTGCATCTCACATTTCAACATAGTTGGTCACAATCAAAATCATAATGACTCGTATTGGAGATTGGATTCCATACTATGACAAGGCAACTGGGGTATAACCTATCACAGTGCATCTTTAGATAAAACACACCGAGAGCCTCACATGGACTACCTACAATTCAAGACCGGCCATATCCCTGAGTGGATAGCATTGTATATATCATCACTTTTATTGGGATAAACAACCTAAATGGACCCCGAGCATACAAGATCTATAATATTGATCTAGATTGGGTGATAACCATACCCTAATAGTAGCGAACCACATAGCCTTGAAGCATATCCCCTGGTTTTAGTCATTCTCGAGTGTGAGGCTTGAGACTACGTTTACCTTTTACATAGCACATTTCACTTTGAATGCCACATTGCCACTCCCAGAATCACACAACTGATTTCTAAAAATGTATAACTTCTGAGCTCGTACGTCTCAGGAAAGGGTGTCAAGCTAAGAGAAGTTGCATTCTCTACCACGAAATAGACGAAATGTTCATAGAGATTAATTAATGTAATTAGAAATGTAACGTTAGACATTCATCCATATAAGTTGTCCAGGAACAGGACAAACTAAAGGCACTCTCCTACCACATCTTATCAGGAATTACCCCTAGGATTAGTTACGAGAAGTCCTTGCATATTGTAGATTTTCATAACGAAGCACTACTGCCACCATATATATATATATATAGTATGCATCGCGGTTCCACTGGTAAGTAGCCCTATATCACAAAGATCTCCGTCTTCAAAATCATCGTTAATAACCTATACATTCGAATGCATACATTGTTCTGAAGTGGTCCTCATATATATCTGACCCCAGTCTCTCCAAACCAACAACGATAAAGAGGCCCTTAACCTCATATGGAAACCAAGTCTTGTAGATCTATCATGTTTCCAACTCTCAACTTGCTATCCTTCGGCCAAGAAGGAAGCTCGGTAGATTGGAGTACCATAGACGCTCTGCACTATTTGAATCAACATTTTTAATCCAGACGATAATCAAGCTTACTCAGTCGGCTTCGTGCTAAGTGCACGACTAATCAGTTCCCATATCAAGTCAAGGAACAAAAAAGGTCAAATTTGATAGTCAGTTTTCTACTATAAAAGCAACATACTATATATAGTAAATAAGCAGTCACTAGGCCCATTTAATTAATCTTTTATTAATTAAATCAATTTTCAAATATTTTCAAATTATCTTTAAAAGATATATTCTCAAAACCATTTCAACCTTTCGATATTGGAAAATATTTCCATATACTTATATCAACGATATAAGTATATTCACAAATCATTTCATTTTCAACACTTAGAAAATGTTTCCATGTACTTAAAACGAAAATAAGTATATAAACAAATCTTTAGGTTGAAATGCACTTTATTTGGATCAAAACAAATGTTATGCAAAACATCGCTACGACAACCCAAAAACACTAGTATAGGGATATGATTAATTAATTATATATATATATAATATAAATCCCATATACTATATAAAACATTTACTTTCAAAAATCATTTACTATAACAATAGTGTTATATTTCATGCCTTCCATACTTCCCCGAAAATGTCTATTACAACAATAAATGTTGAAAATCATGTTTTAGATACATATCACATTTTAAATCACTTTTCAAAATCATTTAAACTCCATTTGAATATTTCAAAACTTCACATTTAAAGATTATCACTATAAAAACCATTAACTTCATCAAAAATATTACTCCCAAAACATTCCTTTAAAGGTTATTTAACTCTTAAAAACTTGAATGTATTTCCTTTATATAAAAATCCATATTCAAATCTCAACATAAATCATTTCCATATTTATAAAAACTAGGTTTATAAATCTCCTTTCTATTTTATAAACTTCTATTCTTTAATCTCTTTATTTATAAAATTCTACTTATAAATTATTCTTTTATAAAAACTCATTTTTCTATTAAAATCCACTTATAAGTTCATTTCTTTGTAAATCAAATTTATTTATAAAATCCGTTTGTAAATCCATTTATGAAATAAATTTCAAATCCATTTACAAATTTATAAATTTCAATTATAAATCTATTTCATTATTTATAAAATATCACTTTAACAATTCCTTTATATAAACTTATTCAAAAATCTCTATCTAAAAATATTTCACGAAACTATACTTTTATAGCATCAAAAATCATACTTTTTATTTGTTTAAAATAAATTCATTTCTCTTAATAGTTTAAAAAATTATTGAAACATATATACTCCAAAAATCACTTTGAAAATCATTTTCAATTCAAAATCACTATTTTATAGTATTCAATATAAAAATATAGCCCGGTGCTACTATAGCACTAAATAAGAACCATTCATGTCATCAAATATAGCATCCAACACATCATATATCAAAATAAACGAAAAGTAAAATCAACAGTGTGAGGCATCCTATTGGATCTGTAACGATCCCGATTTTTAATTTAATTTAAATTGATAATTAAAATAAGTTTTTGAATAAAATCATAAGTTAATTTGAATTTTTCAAATTTAATAGGATATTTGTTTATTTGGACATTGATTTTAAAATTTAATTGTGGATTTGAAATTCTATATTTAATATCCTATAAATAAAAAGTAACATCCCAAAGTTTATCAATTTAAATTTATAATATATTTTAAACTTTTGAAAATTTAATTGGGAAATAAATTGAAAAAAAATCTCAAACAAATAAAATAAGTGATAATCAAATATGAATAAATTCCAATTTATTTTGAGTTTAATTTTTTTTGAGATAATGAATGTTTAAAGAGTCATTTGAATTTAAAATTATATACATATACGTATATTACATATATGAGGTAGGTTTGAATACATATTGGAATTTAATTTAAATTTATTCAAGATATGTGTGGATATATAAATGGACATAAATCTTTATACTTCAAGTTTGAATTGAAATTTGAATTTAAGTTTAAAATAAATGTATATGTAGACATAAGTACTCAATTTAATAGGGTTTAAAATAAGATTATAAATGTTAAACATATACAAAAGAGATGGGGTAAAGCAATCAGCATGCATTGTGATCTCATGATCAATTTTTTTTACAAATGGCATCCAATGTAATTGATTGAATAAAATAAAGAGATTTAAAAAATTACAAAAAACTTTTCATCTCCCCATATGCAATTATTTAGTCTCAGCAAATCTGAAAAAGAACAGTAAAAAAGATTGAGAATCACACATCTCAATATCAAAGGCAATCAAACTTACAAAAACCAAAAAAAATAGTAGTAAATAAAAATCAAGATCTGTTTGAAGTGCAATATGGAAATCTTCTTAAACAACAGATCTGAAAGCAAAGTAATCAAAGAAAGGAAATTCAAATTCAACTCAGCTAAAACAAAGATCAACTCAAACCTGGAAATCATCTCAGCTTAATTCAAAGACCTGAGACAGCAAAATCAGTAGAGCAAGAGCAAACAAATGCAGGGTCAACTCAGGTAAATTAAGTTAAGCAAAAACTTTTAAGGAATTTTGAATTTGAAGTTGCTAAACAACATTAAAGCAAGAATTTAAACAACTTTGTCAACCAATTGCAGGGAACAAATCAAGTCAAAGATTAAAATCAAATTCTGGTTTCAACTGCAGATCTGCTCTCTACAGTATGAAAAATTCAGACAGTAAGTAATTAAGTATTGTTTGTGTTTAATGAATTAAGTGAATAAATACAATAATGAATAAGCAAAGATTTTTATTTACAAAGTTCTTGATTCAAAGCTTCAGGCAAGCTAAACAAAAAAAAAAGTTCAAAAAAAAAAGCTAGAGGCAACTCGACAGGAAATCAAAACCTGGAAAATCAAAATAATTTTCAACCTGATGCATGTATGGATCAGTTTTCAAAGCAAAACAAAATCTGGAAATAAAAGTAGGAAGTGAATTCAAGCAGCTTCTGTCCTCTGTTCTCTGCTGCAACTCCAGATGAGCAAACACCCATAAATTTTGCCTCTATGTTGTGATTAGTGTTGATATTGATGTGTGATGAAAAGAATTTTTTTTGATTTGTTGATGAATATTCCTGCATGCCTGTATTTAGATATAGATATATGCATGCATGTCTGTAGACATACTTGTTCTGATCCAGTTAAGATCATAGCCTTAAAACTTCAGATCATCATCAACAAAACTTCTCTGTTCTTTGTCTCTGCCTCAAACCTCTCATGTGAGCAAACTTCACCCATTTAACCCTAAATCTTTGATATGGCTTGATGTCTTTGTTGTTGTTATGGAAATAAGTTTGTATGTATGTGTAAAATTGGTTGCATGTCTGTTTACTGGCAGTATATCTTTGTTACTTCATTCACAGACCAAGAACAACATAAACAAATCTACACCCTTTCAATTAAACATTATTCAGTGATGATTTCTGAATGAAAAAGGGTAGCAATGGGGTAATGTGTATTTTAAAAATAATTACAAGTGTTTATGTTAAATAATCCTTTTTAAAATATGCTCAATGTCAGTATTGATCATCATAAAGTAGAAAATCAAATGAGTTAATTTCGAGTTTTGATTTTATAAACAGATTCATATTTCAAAATTATGATTTTTGACAATCAATTCAAGATTTTAAATTTTGTTTTGAATAAGGAAACTTAAACTGACGGAAATAGGTATCATGGTCGATTGCCGTTGGTCGGTAAGTTTGATTGCGTCAGGATCATTGTGGAAGATTGTGTAGGTGTTGTAGATCGATGGAAAAATGTTAAAGAATTTTTCAAAGGATCGTGGTGGCAGCATGATGAATTTGTAGGGTTTAAGGGTTCGTCCTGGACGATGGGAAAGACGAGATTGTTGCGACGTCGTCAAAGGGCTTTGGTCGATTGCACCCAGGGGATTAGGTTCATGGATCATGGGGGCAACTCTGGTCGAAGTATCTTAGTTGATGGTGGGCGAGATCATCGGTGCGAGGCATTTTTAGGCAATTTTGTTAGTTGAACTGCTCGATTTTGTATTTCGATCGAATTCGATAAATTGGGTGGCCGTAGCATTTGTAGGGCTATTGCCGACTCGTCGAAGGTCACTGTATCGACCAAGGTTCATCAGAGATGCTGTGCACGTGCACGAGTGGAGGTTCGTGTCTGGGTTAATCGAAGTTCGGGGAAGAAGAAGCTTACTCGAGTTTGCTCACGAGGATCTGGATGTTGGGCTCGAGAAAATTGCGTGTGAGCTCGCGTGTGAATTTAAACAGTTTTGAAATTTAAAACAAAACAAAGTTTAAAAAATAAAAATGTTTGTACTCAGGGACAGACTCGAGTAAAACAGGAATTAGCTCGTGTGTTTGACGAATTTGCTCGGGTTTCATAATTTTCAGTTTTGAAATCTTTAACAATCTAAGTAAACTTGATTTCTAAACTACCCTTGTTAAATTAATGCTTGTTGTTAAGTTGAAACATATAATTAAAGGTTTTAAAATGAAGGTATTTTAAATTAATTAAGTTCAAAAAAAAAATTAAACTTATAATTTTAAAAGAGTTACATTTTAAATAAACTTAACTAAGTAATAAAGGAGTTAATCAAATGTTTCAAAACTGACCACGTAAAGGTTAAGTTAACTTATATGATTAAGGATAATTAATCAATGATTAGAAGTTCAATAAATCAAGAAATTAAGGAATAACTAATATAAGAGTGATTAATTTCTTAAAAGTAATTACTTAATGAAAGTAATTAAGGATGGATAATTGATGATTTAAAGATTTATAAATCAAGTGTTTTAAAGGTTAATTAATTTAAAGAATAATTAATTAATGTTATTAATTAATAAAGGTAATTAATTTGAAAATAATTAGTAAATTAATTTATGAAAGTAATTAAGGATTAATTAATTAATTATCGTAATTAATGAAAGATAATTGATTACTAATATAAGGTTAATCTATAATTAAGGATTAATAAATTAATGTAATTAATTAATGAAAATTAGTTAATGAAAGCAATTAAAGGTAATTAATTGTTCAAAGATAACTACCTAATTAAAAGTAATTAATTAATGATTAAAGGTGGATAAATCAAGTGATTAACATAGATTTAAGATTAGGGATAGTCACTTATCATAACTAACCAAGGATAATTAATTTAATGGGAATTAATAAATAGGGGTTAATTAATTAATTAAGGGTAATTAATTAAATGGTGAATTAAATAATTAAAGGTTAATTATTTAATAATTAAAAGTTGATGAATTATAATTAAAGGTTAATTAATTTATTATTAATGGTTAATTAATAAATGATTAAGCAATAATTAATCAAAATGATTTGTAATTCATCAATGTTAATTAACCCGAATTAGTAATTCATAAGTGATTAATCTGATTTGAATAAATCAGACAATCAACAGATCTTACTTATGTATGTTTGGATTCTATTAGATGATTGAATTGTTTGATACCCTTGATATGTGATGCTCTGTTTTGATTTGAGCTGTGTTAATGTAATTTATTATCTGTGATATATATATCCATGATCTGTGAATGAAAGATAAGCGTTACAGTTTATACCGCTTATCAAATATATTGTTGTATTTGAATATGTGATGATTGATGTTGTGAACTATTGTGTAAAACCCCTAGACCACACTTATACACACACAAATATGGATTGCACGTGGAAATTGGTTAAGTCGCAGATTTTAGAAATAATTTTAAAAATTGAATTTTTGAATTCAAATGGTTTGGAAATGGATTGGGTCTAAAATAAAAAGCTTTTGAAAAGGGATTTCAAAGATAAAGGTTATTTTTGAATAACTTAATTTAGTTTTGAAATTTGATTCAAATTTGAATCTGAAATTTGAAATTATTTCCTATTTATGATTTAAAGAGGTTATACAAGTTTATATGGGTTTTAAACCATTTTTAAAGTGTTGTTTTGGGACTTTAAATTTAACCCAAAGATTTTAACTTGTATAAATGAAATCGGATTTTTTTCGAAACGAAAACTATTTGTTTTCGAATAATAAAAAGCTTTCACCTAAGAAATGAACTTCCAATTTGTGTTAAAAGGATTTCATGTCTAAAATGAAAATGGTTTTCCAAGTTATGAATAAATCTTTGCAAACGTGTTTTGAAAGCTATAAGTTAAATCTTCAATTTAAAGATTTAAATGAGTTAATCCAAATTGAAATGGAAATTATTTTAAATTCTATGAATGGATCTTTGTGAAACTGGGTGAACTTTGTGAAATAAATCTTTTTATTTAAAGATTTGAAATGGTAATTTGTTTAAGCCATTTGAAGAAAGGTTTTGGGTTTTTGAAAATTGTGACTTAAATGAAATCTCATATCCATATGTTTTAAATATTGCGCTCACTATTCGATTTAGCCGGGAGAGGACCTTGTGTCATATAACCCATTCCGAATAGTGATACGACGTATATGGATAGCATTTGAAGACCGATGGTGAAGACCGGGTGTCTTCAAGAACGATAGGATAACCTGTCGATTGACTCTGCAATGATTTGCTCCGGTACAGAGTTCTCCATATGTGATGGGGAGTCCGATCGGAATTGTGGATTCCCGAATTGCAAGGGCTTCTTCAGAAGTGCCTTCGGTTCTGTTCGAACCTAGAATAGACTTGTATGATTGTATATCCGACATTACACTTTGAGATATTAAACTGATCTCTATCAAATACATTTCTGCTTGGTAGCGGAGAATTTATTCTCTTGGCTTGATACCCTTCTCTGAGACGTACGAGCTCAGAGGTTATGTAGTTGATAGTTTTCAGTGATATACTACCAATTTGGTAGTGTGGCATGCTGAGTGCTGCTGTGTATCATTTGTTGATCAAAGCATAGCTTTTGTATAAAGCATAGCTTTGTGGACGAGACTGCATCAGGACCTCACACCCCGGAAATGGTCGAAACAGGAAAGATGCGGCAAGGTTATGAGGGTCGCGCCCTTTAGGGTGTGTCATTCCCTTCTAGAAAAGGGTGGTATCATGGTATGGAGCCCAGATACTTTACTCATGTGGACACTGCAGATCTATTACTTTGTGATTGCTTTGTGGTTGAGAGGCGCCTCGGATAAAGGTCCCAAAGAACCAGGGGATGGCATGCTCGAATAGTAGTTACCTAGTTACAGAGGTAACCCGACCTTGTGTTGGCAGAGATCCGGTTAGGTTCTCGGGACGTCCCGCCAGAGGCGTACCCATGGACAGTAGGAAGTTCCTTAGCCTGACCATTTGTCGGAAATCCAATGAAAACAATACGAGCCATTTACGATTGCAATTGTATAACCTGCCACCTCAGGTGGTAGCTATAGTTGGCATAATATCATGGTACCTATGCTGGCTAGGATTAATATTATACTTTTGAAATGGTTTTTCTACACTATGCACTAGTAAAAATATCAAAGAAATTTTCTCGTATCAAACATATTTGACTATCATAAGGAGAAATCTCCTCCAATTCTGCATTTGCATTGTGTGTGGTGGGAGGCCTTATGGTAGTTTCATTTTCCTAAAAAGCATTGCGGATTTATTTAAATTCTTTTGTTGTTTGTTTAAAAGATAAACCATTTTTGTTTGCTCATACCAATCCCACGACTGACCTGGAGTTTATTGTTCCTTTCCTAAACTCTGGGTGCTCACAATTTTCCCACACGAACAGTCTACAGTTGGGTTTTTCATATAGTCAGGTTTAGTAGATTATCTGGAGCTAGTTCAGTCTTTGGATCTGGACTGCACTTTCTTATCTTTGGGCATCGTTATCGGGAGTTTGGGCTATTTCTAGATTGGTGCCTTGGAGATGGAGATTACTGATACTAGAGTTCTTTCTCGAAGACTATATTGGAGATTTTGTTCCGCTGTTGGTGTTATCTTTTTCTTTCCGCTGCTATTGTCTTGTATCATATCTCTGATGTATACTGATCTCTATTTTATCATCTATTGTATCATATTGTATCAGATATTGTATTAAATGTTGTATATCAAATGTATATTCTTTTCTTCCGCTGTGTTGTTATACTTAATGTGTTATAAGCTCCGGAACGAGGCAAATTTCAACGATTGAATCTGCGGAATTCAGGTACAAGTGGAGTACGGATGTCAATTTTCGAACGCTGAAATTTGGACCATGACAGGATCTCTCCAACATGTCCTCATGCATCACATATAGTATATAATCATTAAATATAAATCAACCGCTTCGAGGCATGATCGTAAACAAAAGGTCATCCACTCATACACGGAAACATAATAGGGTCTTATATGCTCTAATAGGTGGGAATATATCTGAACCACTAAATATAGTAAATCATCCAAACAAGCAACAGACAGCATAAATAAAATATCCACACTTATATAAAAATATAAGTGGGCCAAAGAGGTGAGTTAACTCGTAGAAATTCCAGAAATCACCAAAGACTCTGGATTGAATTAAAAGTGAATGGTCATTCAATTTAATCCAAAATTTTCACTAGCTTCGAATCTAACCAATCCAACTCTATAGTGTAGCCTTCATCGATACGATCGCAACACGACTCATTGCGTTCAATTTGGACCTCGTACGAGTTAAGTATGGTTAATGAACTTTTGAAAAATTAAGTTAAAATTCACTTAAAATTAAATAAAATTTGAATTAACCTTATCCAACCTTCCTCTCGTGCTCGCCCAGCAAAAACGCAAACAAACCCAAGTCATTGAAGTTTCCTCGAGTCGCGGCTTCTACGCTCACTTTCAGGATGATCAGACATCAGCCACATCTTCCCCACCTTGAGCCGCACCTCCGACCAAGCCAAGCTCGGTTGATCGATAAACCATCCACGACATGCCCTAGTTCGAACGAACGCACTCCAATTCATCTTCCATTTGTCGACAATTCAATGATCCAACGAACGTAGAGCTCATCGAGCTCTATGACTTTCCTTCGCGCACCGTTGCTTTTCATCGAGTGGATGAGGGGTAATTGAAGGAGAAAGATGGCTAAAGTTTTTAAAAAGGCGGTTGAAGTAAAAGCTAGGGTTTTCAGTTTGAAAGATAATTTTCAAGTCCTTATATAGGAAGTTTTAAAGGAGCTATTCACTCGCTAAAATTTCAAACCTCAAACGAAGCGTGCCGCCTGGCGTTCTATATGTTACACCCCTATTTCGAACACAATGTAATTATATCGAAAGCCAATTCTATCATACACAGAAGTTAAGTTTTCAAAATCAAATTATATTAATTTAAAATCCTTAAATTAATCTGTATGCATTTCGAACTCGCACGACCAAATGATACGTCCAATCGCCATGAAATTCGATAGCGTACAATAATTCTCTATTACGGATCCAATGAAACTGGTTTCGTCGAAATCCAAGAGAACACCTATAAGGCTATTTTTACACGTTAATTAAAATGAGGTATTTCCAAAATCAATTTAAATCACTTTTAAATCCAATTTAAAAGTTTACTATCTTCCTTTATTTTTTAAATAGAATTTAAATCAGTTTTTGAAATCATTTTCATTTACATTAAATTCAAGATTCAATTATTTAAACAATCCAAATATTAAGTTTAACAATTTAATTATTAAAAAAGTCGCTATATTTGAAATTCAAGTTATTTAACTTATAAAATTAATTTTTCAATATTTAAAATCAATTAAATATTCTAATTTCAAATGACTGAAATTTTGGGTCGTTACGCAACCTCTTTACCCATCCGGTTTTGCAAGTAGGTAAGAAGAGTAGGATACTGGTATCCAAACTCGGTTCTAGAGTCTACTTTTCCTTAGACACTTCTGAGGTAAATATGTTTTATTAGTTGGCTCAATAACATTAAATAGTTTATACAACTTAGATGTTAAAATAAAAGACATGGTTTTAGTAAAACAAAGTTTATACATATCTTCTTTTTAAATTTAACCCATTTAAGAACTAGTGTTAATTTATTTTTTCTCCAACCAAGAGTGATATAAACCCATATTAAAATTTTCATTTAACAACACTAATCAAAATACCTTTTTATTTTGAATCCATTTTCTTTAAGGAAACTTAAGAACTAAATACTCGGTTTTTATTCCAAAACCTCTTTGTAATGATACTATATATTTTAATCCATACAAAATATACATATAGACTGAGTAACACCAAAATGATACCAAGAAACTAGGTCCTACAAAATAGTATCATATAATCCCTTTACTAAAAATCATTTGAAATCTTTTTCAAAGAAACCAAGATTTAAATTCTCAAAAATCCTCTTTATTTTATAAGACACATCTTGTAAACCAATTTTTAAAACCATTTTATAAAATCATTCCTTCATTAATCAAAATAGACTTTATAATAACATTACTACCGAATACTTTATCGTCAAATTATGAAACTTAATTCACAAAGTGTTCGTATTTGATTTAACCAAAACAATAAATGTTTATAAACTGACTGGGCATAAATAACCAATCAATAAATACTAGTCAATGCTCCTAAATTGGATGAGCATAACTAATCAAACAATAAATGATAATAATTGAATGTTATCATTTCATAAAAATAAATATTTATATCAATTTTCTGAAAATTATCCTTTTATATATAAATTTTTTAATCCTAGCTAAAATTATTTCAATTACCAATTTTCAAAAATAACTATCTTGTCTATTTTCTCTGTTCAAGTATTTAGGAATCCCTATCGATAATGTTGATCAGGTGTATCGACCAGAATCTAAAATCTAAACTTAACCGACCAATCAACATAATATAAAATATTTTTATAACAATAAGAAATATGCAATCTTATATACAATACATTCAAACTCATTATAGGGTATCACTTACCCTATCTCTGATGAGTTAATGTCACCAAGGCATAGGTGTTCGTTCAACCTAAGCTCTAATACCGCGTTGTAATTTCCTGCTTTTTTAATCCTCAAAAGTTGACACTAATACATCCATGGTATTCACGTGCCAAGCATCCAAGTATCGGAAAGACATTTGGTAGGGTGAAAGAAAAGAAAAGAGAAGACAAAACAGAATCTCATATCATGATGAGTAATATATAATATTCAAATGAGCTTTACAAAAGAAAAACTTTAATATACATACTATAATCTAAGTAACTTAAACTATCATCAGCGTAAAAAATTATAATAGCTTGTCCTCACATATAGATACAAAACAAGAAATATAGTGGAAAATAAAATACTTGAATAGGTCTTGGAGGCATACAACTCATCACCTAAAGCTCCAAAGCGTCTAGCTAAAGCTAGAAAATATACTCGAATCTGACTCAAGTGTTATAAGAAAATAACACCCAGACCAGTTTGGTAAACCAGTGTGAGAAACTTAAATCATATGGATTTTTATATTTGTAAAACCCTTCAATAAAGGTATCTCGTCAGATTACGCCGCACATAAACACGAATGGGTTTTACCTTGCAATAACCAAACCATTTTATAAGAAATCTTGTAGGGTTTTAAAATATATATTTAATCATAGCCAGAATGGTTACAATAATTACATTCAATGACATATTTAATATACAACTAAGTCTGTAAGGGACGTATTGGAAAATGGATTCCAACAATGATAACGTAAGGGACTGCCTTCCATATAGTACCTATCTAGATATAACGTACTGAGGCTGCAAACATTGCATCTCTATCAACACAGAACCGAACTACCCCTTCCTGAATTGTACCAAATACAATCATCACCCCGGCTGTCATCTTGACAAATTGTTTCCATGGACCTCACATACATATTCCATAAAATTTGATCTAGATACAAGTGATGACCATACCATAATGGGAGCGACTCAAATAGCCATAATGCATCACCTTCGTTTTAGTCATTCATTGGTATGAGACTTGAGGCAACGATTATCTTTTTAGTGACCCTCTTGGAATGCTAACACTACCCCTAGGAAACAATACAATGTCAGCATTCATTCATACAAGTTGTTATAGGACTAAACAAACTGATGGTACTACTTCTACTACATCCTTTTTAGAATCACCCTTGGGATTAGTAGCAAGTAGCCCATGCACTTTAAAGACTCCATCCTTGATTTCCATCATCTTTAAGATGTCTCTAGTTCAAATGCTTATGCTAGTTCGCATCAAATAACTTATCCGAACCCTATTTATCTAAACCAACAATCGATAGTTTCACAACTAGCCAAAATTAGATAGTCGAATATTTAACTATCGAATAAGCAAACAATCAAATCAAAGATTTAATTCCATATGAAAACCAGGCACGATTAAGCACGTAAGAAACCACTAAGCCTCTTTAATTAATCCTTTCATTAATTAAAAACCACTTTGTAAATACTTGGAAAAATATTTATATACTTATCTCATCGATATAACTATATTCATAAACACTATACTTTAATACTTAGAAAACGTATTCATTTACTTATCTTAAAGGTATAAGTATATTTACAAAATCTTAAGAAAGATTTCATTTTCGAAACATAATTAATTTGGTTAAAACAAATGTCATTTAAAAACATTGATAACGATAAACCCACTTTTGGTGTAAGTAAATGGATCTTCAATTTCAAACTTGCACCATCCCTCAATGACAATGTAGCTGGACAAGTTAGCGTACTATCCTTCCCTTGACCTACATTCTTAAACTCTCAAAGATAGAGATAAGTTTTAAAACCTAAAAATTTAGTGTAAGTATGAAATAAATACTTTCCATACCACCATAAGTTATAAAGATCATTTATGAAAATTGAATCTTCTACCCTTGTCATGTTGTCGATATTTCATCTTACTTTATCCCTTACCAAGAAACAAAGCCAGGTAAATCAAGGGCATTGGTAGCACCCGGCCTTACCTTAGTTAAAACACTCTGATTCTTGATCTCATAGATAGATGATCAATCTACTTATCGGCTTTTGGTGTCAAGTATAGGACTACTTAATTTCCATAAGTAACTGAATTTGTACATAAAATAATACTTTATATACATAGAATCTTCAATTTCAAACTTAAACTATCCTTTAGTTAACAATGATGTCATTCAAGTTGGAGTATTATCGCCTCTGAGACCTTGACTCGACAACATTCTTATCTTTTAGGATAGGTAGAAGTTTGCCTACCTCAAAGCATAATGATAAGAATAAGACTTCATAAATTTCGTATAATTATTTATTCAAAACAAAGTGTTATTAACCACCACTTTTTCCACTTTCCAAATTTTTTTTGCTATAACTATAATATTATAGTTCATAATTTCCTTCTATTTTTCGAAAACTATTTAATAAAACACAGAGGTTATAATTCCAGACTTGCCCTCTTCATTCATCTAAAATCATTTAGAACACTTATAATATAGTTTAAACTTTTTATTTAAAACATCTCTTTAATATCACTACATTCAAAGAAAGTTAGACTTTGGGAATAAAAGAGTTTCCCTTTTTGTAAAATCATCACTTGATTTATTATATCAAATAATCCTTTAAAATCATTTATATAAATTTCAAACCTCTTTAAACAATATTAAACAAAGTTTAAACTTCCATCCAAATCATAATTATATAAAAACCATCACTTTCAAAAAGAATTCGACTTTGAAAAAGTAAAAGGGATTTCTTTTACATAAACCACTTATTTAAATACTCAAAATATATTTAAAACTTCAAAATCCCTTTAATACACTTATATAACTTTTATAAAACACATTTGAAAAGAATTTACAAAATATCTAAAGTATATAACCTCCTTTTACTTTTCTAAAATCATGGATTTCCAAAGTGCATCCATAGCGACTATCGCTATATTGACTGTGACTTTCCAAACTTTTTTTTGTAAACCGAATAGTTTTTTAACACATTTATTTTTATACTTTATACTAAAACATTTACTTCAAAATATCTATAGGTTATAACTTTTTAAATAATAGAGAGAGGCTTAGCGACTTCTCTAGCACATTATCAAGTGCGAATTACTTCTTCATCAAGAAATGTCAACTTCCAAGTCATAGCAAAGTTTACAAGCAACATAGCCACACTACCAAGTATTCGGCATACAAGTATTTCATATATACATATAAATGAAATGTAAATCAATGGTTGCGAGGAATCACACTAGATCTCTTTACAAAATCAAATCTTTCAAAGTGTTCTCGTAGTGATCTATTCACTACAAAACACTAAGACTTACATCTTTTTGCTTTTTTCCCTTGCAAAACAATGGTTATTTATGCCATCACTACCAAGCACGAATCAACAATAATATCAAACACTACATACACATCTATATGTATAATTATATATAATAGAATCAATGATAATTATTTTACATCATGGCATTAATTTTAAAATAGTTTCAAAGGGATATATCTCACTTCTAGCCAAGCTAATACCCAACCCAAGCCACTTGATTCCAAGAACAACTTCTTATCATCACCCACATGCCAAAGCTACCACATTACTTCATATCCAAGCCTCCTAGCTCCAACCCCTCCCTCTCCAAAGCATATTGCCTCAGCCCCTTCCTCCATTAATGCACATAACCTAAGGTGGTTTTGGGGAGTGGTGCTTCTTTCCTTCCTTCTTCAAGTTGCTAAATGTTGTTGATATGTGTCTAAGGGTTATAGAAAAAGTTTGGGGTAAAAGAAGTTGTTTTTCTTTATTTTAATTTAGAGTTTTTGAGAAGAGGATTGGAAGACGATGTTTTCTTTTAAGTTAATTATCAAACTAAAAATGAAGACTGTAACGACCCGTAAATTTTCGATAATTAAAATAGCTAATTTAATAAGATTTCATGATTTAGTGTTAGAAAAAAATTGTAAGTCGTTTGGAATAATAATAACTAGAATGAAATGCAACAAAATCTTATCTAAGTTAATTATTTATGAATTGAATGAAATCCCAAATCAATTGAAATAATATATAGTCAAAGGTAATTGAATGAATTTGTATTGTATAGGTAATTGTGACACTTGTTTATAAATAATAAACTTATAAGTAACTAAAAGTAAAGGTGATAATTATTTAAGTTACCTATTCATTTAGTTAGTCGAATTGAATTTGTGAACCAATTGCAATTGAAATGAAAGTTTATATATTAGTTGAGTGCATTATCTCTAACTGTAGTTAAATATAATGTGGAATTCATTTGATGTAATATAGTAAATTGACCGATAATGAAATTTTTTATTTAAAAATCCAATATTGAAATCCATCAAATATTGAACAATTAAATTGTTTAAATTTACTATTTGAAATCTATTGAATAATTGAATAACGGGAATCGAATAACTGTTTAATGAAAATGGTTGTTCTATAATTTGAATTTGTTAAATTTTATAAGTTCGTTTGAATATTTCAAGAGATAGTGATTTAAGAATAATCAAATTTAGTTAAATTTAATATTACAAATGTTTGAATAATTAAATTCCAAATTTGATACGATTAAGTTGATATTGAAATTTAATATATGAAATAGAGTGAATAATTGAAATTTGATTTAATATGATTCAGATTGGTTTCCAAAGTGAATATAGGTTATATTGGGATTATAATAGAGTTAATAAGATTTTAAAATTGGAATTTATTGGATAATTGAATAAACGGGGGTTAATATGATTAAAAATGATTTGTAAAATTTTATTTTATCATATTGGAGTTATAGTGATGTTATAGAACTTTTAAAACTGAATTTAAAATTTATTTGTGAAAATTGAATATTTTAATATTTAATTATCGACTGAAAAATAGCCAATTTTTTGAACAGTCTCAGAATTGGACGAAATTAGTTCCATTGGATCCGTAATAGTTAGTTATTATCGGATTTCAATTTTCGTAGCAATCGGAGTTGTCGTTTGACCGTGGCAGCTCGAAACGCATCGAAATTGTTTTAATATTAATTTAACGAGTTAAAATAGCCATTTTTCAAACGGTCTCGGATTTCGACGAAACTAGTTTCATCGGATCCGTAATGTGATATTATTGTAAGATTTCAAATTTCGTATCAATTGGATCTACCGTTTGTCCGGGGCGAGCCAAAACGCGTAGAAATTCGTTTAATCGGTTTAATTTAAATTTGATCGTTTATTTTCGTAACTCGCACAGATGATCGAATTAGCTTCCGAAACCTGTTCCATTGTGTCCGGAACGCGGGATAAACCCTAGAAACGCCGGTCACCGCACGTAAATCGAAGTTTGGAAATTCCGGATTGAGTAGTGTTCGATATTTCCTATAAATTGCCCCCCCCTTTTATCACAAAAAAAAATTAGGGTTTAACCCCTAGCCGCCGGCCTCTAAAACCGAAGGCCAGAAAATCGTTTCGTTCTCCTCCTCTTATCTTCAAATCCGTTCATCGATTCAACAAACCTTCAACATGGAAAATGTAGAGCATCACGAGACGAAGGTAATCAACGGCTGTGATCGGAAAACTCGCGGTGGATTGACCAGAAATTACTCGAGCTGGCCGGCCGTTCTTCATGCTTTTCGAGAGAGAGGGGGAGCCGAGTTCATCATGGTTGCGGCCGAAGGTAGAGGAGAGCGAGGCCTTCGTTTTGGCACTTTCCGATCGTCGTCTGGACGTTTGTTTTAGGTCGCGACTTGGGGTTGTCGAGCACGATATGGGTTTCATTTGCGTATTCACCTGGGAGTTTTCATGCAAACGCGAGTGGAAGAAGGAGAAGCGGCCGGCCCAGATTCCATCATAGAAAACCAACGGTCCAGATGGTTAGCGGTTTGAAAATGTGATATAAATTGTAAATATTATATTAAAATTCGTATATCTTTAAAAAGCTGTATCTCTTTGCTGCGAGGTCGGATTCGGACGAAACTTTTTGCGTTGGAATCGTATGGACGAGCTCTACGCAATGCAACCGGATTGGAATCGTTTGGAGCTAAAGAAAATTTCGGGTAAAATTAAACGCTCGTTTAATTTTATTCGGAATAAAACGCTGGGACTGCATTGAAATCAAGGTGAGTGTTTTATAACGCTCACACCGTACTAAATATCTTTATGCTAGTTAAATTTGACATTATGAAGTGTTATGATTTTATTTGTCGTTGTTTGATGAAATTTAATTGTCATATAGATTGTCATTTGAATTAACCGTTGAAATTAAATTGATAGATAAATTGAAATTAAAATTTAATTGCGATTAAATTACCTGACATTGATAACTATGAAATTGCTATGAATTGTATTGTCTGTTGGATGATTTATTTCGATGGATGCTATTGGTTGATATTTAAATGTTTGGATGCTTATTTGCTTATATATAACCTGTTATGCATACATATGCCACTATGATTGATTTAAGTGATATATATATTCATCCCTGACATTCAATTGAAATAAATAACTACTTGGCCATAGGATAGAAAATTATATACGGACACCGAATTGGCTAAATTAATAATTTTTGAAATCGTCGATTTGAAATTTATTTAAATGTTTTGATTTAAAAGTTATAAATAGAAATCGATTTATAGAAATTGAATTCATCGAAAAATTGAGTTTGGAATGTTGAAATAAATTTTGGTTAAAGGAATTTTGTTAAATAATTAAGTTGAGACTTTGAAATTTGAAAATTGGATATGATTGAATGTCGAAAATTGATTTGTTTAAAGATTTAACCTTAATTCGAGCTTTGAATATTACTAAATAAAAGTGATATAAAAATGATATTTTGAAATCGAGTAACATCTCTTGAGTTATTGCACGCACGTTGACATTGGATAGGAGATGTCAAACCCCGTAAACATCTCTGACGCCGTTACACTCATGTTTATTTACGATTGATTTAAATTACATGAGGATATTTTAGTCCTGACTCGAGTGTTTTGTCTTTTCATTACGCTCGGGTCAGACCTGAGTTTTTCAGCTTATTGAAGATCTATTCTAAAGGACGAAGACGAAGATTTGGTATACTATTACTATTATTATCTTTGCATTAAGTTGTCTGCTGCATTATTTTATTTGTTCTATTGTATATGTATAACTCTGATAAATGTTGTATAAATAATTGTCAAAGTATAGTAAACAGCTTCATGAGCTGTTTATTTGACTATTATATTTTATCGTTCCGCTGCGAGATTCTGTGTTGTTTCATTTCCTTTATTTCTCTTTCTTTTCTTTTCTTATTTACCCCAATAACTATCTGCCATTTTGAATGGTTTGGAATCGACATGTGTATTTGATCGTCGGTTTAAACTGTCCAAAAAGGCGGGTCGTTACAGTTGGTATCAGAGCTTTGGTTTAGCGATAAACCTTGGCTCTAGTGGGGAATAACTCATTGAAATAGAGGTAAACTATATGAATGAGTTGAGTGTATATGAGAGAGCGTACTTGTTATTTGATATAAAATGGTTTTATATTGTGTTAACTTTGTTCCGTTGAGTATTTAGGAATTCTAGTCGATACTTGGGACGCCAAGGCGTCGATAGGAATTTCTAAACACTCGAATAGGACAAACCAACACAATATCGTTTTGGAATATATTTTATATAAAAGAATTATTTGAATATTCATTCATTTTGATTGAATTGATTGTTAGGAGATGATAATATTAGATTATTATCGTTATTGTTTGATCAGTCAATATTTACAACAGTTGATTAAATAACAATGGACTTAGGAAAATGAAATCTTGTAAACGCAATTGATAATGAATATAAGTGAATTTTAACTTGGATATGGGAATTTAAATTCCGTTGTTTGAAATTGACTTACAAGAATTTGAAAAATATAACATGAGTATTATATGATAGTACAATTGAGTTGAAATTGTTATCGAAGGATTTTTTTTATGATAAGTGTTATATTCCCTTCTCTTGACGCTAGAAAATGATTTCGATGATGAGTGCACGCATCATCGGCGTTTATTTTCGAGAGTCCGAGTGGGGGAGACCACTTAATAGCTGGTCTAAACCTTATTTTGATTCAAATTTTATTTTGTTTTGTATTCTCTATAGTATGATTTGATATATAAATTATATAAGTATATATTATTTCAAAACTTGATTTGAAATGAAATCGGGATTGGAATTCCTAAGTCCTTTGATAATTAATGATTTTTTAAAAATGATTGAAATGAATTTAGACTTGAATCATTAAGGAACTTCTGAATTGTGAAATGAGAAATGAACCTAAGCGCTAAGTGAAAATATCAATTGAAGTAGAAATCCTTAGAATTAGGAAATTATGAACTTAAAATAAAATTGAAACTGTAAAACTCGCATAGTATTAAATTTCATTCTATAACATAGATATAACTTACCAAAATATTTAAGAAGTTCAAAAATATTATATAAATTGTTAATTGGATAATATAAAAGTATAGGTTTGAATAATGAAATATGCATTTAATTAATGGTTTGCAAATATAAATAAAATTGTTAGTAAATAATTGGAATTTAAATTAACATTTAAAGGTGATTCACAATTATGTTAATATAAAATGGAAATACTATATGTGAATGTAAATGTGAAATTAAATTATAGTGAAATTTAAGTAATGACTTAAGAATTAACTAAATTAAAATTCAACTTTAAATGAAAAGAAGTTGTATGTTGTTTAACTACATTCTATTTGCATAACTATAACTTACCAAATACTTAAAAGGTTTAAAATGCTAATAAGGATTAGTAGAGAAGTAATATACCAGTGTGAGAGTGAATAATAAAATGTGAAGATCTATTGATAGTTGTAAATATAAAAGAAATTTAAGCTGTAAAATGAATGATATATATAAGTGAATAAATAAAATTTAAAATTAATAAAATATAAAATGGGTAGATGGAAACTAATTAAATTTGAATATAACTAAATGTCAATAAACTTGGAAGTGTATGAAATTAAAATTGACTTGGAAATGTATAATTGATTTAGTGTAGATTTTGGATGGATGTTAATGTTTGATATGCATTGGTTGTTTGATGGATGAAAATTGATTAAGTAGAATTCATTAGTGTAATGGAATTGAATAAACGGAATAAAATTTTAAAATAATTAAATTCAAATTTGAAGCAAAGTGAAATTAAATATAATTGAATTCAATTTAAATTGAAGCAAATTGACTTGAATTTAAAATGTGAATGAAACAAACTTGAATAAATCGAAAACAAATTGAATGTAAACCTATTGCATGGATGAATAAGAAAATAAATGACTTTGTGTTTATGATTGTTCTTTAGAAAATTTGAAGTTTGATTGTTTGTACTTTGAAATAATAAAAGCAAATTTTGGAAAAAATCCAAAATTGTCCAATATATGCTGAAACGAAAACAACCATAACTTTTAAACGGCTGAACGAAATTCGACGATCTTGGACTTTTCGAAAAGCTTAGAAATTATATCATAACTTTTGTTTGGATAACTTGAGAAAATTCCTCCGTCTACTAGGTTAAAAACTTGAATGTTACTCGCTGTCCTGTGTAAAAATAAGTAAAATCCGTAGTATACACCCTTAGTATTTTCGCCATATCTTTTGACTGGTTTATCAGATTTTGATGATCTTGCACTTTCTGGAAAGCTAAGAACTTAAGCTAAAACTTTTGTTTTAAGTGTTTTGTGTTTTGATGTCTTTTAGAAGGTCGAAAGCGTGGGTGAACGTCGCTGACCTGCGCAATTCATTGCCCAGGCTGAGGCGTATCCTCTAAGTAAAACGGCCATAATTTTTGAACGTATTGTCCGAATTCGATAATTTTGGACATTCCGGAAAGCCTGAAATGAATGCAACAATTTTGTTTAGATTCAGTTGCCGAATTTTATCGTTTAGGTGTCCTAAAACTAAGATTTGTTTGCTGTCCTGAAATTGGAATCTCAGTTTTGAAGCTAAATATGTTATATATATGTTGTGTAGGCTAAGTATATCGATCATCTTTATATGCATGGTTCTAACTTAGTTATTGAGTGTTTAGTAGGTGCGGATTGCGCTTGCTTCACATTTGGAGCTCGCTTTCGCGCTATATTATCCGTATATGCTCGCTAACAATATATAAGGTACATATCTCGGATTACATATCGTATTTTTACACTTTTTCCCTGCGGGATGCCTCATCACTTGATGAGATGTATATTTGTGATATATATACTGTCATTTTTTTTCCCGATTGAGCCGCGCAAAGGAGACTCTGCCAAAATTTTCCGTAAAATCCGTGTGTTAGAAAAATTTTCAAGTTTAAAATTTGTTATAACTTGTTTTGATTACTAACTTTTAAAGTTAGGAAGCCGTTTGGAGTAACTTAGTGGAAGCGTAGTTATGACTTTATAAATGGAATTTCATTGTTTTATAAGTGGATAATTCTGAATAAAATATATCAAATGTTGAATTCTTTACTTAGTTCATTTTCCCTTCTTTTTCCTTTTCGGGGACGAAAAGTTTTGAGTGGGGGAGAGTGTAACGACCCATAAATTTTCGATAATTAAAATAGCTAATTTAATAAGATTTCGTGATTTAGTCTTAGAAAAAAATTGTAAGTCGTTTGGAATAATAATAACTAGAATGAAATGCAGCAAAATATTATCTAAGTTAATTATTTATGAATTGAATGAAATCCCAAATCAATTGAAATAATATATAGTCAAAGGTAATTGAATGAATTTGTATTGTATAGGTAATTGTGACACTTGTTTATAAATAATAAACTTATAAGTAATTAAAAGTAAAGGTGATAATTATTTAAGTTACCTATTCATTTAGTTAGTCGAATTGAATTTGTGAACCAATTGCAATTGAAATGAAAGTTTATATATTAGTTGAGTGCATTATCTCTAACTGTAGTTAAATATAATGTGCAATTCATTTGATGTAATATAGTAAATTGACCTATAATGAAATTTTTTATTTAAAAATCCAATATTGAAATCCATCAAATATTGAATAATTAAATTGTTTAAATTTACTATTTGAAATCTATTGAATAATTGAATAACGGGAATCGAATAACTGTTTAATGAAAATGGTTGTTCTATAATTTGAATTTGTTAAATTTTATAAGTTCGTTTGAATATTTCAAGAGATAGTGTGATTTAAGAATAATCAAATTTAGTTAAATTTAATATTACAAATGTTTGAATAATTAAATTCCAAATTTGATACGATTAAGTTGATATTGAAATTTAATATATGAAATAGAGTGAATAATTGAAATTTGATTTAGAGAAGGAAAACGAAGGATCTGGGAAAATTTCACCATGATTGGGCCAAGCACCTAAACTCGACTCTGAGTTAAGGACCTTAACTCGGCACCGAGTTTAGGATTTGACTCGTGTCATCTTGGGTATTTTGGCATAACTTTGTGCTATCTCCTAGACTTCATTGCTATTGGATCTTTGATTCTATGTTGTCCAATTTCTCTATAAATACCAACCTACCTGCTACTAGAAAGAGAATTCTTCCTACTGGATCTCCTTCAACACTCTTAGACTTGGAGCTTCCATTACACTTTCTTCACTTCTATTCTCCTCAAGTAACATTCTAAACTCCATTGTAAATTCGAGATCCATTAGATTATGGCCAGATCGGACATAGCAAGTTGTGAACCAGAGAGAGATCAACTAACAAAAAAGATTGAAGTGGACATAGGTCGGAGATTATGCCGAACCACCGTAAAAACTTCTTTGTATTTTTATTTATTTTTTACCTTTTCTTTTACTTTCATCTAAAATGGTGCTTTCATCTGATATCTAGGTATTGATCCACTTTTGGGTTAACATTTTGGTGCTTTCACTGAGATTAAAGCAAGATATAAAAACTTGAAGCTTGAATATGAGATTTGGAGAAGATGAAGAGACCTAATACCAAATCTAAAAACGGAGCAAGTCAACTAGAGAATGGGGATAATCAGGAAGTATCCTCAAATTCTAATCAATCCATCAATGTGACCAATGAAGAGATGGAGAGAATGATGAAGGAGATGTAGGATGGAGTGATAACTAGACAATTGAAAATGCCTGAAGGATTCTGTAACAACTCGATATTTTCAGCCATTCGCATCCGCACATGTCGGACTTGAATTGGTCAAAATACCGCGTTGTAAATAAATTTGGAGCAAATGAAATACAATCACAGAATCACAGCCACAGAAATATCAGAATAACTCGCGGCGGAAATAAAATACATAGTAGTTCATGAAGCTACTACGGCAGAGTCTCAAACCAAATACATAATACAGTCTGAAAACAACATAATAGAAATCCCAAATACATAGAAGTTCACTAATACATGAGATAAACTAGAACAGCTGAAACAGAGAGAAGATATAAATGTAGATAAGCAGAAACACTAGCAAAGACCAGCTCCAGAAAGAGAATCCAAAGCCGTGAATATTCAGGCTGACCCCAGCGTAAAGTAAAACACAAAACACTCGAGTCAGGACAATATATACTTATATAATGTAAACCAACTCAAGTGAACTGTAGTAAAAGTACACAATAACTTAAAGGATGCTTGGGATCGCCCATCCTTTAAGAATCAGTTAAACTATAAATTAATTACATCCCGTGGTTAAAATTTCAAAATGGCATCTTATACTTCAAAATCAAATATAATTTCAAAATTCAATATCATTCAAAATATCATATCTTCCAAACCACATTCATTTTTATTTAATTTAAATACCATTACAAAACACGTTTCAAAATAGTTTATATTTCGAAACAAATTACTTCATTTTAAACCATAAAATGAAGTTATTATGTTTAATAATTAAATTATTAAATTTTCAAAATTTTAGTCTTTCAAAATTCATTTATTCACTTAATTTATTAAAACAGATGAAAATTCAACTTTCGCAGCATTAAGAAATTGCTACAGAAAGTTACATTCAAAACAGTTCAATTTAACAAAAGATAGCATTTAAAAATGCTGTAATAGGGTTACATTAGTTTCAAATAAAACTTAGTTAAATTCAACAATCATAACATTTACAAAAATGCTATGATAGCCTTTAATTAAACTTAGCCATTTAGTTCATTATTATCAACTACAGCATTTACAAATGCTGTGTTATCATTTACATTAGAATTAATAGCATTTCTGAAATGCAGTTAATTGACTTCAAATATTCAGTATAATTTCACAAATAATTATATTTTTATTTAAATCATTTTTAACTTATAAAATCATATAATTTCACTTTTAAAACAATCATTCAAATACCCTTATATTCATGATTTTATAAAGTTAAATCTTCATTCAAAAATCAAATTTTAATAATAATTCACTTATTAAATTCCAACATAAAATTTCAAATTCATTAAATTAAATTTAACTTAACACTTAAGTTAAAATTTTCAAATATAACTTAATTTCATTTTTATTTACTTAACTTAAAATTCACTTTTAAGCCAAATTCACAAATTTCCAATTTTAGTTATATTTCAAAATTTCAACATAAATATTCATTCATTTCACATTTAACTTTATTCAAAAATCATTAATGTATTACAAAATCATTTTAAATTCATTTGATTCAAAATATCATAAATTTATCATATTTTCATATTTAATTTAAATTCAATTTATCTCCAAATTATAATTTCCAAAATAACTTACATTTCAGATTTCTAACTTTACCCTTTATTTATTTCACTTATAAATTTTCAGAAAATCAATAATGCTTTACAAAAATCATTTTTAATCAAATCTAATCAAAATATTATAATATTTACATTTCTAAAATATTTTAAATTTTTTTAGAAAAACATATTTTAACAACGGGTCTGTATTTCATTTTCTAACCTAGATGAAGTGATACGGGTAATATATCATTTCAACCCGTAATTTACAAAGAAAACTCGGGTTTGATCATTTCAAACCCGCAATCCCAAGTAAAAGAAAATAATTGAAAATCATTCAGGCCTATCATTTCAGCCCATAACGATTTTCTCCTATTCTAAAGTCCGTTCGGGTATGTGTCATTTCAACCCATAGTGATTCTAGTCTACAGGGAACTTGTAGTGTGATAAACTGATGAAAGTAACAAAATAGCATGAAATAACAGTAACATATGATATAATAGGTGTTAATATAGGTGTGAACATCATATGAATATAATATAGCAGTTATAACAGGATGATATGCATTTACAGATTCAGGTGATGTCAGTTTATCACTACATAAGTACATATTAGTCTGGTGAGATTTACTCACCTGTTCAGAGTTGGAGATAGCTACCAAAGCAAACAATATAGACACTGCGAAGGCACGACAATACGGAAATGAATTGAGAGTGGAGAGCCAAAGCAAATTGTCTTGTACATATGAAACAAAACAATACATATAACATGAATTTCAAACCAAAATATGACATTAAAAAAGCTAGAATTAAGGAACAACAATTAATCCAACACTTGCACTTGCTTCCACCATCACTATGCTCAGCCTATAGGGTGATAAGGTACTGCCATGGGGTGTATTTGGTCAGGTATGGGTCCTATATGGTCGGCCTAGCAAGGGTAGTGAAGGTATGGAAGTTGCTATGTATGAAAATACAAGTACAAGGCAAACAAGTGGTTTTTTGTGCAATTTCAAGCTTCGGGCAAGGCTACAAATGGCATGGCCAGACCTGCTGGAGGCTAGGAGATGGTGTGGAAGTGGTTTTGGTTCAGGTATGGGTTGGAGAAGGTGGTGCAAAAGGCGGCTTAGGGTGTGGTGAAGTGGTGGAAGTTACAAGGTGTGAATACAAAGGGTTTAAGGCAAATAAGTGGCTTTTGTGCAACCATATGGCTCAACCAAAGGACCATTGGGCTCGGTCCCTACAAGGTAAAGGTCAGGTGGGGTCTGGAGTGACGGCCAAAGGTGGTGGAGGGACTGGTGGTGGCGGCCAAGGAGGTGGTTTAGGTGAAAAATGAAGGGTATGTGCATAAATGGTTCGGCTAGGCTAGTTTCAAGGTGATTTTTGCCACATTTGGTGATGATAGCTTCAGGGGGCTCACGGCCTGGTCAAGTCAGAGGGAAAGGATGGTGGAGTGTCCATGGACAGTGGTGGAGTTGGTCGGAGGAGGTGGTGGAGGATTATGGCCAAGCAAAGCATGAAGAGACAAGTGCAAAACCATTAAAACAATGAAAAACAAAGGAAAAAGAGAAGAGATTTTTACCCAAAATTCTATAACAAATAGCCCTATTTTTTTTTTGAGTTTGAGAATGTTTTTGCTCGTGAAAAAGAAATGAAATGTGGCTGGAAAGAAGGAGGAATGGTACGGCAAAATAAAATAAAGGAGTAGGTTGACAAAATGAAAAGGCGGAATGTAAAAAGACTTTGGAAATATAAAGAGTCCAAAAACCTTTCAAATTTCCATCCATTTTCTTTTATAAGTTTAAATATATGAAAATAAATATAATTTCAGTTAAAATACGAAAATATAACAAATAAAAAAAATATAAATAAATAAATATTAATTATATATGATTAAAATAAGAAAATAGTATAAAATGAAAACTAGTCTAGAAATTTTGAAAATAAACAGAATAAACTTCGAAAGATTTATATGGACTTAAAAAATATTTATAAATAAAGATAGTAACATAAAAATAAAATGCATTCACAAAAATAATTAAATAAATTTTAATGAAATATAATTTAAATGAAGAAAATAGCAGGAAAATGGAAACTAGCCTTTAAAAACAGAAAATAAATGCAATATATTTTGGAAATTTTTTTATTATCACTTTAAAAATATTAAAAGATAAAAATATAAATAAAATAAAATATTAACACATATTAAAATAAAATATAACAAAGAAAATATGATTTATATAATTTAAAATAGGCAAAATTGCAAAATATTACAAATTATACTCAAAATTGAAATGTACATAACTTTTACAATTTAACTCCGTTTTCAACGAAACGAAAAGCAGTATTCATGTTATTACATCTATTTTGATAACGAAAGATAAAATTTAAGAATTTAAATATTTAAATTTAAGATTTAAAAGTCAAAGTTTGACCAGTTTGAACAGAAATTCATCTTTCAGTAAAATATCCAATTTATACCGGTTTGAAATTATAATTCACATAATAATCAACACTTATATTTAAAAATGAAATGTTTGAAGTAAAAAAAGTTTAAAATAATTTCAAAATAAAATAAAGTCAAATATTAAAATATATGAAAAATATAGGGTTGTTACACTCTCCCCCACTTAAATCTTTTCGTCCTCGAAAAGGAAGGAAACGGAGAAACAACCAGAATGAACAATAGGTTGGAAGACTTCCCCGAAAGAAGGTAGGGAAAAAGTAGCTAGGGGGAAAGCAGGTTGAAAGACAAGGATGAACCATTATTTTAAACCATTATACATTTCTATTAGAATTTCATAACATTTTATAATATGATGAATAGTCATTTGATTCAAATCTGATGGTTCAAAGTAAACAATACTTAAAACATTTTAAAATTTTTAGAGGGGAAAATAACTGATCAAAATATTCTTTATATAGTACCTTATCAAGATACTTTTATCAAAATACTTTTATAACTCGATGTCTTAACAAGTTTACTTTTGTTCCTGCAAACTCTGGCTATGCGTTGATCAGGCGCAAAGCTAGAATTCTCCAGGTACTTGGTAGACTCGTTTCAACACCTAGTGAAAATACTGAAGACACTTTTAAAAACAGATATGGAAAGTACAATCCAAACAAATCAACAAAACCGAAACAGTTGTCTAACCATGGATCGCAGATACACAATGGTTACGCCTGGATCCCCAGGAAACAATCCGTATCCGTAAGCTTTCTCAGCCCTGCGAGTTACGCCATGATGACTAGTAGAGTGCAGGATACACAATGGTTATGCCTGGATCCCCCAGGAAACAATCTGTACCCCTAGGCCATCTCAGCCAGACAGTTTCGCTACTAATGCGACCTACATAGAGTGCAGGATACACAATGGTTACGCCTGGATCCCCCAGGAAACAATCCGTACCCCTAGGCCAGCTCAGCCAGGCAGTTGCGCTATGCAGTCGCGATCATAAGACCATGGAGATGGACATGGAATTCGATGGACACTTGAGTATCATATCCGGAAAACCCAAATCAGAGAGAGAATAATATCGATAGAATGAATCCACAGTGTGGCCAGAAAGCGGATATCAAGCAGAAGGCACTTTCCATATCTTTACTTCGAAAATATGTATCATATAGTACCTTTCAAAATCACTTTCAAATATCATACATATATAAAGTCCATTATATATAAGATTTCATTTCAAATCAAATTCTTTCCAAAATCAAAAGTATATCAAATCACACTTATATAGATTTTGATTATATAAGATTTCAATTTAAAATTGAGTACTTTTCAATTCAACAATTTCAAATCAACTTCATACTTATACAAATCAATTTTATATAAGTTCGATAACTCCCAAATCAAGTATTTTGTAAATCAAGATTCTCAATTTTAATTTGTTCAATATCAATTCAGTTTCAAAAATCATATATGATTTCACCAAATCCTTTCTTCCAAATTACATATATTCAGTTTTAAATTTTCTTAAAGCCAAAGATTTAGAAGATATTCCAAAGTTCCGAATCAACAACATTTATGTCAAACAAATTCATTTCCATTTCAAACATATATTCACTATCAAAAAATCATAGTACTTTCAAAGTTGTAAATCTTTCGAAACCAAAATACTTGAAATCTTTACACTTTGAAAATCATAACCTTTTGAAATCATACATTTGAAATCATAAAACATTCCTTTAATTCTTCACATTTCACAAATTTATTCGATTAAACCCAAATCTAAAATTTCCAATTTTAATTCGATTCAAACCATCAGTTTCAATTCAATTTAGTTTTCCAACAAAACCATTTCAAATATTATCAAATTTCAAATATAGATTTGATTTACAAAATAAACTATTAACTCTTAAATATTTTTCAAGGCTTAAATATACCATATTTCAAAACTAAATTTTATAATTTCATATATCTCAAATTTTCTTCATTATTACTTACATATGTCATCATTTCGCAACATTACATTCGATCGCTCGCTTGGTCATACAAGTTCACTTTCGAACTAGTATTGTCCATTCGACTTCTCTAATGCGGACTTCGATATGGTTTCTCGACTAGAAGCCATCAGTCTCCTTGCATAGCCATATACTATGATAGAGATTTCTAGAATCAAGCCCAAAATCCATATCAAATATTCGCCATCAAGAATCGAATGAAAAATCCTAACACGAAATGGTGTAATCCACCGCGAACTTGTGCACTCAAACTTGGATCAAATTAATTATGCGAATAAAACAGCATACGTACAACTTATGTATCTATTCCAACTTGTTAAATAAATAGTTTCATAAAGATGTTCTTAAGTTAAAACATTTAAAACCAAACTTTTCTCAAACATTTGCAGACTAATTAAATATATATTTTTCCAAAACATTTCGAAACTAAATTTCATATTAGTATAATTCAAAATAGTCTTATTTATTTACTTAACAAAACAGTTTCAAATTTATTTAAATCATAATATTTCATGCTTAAAACATACAAACTTTATATACTTTATCAAATACCTTATACCTTTCAAAATTTCTTAGCTTTGAAAAGTTAACCTTGATTTGGAAGTGCTCGAACCTTTAAAATAGTCGAAGAAATCATCTTTTCAATCCAAGAGTTGGAAATCAACAACAAATCAGTAAATAAAATTTCAAAAGATAGGTTTCAAATCCGAAACTCGGGAACTGAACACCGGCTTACTTTAAATCATTTCAAATATACATACATATATCTTCCGAATATCAAACAATACTTTGAAATCTGAAATCAAATTTGTTTCATAAAATCACTCGCATAGCAAAGCTACTAGAGTGGCCTCTCCCCCACTCAGAAACTCAAAAATCAATGTCGATGATGCATGCATTCATCACCGAAATTATTATCCAGCGACATAAGTGGGTTCTGGACTTTTATATTCTCAAAAAAAAACTTCTTTGAAATCTCTTCGAAATCATTGGAATTCATTCGAACACATTGGAAACATTTCTTATTCGGAAAATATCTTTAAACCATATTATTATTATATATTTTCCAAAATCTTAAAACCAATTTCAAAACACCGGGGTTTGATTCCTCGAAGTTCAAATTCAAAAATCTTTCCGTTATAAAACATTTTTATATAAATTTAAATTTCTCATAAATTTTCAAAATTTCAAATCCATTCAAAGCTTCAAATTTTCATTTTTTTTAAAGATATAAAATCTTCATCGAAAACATTTTACTTTTATATATAAAATATGGCCATCCTTATCAAAATAATAATTTCGATATATGCACATATTCAAAATGCAATTAAACACAAATCTCCAAAGAATGACCCAACGTCAGATTTCAAACAAACAGAGATTCAAATTTAGAGGATCTCTAATCAATTAGAATCCTGATTCGAAGATAAGCTCGAACTAAGATAAGATAATTTTATTACCAAATAGAAGATGGATAAGCCCATATAAGTCGCGGGCAACCTTAACAAATCAACCATGACTTTAGGAATATGATCGATGCAGAAATCTAAGACAAATCGACATTCGATCGCCGAAGATAGAATCCCGGTAGAGCAGGAGATAGATAGCATCGTAAACCGTGGATACAGAAATCTTTGGTGAATCGATTGTAATTTGTAAAGGAGTTTCACCTCTTTACAGATCATTCAAAGATTGGCGGAATCACCAATCTTTAGAAAGGTCATTCCAAAGTGGAGTTATGGAATGTCCCAAAATCAAAAAGGTAAAATAGGGAAGACAAAACTGGACTTCGGAACAAGAGGGAGTGTTCCAAAGTTCAGGGAACCCTAATCGATAAGAATTCTAACCAAGAGGTTTCTAACAAGGTTGATACAGAAGGAATGAAGTTTAGAAAATCTTGGTTCCAAAATAAGAAATTTTTTTATACCAAAATAATCTTTGAAAATCCTTTAAAAATCATTTGGAAATCATTTTATACTTTGAAAATACGTTATCTCACAAAGAAAGGATTCTGAGATTGATTTCACTCATTCTAGGGTATTTCTACCCTATCTCTAATGAGTTTTTGCTCCGCAGGCTAAAGTTTGCCTAAAACCTAAGCTCTGATACCAACTGTAACAACCCGATATTTTCAGCCATTCGCATCCGCACATGTCGGACTTGAATTGGTCAAAATACCGCGTTGTAAATAAATTTGGAGCAAATGAAATACAATCACAGAATCACAGATACAGAAATATCAGAATAACTCGCAGCAGAAATAAAATACATAGTAGTTCATGAAGCTACTACGGCAGAGTCTCAAACCAAATACATAATACAGTCTGAAAACAACATAATAGAAATCCCAAATACATAGAAGTTCACTAATACATGAGATAAACTAGAACAGCCGAAACAGAGAGAAGATATAAATGTAGATAAGCAGAAACTCCAGCAAAGACCAGCTCCAGAAAGAGAATCCAAAGCTGTGAATACTCAGGCTGACCCCAGCATAAGGTAAAACACAAAACACTCGAGTCAGGACAATATATACTTATATAATGTAAACCAACTCAAGTGAACTGTAGTAGAAGTACACAATAACTTAAAGGATGCTTGGGATCGCCCATCCTTTAAGAATCAGTTAAACTATAAATTAATTACATCCCGTGGTTAAAATTTCAAAATGGCATCTTATACTTCAAAATCAAATATAATTTCAAAATTCAATATCATTCAAAATATCATATCTTCCAAACCACATTCATTTTTATTTAATTTAAATACCATTACAAAACACATTTCAAAATAGTTTATATTTCGAAACAAATTACTTCATTTTAAATCATAAAATGAAGTTATTATGTTTAATAATTATAATTCATTTATTCACTTAATTTATTAAAACGGATGAAAATTCAACTTTCGCAGCATTTAGAAATTGCTACAGAAAGTTACATTCAAAACAGTTCAATTTAACAAAAGATAGCATTTAAAAATGCTGTAATAGGGTTACATTAGTTTCAAATAAAACTTAGTTAAATTCAACAATCATAACATTTACAAAAATGCTATGATAGCCTATAATTAAACTTAGCCATTTAGTTCATTATTATCAACTACAGCATTTACAAATGCTGTGTTATCATTTACATTAGAATTAATAGCATTTCTGAAATGCAGTTAATTAACTTCAAATATTCAGTATAATTTCACAAATAATTATATTTTTATTTAAATCATTTTTAACTTATAAAATCATATAATTTCACTTTTAAAACAATCATTCAAATACCCTTATATTCATGATTTTATAAAGTTAAATCTTCATTCAAAAATCAAATTTTAATAATAATTCACTTATTAAATTCCAACATAAAATTTCAAATTCATTAAATTAAATTTAACTTAACACTTAAGTTAAAATTTTCAAATATAACTTAATTTCATTTTTATTTACTTAACTTAAAATTCACTTTTAAGCCAAATTCACAAATTTTCAATTTTAGTTATATTTCAAAATTTCAACATAAATATTCATTCATTTCACATTTAACTTTATTCAAAAATCATTAATGTATTACAAAATCATTTTAAATTCATTTGATTCAAAATATCATAAATTTATCATATTTTCATATTTAATTTAAATTCAATTTATCACCAAATTATAATTTCCAAAATAACTTACATTTCAGATTTCTAACTTTACCCTTTATTTATTTCACTTATAAATTTTCAGAAAATCAATAATACTTTACAAAAATCATTTTTAATCAAATCTAATCAAAATATTATAATATTTACATTTCTAAACTATTTTAAATTTTTTTAGAAAAACATATTTTAACAACGGGTCTGTATTTCATTTTCTAACCTAGATGAAGTGATACGGGTAATATATCATTTCAACCCGTAATTTACAAAGAAAACTCGGGTTTGATCATTTCAAACCCGCAATCCCAAGTAAAAGAAAATAATTGAAAATCATTCAGGCCTATCATTTCAGCCCATAACGATTTTCTCCTATTCTAAAGTCTGTTCGGGTATGTATCATTTCAACCCATAGTGATTCTAGTCTACAGGGAACTTGTAGTGTGATAAACTGATGAAAGTAACAGAATAGCATGAAATAACAGTAACATATGATATAACAGGTGTAAATATAGGTGTGAGCATCATATGAATATAATATAGCAGTTACAACAGGATGATATGCATTTACAGATTCAGGTGATGTCAGTTTATCACTACATAAGTACATATTAGTCTGGTGAGATTTACTCACCTGTTCAGAGTTGGAGATAGCTACCAAAGCAAACAATATAGACACTACGAAGGCACGACAATACGGAAATGAATTGAGAGTGGAGAGCCAAAGCTAATTGTCTTGTACATATGAAACAAAACAATACATATAACATGAATTTCAAACCAAAATATGACATTAAAAAGCTAGAATTAAGGAACAACAATTAATCCAACACTTGCACTTGCTTCCACCATCACTATGCTCAGCCTATAGGGTGATAAGGTACTGCCATGGGATGTATTTGGTCAGGTATGGGTCATATATGGTCGGCCTAGCAAGGGTAGTGAAGGTATGGAAGTTGCTATGTATGAAAATACAAGTACAAGGCAAACAAGTGGATTTTTGTGCAATTTCAAGCTTCGGGCAAGGCTACAAATGGCATGGCCAGACCTGCTGGAGGCTAGGAGATGGTGTGGCAGTGGTTTTGGTTCAGGTATGGGCTGGGGAAGGTGGTGCAAAGGGCGGCTTAGGGTGTGGTGAAGTGGTGGAAGTTACAAGGTGTGAATACAAAGGGTTTAAGGCAAATAAGTGGCTTTTGTGCAACCATATGGCTCAACCAAAGGACCATTGGGCTCGACCCCTACAAGGTGAAGGTCAGGTGGGGTCTGGAGTGTCTGCCAAAGGTGGTGGAGGGACTGGTGGCGGCGGCCAAGGAGGTGGTTTAGGTGAAAAATGAAGGGTATGTGCATAAATGGTTCGGTTAGGCTAGTTTCAAGGTGATTTTTGCCACATTTGGTGATGATAGCTTCAAGGGGGCTCACGGCCTGGTCAAGTCAGAGGGAAAGGATGGTGGAGTGTCCATGGACAGTGGTGGAGTTGGTCGGAGGAGGTGGTGGAGGATTATGGTCAGGCAAAGCATGAAGAGACAAGTGCAAAACCATTAAAACAATGAAAAACAAAGGAAAAAGAGAAGAGATTTTTACCCAAACTTCTACAACAAATAGCCCTATGTTTTTTTTTGAGTTTGAGAATGTTTTTTGCTCGTGAAAAAGAAATAAAATGTGGCTGGAAGGAAGGAGGAATGGTACGGCAGAATAAAATAAAGGAGCAGGTTGAGAAAATGAAAAGGCGGAATGTAAAAAGACTTTGGAAATATAAAGAGTCCAAAAACCTTTCAAATTTCCATCCATTTTCTTTTATAGTTTAAATATATGAAAATAAATATAATTTCAGTGAAAATACGAAAATATAACAAATAAAAAAAAATATTAATTATATATGATTAAAATAAGAAAATAGTATAAAATGAAAACTAGTCTAGAAAATTTGAAAATAAACAGAATAACTTCGAAATATTTATATAGACTTAAAAAATATTTATAAATAAAGATATTAACATAAAAATAAAATGCATTCACAAAAATAAATAAATAAATTTTAATGAAATATAATTTAAATGAAGAAAATAGCAGAAAAATGGAAACTAGCCTTTAAAAATGGAAACTAGCCTTTAAAAATAGAAAATAAATGCACTATATTTTGGATTTTTTTTTATCATCACTTTAAAAATATTAAAAGATAAAAATATAAATAAAATAAAATATTAACACATATTAAAATAAAATATAACAAAGAAAATATGATTTATATAGTTTAAAATAGGCAAAATTGCAAAATAAAACAAATTATACTCAAAATTGAAATGTACATAACTTTTACAATTTAACTCTGTTTTCAACGAAACGAAAAGTAGTATTCATGTTATTACATCTATTTTGATAATGAAAGATAAAATTTAAGAATTTAAATATTTAAATTTAAGATTTAAAAGTCAAAGTTTGACCAGTTTGAATAGAAATTCATCTTTCAGTAAAATATCCAATTTATACCGGTTTGAAATTATAATTCACATAATAATCAACACTTATATTTAAAAATCAAATGTTTGAAGTAAAAGAAGTTTAAAATAATTTAAAAATAAAATAAAGTCAAATATTAAAATATATGAAAAATATAGGGTTGTTACAGATTCTTCCAAAGGATGGGACAACAAGGAACGGCTAGGACTGTTGGAATTCAAAACTAGGACCAAGGAACTAATGCAGGAATATCTAGAGTTGGAGCGGAGAAAACTGAAACAATTCCCCTACGACTTGGGGGCATGATCGATTTAGATCGAGAATGAACTTTAATGCTTGAAACAGGCGATGCTGGAGCCAGAGAGGTAAATCATAATAAAAATGCATGATAGCAGAAGCTAGAACTAGAAGCTCACTATTGGAATAAGGGAGAACAAAGTTATGGATTAGAAACTTCCATTAGATGGCAAACCCATGATCAGGACGGATTAGGTCAGGTTCGATTCCTTAAAACTAACTTTGAATAAATGATGCCATATAACCTCAGGCTGCTTACACGTATACGGGATCCCAAACGATCCCTAAGCACGCTCTGAGTTGAATGTCAGAGATGACTATTTAGGAAAATAATAAGCCCAGACCACTTCAACATGCACAAAACTTATATTGGTCCCTAACCACACTCTAATCAGATGTCTGGGGTGATTACTTAGGATAATAATAATCCTCGACCACTCAGACGTGCACAAACCTAGATTGGTCCCTAGTCACGCTCCAAGTCGGATATCTAGGATGTATAATTGGGATATCTGCTTATTTGCTTTGATTTGGATATTTGAATTTTGAAATTCTATCGAAGAGTGATGACTGACTTTGATTGCCTTGGAGTCCTGACCAGAGATGGAACCAGAGTGCAAGGTGCAAGTCTCTTTGCTAGAGAGCGATTGGATGGACTTTAACAATATTAATTGCCTTAGAGTCCTGACCAGAGAGATAGGACCGGAGTGTAAGGTGCAAGTCCCTTTGCCAGAGAGCGAGCAGATGAACTTGTACGATATTAAAAGCCTTAAAGTTCCAACCAGAGAGATGGGATCGGAGTACAAGGTGCAAGCTCTCTAGCCGGAGAGCGAGTCGATAGGCTTGTACGAAAAATAAGTCCCCTGACGAAGGGTGAGCGAATAGGCTTGCTTTGCCATTGAGTCCCTTTATTGGAGAGGGAACAGGCTCGACAAGGATCTAGAGAGATCATCCCTTTAACTTAAACAATTAACGATACAGAGAAATCATCCCCTTAACTCAAATATTAAATTATCTGGAGAGATCGTACATTAAACTGAATACAAAACAATCCGGAGAGATTGCGCATCAAATCAAATTATAAATGATCTGGAGAGATTGAACCTTACAATGGAAACAGATTTGATGAAAGGATTTGAATGCTTTATAATTGGAATTGAACAAATAGTCCTGGATGAACACGTGATGATTTTGATAATATGATGTGGTAACTCTAAGCGAAGTTAGTACGATAATGACGTAAATCCCAAATGAACATACATTAAACTAAATATAGAATGATCCAAAGAGATTGCGCATCAAATCAAATGAAAAATTATCCGGAGAGATTGAACCTTACAATGGAAACAGATTTGATAAAAGGGTTTAAATGCTTTGTAATTGGAATTAAACAGATAGTCTTGGATGAAGATGGGATGATTTTGATAATATGATGTGGTAACTCTGAGCGAAATTAGAATGATAATGATGTAAATCCCGAATGAACATGGGATGATTTTGATATGTAGTGTAATAGCTTCGAATGGAGTTGGAATGATGATGATGTACAAATTACACTTAGTTAGAGTCTAGATTCTTAGGTTGTAATAGGTTTGGAATGACCCATGATTGATAAGAGAATCCGAAGGAACCGCATGATATGCCAAGATTGAAGTAGCCAAAGAGTTCAACTATCGAAGACTGATCACTGGAACTTGTTCTTGAGCAAAGAACACCATACATTCGAAAGGTGTACTTTGGAGGGCAAGTGTTAGCCTGCCTTTTAGCAAAGCAGATTTCTACTAGACTTAGAAGATTCAAACAAGAATGAAATGACTTGGAAACTTGAAGGCATAATTAAAAGGAGTAGGAAGTAAGCTCAAGAAATTTGGTTGGAAAATAGGTAAGTTCTTAAATCAACCTCGAGTTAAGGCCTTAACTCAACCCTGAGTTAAGGCCTTAGGTCAACCTCAAGTTAAGGATTATACGAGTTAAGTATTTAAGTTAGTACCGAGTTAAGGATTTGAGTTGGTACCGATTTATCATTAAAGCATCTTCAACTTGATGTAGAAGACTGAAACAAAATCGAAATGACTTGAAATTTGACACGCGCGCTTAGAAAAGGGAAAAGAAGGACTTGGGAAAATTCCACCATGATTGGACCAAGCACCTAAACTTAGCCCTGAGTTAAGGACCTTAACTCGGCACCTAGTTTAGGATTTGACTCGGGTCAACTTGGGTCTTGTGGCATGCCTTCGTGCTCTCTCCTAGACTTTATTGATTGGGCATTTGACTCTTTGTTTCCCAATTCCTCTATAAATACCAACCTACCTACTACCAAAAAAGAGGCTTCTTCCTGTTGGATCTCTTTCAACACTCTGAGACTTGGAGCTTCCATTACACTTTCTTCACTTCTATCTCCTCAAATAGCATTCTTAACTCCATTGTAAATATGGGATCCACTAGATTATGATTAGAACGGATTTAACAAGTTGTAATCTAGAGAGTGATTAACTAACAAAAAAGATTAAAGTGGACATAGGTCAGGGATTACGCTGAACCACTGTAAAAACTTCTACGTGTTCTTGTCTATTTTCTACCTTTTCTTTCATGTAAACTGGTGCTTTCATCTGATATTTGGGTATTGATTCACTTTTTGGGTTAACAAATGCCTTAATCCAATTCCATTTAGAGTCGCTTGTGTGAAACATAGACTTTCTTTACAAAATTTCAAAGGCTAATTCTATTTATACACAATAAATTACTTTACATACACAATTAACTTTTTATAAAATTTAGGACACAAAAAACCATATATTTTAATCGTTTTTATTTCTAAGTCTCTATTTTAGCGATTTTTGATTCAAAATTAACTTCATTCAAACTATTTTAAATATCAAGTTTCCATAAATTTTAATTTTTACAATTTAGATTCAAAGCTAAACTCAAAATTCTAACTTAAAATCATATTCCAAGTCAAAGTTAGAATTTAACATAAGAACTTATCTTTATTTAAAATCAGAATTTGTCTTTGCCTAGAATTAAATTTCTCAATCAAAGTAAAATTAATCTCAAATTAAAGGTTTAACTACAAAACTTGTACATGTAGTTTTGATTTCATAATCACATTCATTTCTTATTAAATGATATTGATATACCATGATCCCAAAATTTTAAATCATACTCATACTTAAATTCAAAATTTGTAATCACTATAAAAGGTCTTATTAATTGGTGGGATGATTAATAATGTGATTTTGCAAGTTATCGTTCAAAATGTAAAATTTTGAATCTCCAAATTTATATTTAGGATTTTTTTCTTATGAAAATTGACAAAGAGAATAAGGCCCAAGGCCCAAAATATCTGGGTGCATTACAACCCATTTTACACAACTTCTTAACCTAGTCGCTAACTTATTTCTCGTTTCCAACTTCTACTTCGAGAGAATCCTAACCCTAAACAACTAGGGTTTTGTCAAATTGGAGGCGATCTTGCAATTCCTCCATTTGAATTTCTATGCACTCCCTTCAAGGGGTTTCCGAATCTTCTCTTTGTCATTATTAGGAGTGAGCATTCGTAAATCGACTGATTTATCGCTAATCTTATTTAAGCTATCGTAAGCGGTTACGATTTGCTTCTCTTTACACTAAAGCTTGTTGCTTTCCCCTTTGCACCAAACAGATAAGTTGTAGACTTGGTTATTTAGCTTGCTTCTATAGCGTCTTTCTCCTATTCTTTGATTATTGACTTTGAGCTGTAATATTCTATTTTATTGTAGGGATAACAGCTGCTCCTATAGCATAACGCTAGCTATGCGGTAGCTCCTGCCAAAATCAGGTATGTCATAGCATTTATATTAGAATTATACCAATAACTACTATCTGTATTAAAGTAATTAGTCGCCTATTGACTTCCCTTGCAGGAGTTGCTCGTTGTTTTGGTACTGGAATAGCTACCACTTGCATTATTGATTGTAACAACAAGCCCTAACTGGTCCAGATTAAGTTGGGAAGCTTTTGTTATGTCTAGCTTATCTTTACCTCAAAGCTTGTTGTATTTTCCCTTGTCCCCAATAGATAATCGATTAATGTGATTGATTATCATACTTTTATAAAAGCTATCACTTAATCTTTAGTTACTGATATTATGTTGCAAAATTCCTTCTTCTTGTAGGAATTTGATCTCTTTATTCATGTAGCTGTGTGAGCAGTAGTTCTTGCTCAAATCAGGTAAGCAACCGTGTCTATTAGGATCTATAATTGATTTATAATTTCAATTATGGTTATTTATAACATGTCTACTTTCCTTGTAAGAGTCCCTTTTGGTTTGACTAAAGAATCGGCCACCTCCTGTAATCCTCCACTTGAGATTGGGTCTGCTTCAACCTCTTGCATCATTCATCCAATGATTGTCGGTAACGCCCCATATTTTTATAACATTATTTAAAATAATTAATTGGATAAATTAAATAAAATAATGTATAGATTAATAAGTTAATAATTGATTAACTAAGGGTAGCCATGCTAAGTAAGCGTGTTAAGTAAAATGAAATAACCTAAGTTAAGGTGTTAGGAAATAACAAGGGCAATTTGGGAAATAGGTGGAGTTTACGCCCTAAACCCTTAGGAATGATATTCGCTTTCATTTTCATTTTATTCAAACTAAAATTTCTAAGGTCGGCTACCATTATCACTCTCAAGAAGAAGATTAAAGCTAGGATTCAAGGGAAGGGAAACAATCAACTTAATCAACATATAATCTCACATCTATAATCTCAAAGCTAAGGTGAATAATTACTACATTCCATTTTCTTTTAGTTTTCAGTTTTAAGATTAGACCCAAAATAATTTTGCAAGTATATGCCGTGTTTTGATGATCAAAGTTATATATATGTTTGTTGATGAATTATATATGTTCATGTTAGTTTTATGATATGTTTGATATGAAAATTCTATTAAGTGACATCTAAATGCCTTGAAGATTTAAATATAGATCAGAAATGATAATTTAAAGATGGGTTTCAATTTTCATAATTTTTTGGAATTATATGGATTTTATATTAATTTCAAGTGAAGAAAATGATTTATTGGGTTATAAATTATTTGTAGTTAAATAATTAATTAATTGGATTTGAAATTTTTGTATGGCGAAAAACATATTAAAATATATTTTCTGGGATTTTTTCAGATTTTTCCAAAGTTGTTTGATGAATATATAAATTATTTAAGGTATGAGACTTAAATGTTTTATATATTTAATTAAGGAGAAGGGGCATTTTATAAAATGAAATTATTAGTGGTAGCACATTTCTGAAAATAATTTACTAACCAATGAAAATTTGACAAAAAAGGCAGGTTAGTTGAAAAGTTGTTTTTTTAAGTAAAAAACAAAGAAAACATACTTTTAGCATGTTTCATCCTTTACGGCAATAAACCTTCCGACCCAGACCTTCCGACAAGGTCGAGAGGTTCAAAGCTTTCGACAAGGTCAAACCAATGCATATGGTATCAAGTTACTTGGTATGTAATGAATTGGGCAAGGTCAAAAGGTTCTTAGTCAAAAGGTTAATGGCCAAAGAGGTTAGTGAATTGTTTTTTTTATAAACCAAAAGCCTTCACCTGATTTGCTTTCGAATAAGAGCTTTCGATTTGGCTGCTTTCGACCGGGTCATATGTTTAAAGTAAAGGTTTTAAACCTTTCGACATAGTCGAAAGGTTACTGCGGTTTTAAAACTATTATGTTTTGAAACTTTTCGACATAGTCGAAGGGTTATTGCCGCTTCATTTTGTTTTGAACCTTTCGACAAAGACGAAAGGTTTACTTGTTTCAAAACCAGCCGCTTCTCCCAATGCTTTCAAAAGGAAGATTTCGACTTAGGTGATTTACCCTTGTATTTAATTGAAGTATAACCAAGCTTTCGAAGCAGAGCTTTCGACTTAGTCGAAAGGTTGCTTCTAATGACTTCGAAAGGTTTTAAAAGAAGGTTTTGCGCTTGTTTTAAATTGAAACCAGTAAGTCTTTGAAAGGTTTAATTTAATGGTTTCGTAAGGTTTTAGTTGAATAATTTCAAAAGGTATGAATATTAAATTCGAAAGGTTTAATTCAATGGTTTCGAAAGGTTTGAGTTGAATGGTTTCGAAAGGTTTGAAGATTGAATTCGAAAGGTTTAATTCAATGGTTTCGAAAGGTTTAAGTTGAATAGTTTCGAAAGGTTTGAAGGTTGAATTCGAAAGGTTTAATTCAATGGTTTCTAAAGGTTTTAGAACGGTTTGATGAATGATTTCGAGAGGTTTAAGTGAATGATTTTGAAAGGTTTAAGTGAATGATTTCGAAAGGTTTAAGTGAATGATTTCGAAAGGTCTGATGATTGAATTCAAAAGGTTTAAGTGATTGTTTTCGAAAGGTTTGGGATGGAAGGTTTTCCAAGGTTTTTCTAAGGCAATGTTTTAAAGAGATTTTAAAAACAGATGTCTAAATTTTTATTATTTTCGGAAGGTTTGATTTCGATAGGTTTGATGTTTGAATTTGAAATAGATGATTTCAAAAGTATAGAAAGAGGTTCTTTCCAATGGTTAAATGTTTTCATCAACTAAAGTTTGAGTAAAGAATATATATAACATGGTGATATGATTTTTAGTGAAGTGTAAAGATTATATACTCTTCCTTGTTTAAATTTGATTTAAAGGTTTTAAATTATACTGGAATTGTTTTTAAGGAAAATTATGGGTGGGGATCCTTAAGTGAAAATGAATCAGATATTCAAATACCAGATGGGATTAGTGTGGGGTCGCGCCCTATACATTAGCTAATAGCCCCAGCTAATTGTTGTCCAAAATTCTAGTATGTAGGGTTTGCCACAAGTAGACTAAAATTATAGTTACACACAGAAAGGAATATATGTTTGTATATAGATTGGTTATTGGTGATCTCGAAAAACCATTAGGATTGGAAAGACCTAGGAGATGATTAAGTTAGGGACAGACCGTCCAAAAGTGAAGTATTTAACAGATAGTTAAGGACAGACCATCCAAAAGTTAAAGGTTTAACAGATAGATAAGGATAGATAATCCAAAAAGAGAATATCTAATAGGTGTTAGGTTAATTTTGATTATATTGTATGGTAGGCTCGAGTCAACCAAAGGTTAAAAGTTATCCAAACCAAACTTGTGTGCTTGAATAGATAGTTCATTACTACCTGAGATTTATGTATGTTTACATAATGATTACTTTACAGTATTTAACCACTGTGGATGTAAGAGCACAATATATGGTTTTATAAAAGGCTTTACAAAGATATGTTTTAAAAAGGATGTTAGTGAGGGGAAACCCGTTCCGTTAAGCGGCATGATCTCACTTAACATGTTTAACCGGGATGTATAGTATTGTTCATAACAGGCTTTATGTCTGACTCAAAGTTTATGTTTTTCCCATAAACTCTCGGATGCTCAAAATTAAATTGAATAGGCTGAGTGATTAAGGTCTTTTTCAGGTTTTAGTAGGATGACGAATAAGGCTACTGGAGGCATGCAGGAGGCAATCAGATAGCTATTTATGATTTGCAGTCCTTGTTATGTTTTGATGTTTTCCGTTGTGATTATATTAGGTCTATTATGACCATATGACTCTGATCAACCAAGGGGGATCTTCATACACCACTCTTGGCGTATTTTGTAATAACTATATTTTATTTGTGCTCTGGAACGATTTGGGATTATGTGTTGTGAATGTGAAACAATTGATTTTGAAATGTAATGAAGTAAAAGTTGTTTTGAAATCTGTGTTTTGTTTCATATTCAAGTGATTCTGATATTATTGATACCATTAGCATAAAAGTATTTAGTCGCTGAAAGTTAATGCTATGGATGACTGTAGCATCTGCAGCGCTTAGCTTTTGGGCCTCTAGAAAGGGGATGTTACAGCTTGGTATCAGAGCATGGTTTATGAAATACTTTAACTAAAAATGATTTTTGAAGACATAATCCTTGGAAATTAGAGTTAAGATAGGGGTATGGAATAATGTTATAGTAACGTACATGTATTTTCTACACACACACACACACACACACACACACATATATATATATATATAAGTATACGCTGTCTTTCTAGACTCCTATCTTAGTTAGGCTATTCATATGTATCTCACGAGTTTTGAATACAGATATGAAAAGAAGATGAGGCAGAGTTAATCTTGGAGGAGATAGCACCACTACTAATGGAAATGGCCGACCAAATGCTAGGAGAGGTCCCGGTCAGGCTCAAGCTAAAACAGTTGGTGTTGGGGTTCCCCAGATGGACATGGGTGCATGTATCAGTTTTTTGTAAACATGATGCAAGCTGGAATAGCAGCTAGAGTTGTCGGAGGTAATGCTGCTGGAGGTGGATCTCAAGAAGTTTCGATGGTCAATCAGTATGCTAACTTGAGTAGGGATTACATCAGGCATGGAGGGAAGCCATTTATTGGTACTGAAGATGCGATCGAGGTGGACAATTGGCTACTGCATTGCGAGAGAATTTTTGCTGACTTAAAATTGAATGATGCACAGAAGAGGAGATTGGCTTCGAGGCAGCTGCAGGGAGCTGCTCTATTCTGGTGGAATACTGTTACTGCTGGAGTTGATGAGGAAACATAACTTAGGAGGAATTTAGGAGAAGGTTTTCAGAAAGATTTATGTCGGTAATGGCATAGTCGACGTTGGTGTGGAAGTTTGCAGAGTTGGAACAAGGAGATATGTCCGTCTTGGAGTACGCGAGGAAGTTTGAGGAGTTGGTTCGATATGGGTATGCTTTGGTAGACACGTGATCATGTGGAATGAGAAGTTTATATGGGGCTTGAGGTAGGAGTTGATAAGTGCTACTTTGCCACACTTGAGAGATCCCAGTGATGTAGTGGTAAAGATGGCGCTAAGACAGGAAGAGGCATTGGCTTGCTTGAGAAAGAAGATGAAGATGGGGTAGGGCCAGAAAAGAAAGTTTTTCCAGAAGAAGAATGCTCAGAAGGGAGGAGCACAAAAGAAAGGAAAGGCTGAAGTGGTTTGCTACAAATGCGACAAGAAGAGACACTATGCTAATGAGTGTCAAACATGTAAAGGAAAAGGAAAAGAGGCTGGTGGAAAGAAGAATGTCAGATGTTTTATTTGTGATCAGATCGGTCATTACAAGAACAGACGCCTTGAGCCTGCTAGAGATGGAAAGGGATAGATGTATTCACTGGAGCCCGCAATTCCAAAACCAGTTGTGTAGGAAAAAGGAAAGGCTGTTTTGGGAGGCTCGCTACAGATTCATGGTATATCTGTTAGCGTTCTATTTGATGTTAGAGCATCTCATTCTTTTATTTCTTGATGTTTAGTAGATAAGCTTAACCTAGAACCCTCATACTTAGTTACTTCCTTAAGGTTTGCAAATCCGATAAGAGGGTATGCAACACTTGGGATGAGGTGTGACAATTTAGAGTTTGATCTGCTAGGCCATATTTTTTATTATTGTTTGCGTGTGTTTGATTTTGCAGGATTTGGGATTATCCTCGGAATGGATTGGTTAAGTAAATATGATGTTAGGATATTTTGCCATAATAGGAAAATATCACTTATTCACCCAGATTGTAGTGATCAGATAGTTTATACCGTAGAGAACCCTAGTTGCGAAGTGAATGCTTTATTGGGTATTATGGAGTTGGAGGATGAGTTGCATCGAGTCTTTGTAGTTAAAGAATTTCCTGATGTGTTTGAGCTGGTAGTTGGACTGCTACCGAAATGTGCCACAGACTTTCAGATTGATTTGGTGCCTGGAGAAGAACCAGTGAGTAGGCAGCCAAGCAGGATGACACCTACAGAGATGAGGTGCGGTTTGTGGATTTGGAATGCAAGAGTTTTATTCAACCAAGTAGTTCACCATGGGGGCTGCTGCAGTGTTTTCTAAGAAGCCAGATGGATCGTTGAGGCTATGTATCAATTATCGTAAGTTGAATGAGAAGATGATAAAGAACCAATATCCATTGCCGAGAATTGACGATTTGTTCGATCAGTTAAGTGGAGCCAAGGTATTTTCTTAGTTGGATTTGGTGATGGGATTTCATCAACTTAGAGTGGCGAAGGATAGTATTCCTTTGACGGCATTTAGAACGAGGTATGGATAGTACAAATGGTTAGTTATGCCATTCGGACTAACTAATGCGCTGGCATTCTTTGTGGATCCGATGAATTGAATTTTCTGAGAGCACTTGGATAGATTTATGTTGGTCTTCATAGATGACATTTTGATATACTCTAAGGATGAGAAGGAGCATGAAGTTCATCTTGGAGTTATACTCGAGACATTGAGAGAGCATCAATTGAAGGCTAAGTTTTTGAATTGTCAATTTTTGGAAGAAGAAAGTGAAGTTCCTTGGTCATGCCATCTCAGAGAGAGGGTTTTATGTAGATCCAACTAAAATTGAGGTGGTGAATAATTGTAAAAGACCCTAGACGGTGACCCGGATAAAAACCTTTCTTAGATTGGCTGGATATTATCGAAGGTTTATCAAGGATTTTTCACGGATAGTTGCATTGATGACTAAGCTTACGTGAAAAGATATTAAGTTTGTATGGACTGATAAGTGTGAGGAAGCATTTCAGAGCTTGAAACACTAATTGACCCATGCACCGGTGTTGGTAGTTTCGAAGGAGAATCAAGATTTAGTTGTTTATACTGATGCATGTGGAACTGGATTAGAAGCTGTGTTGATGCAAAGAGGTAAAGTGATTGCTTATGCTTCTAGACAGCTCAGGCCATATGAAGTTAGGTATCCTGTGCATGATTTGGAGTTAGCTGCTGTTATATTTTCTTTGAAGATGTGGCGGCATTATCTTTTGGGAGAGCGATTTGAGCTTTACATTGATCATAAATCATTGAAGCACTTGTTCTTTCAGAAGGAGCTGAACATGAGACAACAGAGATGGTTGGAGTTTATCGCTGCTTATGATTTTGGAATTGAGTACATGCCCGAAAAAGGAAACAAGGTGGCGGATGCACTCAGTCGGAATCATCAGAATGCAGCATTGGCTATGATTGCTAAGTGAAAAGATTTGGAAGCATTATCAGCTTGTAGTGTACAGTTTAGATCCGAGGTAGGTTCAAGTGCAGGAAGAGTTATGTTGCCTTGTTTAGAAGTTCGACAAGTAATGATTGAGAAGATAGCTTCTAAACAGGAGGAGGATCCAGTTTTGACTGAACGGATCAGAAGGTTAAGGGAAGGAATATAGTGCAATGACCTAAAGGATTTCAGTCTTGACCAAAATGGGTGGTTGAGAATGAAAGGAAGGTTGTGTGTTCCGAATGTAGGAGACATAAGGAAGGAGTTTTGGACGAGTGTCATTGTTCGAAGTTCACTATCCATCCAGGAGGAAGGAAGATGTATCAGCATATGAAGAGAAATTTCTTCTAGGAAGGTATGAAATGAGACATTGGTTTGTGTGTTAAGCAGCGCTTGAATTGCCAACAGGCAAAGGCTGAACACCAGAAGCCTAGTGGATTGCTTCAATCCTTAGAAGTTCCGTTGTGGAAATGGGATTCCATATTTATGGATTTTATTGATGGTTTCCAAGGTCTGGAAGGGGAAATGAAAACATATGGGTCATAGTAGATAGATTGATTAAGAGTGCCCATTTCATTCTGGCAAAGTTAACTAGGACGACACCTATTTTGGCGAAGATATTTATAAAGAATGTAGTTAGACTGCACAGGATTCCTAGTAGTATTGTTAGTGATAGAGATTCTTTGTTTACTAGTGAGTTCTGGAAGAGTCTATAGGAAGCATTAGGAACCAAGCTCAACATGAGTACCGCTTACCATCCACAAAGTTATGAGCAAATAGGAAGAGTTAACAAAACCTTGGAGGATTTGTTAAGAGCTTGTGTATTGGATTTCAGGGGATCATGGAAGGACCATCTTCATCTAGTCAAGTTCTCGTATAACAATAGTTATCAGACTAGTATTGGGATGACACCGTTTGAAGCTTTGTATAGGAGGCCATGCAAATCTCCCGTATGTTGGTTAGAGACTGGGGATAGATTGGTTCTTGGTCCGGATTCGGTGAAGGAAGCTGCGGAGAAAATTGAGTTGATCCGAGTTAGGATGAAGGAAGCTCAATCTAGGCAGAAAAGTTATGCTGGTAAAGAAGGAAAGATTTAGAATTTTCTATTGGAGACTATGCGTTTATTAAGGTTTCACCAATGAAGGGCATGACTAGATTTGGAAAATCAAGAAAGTTTGCACCTAGATTTATTGGTCCTTTTTGTATTATTGAGAGGATCAGGAAACTTGCTTACAGAGTAGAGTTACCGAGTAGTTTGGCTGGAGTCCATGATGTTTTCCATGTTTCTCATCATAGGAAAAGTGTTAGAGACCCAAAGACTACCATAGCACCTACAGTGTTAGAGGATTTAGTAGTAGAACCGGATTTGAACATAGTTAGAAAACCGATTCAGATTGTGGCTAGAGATGAGAAGAAGTTGAGGAACAAGACAATCAAGTTGGTACAGGTTCAGTGGAGTGACGATGCTAGAGACTTAGGAGATGGAAAACAGGATTAGAGACTCTTACCCTGGTTTGTTTGATGGTATGTTTTACCTTTGATTGTGTACCTTATCGTAATTTTGAGGACGAAATTCTTTAAGGTGGGGAGTCTGTAACACCCTATATTTTTATAACATTATTTAGAATAATTAATTGGGTAAATTAAATAAAATAATATAGAGATTAATAAGTTGATAATTGATTAGCTAAGGGTAACCATGCCAAGTTAGTGAGTTAACTAAAATGAAATAACCTAAGTTAAGATGTTAGGAAATAATAAGGGAAATATGAGAAATTGGTCGAGCTTATACCCTAAACCCTTAGGAATGAGATTCACATTCACTTTTATTTTATTCAAACTAAAATTTCCTAAGGCCGGCTATCATTATCATTTTCAAGAAAAAGATTAAAGCTAGGATTCAAGGGAAGGAAAACAATCAACTTAATCAACATCTAATCTCACATCTATAATCTCAAAGCTAAGGTGAACAATTACTACATCCCATTTTCTTTTAGTTTTCGTTTTTAAGATCAGACCCGAAATAATTTTGCAAGTATATGCCATGTTTTGATGATTAAAGTTATATATGTCTGTTGATGAATTATATATGTTCATGTTAGTTTTATGATATGTTTGATATGAAAACTCTATTAAATGACATCCAAATGCCTTGAAGATTTAAATATAGATTAGAAATGATTATTTAAAGATGAGTTTCAATTTTCATAATTTTCTGAAATTATGTGGATTTTATATTAATTTTCAAGTAAAGAAAATGATTTATTGGGTTATAAATTATTTACGGTTAAATAAATAATTAATTGGATTTGAAATTTTTGTATGTTGAAAAACATATTAAAATAGATTTTCTGCGATTTTTTCAAACTTCCCCTAAGTTGTTTGATGAATATATAAAATTATTTAAGGTATGAGACTTAAATGTTTTATATATTTAATTAAGGAGAAGGGGGATTTTATAAAATGAAATTATTATTTAATTCTGAAAATAGTGGCAGCACATTTCTGAAAAGAATTTGATAACCAATAATAAATTTGACAAACAAAGGCAGGTTAGTTGAAAAGTTGTCTGTTTTAAATTAAAAACAAAGAAAACATACTTTTAGTATGTTTTAGCCTTTACAGCAACAAACTTTTCGACCCAGACCTTCCGACAAGATCGAGAGGTTAAAAGCTTTCGCTAAGGTCAAACCAATGCATATGGTATCAAGTTACTTGGTACGTAATGAATTGGACAAGGTCGAAAGGTTCTTATTCAAAAGGTCAATGGCCAAAGAGGTTGGGGTGCGTTTGTTTTATAAGCCAAAAGCTTTCACCTGCTTTGCTTTCGAATAAGAGCTTTCGATTTGGCTGCTTTCGACCAGGTCATATGTTTAAAGTAAAGGGTTTAAACCTTTCGACATAGTCGAAAGGTTACTGCTGTTTTAACAGTATTCTGTTTCGGAACCCTTCGACATAGTCGAAGGGTTACTGTCGCTTTATTTTGTTTTGAACCTTTCAACAAAGATGAAAGGTTTACATGTTTCAAAACCAGCCGTTTCTCCCAATGCTTTTGAAAGGAAGCTTTCGACTTAGGTGATTTACCTTTGTATTTAATTGAAGTATAACCGAGCTTTCAACTTAGTCGAAAGGTTGCTTCTAATTACTTCGAAAGATTTTAAAAGAAGGTTTTCCACTTATTTTAAATTGAAACCAGTAAGTCCTCGAAAGGTTTAATTCAATGGTTTCGAAAGGTTTTAGTTGAATGATTTCCAAAGGTTTGAAGATTGAATTCGAAAGGTTTAATTCAATGGTTTCGAAAGGTTTAAGTTGAATGGTTTCGAAAGGCTTGAACACTGAATTCAAAAGGTTTAAGTAGAATGGTTTCGAAAGGTTTGAAGGTTAATTTCAAAAGGTTTAATTCAATGGTTTCATAAGGTTTTAGTTGACTGATTTCGAAAGGTTTGATGAACGATTTCGAAAGGTTTGATGAATGATTTCGAAAGGTTTAAGTGAATGATTTTGAAAGGTTTAAGAGATTTATTTCGAAAGGTTTGATGATTGACTTTGAAAGGTTTAAGCAACTGCTTTCGAAAGGTTTGACATGGAAGGTTTTCCTAGGTTTTTCTAAGGCAACGTTTTAAAGAGATTTTAAAGACGGATGTGTAAATTTTTATTGTTTTCGTAAGGTTTGTTGTTTGAATTTGAAACTGATGATTTCAAAAGTATAGAAAGAGGTTCTTTCAAAAGGTCAAATGTTTTCATCGACTAAAGTTTGAGTAAAGTATATATATAACAAGGTGATATGATTTTGAGTGAAGTGTAAAGAATATATATTCTTCCTTGTTTAAATTTGATTTAAAGGTTTTAAATCATTTTGAAATTGTTTTCAAGGAAAATTATGGAAGGGGATCCTTAAGTGAAAATGACTCATATATTCAAATATCAGATGGGACTAGTATGGGATCGCGCCCTATACATTAGCTAATAGCCCCAACTAATTTTTATCCAAAATTCCAGTGTGTAGGGCTTTGTCACAGGTAGACTAAAATTATAGTTACACACTGAAAAGAATATATGTTTGTATACAGATATGTTCTTGGTGAGGCCGAAAAACCATTAGGATCGGGAAGATCTGGGATGATTAAGTTAGGGACAGCCCGTTCAGAAGTGAAGTATTTAATAGATAGTTAAGGACACACCGTCCAGAAGTGAAAGGTTTAACAGATAGTCAAGGATAGATAATCCAGAAAAAGAATATCTAACGGGTGTTAGGTTAATTTTGATTATATTGTCTGGTAGGCCTGAGTCAGCCAAAGGTTAAAAGTTATCCAAACAAAACTTGTGTGTTTGAATAGATAGTTCATTATTACCTGAGATTTACGTATGTTTACATAATGATTGCTTTACAATATTTAACCATTGTGGATGTAGGAGCATGGTATATGGTTTTATAAAAGGTTTTACAAAGATATGTTTTAAAAAGGATGTTAGTGAGAGGAAACTCATCCGCAAAGCGGCATGGTCTCACTTAACATGTTTAACCGGGATCTATAGTATTATTCATACCGAGCTTTACGTCTGACTTGAAGTTTTTGTTTCCCCTTAAAACTCTCGGGTGCTTAAAATTAATTTGAATGGGCAATGGGATTAAGGTATTTTTTAGGTTTTAGTAGGATGACAAATAAGGCTACCGGAGGCATGCAAGTGGCAAACGGATAGCTATTTAGGATTTGCGGTTCTATTCATGTCTTGATGTATTTTCGTTTTGATTGTATTAGGTCTATTATGACCATATGACTCTGGTCAATCAAAGGGGTATCTTCATATACCACTCTTGGCGTATTTTGTAATAACTATATTTTATCTATGCTTGGGAACAATTCGGGATTATGTGTTGTGATGTGAAACAATTGGTTTTGAAATGTAATGAAGTTAAAGTTGTTTTGAAATTTGTGTTTTGTTTCACACTCAAGTGCTTTTGATATTATTGATATCATTAACATAGCCGTATTTAGTCACCGAAAGTTAATACTATGGATGACTGCAGCATTTGTAGCGCTTAGTTTTGGGGCTCTAGATAGGGGGTGTTATATTGTCACTGTGGTGAAAAAGCTTTCCACAGGAAATGTCAAAATTGACTTTCCCGCATTGTAAGAAAGCTTCTATTCTTTCTTCATAGTTGTCTAGTTTCCTTGTCTCTTAATTTGCATTATCTGAAAGTTTAAGTTAATTTTTTTCTTTTTAGAATAGAATTTGACTTTCTAATTCAATTGGTTCCGTAGTTGTATGCATTCAGTTTCTTTTTCTGTGTGCAATCTCAAGTTTCTCTCTTTCCAAATATGAAAGATAACCGTTCTTAGTAGTATACATACTTTCTTGAACTCTTTTGATTTTTCCTTGTAGTTTTGTAGGATGTATTAAATGTTTTCCCTGATGTTTTTCATTGTTTGATGTAAATTGAATTTCAATTTTGATTTGGCTATGTACCGAATGTGTCTTGAGTATGTACAATCAAAAAACGAATGCCTAATATTTTCTGACTCATTTTTACAGAGGAGACGGATGGTTTCTCCTATCTTGTTCCATTTCAAACATTTGTCCATAGCAGGTAGTCTATTTTAAATAGCAAAGTATGCACAATGAGACAATTTTGGGCTATTTGTTTAATTCCAAATGACTTTGTGCCACTCTAACTCTGCTTCATTTCCTCTTATATACTCCTATGTTTTTCTTAATGAAAATCTTCCTTTTGAAGAGAGCTTCCAATTCCAAGTATCCTGCTAATTTGGGTCTATTGGTATTTTTCTAGTTGCTGCATTAAAAATTGAGGTTGTTGGGTGATTGTATGCATTCCATCAATGATTTTGAATAATGTTTTGAACTTTTCATTAACTCCACCAAACATGTAGACGTTTTGCCATCCCAGCAAACATAATAAAGTACTGCCATGTAACCATGGATCAAACCATAAATTTGTTTGATTGCCATCCTTAAATTTTCTTTCCAATAATTTAATGGTTGTTTCCCTGCACTTAAGTGTATTTTTCCATTTAAAATAATGATGTCCTTCTATGCTAGTAATAAAAAAAATTGATATACTTTTCCATCGTCCATTTTGCCTATAAAGATTTTCCTTTCAAAAATTTCCAAAATAGTTTGAGATTGCAAACTTCTCTTAAGTCATTTATGTTTCTCAGCCCCAAACCACTTGATTTTTTAGATTTGCATATTGTTTCCCATGCCACTTTATGCTGCTTTCCTCTCTAAATAAAATTTACACACATTTTTTCTATTTTGTGAATTGATTTTGCTGGAATGTTTTGAGATCGAATCTAGTATATTATTATTGATGTGATGACTGTATAAATTAGCTCCATTCTACCAGCTAATGTCAACATCTTACTAGACCATCCCTCAGGTCTATTTTGAATTATATCATACAATCTTATGTAGTCTCTATCATTTATTTGATTCATACTTAGAGGCATTCATAAATACTTTACTAGCAGAATTTCCTCCTTGAATTTTAGAATATTCAGAATTTCCTCTTTTTTTCCCACATGCTTTGCTAAAATATATTTTACTTGTACATTCATTGACTTGCAAGCCGGCAAATTCTTTTACTTTTCCAAACAACCTGCTAATAGCTTCTACACTTTGTTAGTTTGCATTTAAAAATAATAGTAAATCATCAGCATATTGTAAATGAGAAATACTTGGTATAACTCTATTTATAGGTTTGATATTTCCACTAATCTGCTCTGCTCCTATTAGAATTGAAAAAAATTCCATTACAATAGTAAACAAATATAGAGAAAGTGGAACCCCTTGCCTAATACCCCTATTTGTATGAATAAAACCTTTGGGAATCTCATTGATGATTATTGAATAAGCAACATTATTTATACATACATTTACCAAAATGTACAAAATTTTGCATGGAAACCCAGCTGTTTCATCATATGTATTATAGATTTCCTGTTGATTTTATCAAAAGCTTTATGTAAATCAATTTTTATCCACATGAGTTTTTATTTTTATTATTAAAGTTCCTAATAAGCTCATAGGCAAGTAAAGTATTATTTGATATGAATTTATCTGGTAAAAAAGCACTTTGATTCCCTGAGATTAAATGTTTCAAAAAAAAAATTCATTCTATTATATAATATGTTAGATATGATTTTATACGCAAAATTATAACAGGCTATTAGCCTATAATCTTCAAGCCAATTCGTGATCTTTACTTTTGGTACTAAGGTTATAAAAGTGATTTAAGTTTTTTAGAATTTTTTCAGTCCTAAAATATTCATTAATTGCATCGAACTTCTATTAGTTTCTTCCCGATGAGTTTTATAGAGTTTGGCTCTAAACCCATTAGGGCCAGAGCTTTTATCCACATTTGCTTTAGTAATATTTCCTGCATTAAACTACGTATATAGAAGTCAATATTGTATAACTATATAAAATACTTTACTGCCTTTAATAAATAGAGCCTCATTTATAACATTCCCCTTTGCGTCAATTATTTTTCCTATATCATTTTTATGTTTCTTATTGGACATTTTAGCATAAAAGAATTTGTTAGCTTCATCCTCATTAGTGAGCCTATCTACCTTTGTCTTTTGCCTCAAATTGATAGACTGCACACGAAGTGATCTGATCAAATTATCTTAAGCCTAAAAAAAATTGTTGACCTTGTTTATGTCTGACCAAAGATTGTCTAGTTCATTACGTAACATCCCACATTTCTCTCTAATTTATTTTAAATCATTTTCATTTTATGTTTATTCCAGTTTTAAGATTATACTTGGTGATTTGAAGTATCTTACTGAAATTGTATTGGACATGCCCTGAATTATTGTATTTAACCTATTACTTACCACTTCTCTCTAGTTTTCCTCATACACCCACTCATTCAAAAATCTAAATGGGGGATTAATGCTATGTAAAGAATTTTAGGAAAGATATGACTGAATAGGTGTGTGATCATTTGATGCCCGAGGTAAATATAGCATTTAAAATCAGGAAATGTATTTACAAAATTCTGATTTATTAAAACCCTATCCACTTTGCAGTGAATGTTTCTATACTCCCTAGACTTCCAAGTCAATTTATTTTCAAAAATATCTGGTTCAATTAATCCGGTCTTTAAAATAAAGCTGTTAATCCTTTCTAATTGTTTGAAATGAATTGGATCACCCTTCCACTTTTCAAAAGAATGTAAAATTGTATTAAAATCACCAATAACTATCCATAGATTCCCTATATTTTTATTTAACTACTCTAGGCGATTTCATAAAATTAGCCTTTCATTTTCATAATTTGATGCATATACAAAAGTAATTTCCGTGATAAATCCTCCCTTATTCCTACATACACAATGGATTACTGTAAGTTAGAGGAGAATTGGTTTATGTCCTAAATATTTAGGTGTCAAAGTAACACGATTCTTCCATTTCCTTCCATATGATTATTATTTATAATATTCCTATTTTTTAGACTTTAGCCCGATAATCATCAACCTTGCTAGACTCTAATTTATGTTCTAATAAGCCTATAATGCTAGGTTTAATTGATGATATCAGATTGGATAAGTCTAATTTTCTTTCAGGGGAATTAAGCCCCTTAAATTCTAAGAATTATAGACTTGATATAAAATAATAATGTAGGAAAAAAATAAAGGATACTCAAAAGGATACAATTCCATGCTACACTGAAGCACTATATGTGTTGTCATCATCCACCATTGTGAACTTTTTACCTCTCTTCTTGCAAATTTTTTGGCTTGTATTTTCAGTTGCTTTTTCCAACTTGCATTTTCCGTTATGTATTTTTTTCTGAAACTATTGTCTTCTACTCCTCTAGGCCAGTAATAGATATAATGCCATTTATGTCTTTTAGTTTGTTCCTTTTCTTTTCCTTCTGCTTACTGATGTAGAGACAAGTGCTATTTGGCTTATTGCACTTTCAATTGCTTGATTTGAGAATGTTTTTCTTGATTGAGGTTTTGAATTGGCAGATAACAATGATGTGTTAAGACCATCTATGATTTCTGCTACAAATTCCTTGACCAGTGGTGTGAAATTTCTTGTGTTAGCATCCAGGTTCATGCATTCAGTGTCTATAGTAGGCACACTGACCTGTGTAATTTGGTCACCTTTATGATTTTCTTGTGTATCTTTAATTATGTTGTCTAGAATGTGGGTAAAGCCGACTACTGTTTGATCAGTCTTTCTATTGTCAGTCTTTTGCATACCCTCATTGAAAGGAGCCTCTTTTTCATGAGTGTTAACATTTTTTTTGAAACTTTTGGCAAATTTATTTTTAAAATTTCCTACAGTGATTTCCTTTCCTTTGTTTTATCTTCGATGGTAGAGAGATTTGCATTAACTAAGTTTTCAAATATTTCATTTCCAAAATTTGGGTTTTTATCAATTAACATGTTGTCGTTGTTCTCTGACTACTTCCCTTCTATTCTTTCTCTCTCAGTTGTTGATGGATTTGTGTTTACTGTTTTTTCAAATTTTCATTTCCAAAATTTGCATTCTTGTTTACTTGCATGCTGCTATTGTTCTTAAATTGCTTTTCATTCATTGAATTTGCTTTTGTGGTGGTCTTTTCTTTCCAAATCTTTTTGGTAACATAGATTTCAATATTGTGCCTAAAGTGTGCACAAGTTTTGCAACGTGGAGGAATCCATTCATACTCTATTTTCTGCATTAAGTTTTCTCCGTTGTGCATAGCAATGTATGCTTCCTCGAGAAGATCAGCATCTGCTTTAAACTCGACTAAAATTCTTGCATGATATAATCTTGTTTCTTTCGCAGTGGTTCATCTAATTTCATTGGGATACCTACTACACTAGCAATAGCACTACAAGCATTCTTATCCCACATTTTCAGATTT